>JARQOD010000007.1:52649626-52661535 GCA_033576555.1 Oophaga sylvatica | reverse complement strand
GGCCTAAGAAGCATGGCCATTAACTGGAATAATGAACACATGGAGATAGCCGATGCCTCACAGTCTCAGATTGAATAGTTGAGCTGTCAATCAACACACTGACAGCACAGCAGACAGCCGCTTGTACCAGATGGATGTCCAGCTTCATCAATTGTGACCAGCACACCTTACATGGACGGCCGAGCTGTCAGTAACTGCATCCCAGACACACTGAGGGGTGGAACCGTGACAACTCTGTTCACCCCAGGATATTGTATCCAATGCTATTTCTCTATTCTGTAGAGTTGTACATAGAGACAATTGGCGGCACAACAAATTGTGATGGCCCGCTGAATATGAATGCGCTGTTTGCAGCACTTTCCTATGCATTAAAAAAAGTATGGTATGTCTGTGCATGCAAAGTCATTGTAGATCACAGATTCACAAAGCAAGCAAATTAGTGTGTACAAATAAACCATAAATCCTGCAAATGAAGAACTATGTTTCAGGATAGTAAAAATATCTAATTAGAAGTATTAAAAAACATGCCCTTAAGAAAGCTGCGTGCGAACCGCACATGCGGCCATCGTATATGTGGTTTGGGTAAATATCTATTACAATAACGATTACACTGTGTGCAGAATTATTAGGCAAGTTGTATTTGAGAGGATTCTTTTTATTATTGAACAACAACTATGTTCTCAATCAACCTAAAAGACTCATAAATATCAAAGCTTAATATTTTTGGAAGTTGGAGTGTTTTTTTTTAGATTTGGCTATCTTAGGAGGATATCTGTTTGTGCAGGTAACTATTACTGTGCAGAATTATTAGGCAACTTAATAAAAACCAAATATATACCCATCTCACTTGTTTGTTTTCACCAGGTAAACCAATATAACAACACAAAATTACATTCAAAACAAACAAAAAAAAATCAGTGACCAATATAGCCAACTTTACGATGACACTCAGAAGCCTTCCATCCATAGATTCTGTCAGTTGCTTTATCTGTTTACGATCAACATTGCGTGCAGCAGCCACCACAGCCTCCCAGACACTGTTCCGAGAGGTGTACTGTTTTCCCTCCCTGTAGATCTCACATTTTATGAGGGACCACAGGTTCTCTATGGGGTTCAGATCAGGTGAACAAGGGGGCTATGTCATTATTTTTTCTTCTTTTAGACCTTTACTGGCCAGCCACGCTGTGGAGTATTTGGATGCATGTGATGAGCATTGTCCTGCATGAAAATCATGTTTTTCTTGAACGATCCCGACTTCTTCCTTTACCACTGCTTGAAGAAGGTGTCTTCCAGAAACTGGCAGTAGGTCTGGGAGTTGAGCTTCACTCCATCCTCAACCCGAAAAGGTCCCACAAGTTCATCTTTGATGATACCAGCCCATACCACTACCCCACCTCCACCTTACTGGCGTCTGAGTCGGAGTGGAGCTCTCTGCCCTTTACTGATCCAACCTCGGGCCCATCCATCTGGCCCATCAAGTGTCACTCTCATTTCATCAGTCCATAAAACCATAGAAAAATCAGTCTTAAGATATTTCTTGGCCCAGTCTTGACGTTTTATCTTATGTTTCTTGTTCAAAGGTGGTCGTTTTTCAGCCTTCCTTACCTTGGCCATGTCCCTGAGTATGGCACACCTTGTGCTTTTTGATACTCCAGTAACGTTGCAGCTCTGAAATATGGCAAAACTGGTGGCAAATGACATCTTGGCAGCTTCATGCTTGATTTTCCTCAATTCATGGGCAGTTATTTTGCGCCGTTTTTATCAACATGCTTCTTGCGACCCTGTTAGCTATTTGCCATGAAACGCTTGATTGTTCGGTGATCATGCTTCAAAAGTTTTGCAATTTCAAGACTGCTGCATCCCTCTGCAAGACATCTCACAATTTTTGACTTTTCAGAGTCCATCAAATCTCTCTTCTGACCCATTTTGCCAAAGGAAAGGAAGTTGCCTAATAATTAAGCACACCTTATATGGGGTGTTGATGACATTAGACCACACCCCTTCTCATTACAGATATGCAAATCACCTGATTTACATAATTGGCAGTTGGCTTTCAAACCTATACAGCTTGGAGTAGGACAACATGTATAAACAGGATGATGTGATCAAAATACTCATTTGCCTAATAATTCTGCACACAGTGTATGCTTTGTTTGACTTAGTATCATGTATAGATATGCACATTTGCACACATATTATAAATTGATGAACTGATTATGTATTATTACTATTTATTGTTTATTATTCCTCATTGCTACTTTTGTACTGCATTATTTATTTATTAATGATTATATCAGCTGGTACTCTATTATACCCTGTAACGCGCTAGGGGCGTTGTAGAACGGCATGGCTGTGACATAGACGGAAACAGGCCATATAAGGGAAATGTGGAACTTTTATTATCAGTCAAAATGTAGCAAACATTAAAGCAACCCGAAAAACTACAAAGACTTGTCTGTCTAGGCACTAAATTATACATAATATCCTTGACTCAAGCTACCAGTCAAAGCTAAAAAACATATTTTTTATGTCCTTTATTTAGTTATACACATATTACGAGTGCAGATGCTTTCCTTCAGTTCCTAATTGAAAAATTACCAAAGATAGAAATCATTAAAAGGAACCATTCATACTGGCCAAATTGCAGCCAGGTACAGTGCCTTGAAAAAAAGTATTCATACCTTTTATGATATACCAACACTAAGTAGCAAGCATTAATGAGATGTAAAGGAAATGATACATGATTTTCTAAATATTTTAATAATATAAATCTGAAAATTACTGCTGCAAGCCAGTTAGAGTATGTTTCTACCAGCTTCGCACATCTAGAGGCTGAACGTTTTCCCCATTCTTTGCAAAATATCTCTATCTCAGGGAGATTGGATGGAAGCTTCTGTGAGCAGCAATTTTCAAGCCTTGTCATGGATTCTCAATAGGATTTCCGTCTAGACAATAACTGGGCAATTCACACACAAATATGCTTTGCTGTAAACCATGTCATTGTAGCTCTAGCAGTATGTTTAGGGTTGATGTCCTGCTGGAAGGTGATCCTATGCCTTAGTCTCAACTCAAGTCTTTTGCAGCCTCTAACAGCCTCTAACAGGTGTTCCTCCAAGTTTGCCCTGTATTTAGCTGAATAAATCTTCCCATCAACTCTGATAAGTTTCCCTGTCCTTGCTGAAGAAAAGCATCCCCACAGCATGATGCTGCTACCACTATGTTTGTCAGTGGGGATGGTGTTTTCAGGATGATCTGCAATGTTAGTTTTCTGCCACATATAACGTTTTGCACTTAGCCCTTGCATTTATCCCAAAAAGTTCTACTTTGGTCTCATTTGACTAGAACACCTTCCACATGCTAGCTGTGTCCCCTACAGAGATCTTTGCAAACTACAAATGGGACTTCAAACAGCTTTCAAAAGTGATTTTCTTCTTGCCACTCTTCTATAATGGCTAGATTTGTGAAGTATAAGACTAGTAGTTGTCCCTAGGACAGATTCTCCCACCTGAGCTGTGGATCTCTGTGGCTCCTCCAGAGTGACCATAGGCCTCTTGGCTGCTTCTCTAATTAGTGCTCTGCTTGCTTAGAATGTCAGTTTAGGTGGACAGTCATATCTTGGTAGGTTTGCAGTTGTGCCATACTCCTTCCATTTTTGGATGATGGATTGAACACTGCTTCGTAAGATGTTCAGAGTTTAGCCATTTTTTATAACTTAATCCGGCTTTACTCTTCTCCACAACTTTATCCCTGACCTGTCTTGGTGTGTTTCTAGGTTTTCAGGATGCTGTTTGATCTTTAATGTTCTCAAATAAACTTTTGAGACCTTCACAGAACAGCTGTAGCTATACTGAGAATAAAGTACACACAAATGGACCCAATTTACTAATTACGTGATTTTTGAAGGCATTTGGTCACTCAGAGTCTTATTCAGGGGCTGAATACAAATGCATGCCACAATTTTCAGATTTATTTTTAAAAACACTTAGAAAACCTGGTATAATTTATCTTACATTTCACAAATACTTGCTTCTTTGTGTTGGTATATCACATAAAATTCAATAAAATTACATTTAAGTTTGTGGGAGTAATGTGAATAAATGTGGAAAAGTACACAGGGTATGAATACTTTTTCAAGGCACTGTATGTTTTTTCTGATTCGCTTTGGCATTTCAGAGAAAATGTAGTTTGAAGATCCAGCGGGGACCATGTGGAAAAACCTGACTAGTCCGACGCTGCTTCTCCACAAGCCACTCTCACTGATTGACAGGTCTCTCCCATGTATGTAAATAAGGAGAGACCTAAAGACTTGTCAATCACTGGGAGAAGCCGGACAGGCGCAGCACTGGACTAGTCTTATCTCTCCCTATGGTCCCTGGCTGGCCAATCAAACTATATGTTCTTTGAAACGCTGGAACGTTGCAGATAACACATGATTGCAGCCAGGCTCTTATTTATGCTGCCTGCAGTTTGGGCAGCATGAATCTAATGACAGATTCCCTTTAAATGCACCATCAAGTCCCGCATGTAGCATAATACAGTGTTTCAGTTTTTAGTTCATCCTTTTAATATTTACTACTTAATAAAAAGTAAGCTAAATCACATTCAGAACTGCTTGATTTCTGCAAGGTGTGAATTCAGTCATACTGAGGATCTGTTCTATCATGGAGACATCACATCATGCAGTCATGTGCTTCAAACCCTGACCCTGTCAACTAAGACTACAGTAGTTGATGTTGTTCCATATTTCAACACATCAATGCTTCTGCTCCTACCCACGTTTTCTTTTTTTCACCCAACAACAGTAACATTTTTCATTTTTTTAATTTGTTCATTCTGAGTCTTTACTGACCTTGGCTATTGCCTAAGCTTACTAAACCAGATTCCTGCTATGCAACTGATGTTCCTTGTTGGGTTTTTTTGTACAGTTTGTTCTATACTCTAAACTGACTCACATACATCTAAAAATTCTGCTGAAATTCATAAAGCAGATTGTCTAATTATGACTGTGCAAACTTCAGTTCAACATTGACATATACAGTATCTCAGCTGGTTTCACATATTCTTCCATTTCATGACCCCCTAATTTTGGTGAGTGACATGTATTTGTTTACAGAGCCATGTTCTTGAAATTGATTTTTTTACAGTTTTATAGATACATAGAAAACCAGGCACAAAAAAACAAATATCCTAAAATAAAATAAATACAATTTTTTTTTTGCAAAAAATGCATGAAGGTAGTAACAATTATAAGGGTATTTAGTAAACATGATTTTGATCAAAAGAATGTACAAGCCATCCCGCCACGTCAAGGCAACTCTTGTGGGACAGTCCTAACTCTAGTATTAAAAACCTTTCCACTTGTCAAGTGACGTAAATGTGAACAAGGGCAGAGGGACTGAACCCACCAGTTAAAGCATAGGCCAGACAGGATGGATTTCTCAGCTCAGAAACAGGGCGGTCATACCCTTATATGCACAAGATGCACTCTGAACAAAATAAGAAACTAGTTCTGAACTGAAAAAGTAAGTTAATGTGTATGCAAAATGTAAAAGCATATTAACACATGACCACATGACCATTACACAGAGAAAACCAGGCACAAAAAAATAATTATTGCTACCTTCATGCATTTTTTGCAAAAAATTTTTTCATTTATTTTATTTTAGGATATTTGTTTTTTTGTGCTTGGTTAACTTACTATTTCAGTTCAGAACTAGTTTCTTAGTTTTATAGATACATGTTTCCTAGATTTGTTTAATTGTTGCATCATTGGGCTAATGTATTGTAACTTAAAAAAAAAATCAGTCTGTACTACCTGTAGTGCAGCGGTATCCACACTGAGCAGTGATGAGGCAGTCACCTAGCAAAGTTCAAAGCAAAATCTTTTTTAATGTTCAACGTACTCACAAACAATACACAGCACACAATATCCTCCATTCACAGCCGGGAAACAGGACAGTCCACCTCTGGATCACAGCCGGCACAAGACAGTCTACCTCCAGTTCACAGCTGGGCACAAGACAGTCCACCTCCGGATCACAGCCGGGCACAAGACAGTCTACCTCCGAGACCTGTTGCCGTGGGCGACTGCACTGCCGTGTACTCTGAGGGGTGCCAGGCCTTTTGGCTCTGCTTGGCCCTATCCGGATCACAGCCGGGTGCAAGACAGTCTACCTCTGATAACAGCCGGGCGCTAGACAGTCCACCTCTGGATCACAGCCAGGAACAAGACAATTTAAAACATTTTTTTAGTGAAGCATATACGGTTTCACTCAAAAAAGGGAAACAGGAATTGCCATTTATTAGCATTAAAAAAGTATAACTAGATCTAAACTAATTTTATACAAAGGATTTTTAGGTTTTTTTTTAAGGGACAGCTAAAACAAGAGGCCATTGGGTAACCATGTGAAGAGACAATATGGAGCGATATCCCCATTTTGTACTAGTGAAGGGCGATAACGATGAGGTTTTGATAACAGTCTGGGACAATAAAAGCTAAAAAGATTGTGCTAAATAAAAGCCAGAATGTACACCGGACAGGCGATACGGTCAGAGATCACTACGCAATGATATATTCCACTAGAACGTCTCATTACCAGTGGACAACAGAAGACTATGGTGGCAAGTCCTGAGCACTGGCGGAAGGATTACTAAAGGATGATAGCAGCAAGAAGCACGATGAGCTAAACAAAAATCTTACTACATCGATAAATGATCCACATTTTAGTATAATAAGCCAGAATTAACCTCGTGTATGAAACTACTTAATTTGTGTGACTTGATATAACCAGATAAAAGATCCAAGTCACATGACCGTCTTGCACCAAGCACAGCTTATATTAGCTGGAGGGCACCATAACTACGTGTCATGAATCATTGGACCTGTTCGTGTCAGACGTAGCTTCTCTCAATACTGTGCCACTTGATAAAATGGGCACAGACCATTCAGGTTTCTACTGCTTTATTGCTTTAGCAATAGAAGTTCCCCATTTGATGTATGTTCTAGCAGGAGTAAAAGTTACGACTTTTTATTTCGGGTATAATGTCCCTACAAGTTCCATTGTTTTGCTGCACCTTTTACGAAGATGAAAGCCTTTATCTCAGGCAGATCTTACCTGAGCTGTCCATCAATATGTATCATGCTTAAGGGAGTTGGAGAAATTAAGTTTCCCAGACTCCCTGCAAGAGTGTCAGTTTTCTTCTGCTTGGAGGCTTCAGTTTCTCCCTTTGGCCACCCTGCAACACCTCCCCCTCTCCTGCCCCACCCAATGTCAATTAGACAGTTGGCTAACCACCATTCTGGAGAGAAGTGTAAAAGTCAGAAATCTGATAGGGCTGTCACCTCAGATACCTGAGGGCACATGGCTATATGGGCATGGAATCACTCACCTGTCTTCATTTACCTGTCTTCATCACAGCCGGGCACAAGACAGTCCACCTCCGGATCAGAGCCTAGCGCTAGACAGTCTACCTCCGAGACCTGTTGCTGTGGGCGACTGCACCGCTGTGTACTCTGAGGGGTGCCAGGGCTTTTGTCTCTGCTTGGCCCTATGTTGCCTCACACAGGTGGAGCTCTGCAGAGCCTCCTGCTCTGCATTTGCAAGACCAAACTGACACAACCAACCCTCTGCAGCAGGGTTTTTACAACCAACCTGTGGCCATAGGCCACATGGAAAACACGGCTGGGAAGGAAATGGACAGCCCCACTACCATCCTGTAGTCTGTTTCAAAAACAAAAGCCCAGAGCAGGTTTTCTTAAATCTGCCTTGGCTGAATAGCTTGCCCAAGACCAACAATTTCTTTTATTTTGAATTGCAATCACAGCTATGCCTGTGACTGCAATATACTTCCGCAGCCTCAATACACCTCTGTGCACATCCTGGGGGACCTATAACGACCCTCGCATATGTCACCAGTCACTGCCGCTGCTGATACAGTAGCTCCTGCTGCTGCAACTGCAGCACCTCTTGCTGCTGCTCCTGTTGCCGCTGCTGAGTGAGGACTAACTGCTTCAAAAGCTCCTCCATTTTTCCAGCATGCTTAAGCACTGACATGCAGCACGCTTTGGGTATGCCTCAGTTCACACTGCCCTCATTCTCCAACCAAATGTAGTACAGAGGTATCCACACCGAGCAGTGATGAGGCAGTGACCCAGCAAAGTTCAAAGCAAAGTCCTCTTTTAATGTTCAGCGTACTCACAAAAAAATACAATACACAGTACACAATATCCTCCGGTTTGCAGCTGGGAAACAGGACAGTCCACCTCTGGATCACAGCCGGGCACAAGATTAGTCCACCTCTGGTTCACAGCCGGGCACAAGACAGTCCACCTCCGGATCACAGCCGGGCGCAAGACAGTCTACCTCTGATAACAGCCGGGCACAAGACAGTCCACCTCTGGATCACAGCCGGGAACAAGACAGTCCACCTCCGGATCACAGCCGGGCACAAGTCAGTCCACATCTGGATCACAGCTGGGCGCTAGACAGTCTTCCTCCGAAACTTGTTGCTGTGGGCGACTGCACCACCATGTACTCTGAGGGATGCCAGGCCTTTTTGCTCCGTGACCCTGTGTTGCCTCACACAGGTGGAGCTTTGCAGAGCCTTCTGCTCTGCACGCTTGCAAGACTAAACTGACACACCCAACCCTCTGCTGCAGGGGTTTTTAGAAGCAACCTGTGGCTGTAGGCCACATGTAAAACACAGCCGGGAAGGAAACGGACTTCCCCACTACCATCCTGTAGTGCGTTTCAAAAACAAAAGCCCAGATCAGGTTTTCTTAAATCTACCTTGGACAAATAGCTTGCCCCAAAACAAACACTTACTTTTATTTTGCATTGTAATCACAGCTATGCCTGTGACTGCAGTGCACTCCCGCGGCCTCAATACACCTCTGTGCGCATCCTGGGTGGGACCTATAGTGACCCTCGCATATGTCACCGGTCACTGCCTCAAAATACCAAAAATATTATATTTATGTTTCGGCGTAACTTCTTTTGAATTGTTGCAAAACATTTTAGAACCTTGAATCTAATTCTTATATTTTCAATGTTTTGCATTTTGTGTTTTCTACTCTGCCTCTAGAATCTTCATCTTGTACTTATACCAGGGTGCTTTGCCTGCAGCATTGCCAACACGATGATCTGCCAGCGGGAGATGGGACCATAGGGAATATAAGCAGCCAGGAAGGAAGGAAGGAAAACGGGCAGAGAAATAGGGGGGAAGCTGATCAGATCGCAGCAGAAAGTCTTTGATAAAGAAGACAGGTACACAGAGTTTTACAGGACCGCGGACTGAGTTGAATTAAAGACTTTTTAAAAAAGGTTCAGTGACATGGCTTTGGGGATGTGTAGGACACTGGAGACAATTGGGTTTGAGTTTCTTCAACTTTTCTTGTCTTTTAAGATCATTTTTTATATTAAAAATAATAGTACTACTATGCCTGAATTATAAAAAATTATTTAATTGAACATAAAATCTAAACCAATACCACACAAGTTTAGGAATATTCTTGCAAATAAGTAAAAAAATAAGCCATAAACTAGACTAATGCTAAATGAAAAAAGTTATTATCCTGTAATTATTTTACATATTTTTGAGGGGGCTTTGCTACTGTCAAATTTTTGGAGGGATGTTAAAAAACAGCATAAAGGGATGTCACACTCTCACTTTTTTAAACTTAGATGTCTAATAATTTTCTTCAAACTGTGTAATGACGGTCAACCAAGCACCAAAGATGGACCCCGAGAGTTTATACCTCAAAACGGATATAAGATCAGGTTCCAGTTCCCGGGAGAGGTCTCATCCAGGGAAAGACCCAAACAGAGGTAGTTTTTTTTTCTTCCCCAAATGGGGTTTGTTATTTTTTTTTTAAGAATCTTTTAATTTGTATTCATTTACTAAACTTCATGAAAGTTCATGGGCTGGAACAATATGTGGAACATATGCTGCAAATTAAAATGCTTTCAAAAATAGAAGTGTTAATAGTTTATTTCTTCTCTAATTAGCCTAACATAAAGTGAAAAACAAAAGAAAAATCTAAATCAACCCAATTTTTGGTGTGACCACCCTTTTGTTTTTAAAAACGTATCAATTCTTCCTACACTTCACAATTTTGAAGGAATTTGGCAGGGAGGTTTTTCTAAAATCTTGAAGAACAACTACAGATCTTGAAGAACAATATAGATCTTCTGTGGTTGTAGATTTAGCAAACCTTCTGCCCTCCTCATTAATGCCATAAAACTGTATGTTTGAGATCAGGGCTCTAGGGGGGCCATATCCACTTCCGGGGAGTCTTTAGTCTGACATTGGCTGTATGATTGGGGTTGATTCTGTTGCAGAATAAATTTGAAGCCGATCAATCGCCTCATTGATGGTATTGCATGATGGATTAAGTATCTGCTGTATTTCTCATATTGAGAATACCAAGAAATGACAAAATTGAGACCATACATTTAGTGGTGGCCAAGGAAACTTA
Organism: Oophaga sylvatica; assembly: GCA_033576555.1. Lineage (NCBI taxonomy): Eukaryota > Metazoa > Chordata > Amphibia > Anura > Dendrobatidae > Oophaga > Oophaga sylvatica. The sequence continues at coordinate 52,651,058 of JARQOD010000007.1, read as the reverse complement.
GTGGAGCAGATAAAAACATACATCTTACATTCCTGTGAAATCAAGTCCATCAGTTCCATCACTTAGAACTGGCAGCAACCAGTGGGACCCAGCTACAACCATCTACGTTCAGAGAAGTCTGAACAGAAATGGCTTCATGAAAAAAAATTTTGAAGAAAAAAAAAACCACAGGAAGCAAGGCCAAATGACTAACTAGGCACAAAAGCAAGAAACGTGTACAGAAAAATAGCTGCAGGTGCTCTGGACTGATGGTCAAAATATGAAAAATTAGCTGTAACAGAAGGTAGATTACGCGAATGGCTGAAGAATTTACAATAATGAAGCTGCGGAAACAGTCAAAAATGGTGGAGGATTCAAATTTCAAGTTTTCAACTACATTTCAGCAAATTAAATGGAGTTCTGCAGAAGGATTTTGGGACCCCAGACATACAGCCAAGTAATAAAAAAATTATCTATATGTTGGAACAACAAGAAGTCCTGGAAATGATAAAAGGCCCCCCCAAAAGCCCTGATCAACCATTAGTCTCTTTGGGATACAAAAACGAAAGATTGTGCGCCACAGAAAAAATTTTTTTTTTTTCCCCAAATGTTTAAAAAAAACCCTTTTCCCAATTTTTTCAAAAAGGTGTCAAGTGAAAGGGACCAAAAATTGATGCTGTTTTTTAAAAAAAAAAGGCACATCAAGAATTATTTGATTTAGCCCCCCTTTTGTTCTTTCCTTTCATTTTTAAAAATTTATAAAAATAACTTTAAAAACAACATTTTTAAAAAAATTTTTTTTTGCATATTTTTCCACCCAGCAAAAAATTTGTAAAAATCCAATCTTTAAAAATTGGGGCCAAACCCCCCATAAAAACCTCAATTTTTTAAAAAATTAAAAAAAAACTTTGCCATTACAACACCATCTGACGCAAAACCATAAAAATACAGTTTTTATCTGGGACAAAATCCAGGGAATTTCCGTTTTCAGGGCCCCTCCAAAATACAGGGTGTTTTTTGGCACACCCTTTAGTAATTAGTAGGGAACCAGTGGATCAAAAACATTTAAGGATTTTTAAAATTTTGCTACCTTTAAAAATTTTTTTGCCTTTTCCTTTCCTTTTCCTATTTGCTGTACAAAATCCCACCGACCTCAAATTGCTAACAGTTGCCAATTTTCTCTACCCTTCTCTAACCTTCAAATTCCCCCTCCAAATCTTTTCAATGCGAATTGCATTAAAACAAAAGGTTTTTAAAAGAAACCCCCCAAAAAAATTTTTCATTATAATTTTATTTTTGACAACCGTACAGCAAAGGGGAAAAAGTTTTGAACTAAAATTTCAGGTCCTAAAACCAACCACTACTCTTTTAAAGGAATACCATCATTTTTTTTAAACAACACTTGGCTATCCCTAAAAATTTTTTTTGCAACATTTGAAATTTTATACAGATT
>JARQOD010000007.1:52292242-52649526 GCA_033576555.1 Oophaga sylvatica | reverse complement strand
GGTGACTTTTAAAATTTATTTTAAAAAGGGGGAAAATAAGTAGTTTAAAGCGGAAGAAAGAAAACCCGGTCTGTCGTTTTTTGGATGGCACTATCCCAAAAAACCCCGTGGAAATTCAAGCTAAAAAAGGGCACGCGGGAGAAAAAACAAGGCCCATAAAAAATTTTGATGTATTCCCCCGTAAATACTCCGGGTGAGGAGATTTGTTTATTGCTCTTTAAAATTTTTGACAATTATTTACGGCTCTCACTGTTTTCGGCCCCCCCCAAACCTTTTTGGGGGGCCCTAAAATTAAAAAAAATTGACTGCTATTTTTTTCCCCTTTAAAAATTAAAAGAAGTGGCATAAGACCCGCCCTTTTTGGTTAAAGTGAAAACCAATTTGGAACGGGAGTGGGGAGGTTAAGGATTTTTGGGGGATTGAAATACTATTTAAAAAACTTGCCCACCCGACCACAAGCGCCTGGCTATTGTCACTCCCCCCCTTCCCCTCATAAATACTTTTAAAATAGGTGATTTTTATAGATTTCAGTGACATATACAATTAGTACGGTGTGCAAAATGGGACTTTTTTTAAAATTAAAGTTTTTTTTATCATAAAAAAATGGCTTTGGGCCCCCCTTTTTTAAAAGGGAAAAAAAAATTGTCTAGCAGACACGCAGGCTAAATTTTAAAATTGCCTGGGAAGGGGCCATGGATACTGCCCCCCAAAGGCTAAAAACTCAGCTCCCCCCCCCCAGAAAAGGGGCATCTCTAATTTTCCCATAATTGGCAATAGACTTGTTTTTCCCCACTTGCCCTGTGCGGGGCCCAATTTGGGGTAATAGTTGGGGGGGTTGGTGTCACCTTTGGGGACATCAAGCCCAAGGTTAGAAAGAGAGAGGCGTCTTTAAACACCACTATTAGGCCCCATAGTCAAAAATTCCTAAATAAGAAAAAAAAAATTTTTTTTTCCCCCAAAAATACATTTCTTTATGAAAAATAAAAAAACAAAAAAAATACCATATTTATTATCGCTGGTCCGAAAACCCCCCGACCTATAAAAACTGCCCTTAGTTTCCCCCTTTAGTAAACCCCCCTTAAAAAAAAACAAAAAAGGCAATAAAAAAAGCTTTTCATTCCCCCAACAAAAAGGGGGAAAAACACCAATCAAAAAGAGGGGTAAAAATTTAAAAATTGTCTGCTGAAAACGTCATCTTGTCCGCAAAAAAAACAAGCTGACATAAGCGTCATTCGCAAAAAAATAAAAGTTATGCTCTCAAAAAAAAGCGATCAAAAATAATTATTTTTTTTATAAAATTTTTTTTATTGTATAAAGCAAAAAACAAAAAAAAATTAAATAAATGAGGTATCGCGTAATCATACAAACCCCCAAAAAAAAAAATTGTTTTATATTTTTCCCCCAAAGCGGAAGGGTTTTTAAAAAACCCCCCCCCAAAAAAAGATTTAATAAATTTTGCTTTTTTTAATTTCGTTCTTAAAAATCAAATAAAAAGCAAAAAAAATTTGTATTGAAAAAAATTTGGTAAAAAAAAAAAAATTTTAAAATAAGACCTCCCCTTTAACTCTTTTGGGCCAAAAAAATGGAAAATTTTAGCTCTAAAAATTTGGGGGAACAAAAAAATTTTTTTCAAAAAAAGGTTTTTTCCCCCCGGTTTTTGTGAAAACGCAAACAAAAAAAAACCCACTATTAATGAACCCCCAAACCCCCCCTTTTCCCCCCTTAGTTGGGGGAAAAAAATTTTTTTCCCTTTTTGGGTTAGGGTTGGGAAAAGGGGGGGGAGGGTTTGGGTTTAAATTAGGGTTGGGGTTAAGGGGGGGTTTGGGGGTTTGGGGGGCAAAAAAGTTAGTTGGGGTTTGGGGGTTTAGGGTTGGGGGGGTTTTGGGGGGGGGTTTTTGTGGTTTAGGGTTATGGTTAGGGTTGGCTTAGTTTTGGGGAGTTGAATTGGGGGGTTTCCCTTTTTAGGACACATGGTTTCCCCAAAAGGACATGGCATCTTTCAATTCCCGCCAATTCTGCATTGAAAAAAATCCAACGGTGCTCCTTCCCCCTTTCCCAGCTCTGCCTTTCACCCAAGCAGGGATTTCCCCCCCTTGAGGGGAAAAAAACTCTCGGAAAAAATTGCACAATAATTTGGGGGCCCAAATTTTTCGGGTTTCCCTAGGGAAAAAAAAAAAATTTGGGGGGAAAATAACATTTTTGGGAAAAAAATATATTTTTTTTTTTAGCTTAGTTTTTAAATTCTTAAAGACTTGGGGGTTCAAAGGGTTTTCCCCCAAAAACTAGACATTCCTTAGAGGGTCTAGCTTTTCCCAAAAGGGGGGCATTTGTGGGGGGGGTTTCCCCCTGTTCAGGGACTCGAACTCTCAAAAACGCATGGGGGTTTTATCTTTTCCCCCAAATTTTTCTTGAAAAGCAAATGGCGTCCCCTTCCCCTTTTCCCCCCTCCCGCCATGCGCCCCAAAAAGTGGTTTACCCCCAAAATAGGGGTATCGCGTACTCAGGGAAAATTTCACAAACTTTTGTGGTTTTTGTTACCTTGGGAAAATAATAATTTTTGGGGGGGAAAAAATCATTTTTGTGGAAAAAATAAGATTTTTTTTTAAAATTTTACGGGGTTGTTAAAAAAATTCTGTGAAGCCTTTTGGGGGGGCAAAAATGCTCAAAACCCCCCTCTGAAAGTTTTGGGGGGTTTTTTTTTTTGGGGGGGGGGTTTTTTTTTGGGGGGCCCGGGGTTAAAGCCCGGCCCCCGTTTTTCCATTTTTTTTTTAAAAAAAAAAATGGGGGGGGAAAAAAAGGGGTTTTTTTGGGGGGACTCGGACTTGAAAAAAAGGGGGGAATTTGCCCTTGGAAAAAAAAAAAAAAAAAAAAAAAAAATTTTTTTTTTAAAACCAAAAAAACCCCTTGGGCCCGGGTTGTAAGTTTTTGTGGGGTTTTTAGCCCAGAGGGTTCCTTTTTGGGGGGTTTTTTGGGGGTTTTTTTCAAAGGGTTTTGGGCCTGTTTGGCCCTAAAAAAAAAAGGGGTTTTTTAAAAAAAGAGAAATGGGTTTTTTTTAAAAACCCCTTTTAACATCCAAAAAAAAAAAATTTTTGGGGGTTTTTCCAAAAAATTTTGCGTTGTAAAAAAACTTTGGGGGAAAATTTTTTTATTAAGTATTTGTGCAAAAATCTCTGTGATTTAAGTGCATGAAAATTCAAATTTGGGGGAAAAAAAAAAATTTTCCCAAATTTTTCCGGGTTTTTTAAAAAAAACACAATCATATCAAAAAAAAATTTTTTAAAACAAAAAAAAAAAAAAGGGGAAATTTAAACCCCAGGGGAAAAAAAAACCCCCCAAAAAGGGCAGTGGTCAGAATTGTAAAAATTTTGGGCCCCGGGGGTTAACATACAAAAAACCCCTTTTGGGGGTTTTTAAAGGGGGTTTAATTTTTAAAAAAGACAAAAGTCCTTTTTATTTTAAAATTTAAAACCTATTTTGACCTCACCTTAAAATTTCCCCCAAAGCCCCGATTTCCTGTAATAAAAGTAAAATTTAAAAAAACCCAAAAAAAACCATATCTGTCCAAACGGGGTTTTTTCCCACGCGTCTTTCCCTTTTGGGGGAAAATTTTCATTTTCAAAAACCCCCATGGTGCCAAGGACCCCCCCCGGTGGGGAAAACCCTGTGGAGGAGTGCTTTGGGCGGGGGGTTCGTGACTAGCGGGTGACGTCCCGGGCTGCGCCCCCTCCAGCCAACTGCGGGTGCCCCTGGACCGTGGAAAATGCAGTTTTGGGGCCCCAATTCAACTCAGTGGTTCCAGCAGATCATAAATTGGGACTTGGCCAGATCGGCCCCTTCCAAAAATTTTATCTTGAGTCTTGGCCATTCCTTTGACCCCATTTTCTTTTGGTTACATGCACTTGAGTGTGAGGTCTTATATAGACGGGGGTGTCCCTTTTTTAAATCAAGTCCTATTAAGAAGAAGAGAACCATTAAAGGGGATCACAAAGGAAATGGACAGCATGTGATTAAATATGAGTGTTGAGCCAAAGGGGCTAATACTTATCCCCCTGGATTATCGTTTTTTTTTTGAAAAAATTTCAAAAAAATTTTTTACTTTTTTTTTTTTTTAGTCAAGATGGGTGCAGGTGTAATTTAAAAGAGAAATAATAAATTTTTTAAATTCCCAAATGACGTAATGAAACAAAAAGTGAAAAATTTAAAGGGTTCTGAATATTTCTGCACCCATGTTGTTAAATAAAGGGGGCTTTGCATCAAACACATTTTTTTTTTTTTCAAAAAAGTGTTTATGTGTTATGCTATATTTAAAACCCTTTTAAATTATATAAAAGGAGGAGAGACCATGTTTTTTTAGGTCTACATTTTTGGAAAAAGAGGGTTGAGCAGATCAAAGAAAGTATATGCAAAAAGGGGGGGTCCTGCTGCAAATTGTTGAATGCTCTTTAAAAAGGACGCAGTCAGAAGGCAAAATAAACAGGCAAAGTTGGACTGCAATGCTTCGATAGCAACATCTTCCCCCCCGGGCATGATGCTACATAAATATATGAAGCTCCACCTCGGGTCATGCGTTGTGATCTTGGCCCTAAAGGGGATTCGACTGCCCCAAAATAGGATTGTAACCCCTGTGTTACTCCCTTTTCCCCTGGCCCTCCTTTACCTTTAGCCCCCTCCCTTTGTGAGGCCATGTATGAAATTTTTTTTGGCGGTCATGTCGGCACAGAAAACTGAGGGGCTGGTATTTGGTCGGATGCAGCCGAAGTATGCAAATCAATGTACTTGAGGTCACTGTTAAACCTTTGTTAGTTTTTTTCAGTTTGCTGGCACATAAAACCCTTTTTTCCCTATTTGTCTGGCCCCGCCTTCTAGTTTTTTTGGACTTTTTGTTTATCTCTTTAAGCTACCCCGGGGGCTTAGGGCCTCCAGTCGTTTTGTTTTATCTTAGGATTCAAAAAAATTTGTTTCTGTTTTTTTTTTCCGTAAAATTTCGTTGGAGGGCCCTTTTTTTCCCAGCCCCCCGATTTGTGGGATTCCCCCTCGAAAAAATAGGTTTTGTTCAGACTAGCTGGGACTTTAGGGGTTGGTCGCAGGATCAGGTTCCCCTTTTAAACGTAGGATCCAGCTTGTTTTATTGTGGGACAGAATTCCCATCTTTCCCTTTTGCTTGTACAGTAAACGAAAAACCAGCCCAAAAAAAAAAAAAATTTAAGGGGAAAATTTTCTTTTTCCATCATGGTGTGGTTTTAGGATTTGGCTCAACGCCTGCGGGACTTTCTCTGGAGGTGGCTGAGATCCAGCAACAGTGGTGTTGTTCTGGAGCACATTTCGTGGACCCAAAGGTCTTTTTCCTGATTTTTTTTTGGTGAACAAAAAGATTTTTTTTTTTTTTAAAAAAAAATTGTTTTTTTTTTTCCGTTTGAGACCAGACCTCTGGTGAGATCACAGCGCAAGGGTTCTAAAGTCACTTTTGCGCAAAAAAACTCAGGATGGGCCTTTTTTCTGCAGCCAGTGATCCATGTTTTTTGTAAAAGGGGGGTTTTTTTTTTTTGCTTTTTGGGGGTTTTTGTATGACGACCCCCTTTTTGTTTCACAGCTGAGACGAATGAGATTTGAGACGGGATCGGAAAAAGGGAAAAATTTTTTTTCCTTCCGAAAGGGGGTCCACTCGGTGGGGTGGGGAAAGTTTTAGCTTTTAAAAGTTTTTTTCTTGCAGGGGGTTTAATGAAAGGGGGTTAAAAAATTTTCGTTTCTTTCCCCTACCCCGGGAACTTCAAGAGGCTATGCAATTAGCCATACAGGTGGTAGGAGACTGCGTGCAAGGGTTAAGAGAGTAAATTGCCTTGTCAGCTCCAAGTTGGGGGGGGACTGTACGACTTGGGAGCCCCTGGAAATTTGGGGCAATGAACCTCACCTCGGGGAAAAAAAACCGTGATTTACTAAAGGGGTTTGGTTTCTATTTGGCAAATCTGACCATTTTTTTTGAACTGGGGGGGTTCGTTTTAATAAAGAGAAAAAAAGAAATGAGGCAGTTTCGCCCATATTGCTTTTAAACAATAAAAAGGGTCTTTCTTTCTGCTACCCCTGCGTTTTGGAGGAATTAATGGAGTTTGGGGGGTTTGTGGATTGTGTTCAACTCCAATGTGTTGTGGGAAATTTTTTGGAAAAAAAAAAAATTTTAAAAAACCCAAATTCTGTCTTCCCTATTATGTGGTTGCTGTGGTGGTTCTCCCTTGAAAAATGTTACTCCCCCTTCTGTGAATTTCCTCTTACTATTAAGGGTTATCAAAAAAAAATTTGGTTTGTATTTTTGAATAATTTGCCCTCCCGGGATTTTGGGGTTACCTTGGGTAAAATTTTCACAATCCGGGGGACTGGTTTGGTTACCAATGAAATTAAGTCCGAGCCCTAATTGTTATAAAAAGTGTTTAGGGGCGTATTGTGCGTATTTAAAGGGGGGGGTTCCCTGTACTATTCGGGTTTTTTTGGAAAAAAAATTTTTTTTTTTTGATAAGGAATCGCAGGTTTTCCCCTCCTCATGGATTATTTTTGTGCAATTGAATTTGCCCCTGGGAACTTTCCCCAAAAGCCTTTTTTTTAAATCCCCCATTCTGGGAGAAAGGTTTGGGGGAAAAATACAGCATGGCCAAAAGTTTTGGGAATGACACAAAATATTAATTTTTACAAAGTCTACTGCTTCCTTTTTCAAAGGGGCAATTTGCATATACCCCAAAATGTTATAAAGTGATCAGCTTAAAGCAATTACTTGCAAAGTCAATATTTGGCTAAAAAATAAATTTATCCCCAAAACACTTTAACTCATTGCACCCGCCTTAAAGGACCAGCTAACTTTTTGTGTTTCCCCCCTTAAAAGGTGGGGGTGTTGTGGGGGGCTCTGGAGATCATCTGTCATGATTAATAAAAATGACACCTGGAACTTTAAAAGGAGGCTGGGGCTTGGCATCTTGTTTTCTTTTGTTAACCGGGTTTATCTCTAAGAAACATTGCGTTCATTGCAATGCACAAAAATGGCCTAACGGGAAGAGTAGCACTAGAAAATTGCACCTCAGTCAAAATCTATTGCATCTAAAACTTCAAGGGGAGAGGTTCCTTTTTTCCAAAAAAGGTTCGGGGCTGTATGGTCATTGCCCCGAAAATCGTGCGGTTGCACATTTTGCTTTACGCTGAGCTGCTGTTTCTTTGTTTTTTGGACTAGGGATTTAAAATTTTGTCTGTGCTCGGTGCTGGGTGGGTGAGTTTTCCCGGGGCAATTGATTTTTTTGTTTGGTTTTTCCTTTTAAAAACCGTTGTCTGCTTGGGGGGTTCCCAGTGAAACCTTCATGCGCCACGATAGGAATGAATCTGTATATTTAGTTTTGAGTCCTTAGTTTTTTAAAACTCAACTTTTTTTAGTTTTTCCCGACCTTTTAGGTTTCCCTTTGGTGTTTGAGTGGTATGCAAGGGGTTTTTTCCCCCGTCTGTCTTATTTCTAATCTGTGTTTTAGCTAAAATTTACCCCCTACCCCTTTGGGGGTAGTCAGGATCCTTTTGGATGATTACAGGGTTCAGGGTCTGATAGGAGACGGGTTAGGTTAGCTTGGACCTCTGAACCTTTTCATACCTCCCGGGAGGGTTAGTTAGGACCCCAGTTTAGGGCGGTTAAATCCCCCGGCCCCTCTTTCCTTTTTTCCCATCAAGTCCCAAAAAATTAACCTGATTCAGCGATAAGTGTCGGTAAAACTTTTTTACTTACATGCTGATGTTGTTACTAGTTGTTGTATAGAGTGTTGTTCCGTATTAAAAATTTACTGCATTTTTTAATATCATTAGACAGGTGACATTTTCATGGCCATAAAAAAATTTCTCCAGTTTCCCCGGATCCTGCCCGCGGCCTTCAGTTGCAGGGTTATCCATGGGCGAGGACTTAGTCCAAAGTTTTTCTCCCTGGAGAAACCGAGTTGAACCTAAAGTAGCTCTCGGACGGTTCTGTGGGCTAGACAAATTTTTCATTTTCCCGGGGGATTAAATTGTATTTTCGGTTTTTGGCCTCGATCATCGGGAGGGGAGCAGAGGGGGGGAAAATTTTTATTTCCTTCTGAAGGGGGGCCCTAATCCGGGTTTTTTCCCCCTTCCCCGGGGTCCCCGGCTCTCTGTCTGTAGATAAAAATTTTTTTGCCCTGGGATTGGTATATATGCCCCCGATCGGGTCTCTTTGCTGAGCAAAATTATAAAACAGCAGGAGATGTCCCGGAGAAATTTTTTCTTCTGATTTGTAGATGGGCCCCAGAACCAGTGAATGACCCACTCTTAGGACATTTTGTCAGGGTTTTTTGTTTAAAATTAAAACGTTTGGCTCAGTATGAGTCTCCTCTTCTCTGGAGGTGTAGGGGGTTAGTATCCGTATGATAGAGGGGTTCCCCGGGGGGGGTGAGGAAAACCCCCCTCCCTGTTTTTTCCCCACTACCCCTAAAGCCCCCTTTGTTGAGGCCCCTTGTCTGTTGGGGTACCCCATGAGTTGGGGGGCCCAATTTCGTAGGGGGGATTGGGGGTTTTGCCCCAGGACTGAATGTTTTTTTTCGGGAAAAAAGGGACATTTTGTTGGGAATGCCATCCCTGCTTGTTAGCCAAAAGTCGCGAAAAAATTTAATCCCCCGGGTTTTGTGGTGGACGACAACCTGGGGTTGTATTTTTTTCCCCGTTCTTTCAGTTCCCGTACCAGTGGAGGGGTATTGGTACGAGAGTGGAGGATTGCTGTTTTTCTTGTAGGGTTCCGGGGCCAACTGGTTGCGCTCGTTTGCTCGGTCAAGGTAGCTCTGAGTGTATTGGCAAACTCCCTATATTCCCATTGCCCCAGGCCCTCGGCCCCAAGGTAGCTTTGTTCATGGGTTCATAACTTCCCTTGGGGGTGGGGCAATCAGGGAAAATTATTTTTGTTAGGTTGGGGGTCACCTCCCCCCATGTGTTGGGTTTCCCCTGGTTGGTTAAAAAAAACCCTGTGATTAATTGGAGTCCAGAGAAATAAGCCAAGGGGTGTTTTTGAAAAAAAACGCAGAACACGTCATCGTGCGGTCGTCCCTAAAATTGCCCCCTTTTTTTGGGGGGAGGATTTTGGGGATGTTTTCCTGAGGGGGGTGTCAGGTTTTCCCTCCTCAGGGGTTGTATGACTGCTCTATTAACTCCTTCCTGATGCAATTCCAAAACTAGGTTGTTAATCTTTCTGGCCTTTGAGGGAGGCTAAAAATTTTATATTTTGAAAGTTGGAAAAGGGGGCATATTAGATTTCATTTCCCCCCAGTAGGCGGGGTTTTTTTTTGTGAAGAAGAAAGATGGAGGCCTAGCCCTTGCTTGGTTTCCCCGGAATTAAAATAGATTATTTGAGTCCGTACCTCCCTCTTTTCCTGACTCTTCAATAAATTGGTTGGCGCCAAATGGTTTCTAAATTGGATCTCGGGGGGGCGAAATCGTTAGGATAAAAGAGGGGATGGTGGAAAACGGCGTTTAACACCGGGGGGACATTATAAAAACAGTACCCCTTTTGGTCTGATACGCCCACAGTTTTCCCCAAATTTTGTTTTGACATTTTTCGTCCCCTTTGGGGGGGTGTTTGTGGTTGTAATTTGGAGACATTTTAATTTATCGCCGGTTTTTTGTGTTCTCGGAGCATGTGAGACAGGGTTCAGATCTTGCGGCAAAAACTATCGCCAAACTGGAGAAGTGTTATTTCCCCACGGAAATTTATTTTTTGGGGTTTTTTTTTGGGTCAGCTGGTTTCCGTTTGGCCCTAAAAAGGGGAGAGCAGGTTTTAAAGGGCAGCCGGGGTCTTAAGGCCCCCCGCGTTTTTTGGGGTTTGCTAACACTCCCCGGAAATTTTTTGTAATTTCTATCTGTCGTCAAACCTCTCACTGACATGCAAAAAAAGGGGATTTTTCTAAATTGAAAAAGCTTGCCAACCCTTTTTTCCCTTTTTTAAGAAAGTTTTGCTTCGGAAAACCCTTTCCCAACCCGGCTTTTCCCCCTTTATTTGGGGTGGTGCGTTGACGTAGGGGTGGGTGCTTATTGTCCCAGGGTCCGCTCCCCTGGTAAATGGCATCCGTGCGCTTTTCTTTTCTAAGAAATTGTCGTCCGCCGAAAGGATTTTGATATCGGCAATAGGGAAACTTTTGGCCATTAAGTTAGCTTTTGAAGAATGGCGTCACTTTTTGGAGTGGGCAGTCCACCGGTTACCGTTTTTACTGATCACAAGAACCTGTTGTATTTGGAATCCGCTACGTTCTGAATTCCAGACAAGCTCGATTGGTCGTTGTTTTTTACCAGGTTTAATTTTGTGTCACTTATCGCCCGGGGTCTAAGAATGTAAGGCTGATGCCTTGTCTCGCAGTTTCCCAGGGCCGGGGAAAAGGATGACCCGAGTCTATCCTTCAGGAGGGGGTGGTAGTGTCGGCTGTATTTTCTGAGCTTGAGGAGGAGGTGTTAGAGCTCAGGGGGACGCCCCTGAGGCTCCGGAGATGTTTGTCCCAAATCTGTTGAGACAAAAGGTTATTGAGGCACATCATTAATTCTGCTCTAGCAGACATCCAGGAGTAAGGCTACTTTAGATCTCCTTTCTCGCCGGTTTTGGTGGCCTAATGCTAATAAAGATGTTATAACTTTTGTCGCGTCATGTGGGGTGTGTGCTCGCTCTAAAACCCCATAACCCGTCCGTCTGGGACCCTTTTACCCTGAAACTTCGGGAGCGTCATGGATCATTATCTATGGACTTCATTACGGATCTTCCTCCGTTCGTCAGGAATACTGTCATTTGGTGGTTGTTGACAGGTTCAGTAAGATGGCACATTTCGTTGTCTCTTCCTGCACTCCCTAATGCTAAAACTCTGGCGCAGGTGTTCATTAGGGAGATCGTTAGACTTCATGGGTTGCCTTCTGATGTGGTGTCAGATAGGGGGGTCTCAGTTGTGTCCAAATTTTGGAGGGCATTTTTGTTTACGTCGGGGGATGCAATTGTCATTTTCCCTCGGCTTTTCAATCCGCAGACAATGGTCAGACAGAGCGTCTGAAATCAGAGCTTAGAGACAATATCTCCGGTGTTTTGTCTCAGAGAACCAAGAGGACTGGTCTTTCTTGCCTCTGGCGGTTCGCTCTTACAAACAGGCGGAGCGAGCCCACTGGTAAGTCCCCGTTTTTTGGGGCATATGGTTTCCATCCCCAGTTTTGTACTTTCAATGGGGGGGCCCTTCTGGGGTTCCTAAGGAGGAGCGTTTCTCGTGTCACTTGCTTCTGTGTGGAGAGGTGTATTGAATAATCTGAGTGCGTGGGGAACCGTTACAAACGTATGGCTGATAGGAGGAGAGTTTCTGTCCAGATCTGAATGTGAACGATCTGGTATGGTTGTCTACCAGGAATATAAAACTTAAAGTGCCTCCTGGAAACTGGGTCCCAGATTCACGGGCCGTACAGGATCAGTTCCATAATTATCCGTGGCATTTCGTCTGGACCTCCCTCCTACGTTTAAATTCATAATGTGTTCCACAAGTCTTTACTTAAAAGGTATGTGGCAAGTCATACGTCACCTCTACCTCCTCCTCCTGTGTTGGTCAATGGTAATTGGAATTTCAAGTATCAATGATCATTGCTCACGTCTGAATCGCCGGTCCCTTCAGTAACTTGGTGCATTGGAAGGGGTATGGTCCAGGGAGGAGGACGTGGGTCCCTGCGTCTGATGTTAAACGCAGATCGTTTGGTTCGGACCTTCCACAGAACTCACCCAGGCAGGCCTGGCCCTGAGGGTCGGAGGCCCCTCGTAGAAGGGGGGGTACTGTCATGTGTGCATTGCCACGAAGATCGTCGCGGTTGCACATTTTGACTTCTCACAGCTGAGCTGCTGTTTCTTTGTGTTTGGCAGCTAGGGAGTTAATTCTGTCTGTGCTCGGTGCTGGGACTGGGTGCAGTTTCTCCCGGCTGCAATTGATTATTTGTTGATTGGTTTCCTTTAAATTCCTGGTTGTCTGCTTGGGGAGTTGCCAGTGAAACCTTCATGCAGACCACAGATAGGAATGAATCTGTATAGACTTTAGTTGTGAGCTCCTTAGTTGTTCTAAGCTCAACTTGGTTAGAGTTTATTTCCCAGACCATTTATGTTCCTTTGGTGTTTGAGTGTGTATGCAAGCGAGTGTTATCCTGTCTGTCTTATATGTCTAATCTGTGTATTTAGCTGAGATCAGCCCATATCCCTTTGGTGGTAGTCAGGATCCTTCTTAGGACTGATTACAGGGTTCAGGGTCTGATAGGAGACAGGGTTAGGTTGGAGACTTGGACCTCTGAACCATTATCAGTACCTCCAAGGTGAGGGATTAGTTAGGACCCCAGTTTAGGGTCAGGTTAGATCCGGTCCACCTCTTTCCTGTTTCAGTCATCAAGTCCTCAAGATTAACCCTGAGTTCAGCAGATATCGTGTCAGGTAAATCTATTCTATACTTACATGCTGATGTTGCTATACTAGTTGTTGTATAGAGTGTTGTTCCTGTATTAATAGTTTACTGACATTGTATACATATCATTAGACAGCGTGACATTTTCACTGGCCATAAAAATTATCTCCAGTTACCATGGATCCAGTAGCCCAGCTGGCTCTGCAGTTGCAGGGATTATCCATGGAGCTGACGGACATTAAGTCCAAAGTTTTGTCTCCCCTGGAGCAAACCAGAGTTGAACCTAAAGTAGCTCTCCGGACAGGTTCACTGGTGGGCTAGACAAATTTTTCACCTTCCGGGAGGCATGTAAATTGTATTTTCGGCTTCGGCCTCGATCATCAGGGAGTGAGGAGCAGAGAGTGGGAATTGTTATCTCACTTCTGCAAGGGGACCCTCAATCCTGGGCATTTTCCCTTCCTCCGGGATCCCCGGCTCTACTGTCTGTAGATCAATTTTTTACTGCCCTGGGATTGGTATATGATGACCCAGATCGGGTCTCTCTTGCTGAGACAAAATTACGTAAGATACAGCAGGAGATCGTCCGGCAGAGGAATTTGCTTCTGAGTTTCGTAGATGGGCCACAGATACTCAGTGGAATGACCCAGCTCTTAGGAGCCAGTTTTGTCATGGGCTTTCTGATAAATTAAAAGACGTTTTGGCTCAGTATGAGTCTCCTCCTTCTCTGGAGGCTGCTATGGCCTTAGCTATCCGTACTGATAGACGGCTTCGGGAGAGGGGTGAGGTAACCCCACTCCCTGTTGTTTCTCCACCTACCACTAAAGTCCCTTATGTTGAGGTTCCCTTGTCTGTTCGGATGAGCCTATGCAGTTGGGAGGGACATCATTTCGTAGGAGGGGATTGGCGGTACGCCGCAGGACTAGAAGATGTTTTTTCTGCGGGAAAGAGGACATTTTGTTGGAGAATGTCCATCCCGTGCCTTGTTGAGCCAAAAGTCGCTGGAAAACTGTTAATCCCAGGTTGTGTGGTGGACGACAACCTGGGAGTATGTATTTCATCCGCCAGTTCTTCTCAGTTCCTTGTACCAGTGGAGGTGGTAGTTGGTACGAGAGTGGAGAGATTGTCTGTTCTTCTTGATAGTGGTTCCGGGGCTAATCTGGTTGACGCTCAGTTTGCTCAGGCTCAAGGTATGCATCTGAGTGTATTGGTCAAACCGATCCCTATATTCTCCATTGACGCCAGGCCTCTCGGCCAAGGTAGCTTTGTTCATGAGGTTCATAACATTGACCTTCGGGTAGGGGCAATACATAGGGAACAATTATCTTGTTATGTGTTGGAGGGTCTACCTACTCCCATTGTGTTGGGACTTCCTTGGTTGGTTAAACATAACCCTGTGATTAATTGGCAGTCCAGAGAAATAAGCCAATGGGGTGAGTTTTGCAAAAGCAACTGCATGAACACAGTCATCAGTGCGGTCGTGCCTAGTACATTGCCTCCTTTTTTGGAGGATTTTGGGGATGTTTTCTCTGAGGAGGGGTGTCAGGAGTTGCCTCCTCATCGCGTGTATGACTGCTCTATTAATCTCCTTCCTGATGCTAAGTTGCCTAAAGCTAGGTTGTATAATCTTTCTGGTCCTGAGAGGCAGGCTATGAAAGATTATATTTCTGAAAGTCTGGCCAAAGGGCATATTAGACCTTCATCTTCCCCAGTAGCCGCGGGGTTCTTCTTTGTGAAGAAGAAAGATGGAGGCCTACGCCCTTGCTTGGATTTCCGCGAACTTAATCAGATTACTGTTCGAGATCCGTATCCACTCCCTCTTATTCCTGATCTCTTCAATCAAATTGTTGGCGCCAAATGGTTTTCTAAATTGGATCTCAGGGGGGCGTATAATCTGATTAGGATAAAAGAGGGGATGAGTGGAAAACGGCGTTTAACACGCCGGAGGGACATTATGAGAACCTAGTCATGCCTTTTGGTCTGACTACTGCACCAGCAGTATTCCAACATTTTGTTAATGACATTTTTCGTCACCTTGTGGGGCTGTTTGTGGTTGTATATTTGGACGACATTTTAATTTACTCGCCAGATCTTGTGTCTCATCAGGAGCATGTGAGACAGGTGTTGCAGATCTTGCGAGACAATAAACTTTACGCCAAACTGGAGAAGTGTGTATTTGCCGTACAGGAACTTCAGTTTTTGGGTTTTTTGGTGTCAGCCTCCGGTTTTCCGTATGGACCCTGAAAAGGTGAGAGCAGTGCTTGAATGGGATCAGCCAGGGGATCTTAAGGCTCTGCAGCGTTTTTTGGGGTTTGCTAACTACTACCGGAAATTTATTTGTAATTTCTCATCTGTCGTCAAACCTCTCACTGACATGACAAGAAAAGGGACGGATTTTTCTAAATGGTCGGACAAAGCTTGCCAAGCCTTTTCCTCTTTGAAGAAATGTTTTGCTTCGGCACCCGTTCTCATCCAACCAGATGCATCTCAGCCGTTCATTGTGGAGGTGGATGCGTCTGACGTAGGGGTGGGTGCTATATTGTCCCAGGGTCCGTCCCCTGGTAAATGGCATCCGTGCGCTTTCTTTTCTAAGAAATTGTCGTCCGCCGAAAGGAATTATGATATCGGCAATAGGGAACTTTTGGCCATTAAGTTAGCTTTTGAAGAATGGCGTCACTTTTTGGAGTGGGCAGTCCACCCGGTTACCGTTATTACTGATCACAAGAACCTGTTGTATTTGGAATCCGCTAAGCGTCTGAATTCCAGACAAGCTCGATGGTCGTTGTTTTTTACCAGGTTTAATTTTGTCGTCACTTATCGCCCGGGGTCTAAGAATGTAAAGGCTGATGCCTTGTCTCGCAGTTTCCCAGGGGCCGGGAAAACGGATGACCCGAGTCCTATCCTTCAGGAGGGGTGGTAGTGTCGGCTGTATTTTCTGAGCTTGAGGAGGAGGTGTTAGAGGCTCAGGGGGACGCCCCTGCAGGACCTCCAGGGAGACTGTTTGTCCCAAATCTGTTGAGACAAAAGGTTATTGAGGCACATCATAATTCTGCTCTAGCAGGACATCCAGGGAGTAAGGCTACTTTAGATCTCCTTTCTCGCCGGTTTTGGTGGCCTAATGCTAATAAAGATGTTATAACTTTTGTCGCGTCATGTGGGGTGTGTGCTCGCTCTAAAACCCCTCATACCCGTCCGTCTGGGACCCTTTTACCCTTGAAACTTCCGGAGCGTCCATGGACTCATTTATCTATGGACTTCATTACGGATCTTCCTCCGTCGTCAGGGAATACTGTCATTCTGGTGGTTGTTGACAGGTTCAGTAAGATGGCACATTTCGTTGCTCTTCCTGCACTCCCTAATGCTAAAACTCTGGCGCAGGTGTTCATTAGGGAGATCGTTAGACTTCATGGGTTGCCTTCTGATGTGGTGTCAGATAGGGGGTCTCAGTTTGTGTCCAAATTTTGGAGGGCATTTTGTTTACGTCGGGGGATGCAATTGTCATTTTCCTCGGCTTTTCATCCGCAGACCAATGGTCAGACAGAGCGTCTGAATCAGAGCTTAGAGACATATCTCCGGTGTTTTGTCTCAGAGAACCAAGAGGACTGGTCTTCTTTCTTGCCTCTGGCAGAGTTCGCTCTTAACAACAGGCGGAGCGAGTCCACTGGTAAGTCCCCGTTTTTTGGGGCATATGGTTTCCATCCCCAGTTTTGTACTTTCAATGGGGGGGGCCCTTCTGGGGTTCCTAAGGAGGAGCGTTTCTCGTCGTCACTTGCTTCTGTGTGGAGAGGTGTATTGAATAATCTGAGTGCGATGGGGAACCGTTACAAACGTATGGCTGATAGGAGGAGAGTTTCTGGTCCAGATCTGAATGTGAACGATCTGGTATGGTTGTCTACCAGGAATATAAAACTTAAAGTGCCCTCCTGGAAACTGGGTCCCAGATTCATCGGGCCGTACAGGATCAGTTCCATAATTAATCCTGTGGCATTTCGTCTGGACCTCCCTCCTACGTTTAAAATTCATAATGTGTTCCACAAGTCATTACTTAAAAGGTATGTGGCACCAGTCATACCGTCACCTCTACCTCCTCCTCCTGTGTTGGTCAATGGTAACTTGGAATTTCAAGTATCAAAGATCATTGACTCACGTCTGAATCGCCGGTCCCTTCAGTACTTGGTGCATTGGAAGGGGTATGGTCCAGAGGAGAGGACGTGGGTCCCTGCGTCTGATGTTAACGCAGATCGTTTGGTTCGGACCTTCCACAGAACTCACCCGGGCAGGCCTGGCCCTGAGGGTCCGGAGGCCCCTCGTAGAAGGGGGGGTACTGTCATGTGTGCATTGCCACGAAGATCGTCGCGGTTGCACATTTTGACTTCTCACAGCTGAGCTGCTGTTTCTTTGTGTTTGGCAGCTAGGGAGTTAATTCTGTCTGTGCTCGGTGCTGGGACTGGGTGCAGTTTCTCCCGGCTGCAATTGATTATTTGTTGATTGGTTTCCTTTAAATTCCTGGTTGTCTGCTTGGGAGTTGCCAGTGAAACCTTCATGCAGACCACAGATAGGAATGAATCTGTATAGACTTTAGTTGTGAGCTCCTTAGTTGTTCTAAGCTCAACTTGGTTAGAGTTTATTTCCCAGACCATTTATGTTCCTTTGGTGTTTGAGTGTGTATGCAAGCGAGTGTTATCCTGTCTGTCTTATATGTCTAATCTGTGTATTTAGCTGAGATCAGCCCATATCCCTTTGGTGGTAGTCAGGATCCTTCTTAGGACTGATTACAGGGTTCAGGGTCTGAAAGGAGACAGGGTTAGGTTGGAGACTTGGACCTCTGAACCATTATCAGTACCTCCAAGGTGAGGGATTAGTTAGGACCCCAGTTTAGGGTCAGGTTAGATCCCGGTCCACCTCTTTCCTGTTTCAGCTCATCAAGTCCTCAAGATTAACCCTGAGTTCAGCAGATATCGTGTCAGGTAAATCTATTCTATACTTACATGCTGATGTTGCTATACTAGTTGTTGTATAGAGTGTTGTTCCTGTATTAATAGTTTACTGACATTGTATACATATCATTAGACAGCGTGACAGGCGCCCAAGAAAGACCAACAAGCGCCAGGACCGTCTCTTAAAAGTTTTTCAGCTGCGGGATCGGGCTGCCAGCAGTGCAGAGCTTGCTCAGGAATGGCAGCAGGCAGGTGTGAGTGCATCTGCACGCACTGTGAGGCGGAGACTCTTGGAGCAAGGCCTGGTCTCAAGGAGGGCAGCAAAGAAGCCACTTCTCTCCAGAAAAAGCATCATGGACAGACTGATATTCTGCAAAAGGTACAGACAGTGGACTGCTGAGGACTGGGGTAAAGTTATTTTCTCTGATGAATCCCCTTTTCGATTATTTGGGACATCAGGAAAACGCCTCATTCGGAGAAGACAAGGTGAGCGCTACCACCAGTCTTGTCTCATGCCAACTGTTAAGCTTCCTGAAACCATTCATGTGTGGGGTTGCTTCTCAGCCAAGGGAATTGGCTCTCTCACAGTCTTGCCTAAAAACACAGCCATGAATAAAGAATGGTACCAGAATGTCCTCCAAGAGCAACTTCTCCCAACCCTCCAAGAGCAGTTTGGCGATCAACAATGCCTTTTCCAGCATGATGGAGCACCTTGCCATAAAGCTAAGGTGATAACTAAATGGCTCAGGGAACAAAACATAGAGATTTTGGGTCCATGGCCTGGAAACTCCCCAGATCTTAATCCATTGAGAACTTGTGGTCAATCATCAAGAGACGGGTGGACAAACAAAAACCTAAAAATTCTGACAAAATGAAAGCATTGATTGTGCAAGAATGGACTGCTATCAGTCAGGATTTGGTCCAGAAGTTGATTGAGAGAATG
The DNA here is from genome assembly GCA_033576555.1 of Oophaga sylvatica. NCBI lineage: Eukaryota > Metazoa > Chordata > Amphibia > Anura > Dendrobatidae > Oophaga > Oophaga sylvatica. The sequence continues at coordinate 52,631,230 of JARQOD010000007.1, read as the reverse complement.
CCAGGGAGAATTGCAGAGGTCCTGAAGAAGAAGGGTCAACACTGCAAATATTGACTTGCTGCATTAACTCATTCTAACTGTCAATATAAGCTTTTGTTACTCATTTGTTTGCAATTATTATATTTCTGTCTGTGATAAAAACATCTGTCAAACACACATAAAAACCAGAGGGCAGCAGATCATGTGAAAATATCATATTTGTGTCATTCTCAAAACTTTTGGCCATGACTGTACATACAGACAAGCTTGGCCGCCGGTCACATTAGGCCTTCCAAGTCTCCTGTGGCGGTTGGATTTTTTTTTGTTAAAAAAAAAGACGGCCGTTTACGGCCTTGTCTAGACTTTCGTGAGATTAATAAAATCACTGTACGCAATCCTTACCCACTGCCATTGATTCCTGATTTGTTTAACCAGTTAGTGGGGGCCAAGTGGTTCTCGAAAATTGATCTTCGAGGGGCATACAATTTGTTGCGCATGAAGGAGGGGGATGAATGGAAGACTGCGTTTAACACTCCACTGGGTCATTTTGAGAATCTGTTTATGCCTTTTGGGCTTTCCAGTGCTCCGGCATTTTTTCAGAATCTTATTAATGACATCCTTAGACCTTTGATCGGCAGAAGTGTGGTTGTGTATTTGGATGACATTTTGATTTATTCACCGGATTTGGAGTCTCATTGGAGGAGTGTGAGTGAAGTATTACAGTTACTGAGTGATAATTCACTTTTTGCCAAGCTAGAAAAATGTGAGTTCGCTGTACAGAGACTTAGTTTTTTGGGCTACATTGTCTCCAGTGAAGGTTTTGAGATGGACCCGGTGAAAGTGCAAGCTGTGCAGGATTGGTGTGAAATCAATACAGAGGTTTTTGGGGTTCGCCAATTATTATAGAAAATTCATTAAAAAATTTTCTGTGATTGCCAAACCTCTGACCGATCTCACCAGGAAAGGTGCTGATGCGGTTCAGTGGACTACTGAGGCCATTGAGGCTTTTGTGTTGCTAAAGGAGAAGTTCAGCTCTGCTCCCATCCTTACGCAGCCTGATGTGACTAAACCATTTTTGGTTGAGGTTGATGCTTCTTCTGTGGGGGTCGGCGCAGTGTTGTCTCAGGAAAAGACGGATGGAGTACATCCCTGTGCTTTTTTTTCAAAGAAATTTTCTGAGTCTGAACTAAATTATGATATCGGTAATCGGGAATTGTTGGCAATTAAACTCGCATTTGAACACTGGCGTCATTTTTTGGAGGGAGCGGAATTTCCCGTTCAAGTCTTCACCGATCATAAAAATCTGGTCTACCTTGATGCTGCCAAATGCTTGAATGCCCGTCAGGCTAGGTGGGCACTGTTTTTCTCGCGGTTTAATTTTACCGTTACTTACATCCCAGGTACTAAAAATGTTAAAGCTGATGCTTTGTCTCGCAGCTTTTCTCCTATGGTGGGTACTGAGGAGGAGGAAAACATTTTGCAAGAGGTGGTTGTTATTGCTGTTTTGGACTCTGTGTTGGAAGATGAGATTCTTAAAGCACAGGAGAATGCCCCATCTAACATGCCGCATGGGAGGTTGTTTGTGCCTGGTACCTGAGGAGAGATTTGTTTGTTGAATGTCATGACTCTCGGTTGGCAGGTCATCCTGGAATCTCTGAGACCAAGAGACTTGTGGGTCGCAGCTTTTGGTGGCCTGGATGGCAGAAGGAAGTCATTAAGTGAGTGCATCAATGCACGGTGTGTGCTAGATCTAAGTCTTCTCATACTCCTGCTGCAGGGTTGCTTTGCCCTCTGGAGGTCCCTAGTGCACCTTGGACACATTTGGCTATGGACTTTATTACTGACCTTCCCCCTCTGAGGGTTTCACTGTCATCTGGGTGGTCGTGGACCGTTTTAGCAAGATGTGTCACTTGGTTCCTTTCATCAAACTGCCTTGCGCTAAGACTCTCGCTAAGGCCTTTGTCAAGGAGATTGTCAGACTACATGGCGTTCCTACTGACATTGTTTCTGATAGGGGACCTCAGTTTGTGGCTCGTTTTTGGCGCGCCTTTTGTGACAGGTTGGGAGTTCATTTGTCGTTTTCATCCAGATATCATCCTGAGTCTAATGGCCAGACAGAAAGGAAAAACCAGGATGTTGAGCAGTTCTTGCATTGTTTTGTGACTGATAATCAAGAGGGGTGGTCTGAGTTTCTGCCACTTGCTGAGTTTGCTCTTAACAACCATACATCCGCTTCTGCTGGTTGTTCGCCTTTTTTTTGTTGTACTGGGAGACATCCGTCGTTTGGGTCATTTTTCAAGTTGGGATCGGCAGTACCTGAAGAGGAGAATTTTTCTGGTGTTTTGGAGAGAGTTTGGACTGAGGTGCGTGGTAATCTTCAGGAGGCTAACAAAAGATCCAAAGTGTATTTTGATAGAAAACGACAAGAGTTTTGTTTGCTATTGGTGACATGGTTTGGTTGTCCTCTAAGAATCTGCGCTTGAGGATTCCGTCTTAAGAAATTGGGTCCCAAGTTTGTAGGGCCCTTTAAGGTGCTTCAGCTTATTAACCAATCTGCTGTTAAGTTGGAGCTTCCTACCTCCTGGAAGATTAATCCGGTGTTTCATGTTTCTCTCTTGAAAAAAGCTGAGGTCTCAGATGGAGACGTCTCAGCCACTGTTCCCCTGGTGGTGGAGGACGGGCAATATGAGATTTCTCGCATCCTAAATTCTAGACGGTATAGAGGGAGTTTGCAGTACCTCGTCGCTTGGAAGGGTTATGCTTGATCTTAGGATCTCTAAGTAATTTGTTTTCTGTTTTATTTTCCCTGCTACAATTTCTGTTAGGTGGTGTCCACCTTTTCTCCCAGTCCCTAGATCTTGTAGGGATTCCTCCCTCGCAACTATAGGTCTTCGTTCAGACTAGCTGAGGACTTTAGCGGGTCTGGTCGCAGGATCAGGTTCCCCGTTACATCGTAGGGATCCAGCTTAGTTCTATTTTAGGGACAGAATTCCCATCTTTCCTTAGTGCTTGTAGCAGATCATAACAGTCACATGTATTACGGCGTGGGTCAGAACGATAGACAGGTGAGGGATATTGTAGTTTTTTTATTTGTTTTATTACAGGAGGCAAGGAATTCAGTGGAATGGGTGTTAGGTGAGTATAACTGGGTTTGCTATTCTTAAATAAAAATGGAGAAGTGTGTTGTTTTTTTTCAAATAAAAGACTTTATTCTGGCTGGGTCTTTATCATATAACTACAGGATTAGCAATGGATAAGTGTCTTATAGACTCCTCTCCATTTCTAACCTGTGGGCTTGATGTCACTGGACAATACAAAGGTGACATCAACCCACAAATATTACCCCACTTGCCACCGCTACAAGGCAAGTGGGAAGAGTCGGGCAAAGTGCCAGAATTGGTGCTTCTAATAGATGTGCCTTTTCTGGGGCAGCTGTGGGTTGCTATTTTTAGGCTGGGGGGTCAATATCCATGGCCCCTTACCAGCCTGAGAATACCAGCCCCCAGCTGTCAGCTTTAGCTTGGCTGGTTGGGAGGGACACCATGCCTTTTTTTAAATGTTTCTTTAAATATTTTTAAAAAACAGAGTGGGGACCCCTCTATTCTTAATAACCAGCCTTGCTAAAGCTGACAGCTGAGGGTTGCAGCCCCAGCTGTCAGTTTGCCTGGCTGGTTATAGAAAATACAGTGAAACCCACGCCAGATTTTTTATTTATCTATTTATAGCACAGGCGGCAAGTAATGAATACTCCCATCAGCCGCTGACTGCTGTCGCTGTTATCAGTTGAATATAACTCTCATCATTCTCCCCTGCTCGCGCTGATCACCGGCAGAACTGGAGAGAATGATGCGAGCAGTCTTCAGCACCCGGCGCCGCAGAGCAAAGCTAACTGTACTGCTGCTTCTCAGGCGCCGGTGTGTGTCACACGGATGGTAAAAAACGGACATGTCAGTGTGTTTTGTCCATGGACACACGGTCTAAAACTCACTGACATGTGCACAGACCCATTCACTTGAATGGGTCTACATGTGTAAGTGTCTCCGGTACGTGTGAAAACTATCACCACACGTACTGGACAAACTGACCTCTGAAAGAGGGAAGACTCAGTGAGATTGATCAGTAATATGATGCAGCTGGCATTTGTCCTGCTGCATTTGAAATACCATTTTCTTCATTTTTAATGCATTAGAAAGCAGCAGCAAGCTACAGAAAAAAATCTGAAATCATTGTCAGTTGGAGATGGTGTGCTTGCTTGTCACAAGCGACTGTACTACATTTTTTCATTTCTTATCTAATCTTTTTTCATAAAGTGGGATCATTTTTAAAAAAGTACATTAGAAAATTCCCCAAAAATTCAGATATTTAACTGTACATGCCTTTCTCACCATGTGTGCAAGTCACAAATGATTTTTTCTATACATTTTACCAGTCAAATTTTACACTTGAACCCACCACACCAAAACAGTGTCCTGCTTCAAGTACTGGCTTGTTGGGCATATACCTAACTAGCATTTCTTTATTTTATATTTTTTGGAAGGGGGTTGAATTGTATTTAAAAAAAAATAGAATGAAAAAAAATTAAACATTTAACTGTACATGTCTGTTTTTCCACATCTATTTCACTAGTTAAATTTGACAACATGCCACTCATGCACATTTTTTTCTCTGTAGATATAACCAATTAGTTAACATTTCTTTTTACATACTTTTTGGTAGATTGTCAAAAGTTAATCATAGAGTTGTACAAAATGTATGATAAAAGAAAAAGTGTTAATGTGAATGGATGGGATGCTGTTTCTGACTCTTATGGTGCATTTTCCTTCACGATTATTTTGATTCCTGATAATCGTGCAGCGTAAACAGGCTGCTGATTAACCAATGAACCAAACTCTCGTTCATCAGGTGCAGTGATTTTTGATTTGCCCAAAACAATGCCGCTCTCGGCAGCACATCATCCTGTGTAAACAGGACTTGAGTGGCAGACAACAATGACAGCCTATGTGCAAGGAACCACTGTAGGGATCCGCTCTGGTAGGCAAGGGCCGGACCACAGTTATGAGGCAACACACAGGCTTTAAGTCCAAAAATCAATGTTTTACTGTCTCTTTAACACCAGGTAAGAAAACATCACAAAACATAAATGCATTCCAGCTTTCAATAAGTACTGTTCCCAGACGCACCCTTGCATGGGATGGGCTTGACTAAGCGGCTGCAGGCCAGCAGGGACCGCCAGGTGCCTTCCCGGTGGTCTGGAACTCGCTTCACTGACACACTGTAACAGAAAGTCACACTTCCAGGCTAACTCCAGCCAAGCTCCTCAACAGAACCGCGTGTGTCTCAGTGTGGGACCGTCACAGGCTCCGCACACCCATGTGTCCTGTCCGGGTGCTATTCAGGACCCCCGTCCAACACACCCCGGCTACCAAGCTCCAAGTCTCACCACGTGCTTCCAGGAATCCGATCCAACCCCAGGATCTTCCAACACTGACAGACCTTCCAGGAACCTTCCAGGCAGCCCTATGCAGGCACACTCTCCACTGTCTCAGCCAGACTTCCAGAGACTTCTCAGTCTCCAACTCAATCTCCTCAACATGTGCCAAACACTGTCTTTCATACCTGTAGCCACTCCCCCAGCTAAGGCATGAAGCACATGGTCCGGTCACCTGTTTATGACCTCATCACAGGTCCTTCACAACACCTACAATCACCAGATTGCAACATTCATTCTCCCACCACCAGTGGGCGGTGTGTTATGAATGTGCTAAAAATGGTTTCTGAGCAGAGGCTCCCTCTGGTGGTTACTGACAGTACTGAACCTTTCAGCGAGGAGTGGCAATCTGGGATCACGGACTGGTCAGATATAAGGGAGGTTCCTCCCATGATGGTTGCCGGTGATCAATTGTTCTTGTCTCAATTGTGGTTCCTGGTTCATTTGGAAGCTTGCTGAGTCTTGCCTGCATCTTCTGCTATCAGATAAGATATTTTCTGCTTTTATTTTTGTGCTTGCTTTTTGCATTGTTCCCTCCACTTCTGTGGAGGTCAGCCAGGTCCCCTCCGGGGGCTTGTGCTCCTCTCAGTTTATCTGGAGCCACTGTTGTTTGTTAATTTGCTTTTTCCTGTTTTTTCAGTGGCTGGGCTTAGTTTTGTTACACCAGAAAACTGATTTAGGTGGTAGAGGTAGTGTGATCTCAGGTGTTTTTGCAATCAGTAGAGTTGGTATTTTTTAGGGTTTTTTTTGGATTGCAGTGAGTATCCTTTCCTGTACTTTTCTGTCTAGACAGATTGTGCCCCAGCGTTTGCTCATTCTATTTTCTGTCTGTGTCCATGTTTCTTCTTGTCTAACCGCCATTACATGTTTGGGGCTTCCTATTTTCTTTGGGGATCTGCTCCGGGGCAGATAGCTTTCATCTTTCTGCCTTTAGGTGTAGTTATCTCTCAGGCTGTGACGAGGCGTCTAGGATCAACGTAGGAACGATCCACGGTACCTCTAGTTGTGTGGTTAGTTCAGGTTACTGCAATCCAATAATTTCCAGCCTCTCTGGTGTATTGCCGTTTTTGCTTACTCTCCTCAGCTACCAAAACATAACAGCGGTGTATGTGTGGTTAGCATGTCCCACCCAGCTCACAAGCTAACCCTGTAGGTTCACCCTTAACAATAATCAGAACTCTTATGGGACCAAGTCCCAGAACAACATTACTGACCTACAGCACAGAATAGCTCTGCGACACATACTTTCCATTTAGCACCATACCAGGGACTGGTTTCCCATCCATCTCATGCCTCCATGCATAATTTGAGCAACTTATACAGCGCCCCTAGGTGCCACATTAGTCACTACACCACACCACTTATTTATGATCCTTCTCTGCTTATATAATTATGCAGTCTGCTTCTCTAAACAGGCTATTAAATGATTGCCGAACGGCAAATATTTACTGAACAGCAGTTGTTCAACCCCGCAAATCGGCTAATGTAAATGCACTTTTACACTTACAATCATGGGACACACTGTTTCTGACCCTTTTCAATAGAGTTTTGTTTTTTTAAATAAAAAGTTAAATTTTCTTTATAACCCTCCAATTTCTAAGTTCATTGGCAATTATATTAGGAAATTGTTCTATGCTCGCCCCTTATATACTTCCCTATATTAGGAAAGAATAAATCAGAGAATTCTACAATTAAAAATGGCATATGTACTGGTGTCCTCCTGGGATATCCTGTGGATGGATTCCTCCGTGGATCGCTAAACATTTAGCTTGTTTGCTGTGAGATGGCCATTTCATTATGGTGCTATTTTTGCATGACTTTCTCCTTGTTTTTGTGGGTTTGAAAATAAGATAGATTTTCCTCCCTGTTCGAGACACAAACCCACAAAATAGAGTCAGACACAGGAAACAGGAATCTCCACAATCTGAGCTCAGTCCAAAGCCCGCTGTACCGAGGGAGAACGCCATCAGCGCGGCTCTCCGCTGAGTACAGATAAAAGCTGAAAAGAACACAAGCCAGAGATCAACGCCAACTTTCTAATTGTCTACTCCATTATTGACAAGGCTGCACCATTTTTCTGTGAAGGACACCTAACACTCATAATTTTTATTGTTTTAAAAATCTCCCATCGTAAATACCACAAATTACTGAATCGATTTGGATGATGAATGTGGATTTGAACATCTTCATATTGGCAAAAAAAAAAGGTACACCAGCTTGAGCCCATTAATTTTATTAAAAAAACACTTCACTCACCTCCTGACCCAGCTTTGCTCCTCTGCACTTGGAACTGTTTTCCTTGCTGGTTTCCAAGCATCAACACCCGGTGGGAGGGTCATCACATAACCGCTGCAGCCAATCACCTGCCGCTGATAAGCTCCAGCCATCACATTTCATCCATTTTTTTTTATTTCTTACACCACCGTGGAACCATTAAGATGGTGTGCTGGCCCCAGCTGGCAAATTATCCCAAAGCAGCTCCTACAATCCCACTTTCCTGACCCTGTAGTGTGGACTATATATTTAGGAGTAGTCTAAGGGGCTCATGCATTGTGGGGGCGCATGCATCCCAGAAGTTAAGCATCACAGAAGAAAAGCATCTTGAAAACGGCAGTTATTCATGGCAGTTAATCAGGGCTGGAATCAGGTACCCCACACTTTGCCTTATTTTTCATTATGTACTTTATCTATTTCCTCCTGTGTTCCCTTGCCATCCACATTCACCGCCCCATTCCCCCTCCATCACGACTCATACACATCAGCCCCTCTATCCTTCCCTCTCCCATGTACAGCTCCCATGCACTCCTCACCTTCCTGAAAAACCTCAGCCCATCTTGCCCAAACACATCACAGAAAAAACCTACTTACAATTCCAACAACTACCTGCTCTTTATCTTCCTACTCCTACTGATTTCAGGGGACATCTCCCCCAACCCTGGTCCACCATCCCCCAACCCCAATCCCTACCCTACCTCATACCGAAACCATAATAATCTTATTAATATTACTTGCACTCCCTCATCTCCTTCTTTCAATTGTGCCCTCTGGAATCCACGGTCTGCATGCAACAAGCTATCCTTCCTGCACAACTACTTTCTGAACCACTCTCTTAATCTGTTGGCCCTCACTGAAACCTGGATTCAGGATTCTGACACTGTCTCCCCTGCTGCCATTTCCTATGGTGGTTTACAGTTCTCCCATTCCCCGAGACCCACAAACAGACATGGTGGTGGAGTTGGCATACTCCTGTCCCCACAATGCACTTTCCAGGTCATCCCCCAATTCCATCACTCTCATTCCCTTCTTTTGAGGTCCACACCATCAGGCTCTTCCATCCCCTCTCCCTCAGAGTAGCGGTCATATATCGGCCCCCAGGCTCACCCACCCAGTTCCTTGACCACTTCTCAGCCTGGCTGCCGCACTTCATGTCCTCAGAACTACCAACCCTTATCCTTGGAGACTTCAACATCCCCATTAACAGCCCTACTTCCACATCTGCATCTCAGCTTCTATCACTAACCACTTCTCTAGGCCTCTCACAGCTTTCAACCTCTGAGACACACAAGGATGGCAACACCCTTGACCTGGTCTTTGTCCGCCTCTGTTCAATCTCCCACCTAAATAACTCACCGCTTCCACTCTCTGACCACAACATTCTCTCCTTCACGCTCACAAATCCTCCACCACCCCAGCGCACTCCTACCTACCACACATTCAGAAATCTACAAGCCATTAACCCTCAGACACTTTCAGACTCCCTACACTCATCGCTGTCCCCAATCTCCTCTTTTTCCTGTCCTGATCTGTCTGTTCATCACTACAATGACATTCTTAAAAGCACCCTTGACCAAGTAGCACCGCTCACCCTCAGAACCTCCAAACACACAGTAAAACAGCCCTGGCTCACATTGCAAACTCGACTTCTTCAGCGATGCTCTAGGAGTGCTGAACGCCTCTGGAGCAAAACCCGCACACCAGAAGACTTCATCCACTTTAAATTCATGTTAAGAACTTATAATGCTGCCCTTCACCTCGCCAAACAGACCTACTTCACCACACTGATCTCCTCACTAGCCAACAACCCCAAGAAACTTTTTGACACTTTTCACTCCCTCCTCAGGCCAAAAGCACAAGCCCCTATCACAGACATTTGTGCTGACGACCTGGCCTCCCACTTTATAGAAAAAATAGATACTATCAGTCAGGAAATCTGCTCTCAACCACCAAGTGCTGTGACTCACATCCCACCCTGCATTTCCCCTGGCTCACTTTCCACATTTGATCCCATCACAGAAGAAGAAGTCTCCAGACTCCTCTCTTCCTCTCGTCCGACTACATTCACTACCGACCCCATCCCCTCACATCTCCTCCAGTCTCTCTCTCCAGTTGTCACAACTCACCTAACTACAATCTTTAATCTCCCACTCTCCTCTGGCATTTTCCCATCCTCCTTCAAACACTCCATCATTACTCCATTACTAAAGAAACCCGCTCTTAACCCTTCCTGCACAAACAACTACAGACCGGTCTCCAATCTCCCATTCATCTCTAAACTTTTGGAGCGCCTAGTCTACTCCCGCCTCACCCTTTACCTCTCCACTTACTCCCTCCTAGACCCTTCACAGTCCGGCTTCCGCCCCCTACATTCGACTGAAACTGCACTCATCAAAGTGACCAATGACCTTCTTACAGCAAAACGTAACGGCGACCACTCTCTGCTCATTCTACTCGACCTTTCTGCAGCTTTCGACACTGTTGACCACTGTCTCCTACTGTCTAGGCTCCAGTCACTAGGTATTAAGGACACTGTTCTCTCCTGGTTCTCCTCCTATCTTCTGACCGCTCCTTCAGTGTTTCGTTCTCTGGCTCCACGTCATCTCCTCTTCCTCTCACTGTCGGTGTACCCCAGGGCTCAGTCCTTGGCCCCCTTCTCTTCTCTCTCTACACGGCCCCAATTGGACAGATCATCAGCAGATTTGGCTTTCAGTACCATCTTTATGCCGATGACACACAACTATACACGTCATCCCCCGACCTTACCCCCGCTGTACTACAGAACGCCAGTGACTGTCTGTCCGCAGTCTCCAACATCATGTCCGCTCTCTATCTAAAACTTAACCTCTCCAAGACTGAACTCCTTCTGCTCCCGCCGTCTACTAACCTCCCTAAATCTGACATTTCCCTCTCTGTGGGCGGCACCATAATAACACCCCGGCAGCAGGCTCGCTGTCTGGGTGTTATGTTTGACACCAATCTCTCCTTCACCTCCCATATACAATCTCTTGCCCGCTCTTGCCGTCTACACCTAAAGAACATCTCTAGAATACGCCCTTTTCTCACCATGGAAACAACAAAAACCCTCACTGTAGCATTGATCCACTCCCGCCTGGACTACTGCAACGCTCTATTACTTGGCCTCCCCATTACTCGACTATCCCCTCTCCAGTCCATCCTTAATGCAGCAGCCAGGGTCATCCATCTGGCTAATCGGTACTCGGACGCGTCCGCTCTTCGCCAGTCCTTACACTGGCTGCCCATTCATTATAGGATCCAATTCAAAGTACTGGTTCTCACCCACAAAGTTCTCCACAGTGCAGCACCCCCCTACATCTCCTCCCTCATTTCTATCTATCGGCCTAACCGACTGCTGCGCTCTGCAAACGACTTTCGACTAACCTCTGCACTAATCCGTACCTCCCACTCCTGACTCCAAGACTTCTCCCGCGCTGCGCCAATCCTCTGGAATGCTCTACCCCAAGAAATTAGGACTATCCACAATTTGCATGGTTTCAGGCGCTCCCTCAAAACACATTTGTTCAGAGTGGCCTATCACATTCACTAACCAAAGTCGTTCTATGTTTAAGTGTGTATGTGTAGCCCATTCACTATCTCCATCCATGCCTCACTCCCTCAAGATGGCTGGACCATCATTGTAAATGCACCATTGTATATACACACCTGTACTTTGTATCTCCCCCACCTCATTGTAGATTGTAAGCTCTCACGAGCAGGGTCGGCTTATTTTGCTTTAATTATTGTATTGTTAACGTTGTTACCTATGACTTGTGTTTTGAAACTGTTAAACTGTAAAGCGCTGCGGAATATGTTGGCGCTATATAAATAAAGATTATTATTATTATTATCTTTTAAAGTAGTGGTCAACCGTGTTAAATGTTTTTTTTCCCCCAATTTCAAGAATTGATGTCTTTCTTATCTGTAGGACATGCTGGGACACAAAGGCTCCTTGGAAATATGGAAGAAGGATCTATACTAGCACTAAAGCTCCTTCAAATATTTCTCTATTTGATGTGCAGTGAGCTAAAACCAACCCCATTCACTCACCTTGAGCTCCATTGCAGTTCTGTGCAGTTCAGCCCTTAGTTTTTGGCATTGTAAAGGGTTCCAAATGTTGGCCTTAGTGATGAGCGAGAAGCATTGTTGCTCGGGTCTCCCCAAGCATGCTCGGGTGATCTCCGAGTATTTTGGCGTGCTCGGAGATTTAGTTTTCGTAGTCTCAGCTGCATGATTTGCGACTTGTAGACAGGCTTAATACATGTGGGAATTCCCTAGCAAACAGGCATTCCTCACATCTATTCAAGCTGTCTAGCAGTTGCAAATCATGCAGCTGAGGCAATGAAAACTAAATCTCCGAGCACGCCAAAATACTCAGAGATCACCTGAGCATGCTCGGGGAAAACCCGAGCAACAAGTATACTCGCTCATCACTAGTTGGCCTCCCAAAATCAGAATACTTGTAAAGGTTCTCTTGTCTAGGAAAATGGATTCTTAGATTGTAATTGGTTTTGTACTGGCTAGACTAGGGAGTGCAGATTTTTTTTCCCACCTTTAACACCCACAAAGACGTACGTACTTTGGACGTATGGACACATGCTAGAGGATTATGGCTTGCAATGCACATAACGGCCACTAATTGGCCGCAAAATGATAAAGTGATGACAGAAAAGGAACAGAAAAATATGTAGCACATGGAACAGTAGTGTGGAGCCAGGACAGGAATGTGGAGCGCGGAACTGAATTATAGTCACATTTAATCTCAGGACTGGAGAATGAAATACAGGAGCTCGAACCAGGTACACGGAGAACAGAATAGAAGCTGAAAAAGGGGGTCCAGAGACATGTCAGGGTCAAAAGCAGAGAATACCAGAAACAGGGCAAAAGACAGAACTGCAGGTCCATTTGAAAATGGCGTCCGCCACGCCTGCGCAGTAGCAGCTATCAGTGTGTATAGAAGTGATTCAATAGCTGCTACTGCGCAGGCGGCGCCATCTTGGAGGATTTTTTTTTTCTTCTCTAGCAAGATGGTGCCGCTGGTGCCTGCGCAGTAGCAGCTGCTATCGGATTACCGATAGCTGCAACTGCGCCTGCACGGAGGGCGTAATTTTCAAATGGATTTTTTCTTCTTTTTTTAATATCAGGATAACCTATAACATATTAATTATATACTCAGTACATATGTGATTATGCTGCAGCGCAGGTGCCACGGTTGGCACCTGCCTGAAGAAGGTTGTTTTTTTCAATATGTATATATTATACTTATTATGTAAACTAGGGGGGAGGTCAGTGAGGGATCAGTGACCTGTCAGCAGTCATACTGGTGAATAGCTAATCAGAGTACCACATGCAGACCCCCATAGGCCGCCCCGGAGCACGAGCATATCATTAACTCAAAACTGAAAATAAAGATTAAACCACAAGGCGGATTTCATCACCCCTGGTAGTATTGCAATCAGCATAACGACGCCGACCTGACACTGTTTGTAGGTTACACAGCACAATCCTGCTGACAGGTTCCCTTTAAGGGTGAGTTTCTACGATCAGTAAACGCTGCGTGTTTGGCGCTGTGCGCTGGCGCAGCGCCAAACACGCAGCGTCCAGATGTTACAGCATAGTGGAGGGGATTTCAAGAAATCCCGTCTCCACTATGCGTAACAACACGCAGGCGGGAGACCTGCGTAAACGGACATGCGGCGCGTCTTTTCAGACCGCAGCATGTCCTCGCGTGTTGCGGCGACGGTGCGTCGCCGCAACAGAATTTCACACAGGGCTATGTAGCCCTGCGTTCTTTCCGGAGGTGTTCCGGAGGTGTCCTGAACACCTCCGGAAAGAGCGCGCGTCAGAAAGGGGGCGGGGCTTAGACGGAGCGGAATTTCCGCTCCGTCCAAAGCGCTGTGGTTCCGGACCGTGGAACCACAGCCTAACACTGCACAAGTGCAGTCAGGAATAACCAGAAATCAGTTATCAGGAGGTCCAGGCACAGAGAACCAGGAACAAAGTCCAGAGCAAGTGGAAATATTGACAAGTTATTTCTTGCAGTTTAGCTTACACTGACCTCCAGTGGCTCCATATGTTAATGCAGCCAAACATATCTATGAGGATGCAGAATACGAGTTTATGACAAACAACAAGCATCAATGCAATAATAATAATAATAATCAATTTAAATACATTATAAAAGCATCAGTACATTCTGGCTCCAGTTAGCAACTTTGGGAAAATTGCTTTATATTGGTGATAAAAAAATGCTTTTGCAATTTGCTCTGATTTTCTTTTTACTGTGCCACTTATGGATTTAGCTTTTAAGCCTGAATGGGGCAGATTTATTGATTCTGTACAATATTTAGACAGTGTAATGTAGACAGTTGAAAAATGTGCCAAATTTAACACCATGACTACACATAAATAGGTGTAAAACTAGATGTATCAATCATCTGCATTCTCGATTATGGTAGAGCCTCACAATAGTAAAGCTGCCAGAATATTTTGCATGTGTCGTGTCCTCCATCCACGGTTTGTCACTCCACATGAATAGGAATGCTACCAACCCATACACTAAATTTATGACATTTCTTTCTACCCTTTTTTATTGGTGCACGCCATGTTAATCATAATTTTGACAATTCTTTCAGTGTTTTTCACCCATTCATTTATGGGGAGAAAAACTATTAAAAAGGCATCAAAAACACATATCGTACTTTAGGTAGCGTTTTTCCTGACAACACTCTCAGAAAAATCTGTTGCAAATACTGAGATGTTGTATCACAGGCATTTGTGCTCCTCTGGGGTACAATGTACTCACATTCCTGTAAGTGAAGCAATAGCTGTTGCTGTATGGGTGACAACATTTCTAAGAATGGATTGGAATCATTGGAAGTCTCATAATCCAGGACAGTAAGGGGTTACATAATGTCAAACAGCAGCGCTACGAGTCCGCTTTGTCAAGGGTTATCCAGGACTATTACATTTTTTTACTACAGGCCAAAGAACTAACAGCCTGGTAATTGCTTGATTTGCCCAGCGCCAATCTCTGCCGGCACAGAGCGGTCCTAGGATGCTCCTGCTGGTAATTCAGTGGCTTCTGCTGACATGTCAACAGACCAGCGACATCTCTTTCACTTTGCTCTGTTGTCGGGACGTGACTGCTGACGCGTCGCCCGGGCTCTGCGACCACGATCGTTAATCCCCGGGAGGTTGGGGCAAAATGGCAGCTTTAACAGAAAATCACGACATCGGATATAAACAGGCCACTATGAAGGTACCACACTCTAAGGGTATGTTTCCACGTTCCGTAATGGCAGCGCTTTGAATGTAGTGGATACCTGCTCCGTTCAAAGTGCTGCCGGCTTTTGTATGCGCGGTGATTCCGCATGTGCTCATTGAACCATGTGGAATCACCGCATCCAATACATAAGACAGTGCTAATTATCTTGCGGAGAATGCTTTAGTCCAGGCCTGGGAGGAGATCCCTCAGGAGGCCATCCACCGCCTCATCAGGAGCATGCCCAGGCGTTGTAGGGAGGTCATACAGGCACAGGGAGGTCATACAAGCACCTGGAGGCCACACACACTACTGAGCATCATTTTGACTTGTTTTAAGGACATTACATTCCACTTTAATTTTGTGTGTGACTCCAAATCCAGACCTCCATTGGTTAATAAATTTGATTTCAATTGATGATTTTTGTGTGATTTTGTTGTTAGCACATTCAACTTTGTACAGAACAAAGCATTCAATGAGAATATTTCATTCATTCAGATCTAGGATGTGTTATTTGAATGTTCCCTTTATTTTTTTGAGCAGTGTATATGTCCCCAATCCAGGTATACACAGCCAGCTCATCACCATCCTGGTATACATGGTCCCCTCATCTCCATCCTGGTAGGCATGGCCCCCTCATCCCTATCCTGGTATACATGGTACCTTCATCCCCATCCTGGTATGCATACCCCCTCATCCCCATCCTGGTATACATGGCCTCCTCATCCCTATCCTGGTATACATGGTACTCTCATCCCCATCCTGGTATGCATGCCCCCTCATCCCTATCCTGGTATGCATGGCCCCATCCCCATCCTGGTGCACATGGCCCCTCTCATCCCCATCCTGGTATACATGGCCCCCTCATCCCTATCCTAGTATGTATAGCCCCTTCATCCCTATGCTGGTATGTATGGTCACCTCATTCCTATCCTGGTATGCATGGCCACCATCCCCATCCTGGTATGCATGGCCCCCTCATCCCCATCCTGGTATACATGGCCCCCTCATCCCTATCCTGGTATGCATGGCACCCTCATCTCTATCCTGGTATGCATGGCACCCTCATGTCTATCCTGGTATGCATGGCCCCCTCATCTCTAACCTGGTATGCATAGCCTCTTCATCCCTATGCTGGCATGTTTGGCTACCTCATTCCTATCCTGGTCAGCATGGCCTCCCTCATCCCTACCCTGGTCTGCATGGCCCCCTCATCCCTATCCTGGTATGCATGGCCCCCTCATCCTTATTCTGGTATACATTACCCCTCATCACTATTCTGGTATGCATAGCCCTTTCATTCCTATGCTGGTTTGCATAGCCCCTTCATTCCTAACCTGGTATGCATGGCAACCAAGTTTTCTGCTATCAGACAGAAAAAATGTTTTTTATGAAAAAAATAGTCTTTTTCATTGTCATATTCTGAAAGCTGTAACTTTTTTATTTTTTGGCAAATAAATGTATGAGGGCTTAGTTTTGCAGGACGAGTTGCAGATTTTTTTTTGTACCATTTGGCACATAATATTTTTTTATCTCATTTTACTGAGATTTTTTAAACACACAATGAACAAAAACCAGCAATTCAATTATTGTTTTTATTTTTTGCACTGTTTACCGTGTATTTAAAGTGATAATACCGATTTGTCTGTCGGGTCGATATGATTACAGCGATACCAGATTTATTATTTTTTTATGCTTTGCTATTTTTACCCACTAAAAACAATATTTTACAAAAATGAAATTGTTTTTGAATCACAATATTCTGAGAGCTGTAACTTTTTTATTAGTTTGCCGAATGGGCCATATTAGGGCTATTTTTTTGCGGGACGGTTTGGCGTTTTCATTTATACATTTTTTTACATACGACTTTCTGATCGCTTTTTATTCAGTTTTTTGTAAGTATGATGAAAAAGCGACATTTTGGGCATTTTTTTAAATTATTTTTTATGGCTTTCATCATACAGAATAAATAACAGTTTTATAGGGAGGGCCATTCTGGACGCGGCAATACCAATGACGTGCACTTTTTTTGTTTATTTTTGTGTTATCAAAAATGCGGCATTTTGTGCTGCAAAACTGCTTTTAGTGATTTGCGTGCACTTTTTTTTTTTACATATTTTATTTTCCTTTTTCTTAGTTTTTCACTTAGTCCCACTGTGGGACATGTATAATTTTTATTTTGATCTCTGGTCTCATTCACTGCAGTACTTGTGTACGGCAGTGCATGAGACCAGTCAATCAGTCACTGACACAGTCTGGGAGACCCAGCTGGATCTCACAGGCCACAGTACCCTGGGATCACATGACCTCAGGGTACCATGGTAACCATCGGCACCCGTGATTCTCATACTAAGGGGGTCTTGCAACTCCTTTGTAACCAATTAAATACTGCTGTAATGATTGACAGCGGTATTTAAGGAGTTAATCGGCCTCGATCAGCTTCAAAGCTGTCCATGGCCGTTACTGCACAGTGTCAGCTGTCATGTACAGCTGACACCCATGGAATTGAGGCTGCCGGGTGCACTATTTCCTTATTCCTCAGCAACGTTAAAAAGTGGCGCTGAGGAATAAAGCAGCTTAATGACTGCCGTTAAAAGGTGTATCGGAGGTCGTTAAGGGGTGAAAGAACTGTTAATCACCTGCCTCGCTCCAGGGCCAGGCCCTGCTTTATTCCATCATGACCGCTGTCCTTTGCTGTGGTTTACGTTAGGTTTCACAAATTACCCAGCAAACTCCACTAGCATGACAAACTCTTCTCTGGAGCTGTTCACATTACAGTCCATTCCAGCAGAGTTGTATCTTACCTACCAACTAGATTGCCTTTTCATCACTGCTAACAGCTATCCATTTATTTGCTGATTAACTCTTCGTCTGCTCCAAACATAACTCTGCTCTGGAACTGTTCACACTACAAAAGCTGCTGCAAGTCCTGGATTGACTATACATCTTCAGTTCCTGTGTATAATTACACTTCTCTCTCTGTCTCTTCTGGTGTTTGCTGCTCTGTTTGTCTGCCTGCTGCCTTGGTCTCTGCCTGTCCGCGTGCCACCGGACAAGTCCTGCCCACTGTGACAATGCCTTTGGTTCATGTTGCCCACCTGACATGAGGCTTACAGAATTTATCTTCACAAGTGATCCTATAACAAGAAAACAGTATAAAAGCAGTAATACTGCATGCAGTCAATAATTAAAAGTAACTTGTCTTGAGGTTTTTGCCAAGATTGACCGTGTCCACCACCTTTTAGCCATCTTTAATACCTGCAAGCATAGCTGCCTTGCATGTAGTGTTGGACTGGGAAGCGTAGGGCCCACCAGTAACCGACTCCAGGGTCCCACTTTTCAACTTTATGCAAATATGACATAATCCGCAATCACAAATTTATATAACAATGATCTGGGTTGATTGGTAAATGAATAAAATGCCGCCTTAGTCTGTACATAGTGATTCAAGTATATTGTGCCAAGTACTGCTCATATAAGGGTAGTGGCCCACTCTTGCACGAGGCCCACCGGAGGATACTCTAGTTGGCCAGTCCAAGCCTGCCTGCATAGCTAGGAAAATAACTGTTATAATTGTTCCAGACTATGTTCATTGCCTACATTACCTTTAGTGATGAGCGAGCACGCTCGGGTGATCTCCAAGTATTTGGAAGTGCTCGGAGATTTAGTTTATGTTGTCGCAGCTGCATGATTTGTGGCTGCTGGACAGCCTGAATACATGTGGGGATTCCCAAACAGGCAATCCCTGCCTGTATTCAGGCTGTCTAGTAGCCGCAAATCATGCAGCTGCGGCGACAGAAACTAAATCTCCGAACACTTCCAAATACTCGGGAGATCACCCGAGCAACGAGCATACTCGCTCATCCCTAATTACCTTCTCTCCTGCCGTGATTGATGTAGAGGACTTCATTCACACAACTAATGCGCCTGGGCAGTCAGGAACTAGACGTGTAAAGACACAACAGTCTCCTACGTCATCCATGTCAATGAAGGCAGGCGATGTGGCCACTGGAGGCAAAGAGGATGCGCTGAGCATAATCTAGAGATACTAATCGAACCGGTGATCAGATGGCATGGGCCAACTATAAAAGGCATATTCCTAGGTATGTGGGGCAGCTGGGTACACATGAAGGGCTTGCAGTGGTGCTATTAAAGATGGCTAAAAGGTGATGATTATAATATTTAGCGACAGGTTCCCTTTAAGAGGTAGCAAAACTCTGAGAAATAAAAGAAATGTAATTAGAAGCTTTTCTTGGTCTTCAAACACGACTTCTAGGAAGGGTTCAACTAGTTTAAACACCTCCAGGCTAATGAAATAATCTTCTTCAATCAAGACTAATTAGAACTATTTAATTAAACATATTAAACTAATGGAGATTGAAGCAAAGTCATTTGAAATTCTTTCTATCCGTGCTATGAATACAAAAATGAAAGCGAGTGTTACCACACAACCTACAGCCCTGCACGCCCTGGGTATATCCAAATTCTATTTTGCTTAACATTTCCGTAGTGTTCGCTCACCCAGCTATGTATTTCATAGACCACTGACAAGTCTCCTAAAAGGGCACACATACTGTTAGAGGGAACAAAGTACATTTTAATTAATAAGTTCCACAACTGAGAAATAAAATAGTGCTTATTATATCCTCTGACAGAATCAACTGCGGCAATGAACACATGCCGAATCACCGTGCGTACAAAAGGGGGCAGCGCTTTGGGCAGAGCTGCGTCCAAAGTGCTGCCAATACGCCACGTGGAAATATACCCTTAGGGTATGTTTCCACGTAGCGGAAACATTCAGTATTAGCTGCGGATTGAACACTGCGTCCTACCGCAGCGTTTAATCCGCAGTGGCCAGGATAGTGCAGGAGATTTTATGAAATCCCGTCTCCGCTATGCGACCGATTACGCGGGTGACACCCCCGCTAAACCGGACATGCGGCACATCTTTTTAGAACGCAGCATGTCTATTTACCTTGCGGCGACACTCCGTCACAGCAAGGTAAATAACACAGTGCTATGTATAAAGTGCGGCGATTCCGGATGTGTTCAATGAACACATCCGGATTCACCGTGCGTACAGAAGGGGGCAGGGCTTTGGGCGGAGCGGGGTTTCAGCTCCGTCCAATGCGCAGACAATCCGGTACATGGACACGTACCCTTAAGGCCCCGTTACACCCTACAATATCATGAACGATATCGTTGCAACGTCACCGGTTTAGTGACGTTGCAGTGATGTCGAAACGACATTGTTGCGTGTGACACATAGTAACGATCAGTCGGCTGATCGCTAATCGCTGCAGAATGTACTGGACCATAAATCTATCGTTGGTCTCCCGCTGGGCAGCACACATCGCTGCGTGTGACAGCAGGAGACCAACGATCAGCGAGCTCCCAGCGCCGTACAGCAGACGCTAGGAGCTGGTATCCAGGGTAAACAGCGGGTAACTTAGCACCGAGCGGCGCTTAGTTACCCGCTATTTACCCTGAATACCAGCGTGCTCGCTTGTCCTGATCACTGGTGAGTCTGCCTATGTGACAGCTCACCAGCGATCAGCTAGCGATGTCCCAGCGATCCCATCCACGTCGGATTGTTGGTGGGATCGCTGGGACATTGAAGCATGTAACAGGGCCCTTAGGGCCCGTCTCACATAGCGACGCACCAGCAATGCAATGTTCACTTGTCAGGATCGCTGGTGTGTTGCTACATGATCGCTGCTGAGCTGCCAAACAGGCAGCTCAGGCAGCGATCAGCACAGCGACACTGCGGGTAACATCGCTTAGTTACCCGCAGTGTACGTTGGATACCAGCCCGCTGATGCAGGGTGCTGGTAACCAAGGTACACATCGGGTTTCCAGGTGCTGCGCGGTGCCTGGAAACCCGATGTGTACCTTGGTTACCAGCTCCCCAGCAGCAGCGAGCTGGTATCCAACGTACACATTGGGTTTCCAGGCACAGCCCCATGCCTGGAAACCCGATGTGTACCTTGGTTACCAGCTAATCGCTGGTCTCCTGCCTGCCACACGCAGCGATGCTTGCTGGCCAGCAGGAGACCAGCGATCAAAAAAAAAAGGTCAGGACATTCAGCGACGATCAGCGATACCCGGCAGGGGGGCTGATCGTCGCTGAATGTCACACACAGAGATATCGCTGGGGAGATCGCTGTTGCGTCACAAAACTAGTGACTTAGCAGCGATCTCACTAGCGAGATTGCTGTGTGAGACGGGGGCTTTAGTCTGTCTCCAAAGCTCCTAAAAGCTGATAGGGCTGTCACTTAGCAAACAAAGTCTGCCTGGACAGGGTAATCTTATGCCTTTCAGAGACACCTGTCTCCTTCATACTTATCACTTGTGAAGACAAACTTAAAAGTAGTACCTGCCAGCCGGGACACTACTGAAAGGCTCAGAGCATTCATTTGTATTTATGGGACTTGGGTGAGCCTAGCTTTGCAGTTTGTGAATAAGAATTGGATCTATGGACATTTATACTTCAACAGGTCGGCGTATCAACTATATGCTTTAAAGATTTTTGTTTTATTTTATGTGATCAAGAATACTTTGTTATACAATGCTATATATGTGGGCGGTATAATATAAATTTTTCCACTTATATCACTATGCACAAGTAATGCTGTTTTGGATAACTTCCACAATTGGATGTGTAAAAAAAAAAAAAAAGTTCCTGTGCTGAGATAATCTTATAAATGTGCCCCTGCTGTGTACTGTGTAATGGCTGTGCCTGACCGTGCAGGGACATAGTCTGATCATACCAGAGCTCCTTGGCAGGGGGATGCAAAAGAGTATACAGACAGGCCCCATAGAAGCACTAGTGAGTGCAAAACAGCCAATGACTGCACATGGATTGCATTTTTTTCCCATTGCCTGTAACCTCACCTTCGCCTGTAACCTCACCTTTAATATGCATGACTAGGGAGTTCTCCATCCCTCCTTTGTGAGCCGTGCACATAAAAGCCGTTCTATGCAGCATGTCCACATTGGACATTACCTTTCTGAATCCTGCTCATATAGGTATTATACACATGACCAGGTTTTTACATTTATCAGATAGGGATTACATACATTAGTCAGGGACTGCTATGATACGGGTATACCTTGACGTTTGGTAGAGCGTCTTAATATACATTTTTTTGCAAAAAAACATATTAACCAAATACCCTGTTTTTTCATCTTTTTATTAGCACTTGCTGTTTCCTGTTATTTTTTTTACAACAGAGTATTTTTATACGTTGGTTTTATTAGGCTTTTCTGTGTTTTTAATATGCATGACAGATTTTTCATCATATTTGGAGATTGCCACTGGGAATCCTTTACCCTCGATATGAATGTTCGGAATACTCTCTCAACGGCAGATCACCTTGTCTAATAATAATAAGGTAACGCAACCTGATTGCAGAAAATGTAATCTTCACTGGATAATAGAAGTCGACGGGATCCAAGGTAGTGCCAAGTCTTTTTTCTTCTTTTTTGATACGGACAGGATGGGTTCTCACTTTACCATTGCATATACTACAATAGTTGCGCATATTATGGATTGTATTCTCATTCTGTTTTTTTATCTACATTTCATTTAAAGGGGTTGTCCACTACTAGAACAACTCCTTCTTGATCTAAATGTTTGGCCCGGATAAAATAATAAAGCCTGTACTCTCCTCCTGTGCCGGGTCCGTTCCAGCGGTGTTGCCACTCGCGGTCTCAGGGCTGCGATGCGGTGCAATGACATGTGATGCCCGGCGCCAAATCAGCGTTACGCCACTGTCTCCGCCTTCAAACTAAAGATGAAGAGGAAGTCCGGGCTGCAGCTGAGTCCCGGCTTCCCCTTCATGTTCAGTTTGTACGAAGGCGGAGACAGTGACGCAGCGCTGATTGAGTGCCGGCGTCTCAACACTGCATCACAGCCCCACGGAGAGCGAGTGCCGACATCGCGATAATGGAGTCGGCACAGGAGGCGAGTATAGGCTTTATTATTTTATCAGGGCCGAACATTTAGTTTAAGAATGGGCTGTCCTAGTAGTGGACAATCCCTTTAAGCTTGTAAATTTCTCAATAAATGATTTGCATGAATCAAAGGGAACTAGTGCGCCTCCCTGACTGCCTCCAAACCTAGCAGCAGTTGGTGGCAGGCTGAGGACCCGTCATTTAGTAATAAAACTGTGCTTAAAGATTTTTGGTTTGAACTTTTAGGCTGGGGGTACACCGCGACATTGGCTGCGAGCTTGGATTAAAGTTTATCAAGTATCGCTGCAGAATACAAGTCAATGGGGGTCACATTGAAACACCGACCACGAAAAGCAAGTTTCAAAAAGTCCAAACGCATAGGATTTCTTTGCAACTTGCTTGTTAGTTGCAATGTGACCCCGTACACATGTATTGCACTGTGCTGTAGCAGCGATCCGACATTTTCATTCATATTTTCGTGGTCTGTAAAATTGTTCATCAGTTTTGCAACATTTGTAATATTGATGGATATCGTCTGGTTTATGCGTATGAGTCGTTCCAGTTTTTGCCATAAGAAATTGCCATTTACGAAGTAGCAAATCTGTACCGAAATCAGCAGCGGATGTTCCTGTGGATTCTGGCAGAATTTTTAGAAACATTTTTTGTAGCAATTCCTCCCTCTTCAATGGTTCGCACAACCGGTATTCCAATCCATGTGCACAAGAGACTGCACTGGGACAATATAATAGTAAATTGCATGGCAAAACGCTCAGCGACCATTACTGAAAAAAATGCATTAAACATAAATATGTAGCCTCGTAACGCATTTGATACCTGTAATTATACTGAGCCTTGTCTGGCCTTCTGCACCGACGTCTCGTTCAATCCGACCTCTGCAGCAGTCACAAGTGTGAACGACAGACGTGCCAGGGAAAGGTGACGGTAATGATTTTTGTTCAGTATTATTTTAAATTATGCAAAAAGTGTTTTTTGCGGAGTTGTGGATTTTAATCTGGACCCATAGGTAAGTTGCAGCAAAAAAAAAAAAGGAACAAGCTGCAGCTTTAGACACCGCAGTTCCGTAAAAACATGAACACTAGTGATGAGCGAGCATGCTGGGATAAGGTGTTATCTGAGCATGCTCGGGTGCTAACCGAGTGTCTTCGGTGTGCTCGAAAAATATGTTTGAGTCCCTGCGGCTGCATGTCTAGCTGCTGTCCAACAGCTGAAACACATGCAGGGATTACCTGTTAGGCAATCCCTGCATATCATGCTACTGTTGAACAGCCATGAGACATACAGCCGCAGGGACATGAACATTTTATTCAAGCACACCGAAGACACTCGGTTAGCACCCGAGCATGCTCATATAACACCTTATCCCAGCATGCTCGCTCATCATTAATGAACACGTTTCTTCCTGCAGGTTGTAGGAGTTGCTTTGTTGCTAGGGTGAGAAAAAAAAAAAATCACAGTATGTGTGAACGCTCCTGCCAAATTATTTTTTGTGCAGAGTTTTTGTTATTTAAAAAAAAAAGTAATTTTTATGTGTTTGAGATTTTTATTTCACAAATATTTTGGTTCACATTTGCATTTTTTTCATGTTTTTTTTCCTTCACAGACGCCTGAAGAAACGTTAAATGAAGAAAACAACATTTGCTGTGTTTCAAAAATGCACGAGAGGAACTAAAAATACACAGATGCTGCAAAAAAATAAAAAAGCTCGGATTGTTGTGCATGTTATCCTGTTGATTTCAAGCTGCCATCTGGCTGCAGTATAGAAAAAATAAAGAAAGTGTTAAATGTTTGTTCCTTAGTCAAAAGCTGAACTGATCTTTATATACCCTCCTGGGTCCAGTGTTATGTCCTCACCACAGTCAGTCTCTGCTGTTTAGCTGCAGTGGTGGCGTCACAATATAGCTGCAGCCGGTTATGGAGCTCGGCAGCGCTGCTGATGTAGACGGCTGAGTCGAGCCTTCTTTTGACTCAATAATAAAGTCTACATCGACTACTCAATGATATGGCTCTATTATGTGAGCTTACACCAACCTAAAGTTACATTTGATCAGGATATTTTCAGCCCATTAAAGGGAATCTGTTAGCAGGTTTTTGCAATATAATCTGAGAGCAGATCACATCGCAGGTTACCAAACTTTCCCCTCTCCAATCTGTCCTGTATATTCAGCCAGGGTCGTATTTCTGTCCAGCTGCTTTACTGACGCCTCTACCTTGTGCCAGTCATTGCACTGGTTACCCATCCACTACAGAATCACAATATAAGCTCATAGCTCTCACCCACAAAAGCTCTCCACAGTTCTGCACCACCCCATATATCCTCCCTCATCTCTATCACCCTACCCGTGCTCTCAGTCCTGCAACTGACTTAAAACTATCATCATCCACAATCCAAACGTCCCACTTCTGTCTCCCAAGATTTATCTTCGTGTTGCGCCTGGTTTTCTGGAATGCACTACCCCAGGATATTAATACCTAGACCCCATACAAATGGACCAGGGGGAGTGCCCAGGTTACAGCTAGAAGCAGGAGAAGCAGCCTCAATGCAAGAGATGCTGTCGGAGGCTACTGTAGTCTCTTATGCCCAGGGGCTGCCGTATTTGAGATGTGTAAGTGTTGAGCTCAGGTACTTACACCCCCTCTAAATTCAAATGGAAGCCCCTAGTGGCTGAACTAAAAATTAAAAAAAAAATATTAAAAATGCACATTTTTGTACTATGCAAATTGCCTCTTCAAACAAAGAGGACTTGTAGTCTATAGCGCCACCTATTGGAAGTAGCGATCCTACAAGTCACAATCAACCCTTTAACGAGTCTTGTAATATGACTTAGGATAAAAGCCAAATCAGATTCTAGCATTTTTGTACTAAAAATAATTGAATACATAATTTAAAATTGCAGCACCTTCCCTTTAACCGTGCTTTAAACAGCCCTATCACCTCACTAATCCAAATCTTCTGTGTTCCCTCTATTTAAATTTTCTTCAGAATCTGCTCCCTCCTATTCATGTCTCCACATCCTCCAAGCCCCCAGCAGGCATACGGTGACTGTACTCAGATACGGGCTGATGACCGGCTCGTGCTGTATTATTTGAAATGCCCTAGTTATGATGATGTCTGGGCCGTACAAGACCAGCACTTTTTACCTATGATGCCCCCATTTCTTTATAGATTGTAAGCTGGGGGCATGGCCCTCGCGCCTCCTGTAAGTGTTGAACGATGTGTTGTCCCTACTTAATTGTAAAGTGCTGCGGAATATGTAGGCGCCATATAAATAAAACTATATTTATTATGAAGTAGGGGCTGAGACTCTGATTCCAGTGATGTGTCACTTACTAGGCTGTTTACTGTGTCAAAATCAGTGCTTTATCAGCAGAAGATTATCACTACACTATTAGGTGTCTCGTGCCTCCTCGTCAACTGCTCTGTGTAATCCTCCCCCACCGGATTACCTGCTTTCGGTCAGTATACAGTGTACATAAAAAGCTGCCAATCAGTGGTGTGGGAGGAATTATACAGGGCTCAGCATTGTGAGCTCTGCTAGATTTGCAGAGAAAAGTGCTTGCATGAAAATAAACATCATGCAGGCCAGTAAGTGACACATCACTGGAATCAGGGTCTCAACCCCTATGTCATACTGCTCTCAGACTACAGGTCCTTCTCAAAAAATTAGCATATAGTGCTAAATTTCATTATTTTCCATAATGTAATGATTAAAATTAAACTTTCATATATTTTAGATTCATTACACACCAACTGAAATTTGTCAGGTCTTTTATTGTTTTAATACTGATGATTTTGGCATACAACTCCTGATAACCCAAAAATCCTGTCTCAAAAAATTTGCATATCAAGAAAAGGTTCTCTAAATGAGCTATTACCCTAATCTTCTGAATCAACTAATTAACTCTAAACACATGCAAAAGATTCCTGAGGCTTTTAAAAAACTCCCTGCCTGGTTCATTACTCAAAACCCCCATCATGGGTAAGACTAGCGACCTGACTGATGTCCAGAAGGCCATCATTGACACCCTCAAGCAAGAGGGTAAGACCCAGAAAGAAATTTCTCAACAAATAGGCTGTTCCCAGAGTGCTGTATCAAGGCACCTCAATGTGAAGTCTGTTGGAAGGAAACAATGTGGCAGAAAACGCTGTACAACGAGAAGAGGTGACCGGACCCTGAGGAAGATTGTGGAGAAGGACCGATTCCAGACCTTGGGGGACCTGAGGAAGCAGTGGACTGAGTCTGGAGTAGAAACATCCAGAGCCACCGTGCACAGGCGTGTGCAGGAAATGGGCTACAGGTGCCGCATTCCCCAGGTAAAGCCACTTTTGAAGCATAAACAGCGGCAGAAGCGCCTGACCTGGGCTACAGAGAAGCAGCACTGGACTGTTGCTAAGTGGTCCCAAGTACTTTTTTCTGATGAAAGCAAATTGTGCATGTCATTCGGAAATCAAGGTGCCAGAGTCTGGAGGAAGACTGGGGAGAAGGAAATGCCAAAATGCCTGAAGTCCAGTGTCAAGTACCCACAGTCAGTGATGGTGTGGGGTGCCATGTCAGCTGCTGGTGTTGGTCCACTGTGTTTCATCAAGGGCAGGGTCAATGCAGCTAGCTATCAGGAGATTTTGGAGCACTTCATGCTTCCATCGGCTGAAATGCTTTATGGAGATGAAGATTTCATTTTTCAGCACGACCTGGCACCTGCTCACAGTGCCAAAACCACTGGTAAATGGTTTACTGACCATGGTATTACTGTGCTCAATTGGCCTGCCAACTCTCCTGACCTGAACCCCATAGAGAATCTGTGGGATATTGTGAAGAGAAAGTTGAGAGACGCAAGACCCAACACTCTGGATGAGCTTAAGGCCGCTATCGAAGCATCCTGGGCCTCCATAACACCTCAGCAGTGTCACAGGCTGATTGCCTCCATGCCACGCCGCAATGAAGCAGTCATTTCTGCAAAAGGATTCCCGACCAAGTATTGAGTGCATAACTGAACTTTATTATTTGATGGGGTTTTTTTTATTTTGTTTTAAACACTTTTATTTTATTGGACGGATGAAATATGCTAATTTTTTGAGACAGGATTTTTGGGTTTTCATGAGCTGTATGCCAAAATCATCAGTATTAAAACAATAAAAGACCTGAAAAATTTCAGTTGGTGTGTAATGAATCTAAAATATATGAAAGTTTAATTGTAATCATTACATTATGGAAAATAATGAAATTTAGCACTATATGCTAATTTTTTTGAGAAGGACCTGTACATAGGAAGCACCCGCTGGCAGACTCCCTTTAACAAACACCAATCGACTGTATATAAGAAGTCAAATATACAGTTGGATAGCAGCCAAACATGGGAAAACCACTTCAATTCCTTTTGTCTGGTAAAAAGCGGTAAGTCTGCAGTCACTCTGTGCTACTGCAGACTCATGAATCCCCCGGGGTATGTATGCGTTATACGTAGTCCCGGCCAGAGGCCGTCTAGTGGGAGCAGCCTCTCAATACAAACTTTCTAAGTGTGAAACCATTTAAAGGAGAACAAACTGATGACTGCAGCTTCACCATCTCATAATGAAGAGTATTCCCGTCATTTGCCTACAGCATTATGAAAATCACATGCGCGGCTCCATTTTTAGCATTAGGTGGAAATATAGCAACTCATTTTCATAAGCTATAGAAAAAAAAATGCAAGTACGTATGAAAAGGGAAAAGGAGACTGTGCCGCTGGAGTCATTTCTGCAACGCTACTGTCCAGAGAATAATGCGCAAAACGTTCCGTGACAAACCTGCACCAGGCGGCTTTTCATAACCCCTTAACGACCAGAGCGATTTTTGGTTTTGCATTTTCACTTTTCGCTCCCCTTCTTCCAGAGCCATAACTTTATTTTTCCATCAATATGGCTCGTTTTTTTGTGGGACAAGTATTTTTCAACACCATTGGTTTACCATGTCGTGTACTGAAAAACAGGAAAAAAAATTCCAAGTGCGGTGAAATTGCAAAAAAAAAAAAATGCAATCCCACACTTGGTTTTTTACCGTGTTCACTAAATGCTATAACTGACCTGCCATTATGATTCTTCAGGTCATTACGAGTTCATAGACACCAAACAGGTCTACGTTCTTTTTTTAAGTGGTGAAAAAAAAATTCAAAGTTGGTTAAAAAAAAAAAAAAAAATTGCATCATTTTCCGAGACCCGTAGTGTCTCCATTTTTTGTGATCTGGGATTGGGTGAGGGCTTATTATTTCAGTGCCAAGCTCCCGTTTTTATTGATACCATTTTGGTGTGGATACGATTTTTTGATTGCCGTTATTGCATTTTAATACAATGTTGTGGTGACCAAAAAAAAAAAAAAGGAATTCTGGCATTTTGACTTTTTTTCGCTACGCCGTTTACTGATCGGATTAATTCTTTTTATATCTTGGTAGATCGGGCGATTCTGAACACAGCGATACCAAGTGTGTATTTTTAATTTTTGTTTAAATTGTTTTATTTTGAACTTATATTTTTTTTGTATTTTTAAAAACATTGTTTTTTTACTTTTCACTTGCTTCAATAGTCTCCATGGGAAACTAGAAGCTGCAATAATCAGATCGCCTGTGTGTAGCAGAAAACCTCATTTGCTATGAGCGCGGACTGCTGGGCGGCACTCATAGCAATCCGGCAATGACAACCACAGGGGTCTGCTGCAGACCCCAGTTTGTCACACCAACCCATAGGTGACCAGGGGTCATGTAACACAGGTGAGATTGACAGCAGCATTTGACAAGTTAACAGCCGCGGGTGGATCGTGATTCCACCCGCAGCTGTTAGGGGCACATGTCAGCTGTTCAAAACAGCTGACATGTGCCGGGAGAGATGTGGGCTCATCGCCAGAGAACAAATCAAAGGGCGAGACACGAAATGCGCTGTACATGTACGGCGCATGTCGTGAAGGGGTTGCCCACTATTAGGACAATCCCTTAATCTAAATGTTTGGCCCCGATAAAATAATAAAAGCTTATACTCTCCTCCCGTGCCAGCTCCGTTGCAGCAATGCCGGCACTCGCGTTCCAAGTACTCTTGTGCGGTTGTTGTGACATGTGACCCCAGCACCCAATCATCAATGGCGTCACTGTCCCCGCCTTCTAACGAACTGAACATGAAGAGGAAGTAAGAGCTGGAGCTGATCGGACTTCCTCTTCATGTTCAATTCGTACGAAGGCGGAGACAGGGACCCCACCAATGATTGGGTGCCAGGGTCACGTGTCACAACAACCGCATGAGAGCCCTGGGAGAGCGACTGCCGACACTACTGGAACGGCACAGGAGGGGAGTATAAGTTTTTTTGGTTTTATCGAGGTCAAACATTTAGGTCAAGAAGGGGTTGTCCTAGTAGTAGACAACCCCTTTAACATCTGCAGCCAAGGTAAACATACGACCAGCAGGGAGCACTGGGACATCACTGTTGAGGTCCATGAAGTTTGATGAATTTTATGGACCCAAATCGCGCATGCAATAAAATGTAGCTCCGGCACCAGTCCACAATGATGTTGGCAGTCAGTGGGACGAGACTGGTCTGCTTTACACTAACGCCATCAGAACTTGGAAAAAGAGACCCCCTATGTAAGGCACAGAAGTGAGGAAGGAATCAATAGCAAGCTACACAGTACACCACTAGTACCTCTGCATCGCCGCACCCCACAGGGGCACAATACAGACCCCTACAATACGGCTCGTAACTATAGTAACTTATAGCCTCATACAACAGTCCATTGTCAGTGGCAACAGTATTTTTATTCTTTACCTTCACAATCCGTCATCACATATGAAAAATGTGGTCAAAAAGGTTTCATGAACTGGATATGGAACAACAGATGTAAACCACCCGAACTGTCTCACTGCACCCTCTACTTGTTATACAACACAAAAAAACACAAAAGAGTCAGGTCTCTTGATAAAGAAACACCAGAAACCTTCAAAACAGAAACAGACTGAAACAAACATGAACAAATCAAAGTATATAAAAAGAATGTAACTATGGTGGAGTAGACAAAGTCCTGAACAGAGTCCCGGGAGCCGACAGTGTCTGAGATCTTAGACTACGTTCATACGTTTCAGCTTACGGTCAGGGTCTTCATCGGGGCTTACATCTGAAGCCCTGGAAAATGGGATTCGGAGTTGGCACTGACGGCCGGCTGTGTCTAGGAACCAATAGTTGAATGAGGCCGAAAATTACATCAGTGACCCCATCTTCACCGCTACAGCCATTGGTCCCATCGCACAGACGTCGAAACCCGTTTTCCATGGCTTCTGGCGTAAGCCCCGAAGGAGCCGCTGACCACAAGGAGCCTTGGTATTATCAGTGTGTAGAGCATCATCAGCCATTACAGATATGAAGAAAAACAAGTTCTATCAATTGGAAACATAACGAATCGATGGAAATTATTTTCTCCTCTGCTGATAAATATTGTAGCCACCGGAAACTTGAAAATGGGCCCATTATAGTGGAACTCTACGAGAGCCAGGACTGCAAGGTCAGTGTAGGGCTTTGTTCATTCCCTCAAGAGAGGATTAACCTAATCCCTTAATTTCCACCATAAATCAGATGTTAACCCCCATCATCCAATGAGATCCTCCGCGCCGATCACTCAAACTAGGAGTAGATGACAAGTCCACGGTCCACCTCTGATAACACTTTCCTCTGACTGGGAGGTTGGAGGACAGCCCTTAGAAAACTGAACAAGAAACACAATGAATGGAGTCAATACTATGCCACTATGACTGCAGCCAGGGGTGGCGGAGGCACTGAGCTGCAGTCGCCCGCTTCTCAGGGGCCAATTCCAACATGGGCAGCAGGAAGTCCGCAAAGCCTGAGGCATCCTCCTCAGACCACTCGTATTTCTCCTTCAGGACGTCGGCCAGACCCCACGGCTTCAGCTTTGATATATGTTTCAGATCTCCTTTTTTGGTGAAGAATTCTTTGGAGTATTTTCCTGCAGCAATGAGCTTACGCGGAATGTGACCCAAGAGCTCGATGATCAGTGCAATGTGATCTTCATCGCGGGAGTACTCCTCACCAGAGTCGGGTTCAAATAAGTAATCTCCTGTGGCCAACTCAAACGCCATGCAGGCCGTGCTCCAGATATCTGCGGGGGTGCTGTACCCTGCCCCAAGGAGAACCTCCAGGGACCGATACTGCCTGGTCTGAATGTCCTCTGTGAAGTGTTTGTGCACCCAGCAGGCATTGCCAAGGTCAGCCACTTTCACTCTGATTTTTTCAGCATTTTGGGGTTCAAGAGGGTTTATAAGGAAGTCTGCGGCATTCAGTTTTTCATCAGCCATTAATGCAGCTTCGTCTTTTATTGCAGGTTCTTCCTTCTCATCAGCTTCTTGTTGGTGGATCTCTTTGATGGTTTGTCCTTTATGCTGATGGATCTCTTCCATAGATTCTCCTTTCTGCTGCTGGAGCGCCATAATGCCTTCTTTCGGCTGGTGGTTCTCCTCCATGGCTTCTCCTTTCTGTTGTTGGACCTCCTCCATGGCGTCTTTCTGTTGTTGGACCTCCTCCATGGCATCTCTTTTCTTCATGTTGATGGTCTCCATCTCTTCTCCTTTGTGGATATTGATTGCTTCAACCTCTTCTCCTTTCTGCATGTTGTTTGCCTCCATCTCTTCTCCTTTTTGCTGGTGGATCTCCTCCATGGCTTCTCCTTTTTGCTGCTGGATCTCCTCCATGGCCTCTCCTTTTTGCTGCTGGATCTCCTCCATGGCCTCTCCTTTTTGCTGCTGGATCTCCTCCATAGCTTCTCCTTTTTGCTGCTGGTACTCGTCCATGGCTTCTTCTTTCTTGTGGATCTCCTCCATGGCTTCTTTTTGCTGGTGGACCTCCTCTGTATCACTCTGCCCGGGTGGTGGGCAGTAATCGCCATCTGGGGTGGTAGGACTACAAGTGTTAGAATCCTCCTGGTCTTGGGTCTGGGCGCCATCTTCTTCTACTTCCATGCCCGCGATCTCCAGCACCCGCTTCTCCAGCAGTTCGGCCTGGCGCTTCTGTTTCTTCTTGAGCTTCCTCTTCTTGTTCTTTGTCAGTTTGGTGGAGGCTTTGGGCAGTGGCGCCGTGCTCACCACAGATCCAGAGGGCGGCGGGGCACCGGAGCGGAGCCATTGCGTGGCGTCACAGGCCAGCCGGCGGATGTAGGCGTCGTCCACGCACAGCAGGATGTTCTCCGGCTTCAGGTCGGTGTGGATGATCTTACACTTGGAGTGCATGTAGTCCAGGCCCTGCAGCACCTGCCGGACGATGCTCCTCACGCACTGCGGGGGCATGCCCTGGTAGTTGGACTTGATGATCCACTTCAGCAGGTGGTGGCCCAGCACCTCGAACACCATGCACACGTGGGAGCCATTGGCCCCGGAGATCTTGAAGTCGTCCAGCAGCTGCACCACCCTGTCCCGGCCGTCGTCCCCGGGTCCGTGCCCCTGACGGCTCTCAGCAGGCGGATCTCGTCCTGCGCGGTCTCCGTGTAGTGCTCCGCGCTTTTCACCACCTTCAGGGCCACAAACTGCTTCACCTGCAGGTCCCAGCACAGCCACACGGTGGAGAAGTGGCCCCAGCCCAGCTTGCGGATCACGTGGTAGCGGTTATTGAACAGGTCGCCAATCTGCACCCGATGGTAGCCCCCCTTACAGTAGTCGTAGGGGTCCTCCTGCTCCTCGTCATCACTGCCCAGGATCTCCTCCTCCTCGTCCTCCGCGGGATCCTCTGCGGGCGGATCCGGGGCACAGCTGCGCTTCTGACCTCCGTCTGCCACTTTCCGGAGAGGTTTCTTTGCTTTCACCCGTTTCTTACGAGCCTGCAGTGCCAGCACCTTCCGCTCCATGTTCTCAGCCGGTCAGCGGAATAGACATGCGCGGAGACCTCTGCCCTCTCTAACTTTCTCCCGTCCCGCCTAACTACTGCGCCGCTTCCTGGACACGCCCACCACCATACGTCATCGCTTAATCCCACCTCTGCCAAGAGACCACGCCCTTTACCCGGCTACTTCACTGAGCGCTTTCCTCAGGACCACTCCCGCTGTCAAGTTCGTCAGATTCTGAACTCCGCCTATCCGAGGGAAGTCTGCTCTCAGACCACGCCCATCGCCAGCTGTCTCTCCGCCCACTCTATTATCTCGGGGCTGAATCTCCGCCCACCGCTAGACAGCGCGAGATTCATCTTCCAAATGCGATTGGTGAATAAAACCTTTTAGTGTCACGTGGGTTGTGGGCGTGCCTGATTCTGTGACACCGGAAGCTTGAAGTTTGTGGTTTCAACCAATCAGCTTCTATAGAACCTCCCAGTAGTCGGAAGCTAATGGCTGCGGCCGTGGGAGGCATGGAGACGAGGGTGACGGTCTGTGCTGGGGACACGGGGTCACTGTGAAAGACGGTGTGTATGACGCACGGGGCTGCGCTCCTCTCAGAGTCTCCGGCTTCATGGACAGGTACAGAAAACTGTCAATCAAGCTGAGCAGAAACCTGTAGAGAGAAGCCCCTCCCAGCGGACTCCTCTCTAAGTGCTCGGCTCTTTCCCAGTCTTGTGACTTCTGTGGCTGTGATTCCTGGGAGCAGAATTGAGCGCAGGGGTAGAGGAGACCCTGTGTAATGTGATGGCGGGCAATCACCAGTGGTATACCTGCAGTCTGATGGGCCCTGGTGCAAAATTGGGACCTGCATCCCCCCTTCCTTGCATGATGGTGAGATATATGGACCCCTGTAGCGTTCTAAATCCTATAAAGGCAGATGTGTTAAATAACCCCCCCTATACCCTTTAATAATGTCCCACATCTTCTAATGTCCCCCATCATTGGCCCCTTCCTATAATAGTGCCCTCATCCTGTAATGCCCCTATCCTGGACTCCTTCCTATAATAGTTTCCCCATCCTTGGCCCCTTCCTATAATGGTGTCCCCCATCCTGTAATTCCTCCTATCCTGGGCGCCTTCCTATAATAATATCCCCCATCCTTGGCCCCTATAATAGTGTCCCCCTTCCTATAATAATGTTCCACACCCTAGGCCCATTCCTATAATAATGTCCCACACCCTGGGCCCCTTCCTATAATAATGTCCCACACCCTGGGCCCCTTCCTATAATAATGTCCCACACCCTGGGCCCCTTCCTATAATAATGTCCCACACCCTGGGCCCCTTCCTATAATAATTTTCCCCCAGCCTGGGCCCCTTTCTATATAATGTTCCCAGCCTGGGCCCCTTCCTATAATAATGTTCCCCAGCCTGGGCCCCTTCCTATAATAATGTTCCCCAGCCTGGGCCCCTTTCTATAATAATGTCCCACACCTGGGCCCCTTCCTATAATAATGTTCCCCAGCCTGGGCCCCTTCCTATAATAATGTTCCCCAGCCTGGGCCCCTTTCTATAATAATGTCCCACACCCTGGGCCCCTTCCTATAATAATGTTCCCAGCCTGGGCCCCTTCCTATAATAATGTTCCCAGCCTGGGCCCCTTCCTATAATAGTGTACCCATCCAGCACCACTTACAGGTATATTGTCGCCCATCTTGGGCCTCTTCCTATAATAATGACCCCAATCTTCTAATGTCCCCATCCTGGGCCCCTGCCATTAATAATGACCCCATTTTCTAATGTCCCCCATCCTGGGCCCCTTCCTATAATAATGAACCCATCCTTTTCCTCTACCTATAATAATGTCCCCCATCCTGTGCCCCTTCTAGGTACATATGTCCACCATCCTGGGCCGCTTTCTGGTGTAAGGCTAAGTGCACACGTTCAGGAATATTTGCGTTTTTTTTTTTTTTCGCTGGAAAAAACGCGTCAAAAACGCATGTATTAAGCATCCTATCATTTAGAATGAATTCCGCAATTTTTGTGCACATGGTGCGTTTTTTCCGCGAAAAAAAACGCATCGCGGAAAATCTAGCAACATGTCCATTAATTTTGCGGAATTCTAGCGTTGTTCCCGCTATATTATTGACCTAGAAAGTTCAGGAAAAAATTGCGGTAAAAACGCACCAAAAACGCGAAAAAAAAAACCGCACTTTTTTGCCACGAAAAAAGTCCGGTTTTGCTCAGGAATATTCTGCAAACATTCTGCAAACGTGTGCACTTAGCCTAAATGTCCTCCATTCTGCCACTGTTCTGTAACGCATAAAAACCCCTAAACATTCTTCACGCCTTAACCCACTCCCACGATATGCGGCGTTTTGTACTGCAACTGGCAGCAACCATCAGCATTACGTGGTGTCACTGCCATGGAGCGCTAATGCCTGGCGCGCTGACCGCCTGCCTTGTTGGCCGGGGGGATGTATTATGGCACAGAGATCTCTGCGCCGCTGTACGTTTCAGCTGAATGTGCCTCTTCAGAAATTGGCATCGGAGGGCCCCTCTCTTCTTTATACCCCTGGCAATGGCTGTGCAATATACTTGTTACTAAAAGTCCTTTCTGTTGTTGTGTTTTTTTTTCTTAAATGCATGTATTTTTTTTTATTAAATATCATTTTTGCATTATGGTTCCTTTAGGCATTTGCACTGTTTGTCTCTAGGATCCTCGCCTTAGCTCATTCTATGGGCCACATGGGTGAGTTAGTACACTTACCTGTCTTTTTCTGAGCTTTTCTCAGCTCATTCATGATAACGGACCGCTTCAAAGTAGAATGTGTAACAAATGCCTCTAAAAGCCAAACTGTGCAAAATGTTTAATGAATCTGAATTGCAAACCGGATTATCTGCTTCAAATATATGCAATTAAAGGGAATCTGTTACCAGTTTTTTACTATATTATCAGAGATCAGCATGATGTAAGGGAGATACCCTGATTCCAGCGACGTATCACTTACTGGGCTGCTTAGTACAGTTTTGATAGAATCCCTGTTCTCTCTTTTGTAAATATAGCAGTGCTCAAATGCTGAGCTCCGTATAACCCCCCCGCACACCCCTGATCGTCAGCGTCCTGTGTACACTGTGCATTGTCAGCAAGCTGCCAATCAGTGGTGGGGAGCGGGGTTACACAGATTAGCCTGACTGTCCTGCATGTGAGATTTAGTCCTGCAGTGATAATCTCCTGCTGATAAAACACTGATTCTATTGAAACTACAGCACACAGCCCAGTTAGTGACACATCCCTGGAATTAGGATCTCTTGTTATACATTATGCTGCTCTCAGATTAAATAGCAAGAATCTGCTGACAGATTCCCTTTAAAGCGCCACTCCAGTGTTTTTTTCAGTGCTGGAGTGGTGCTGCTAATCTAAATTCCCTGATCTAAGTATTATACTCACCTGCCGCCATCTTCACCTTTTGTCAGCGCTGTTCCAATCCTACCGCACCATTTTATGACGAGAGAGAGAGATGAAGTTCAGGTAGCATTCTGACAAACCCGAACTTCCGCAGATCCGCTCACCCCTGTCTGTATCCTCTCCTGTGCTGTCCTGTCTGTATCCTCTCCTGTGCTGTCCTGTCTGTATCCTCTCCTGTGCTGTCCTGTCTGTATCCTCTCCTGTGCTGTCCTGTCTGTATCCTCTCCTGTGCTGTCCTGTCTGTATACTCTTTTGCTTCTCCCTGCCCAGGAGCTGTGGTATGATCAGACCATGTCCCTGTACAGACACGGCCATTACACAGTACACAGCAGGGGCACATTTATAAGATTATCTCAGCACAGGAATATTCTTTTCAAAAACATCCAATTGTGGAAATTATTATTATTCCAAGATCTATTCATTTAAAATGTGCTTTGTTTGTGGGGAAAATCCCTTTAAGTAAAAAAATAAATAATAATTGTTTATGACCTCGTGCCTAGGTTACCAGCAGATATATTGCAGTGGTGGCTGAACATATACAGTTCTTGCAAGCTCTTTTCTATAGCGCTTGTAAGCGCTGCTCTGAAGGATTGGATCACTGGATAAAATCATTTTAATTTTTTAAAAAAAACTATCAAATTGGACATATGAATGAACCAGTACAATGGCAGAGCTTGGGTTTCCCTCACCTAGAGCCAAGACTTTATTAACTGCCACCTAACTACCTTGCCAAGTAGAGAAGTTTCCTGGCCCCCCGGTCTGAGGCACGTGCCCTGCCCGATCACCCAGCTCGCTGCAATGCCCTGGACTACGGGTACAGATAGGAATAAGCAATAATGTGCCTCTCTTCTCAGTGACTGATGGGAGATGATGAGCAGCCATGGCTCTTTCCGCCTCTTCAGCATTTCGAAAGTTGCATGGAATATTTGCTGTTTATAAACCACCAGGGATTCAATGGAAGTTTGTACGAGACACTATAGAGATGAAACTGCTGCAAGGTAATTCCATGTTAGTGAAGGTGGAGACATTCAGATCGGTGCTCTGGTATCATCTTGTGCAGAAGTAATGTTTAGTTTCTTCTCGTAGGGCTGAACTCGCTGAAGCAGCGTCCTCCTCAGCAGCAGATCCTCTTCCTACCACAAAGCAATGAGAGCAGCAGTAACGTGGAACTTACCAAAGTTGCCACCTCCGTTCCCGTCCTGGCTGATCATGTTCTGGGTTAGTACCAAACTCTCACCGTTCCTCTAGGCTGATTCCTTAGGTTTACTGTTCTCATGCCTCCGTTATATCAATGTAATGTTTTTCTTATTTGGCTTAACAGTTAAAGGACCTCGCTATACGTTCCTGAGGATCGGCGTGGGGCACAAGCTGGATACACGGTCTTCAGGAGTCTTTGGTGAGCTTGACGTAAAATTGATGCCCTGTTTCTCAAACTGTGGGATGCCCCCTAGTTGTTGGTAAGACCAAA
Organism: Oophaga sylvatica; assembly: GCA_033576555.1. Lineage (NCBI taxonomy): Eukaryota > Metazoa > Chordata > Amphibia > Anura > Dendrobatidae > Oophaga > Oophaga sylvatica. Next base: position 52,592,473 of record JARQOD010000007.1, on the reverse strand, counting down.
GTTTTTACAGAAGGGGTCATAAGCCACAAAAAGCTTCTCTGTCCTCATCAAAGGGGATCTTACTAGGATTGTTCTGCAAAGGGCAGCAAAAAAGTGATCGAGACCCTGATTTCAGTGCTGTGAAACTTAATGTGTTTTCCGCCTTAATTGCCATAAAATCCGCTGCATCAAGAGCCCGGTGGGGACTCGCCGTATTCGGGATTCCTAGCTTTGTCTCCACACTGTGCAAAACATGCAGGAAGCTCTAAAATATAAAGAGAGAAGTAATCATCCTTACCGATTCCTCCCCGCCACTTCTCTTCCTGGGCCGCTGCCGGCCTCTGTGCATCATCCTTACCGATTCCTCCCCGCCACTCCTCTTCCTGGGCCGCTGCCGGCCTCTGTGCATCATCCTTACCGATTCCTCCCCGCTACTCCTCTTCCTGGGCCTCTGCCGGCCTCTGTGCATCATCCTTACCGATTCCTACTCGCCACTCCTCTTCCTGGGCCGCTGCCGGTCTCTGTGCATCATCCTTACCGATTCCTCCCGGCAATTTCTCTTCTTGGGCCGCTGCCGGCCTCTGTGCATCATCCTTACCGATTCCTCTCCGCCACGCCTCTTCCTGGGCCGCTGCCGGCCTCTTTTGCATCATCCTTACTGATTCCTCCCCGCAGCTTCTCTTCCTGGGCCGCTGCGCCTCTGTGCATCATCCTTACTGATTCCTCCCCGCCACTTCTCTTCCTGGGCCGCTGCTGTCCTCTGTGCATCATCCTTACGATTCCTCCCCGTCACTCTCTTCCTGGGCGCTGCAGGCCTCTGTGCATCATCCTTACGATTCCTCCCCTCACTTCTCTTCCTGGGCTCTGCTGGCCTCTGTGCATCATCCTTACCGATTCCTACTCGCCACTCCTCTTCCTGGGCCGCTGCCGGTCTCTGTGCATCATCCTTACCAATTCCTCCCGGAATTTCTCTTCATGGGCCGCTGCCGGCCTCTGTGCATCATCCTTACCGATTCCTCTCCGCCACTCCTCTTCCTGGGCCGCTGCCGGCCTCTTTGCATCATCCTTACCGATTCCTCCCCACCACTCCTCTTCCTGGGCCGCTGCCGGCCTCTGTGCATCATCCTTACTGATTCCTCCCCGCAGCTTCTCTTCCTGGGCCGCTGCTGTCCTCTGTGCATCATCCTTACCGATTCCTCCCCGCCACTCCTCTTCCTGGGCCGCTGCAGGCCTCTGTGCATCATCCTTACTGATTCCTCCCCTCAGCTTCTCTTCCTGGGCCGCTGCTGGCCTCTGTGCATCATCCTTACTCATTCCTCCCCGCTACTCCTCTTTCTGGGCCTCTGCCGGCCTCTGTGCATCATCCTTACCGATTCCTACTCGCCACTCCTCTTCCTGGGCCGCTGCTGGTCTCTGTGCATCATCCTTACCGATTCCTCCCGGCAATTTCTCTTCATGGGCCGCTGCCGGCCTCTGTGCATCATCCTTACCGATTCCTCCCCGCCACTCCTCTTCCTGGCCGCTGCAGGCCTCTGTGCATCATCTTACTGATTCCTCCCCTCAGCTTCTCTTCCTGGGCCGCTGCTGGCCTCTGTGCATCATCCTTACTCATTCCTCCCCGCTACTCCTCTTTCTGGGCCTCTGCCGGCCTCTGTGCATCATCCTTACCGATTCCTACTCGCCACTCCTCTTCCTGGGCCGCTGCTGGTCTCTGTGCATCATCCTTACCGATTCCTCCCGGCAATTTCTCTTCATGGGCCGCTGCCGGCCTCTGTGCATCATCCTTACCGATTCCTCCCCGCCACTCCTCTTCCTGGGCCGCTGCCGGCCTCTGTGCATCATCCTTACTGATTCCTCCCCGCAGCTTCTCTTCCTGGGCCGCTGCTGTCCTCTGTGCATCATCCTTACCGATTCCTCCCCGCTACTCCTCTTCCTGGGCCTCTGCCGGCCTCTGTGCATCATCCTTACCGATTCCTACTCGCCACTCCTCTTCCTGGGCCGCTGCCGGTCTCTGCATCATCCTTACCAATTCCTCCCGGCAATTTCTCTTCATGGGCCGCTGCCGGCCTCTGTGCATCATCCTTACCGATTCCTCTCCGCCACTCCTCTTCCTGGGCCGCTGCCGGCCTCTTTGCATCATCCTTACCGATTCCTCTCCGCCACTCCTCTTCCTGGGCCGCTGCCGGCCTCTGTGCATCATCCTTACTGATTCCTCCCCGCAGCTTCTCTTCCTGGGCCGCTGCTGTCCTCTGTGCATCATCCTTACCGATTCCTCCCCGCCACTCCTCTTCCTGGGCCGCTGCAGGCCTCTGTGCATCATCCTTACTGATTCCTCTCCCTCAGCTTCTCTTCCTGGCCGCTGCTGGCCTCTGTGCATCATCCTTACTCATTCCTCCCCGCTACTCCTCTTTCTGGGCCTCTGCCGGCCTCTGTGCATCATCCTTACCGATTCCTACTCGCCACTCCTCTTCCTGGGCACTGCCGGTCTCTGTGCATCATCCTTATCAATTCCTCCCGGCAATTTCTCTTCATGGGCCGCTGCCGGCCTCTGTGCATCATCCTTACCGATTCCTCTCCGCCACTCCTCTTCCTGGGCCGTTGCCGGCCTCTTTGCATCATCCTTACCGATTCCTCCCCGCCACTCCTCTTCCTGGGCCGCTGCCGGCCTCTGTGCATCATCCTTACTGATTCCTCCCCGCAGCTTCTCTTCCTGGGCCGCTGCTGTCCTCTGTGCATCATCCTTACCGATTCCTCCCCGCTACTCCTCTTCCTGGGCCTCTGCCGGCCTCTGTGCATCATCCTTACCGATTCCTACTCGCCACTCCTCTTCCTGGGCCGCTGCCGGTCTCTGTGCATCATCCTTACCAATTCCTCCCGGCAATTTCTCTTCATGGGCCGCTGCCGGCCTCTGTGCATCATCCTTACCGATTCCTCTCCGCCACTCCTCTTCCTGGGCCGCTGCCGGCCTCTTTGCATCATCCTTACCGATTCCTCCCCGCCACTCCTCTTCCTGGGCCGCTGCCGGCCTCTGTGCATCATCCTTACTGATTCCTCCCCGCAGCTTCTCTTCCTGGGCCGCTGCTGTCCTCTGTGCATCATCCTTACCGATTCCTCCCCGCCACTCCTCTTCCTGGGCCGCTGCAGGCCTCTGTGCATCATCCTTACTGATTCCTCCCCTCAGCTTCTCTTCCTGGGCCGCTGCTGGCCTCTGTGCATCATCCTTACTCATTCCTCCCCGCTACTCCTCTTTCTGGGCCTCTGCCGGCCTCTGTGCATCATCCTTACCGATTCCTACTCGCCACTCTCTTCCTGGGCCGCTGCCGGTCTCTGTGCATCATCCTTACCGATTCCTCCCGGCAATTTCTCTTCATGGGCCGCTGCCGGCCTCTGTGCATCATCCTTACCGATTCCTCTCCGCCACTCCTCTTCCTGGGCCGCTGCCGGCCTCTTTGCATCATCCTTACCGATTCCTCCCCGCCACTCCTCTTCCTGGTCCGCTGCCGGCCTCTGTGCATCATCCTTACTGATTCCTCCCCGCAGCTTCTCTTCCTGGGCCGCTGCTGTCCTCTGTGCATCATCCTTACCGATTCCTCCCCGCCACTCCTCTTCCTGGGCCGCTGCAGGCCTCTGTGCATCATCCTTACTGATTCCTCCCCTCAGCTTCTCTTCCTGGGCCGCTGCTGGCCTCTGTGCATCATCCTTACCGATTCCTCCCCGCACTCCTCTTCCTGGGCCCTGCCGGCCTCTGTGCATCATCCTTACCGATTCCTACTCGCCACTTCCTCTTCCTGGGCCGCTGCCGGTCCTCTGTGCATCATCCTTACCGATTCCTCCCGCATTTCTCTTCATGGGCCGCTGCCGGCCTCTGTGAATCATCCTTACCGATTCCTCTCCCCACTCCTCTTCCTGGGCCGCTGCCGGCCTCTGTGCATCATCCTTACCGATTCCTCCCCGCCACTCACTCTTCCTGGGCCGCTGCCGGCCTCTGTGCATCATCCTTACTGATTCCTCCCCGCAGCTTCTCTTCCTGGGCCGCTGCTGTCCTCTGTGCATCATCCTTACCGATTCCTCCCCGCCACTCCTCTTCCTGGGCCGCTGCAGGCCTCTGTGCAGCATTTTGTGATCAGTAAGGAAAGTAGGATTTATTTTTGTATTAGTCATGCCTCAGATCTCTCACAAGTGCTGATAGTGCATTGGGCCCAATTCATACATCTGTATAAAATCTGTACCAGAAAAAATAGTAACGGGGTCATTAATGTTTTGGATCGGTGTGGAAAAAGAAATTACACAGCTTCTCCTATACTTTGCAATGTTATACCCGGACTGTGCACTGATGCCATCCGTGAGCCAAACACCGCATTTGCAAAGTCCAATAGCAAAGGTATTTTCCCCTCATTACACAAACACTGCTGCACTGTTCTTTATGTGCTCCAGACTTTTACTTGATTGTAGGATATTTATTAGGGTGGGCATATATGGTTATTTATTTATGTTCCTTCTTGCTTTTCCCCTATTAGACCACTCGTATCTGTCAGTACATTAGGACGTCATTTTCTAGCTACTCCTGTGTCCCTCACAAGAGGAATCTTTTTAATATGTTTTTAATGTTTATTATTTAAATATTTATTGATTGATTAGTTCATTTCATTTAAGTCCTGGGGGAGTTTTCCCATTCCCAGGCTGTTGTGTTGACAGGAAAAATATGGAGTAACAATAAACCAGGGAAATGAAGTAAAAGAAGAATTTTATTAGAAAAAATACATTAAAATATCAAGTATTAAACTTTAAGTCATGAGAACAAAGGAGGAACAACCAATGTGGGGATATACCATAAGAAGGTGTTATATATGGGATAAGAAACAGAGTCATGGTAAATTATATAGGTGCTCAGTGATACATAGGATTCAACAAAACGTATAATAAACTTGATAGAAAAGAAACAGATGCATGGAAGAACATAGACAAGTGAGGGAAAATGCTGGTGACAAGTATGTCAGAATAAGTTCAATTTGTCAAGATGGAATCCAGTCGAACTGGGCAGAAATAGCACTGCCCAAATTCCCACATGTATCCCAGAGGTAACCATCAGTGATGAATCAGAAGTACAATCTGCCACTTACCCATATGAAGGTGGAATGGAATGCCCTACACAGCCCCGACGCGCGTCTTGCTACCGCTGTTTCAAGGGGAGGTCCTACTATGTGGCTGTTGTGTCGTCTGATATAATGGGTGCCTAGGGAGTTTAATATTGGTCTTGCGGTTCTTCCATTTGTACAAATTTTGCCTGTTTATTGATGGAGTCCACACTTTTTGGAGATGGTTTTGTAACCTTTTCCTGCTTAATGATCATTAACATCTTTTCTGAGATCTTTCGACCTCTCCTTTGTTCGTGCCGTAATACACTTCCACAAGCATGTGTTATGAAGATCAGACTTTAATCCCTTTTCTTTAAATAAAACAGGTCGCCCACTCACACCTGATTGTCACCCCATTGATTGAAAAGACTAGACTCTAATTTTATCTTCAAATTATCTGTTAATTCTAAAGGTTCGCATACTTTTGCCACCCAGACATTTGGTATTGGATCATTTTTGTAAAAAAAAAAATTAGACAAGCTTAATATTATCGACTCATTTGTTTGATTTTCTTAATCTACATTTAGGATTTCTTCAAAATTTGATGTAATTTTAGGTAAATTTCTTGAAGAAATATGGAAAATCCTGAAAAGTTTCACTGCTTTCAAGCACCGCTGTGTACATTGATATAGGGCACTAATATCAGATCTGTAGGTGTGCCACTTGTCCGGCAATCATCAGCTGTCTGCATTCTCAAGGCCGGATGTAAACGGTGAGCACAGGGTACAACTGACCACCACAGGGGCTGCAGATGGCGGATTGTTGGGAGTGGCGGACCCCCACTGATCTGATATTGATTACCTTTCCTAAGGATGGTTTGGGTATGTGTATACAACAACAATCCTTAAATTCATACCATGAAATGTATGGTGGAAATGCACGGGACAATAGACAAAACAACTCAATCCCAAAGTCGGGACCTCGTGGGATAGAACCAAAACTCCAGATAGTATAAAAACTATTATTTATTAAAAAATTATAAAAAAAAAATTGAAGCTTAGTAAAATCAAGAAATAAAAGGCAAGAAAACCTCAAAGAACACTACTGCATAAAGCTATGCTTATTGTATAAGGCCGGCGTCACACACAACGACAAAAAATCGGTCCGTTTTAGACGGTCGATTGTCGGATCAAAATGCAAACATCACACATCCTTCTGGCATCCGATTTTCCTTCAAAGATGCGATTTAGTCGCATGTGTGTGTACCTTGTAACATCCGATTTTCATCCGACTTGCGAGAATTTCTCGCAGGCTTGCAAAACTGACATATAATGGATCCAAAAGAATAGTATTTCAATCACAAAAAAAAGAATAGATATATACACATAGAACACATAATATATTTATATACATGTCATTGTGACATGTATATATACATATATTTATAGTTCCTAGACTTCTACATACTGTTATAGCCGCTAATTCAATTGCCGCTTTTGTGAAATCACAGAAGCCGACATGAAATGATACATTGTTTCCACACAGTTAACCATGTCCTTTCCTGTATTTTGATATTTGTTTAGAACTTACAATTACATGAGTGTATTTGTGCAAAATTTCAGACATGTAGGGGTTAATTAAAGGTGTAAATTCGTTGAAAAAAAATGCGTGGGCTCACGCTGTATTTTCTCCACCAGACAGACAAAGCAAGCGAGTGGGGGCAGATAATAACAGCCTAGGGAGGGTACATTTTTTTGCTGCCCCCCCTGGCTACTAACATCTGCCCCCAGACACCCCCGAAAGGGCAAATCTATAATTAGATTCGCCCTTTCTGGCACTTTGCCCGTCTATTCCCATTGCCCTGTAGCGGTGGCGAATGGGTTAATAATCTCACCTTAATGTCACCTTAGTATTGAAAGGTGACCTTAAGGCAGGTTAATAATTGAGAGCTGTCAATTAGACAAATATCAATTATTAATCCTATTGTATGATAGAAAAATCAAACACACACAGTTTAATAAAAAAGAAGTTTAATGAAATAATCACACAGTTTTTGACAATATTTTATTTTCCTGCTAAAACCATTTCCTGTAATAAAAATAAAATAAAAAGCAAAATGATTCTTACCAATCCGATGTACAGTCAGGTCCCACGGTGTAATCCATCAGAAAGGGTTAACAGGTTACAGGTCGCAGAGAGCTAATAATGCTGTCTCAGACCTGTATTCCCCTGAATGAATAAGTTACTCTCCCAGCGAAAGGAGAGGAATAGATTCATGAATGGAGCTTAATTGATTTATTACAACTTTCACTTGAGTGACCTGACCTAAAGGTACTGCCACACTAAACAATCCCGCTAGCGATCACGATAACGACGCATACTAATGCGATCGCTAGCGGGATTGTTTCTATATCGCTAAGTGCGGCCACATTTAGCGATATAGTTAACGGCGCTATCGCCGTTAGCGATCTTCTTAACGACTTTAGCGGTACAAAAGTACCGCTAAATCGCTAAGAAAAGGTGCCACACTAGCGATATATACTTACCCAGCGGGAGCGCCGACGAGAAAATAAGGTCCGGAACGATTCCAGCGACGAACGAGATCACAGCAGGAAGCTCGTCGCTGGCAGCTGCCGCACTGAACAACATCGCTAACGGGATCGCTAAATAGTGACGTTTTTTAGCGATCCCGTTAGCGATATTGTTCAGTGTGGCATACCCTTAAGGTACTGCCACACTAAGCTATCCCGCTAGCGATCTCGTTAGCGTTGCATACTAATGAGATCGCTAGCGGATTGTTTCTATATCGCTAAATGCGGCCACATTTAGCGATATAGTTAACGACGCTATCGCCGTTAGCGATCTTCTTAACGACTTTAGCGGTACAAAAGTACCGCTAAATCGCTAAGAAAAGGTGCCACACAGCGATTAGATACTTACCCAGCGGGAGCGCCAGCGATGAAATAGGGTCCGGAACGATTCCAGCGACGAGCGAGATCACAGCAGGAAGCTCGTCGCTGGAAGCTGCCGCACTGAACAATATCGCTAACGGGATCGCTAAATAGTGACGTTTTTTAGCGATCCGTTAGCGATATTGTTTAGTGTGGCTACCCTTTAAGGTGAAAGTGGATACAATCAATTAAGCTTCATTCATTAATCACATCCTCTCCTGTCGGCAGGAGATAAGCTCATTCATTCAGGAGCTATCAGATGAGCACGCAGGATTACTTGCGCTGCTTATCTGATTGCTAGTTAACCCTTTGTGAAGGATTACATCGTGGGACGTGACAGATTGCCAGATAGGTAAGAAAAATGTTGTTTTATTATTTTATATTTATTTTAGAAGAACAAGGGCTTCGAACGGATTAAGACTTAAATAAAAGATGGTCAAAAATATGTGTTTTTATTTCATTAAAATTATTTATTCTTAAAGTGTGTGTGTTTTTTTATTTACTTCAATAGGATTAATAATTGATATTTGTCTAATTGACAGCTCTCAATTATTAACCTGCCTTAAGGTCACCTTTCAATACTAAGGTGACATTAAGGTGAGATTATTAACCCATTCGCCACCGCTACAGGGCAATGGGAATAGACGGGCAAAGTGCCAGAAAGGGCGAATCTAATTATAGATTTGCCCTTTCTGGGGTGTCTGGGGGCAGATGTTAGTAGCCAGGGGGGGCACAAAAAAAAGTACCCTTCCTAGGCTATTATTATCTTCCCCACTCGCTTGCTTTGTCTGTCTGGTGGAGAAAATACAGCGGGAGCCCACGCATTTTTTTGTCAACGAATTTACACCTTTAATTAACCCCTACATGTCTGAAATTTAGCACAAATACACTCATGTAATTGTAAGTTCTAAACAAATATCAAAATACAGGAAATGACATGGTTAACTGTGTGGAAACAATGTCTCATTTCATGTCGGCTTCTGTGATTTCACAAAAGCTGGCAATTGAATTTGCGGCTATTACAGTATGTAGAAGTCTAGGAACTATAAATATATAATATATATATATATATATATATATATATATATATATATATACATGTCACAATTACATATATATATATATAATATATATTGTATTCTATGTGTGTATATCTATTCTTTTTATTCTTTATTAAAGCTGTCAGTGTGATTTTACAGTATAGCCGGGGATGAATTGCCGGCTTTTCTAAAGGACACCGATGCGATTTCATCGCAAGTCACACATGCGGTCCGTTTGTAATCCGATTTTTCATCGCTCCCATAGACTTGCATTGGCGATAGTCAACCCACAATCGGTGACAATCGCAGCATGCTGCGATTGCACACGGACGTTTAAAACGGACCACAAAAAATCTGATACTGGGAGCTGCTCCATAGATTAATATAGGGCAGACTGCAATACGATTTTTCATCGCATTGCAGTCGTCCGATTCTGTCGCCAGTGTGACGCCGGCCTAAGGACATAAATCATCTTTCACGTGATAAAGAAAAAGCGATGCTTATAAAAAAAATAAAGAAAATGACAGGTTTAAATGATGTAATTACTAATCAAAAATAATGACGGGGACGCCTCCTGAAGAAGCCGGGTGAAACGTGCATTGGGTATTGGGACCCTCTGGTCAAGCAATCCTTAGTGTATAAGTATCAAACTATTATTGTTTACATTCTTGTTTATGATATTTAATGGTGTGGGTGTTTCTCCACATACTGGTACATTGATGCAGTGGAGTGAGGAGCTGGAGTATGGAATACATACAAGTGAGGTTATTAGTACTACATATTCATTTTCTCCTCCCGCCAGGTCTCCCTTGCATCAAACCAACTTTAATCATTTACTAGATTTAACGTTTTTGATTAGTAATTACATACTTGTATTTAAACCTGTAATTTTTTATAAGCATTGCTTTTTCATTATCCTGTGATAGATGATTTATTAGCCTGACGCAGTAGTGTTCCTTGAGGTTCTCTTGCCTTTAAGTTCTTGATTTTATTATGCTTCAATTTTTGTATAATCTTTGAATAAACAATTTTTTATATAATCTGGAGTTCTGGTGCATTGTTCTATCTCACGGGTTCCCCTCTTTGAGATTGAGTTGTTTTGTGTATGTATGTGTGTATATTTTATATCAGTGGGTATGGAAAGTATTCAGACCCCTTTAAATTTTTCACTGTTTGTTTCATTGCAGCCATTTGATAAATGCAAAAAAGTTTTTTTTCTCATTAATTACACTCTGCACCCATCTTTACTGAAAAAAAAAACAGAAATGTAGAAATTTTTGCAAATTTATTCAAAAAGAAAAACTGAAATATCACATGGACATAAGTATTCAGACCCTGTGCTGAGTATTGAGTAGAAGCACCCTTTTGAGCTAGTACGGCCATGAGTCTTCTTGGGAATGATGCAACAAGTTTTTCACACCTGGATTTGGGGATCCCTGCCATTCTTCCTTGCAGATCCTCTCCAGTTCCGTCAGGTTGGATGATGAACGTTGGTGGACAGCCATTTTCAGGTCTCTCCAGAGATGCTCAATTGGGTTTAGGTCAGGGCTCTGGCTGGGCCAGTCAAGAATGGTCACAGAGTTGTTCTGAAGCCACTCCTTTGTTATTTTAGCTGTGTACTTAGCATCATTATCTTGTTGGAAGGTGAACCTTCAGCCAAGTCTGACGTCCAGAGCACTCTGGAAGAGTTTTCATCCAAAATATCTCTGTACTTGGCCGCACTCATGTTTTTTTCAATTGCAACCAATCGTCCTGTCCCTGCAGCTGAAAAAACACCCCCATAGCATGATGCTGCCACCACCATGTTTCACTGTTGGGATTATATTGGGCAGGTGATGAGCAGTGCCCGGTTTTCTCCACACATACCGCTTAGAATTATCACCAAAAAGTTCTACCTTCAGCTCATCAGACCAGAGAATCTTATTTCTCATAGTCTGGGAATCCTTTATGTGTGTTTTTATCAAACTCTATGGTGGCTTTCATATGCCTGGCACTGAGGAGTGGCTTCCGTCGGGCCACTCTACTGTAAAGGCCCAACTGGTGGAGGGCTGCAGTGATAGTTGACTTTGAGGAACTTTCTCCCATCTCCCTATTGCCTCTGTAGAGCTCAGCCACAGTGATTTTGGGTTCTTTTTTACCTCTCTCACCAAGGCTCTTCTCACACGATTGCTCAGTTTGGCTGGACGGCCAGGTCTAGGAAGACTTCTGGTGGTCCCAAACTTCTTCCATTTAAGGATTATGGAGTCCACTGTGCTCTTACAAACCTTGAATACTGCACATATTCTTTTGTAACCTTGGCCAGATGTGTGCCTTGCCACAATTCTTTCTCTGAGCTCCTTGTCCAGTTCCTTTGAACCTCATGTTCTCATTTGGTCTGACATGCACTGTGAGCTGTGAGGTCTTATATAGACTGGTGTGCCCTTACAAAATCAAGTCCTATCAGTTTAATTAAACACAGCTGGACTCCAATGATGGAGTAGAACCATCTCAAGGAGGATCACAAGGAAATGGACAACATGTGACGTAAAATAAGTGTCTGAGCAAAGGGTCTGAATACTTATGACCATGTGATATTTCAGTTTTTCTTTTTTAATAAATTTGCAAAAATTTCTAGATTTCTGTTTTTTTTTCAGTGAAGATGGGGTGTCAGAGTGTACATTAATGAGAAAAAAAATGAACTTTTTTGAATTTTCCAAATGGCTGTAATGAAACAAAGAGTAAAAAATTTAAAGGGGTCTGAATACTTTCCCAACCCACTGTATGTCCAGGATAGCCCCTTTAAACTTTATTAATACGCATTCTGTTATTGATTTGTCATGTTTTGTCTTTTAGTGCTTGGGATTGGGAGCGGTAACAAACTTCTTACTGACATGTATGAAAACCATTATACCAAGGTATGATCAGAGGTGATTTTTGTGTGTAGCTTTCTGATGTATTTTCAGATTTTAGAAGTGTATTTATTCTATATTTGCAATATTATTTTTATAATTTATTTTATTAACATCTTTTACAATTCTGTTTCATATTGAAGGACTATACAGTGTCTGGTACGTTTGGTAAAGCCACAGATGACTTTACAGATACTGGAAAAGTTATCGAGAAGACGACATACCGTGAGTGTCCGTAAGGGGTTATCTGAGACTTGCCTTAGGGCTAAAGCCATTCAGAATCCACTTTTGTGCACGTTCCCTCTTGTTTCAGGTTACCTGGGGATTTAGATCTTGATTGCAAAACCCCATTTCCATTCTTCGCTGGCATGTGCTCATTGCTGGCTTGTTTCTTCCTCCAATGTATATGTTATCAGGACTGACATCGTATATACAGGCTGGCATTAGCGCTGCTTCTCTACCTCATGCACAGTCATAGGGATAACAACCTAGCAGAGCGCATTCTTCACAGTGCCAGATGTAGTTAAGGGCAGTAGTGATAAGTGAACGTGCTGGGATAAGGTGTTATCTGAGCATGCTCTGGTGCTAACCGAGTGTCTTCGGCGTGCTCTAATAATATGCTCCAGTCCCCTCGCCTGCATTTCTCATGGCTATTAGACAGCCACAACATATGCAGAGATTACCTGTTTGTTGGGCAATCCCTGCATGTGTTGCAGCTGTCGAACAGCCACTAGACATGCAGCCACGGGACTCGAACATATTTTTTGAGCGTGCTGAAGACACTCGGTTAGCACCAGAGCATGCTCAGATAACACCTTTTCCCAGCACGTTCGCTCATCACTACAGGGCAGTACAACAAAGTTGTGATACACCTCGGAGCAGGAGGTTCACGTGGTTTGTGCCCAGAAAGTCAATAGGTGAAAGGAAGGGGGTCAAAACCAAACAAAAAGAGTGACTTCTTTTTAGTTCATAACACAGTGTTTATATGGATTCTCAAATTTCAGACTGCAGAAAGTTCATTCCTCCATTGGCTTTAATGTTCAAATACAACTTTGTAATAAAAATCTTGCTTACTAGAGATGAGCAAGTAAATTCCCAGAAACTTGGTCCAACAGGCAGGTCCGTATTCTGTAGCCACTGAATGGGAGATCCGTGAGCTGCCTCTTGCCTGCCGGAGTTCCCTGCTCCTATATTGATTAGCCAGCCTGGCGTGATGTGTAGATTACATTGCAGTAGGCCGACTAATCAAAATAGGAACGGCGATCCTGCCGAGAAGGGGCGATTCACAGGGTTCCCGCCTAGCGGCTGCGGAGGAGATTTGCTCTTTTACGTATGCAAAAAAAAAAAAACAGTCAAGCTAAAATTTCCTTAACTTCACTTCTCTCGAGTCAAATTATTTTGTCTTGTTCACAGACAAATATAACATGATATATGGGGTCCACACATTAACGTTACGTCTATTCACAAACCGTGGCCTTTTTAAAATGCATTTCCTTGTGATTGATCTGTAGACGACATCTAATATATAAAGCTGAATGTATGTATGTGTGTATGTATGTGGGTATGTTTGTCCGGGATTGGAATCCGCACCGTCGCACTTACGGGCATGAAATTTTGCACGCCCGCACGTCTCGACCCCGAAAGCGTCCTAGGCTATGTTTTGAATGGAAATTTTAACCCCGCGCGTTCCAAATCGCCAAACAATTTTGGCCCTATCTACATAATGGGGAGAAAGCTGAATGCTTGTGTGTATGTCCGGCATAGGAATCTGCATTTACGGGCATGAAATTTTGCACACCCGCACGTCTCGACCCGGGAGCGTCATAGGCTAGGTTTTGAGTCGAAATTTTAACCCCGCGCATTCCAAATCGGCAAATAATTTTGGCCCCGGAAAATAGGAATCTGCAACGTTGTATTACGGCATGATAATTTTTGCATGACCCGCATCATCTAACCCACTGAGGAGGCATACATAGGCTATGTGTTTGAATGGAAATTTTAACCCCCGCACGTTTTGGTGTGTGATTTTTATGTGCAGAATAAATTTTTGTTAACATAGTCTATTTTGTTACAGCTAACAGCAGTTATTAATTAACCCGGGCGAAGCCGGGTACTACAGCTAGTTGATTATATTCTGGAATATTGTAGATTCTGTTTTCATATGTGATCTAAGTTCAGAGGAAACAGCAATGACTTTTATTTTGTTTTTTTCCCTTTCCCCACAGAACACATAACCAAAGACAGATTGGAGCGGGTTTTGGCCATGATTCAGGGGACAAACCAAAAGGCATTGCTGATGTATGTGAGCTTACAGTTCACTTTATAAATCGTTTTTTGTTCATACTGATACCTGTGATATGTAGTGCGATTGGTTAGCAATGCCGTTTTTTATCCTCGCTTACATTTAGCATTCCCAGTAGCTTACCCTGCAGTGCTGGTGTTGGAATATGTGCGCTGTGTGCATTTATACCGCATTGCGGTGGATGATTTAGTGCGGCTGAGTTCTGCATATTTTCCATCATGGACCATATTATCTGAAGCATGAAATTCTACACGTTATATAAGCGGGCACTTGTATGACATTTCGATTTTCCGCAGGTCTTGGCTGCCATAGGCTGCCTGCTTTGTGGTGTACATGAACTTGGACATGGCTCGTTACAGACTCCTCTGTTTTTTGCAACTTTGTGAAATCCAGAACCATAGAATTGGTCTAAGAAGGCAGATTTACTATAACACATTGTTTTCATGAAAAGTGACATAAAAGACAGTCTTATTAAATGATATGAAATGTTTCCTAGTCTTGTGAAAAACCTACTATTTTAACTGTTTGTGTTCTAGGCACAGTCAGGTCGATTTAAAGAGTCAGGAGGCTTTTGACTTGGCAGTACAAGGCCAGCTCCGGCCTATGGTAAAATCGCCACCCCTCGTGCTTGGACTGCGATGTGTTGAGTTTTCCCCACCTGACTTCACTTTAGGTAGGAGAAAACGGACAAGATAAAGATCAAAGTCTCCTGCGTAGTCCTGTATAACAATGAGCATACACAGGACTCATTCACACCAGGGTATCATACGTACGTGTGCTGTCGGGGTTGAAACCAGATATCACAAATTAATATTGTTTAATAGATCTGCTCAGATGAAGTTTTTTATTTACATGGAGAAAGTGTGAAGTTTTGAAGTTATCCCCTGTAGGAAATGGGATAACTTGACGATTGCTGGAGCTCCAACCACAAATACTGAGAATGGGAGTCCAGAGAACCCCATCTCAATTGAACGGAGGTGGATCATGTGCACCTTTGCTCCATTCATTCTTTATGGGACTGGTGGAAAAAGCAGCGTACAGCTAGCCACGGCAATCCCATAAAGAATGGAGCAGAAATGCACATTATCGACCTCTGCTCCATTCAGACGGGGCTCCTTGGAGGACTCTTCCTCAGTTGATGACCAGCGATCTGTAAGTAAACCCCCTATTCTATGGGGAGGGAATGACTTCAAAACTTGGCATATACCCTTTAAGAGCCACATATAAGACCCTATAAAGTAGTGGGCTGTAGGCCTCAATACATTGATGCCATGTACTATATAATAAATGGCAGAAAACGTATTTCCCATACACAGAAGCCTCTATATATAGTATACACATAGGTGTCCTGATACTATAGGCTATGAAATATTAGGGAAGCAATGTCTTTCTGTTCATCTGCTCTCGACTGATCCAAGTTGGTCATAAGTTGAAAATGTCTTTGTGGCTCACCCTATAGTCTTGGTATTGTTTGCAGGACATCACGGTGAAAAAACATTATTTCCTCAAAAACTAGACCGGCCATGGTCTCTATAACAATATTGTGACACGTAGTTCAATATCACTGGATGATAATTTAGCCTAGAGCAATATTCCTGATGTGGATAATGTCAATATTCACCAAAACATCTCCATTTCTGTCTCCTTCAGAGATCCAGTGCATGCATGAGACTCCGCAATACCTTCGCAAACTGATCCACGAGATCGGCTTAGAACTAAGATCCTCCGCCGTCTGCACGAAGGTGCGCCGCACACGGGATGGGCCTTTCACCTTGGACTGTGCATTAACACACGGACACTGGGATCTGGACAGCATCACCCATGCCATTAACGAGTGCAAACCTATAGCTGCACAGGTACAGAAACCTGATGGCAGCTTGGTCCGGGAGAAGCCAGACGACGACTCGCTGGGAATCAAGGGAGGAACTTGCAGTGATGTGCCCTGGTTGTAGCTCTCCTGAGCACTTCAACACTTCATATCCAGAAATTCGTTTCCTCCTCACTGTGTAACATGAAGCAGAATAGCAGCACTAAGGGTATGTGCACACGTCTTTCAGAGGCCTCCATGTTTCCAGGCAGAAGACGCTTCAGTAAAACGCCAGTGTCTTTTTTTTTTTTTTTTTTTTTTCTGCATCGTCCTTTTTCGTGTCTTTGCAATCATTTCTTGCTGCTGGCATTATTACTTTTCCAAGCAGAAGCCACCTGAAATGGCTCAAGTGACTTCTTTTAACGGCATCACGTCTTTGGATACCTGCAGCGCTTAAAAGAAGCTCGAAAGACTGAACATGTGCACAGCAAGACGTTTCTACACCGCAGTGCATGTGTTTATTCTTTTTAGCGGATCTGCCCAAAAAAGCCATTGTTTGCACATATCCTTAGTGTCTTCATATTGTAAAAAGCTTCATATCCACTTATGCCCGGTCCCCTGCATCTCCTGGGTAAACAGGACGGCTTGTAACCGTAGCTAAATTTGGGTTGTGTTTTTTTTTTTTTCTGTAAGTTTATTTTATATAAAATAAAAATATTCCGATGTATTCTGTTTACCTTCAAACTTGTTCACGACTGCGACATATTTCTGTATGCATTTCTTCATAAAAGTTGCAAAAAAGTCACATTTTACACAGTTCGTAGCTGATTTTTTAAGTGATGGAGTAAATATATTAATTGCGACCATTTTTAACCTACATAAAAATGTGCAATATGGGCAGAATTTTACATTAATGTGCGACACTTGACACATCAATCTCTGATATAATATAGGGAAGGACCAGACTAAATAGGTTTATTTTTTCATGATTTATGATTTGGAATGAGTGCTTTTGATTTACCGTATTTTCTATTTGAGCCTGCTCATACAACACATTGCAGTACTGTTGTCCACATGCTGAGCTTCATTCAAGTACGAGCAACGCAGACCCGGGGGTCTTCAGGAGACCCTTTACTACCTTGATTCCCTTTTCATCTATTGTGTTGTTGAGGTGATGGATTTTGAGGCTAATTTTGGATCCATCTTGCCAATGCAAATCTATGGGTCCATGAAAACAATCATCCATGTTTTGTCTATTTTTCATGAACTGTTTATTATGAGAAATTTCCATTTATTTTATTTTACCAATCTGGGAAAAACTGATGAAGCTGAGCAAACTCTGATTAAAAAAAGCTAAAATCACAGACATGTGACTGAGGCCTTAGACTAGCAGAGGTCTCCATGCTTGCCAGCAACCAAACCCCTTTCAGAAGGATTTAACTGATTTTTTTCAAAAAATTTTTTGCAAGAAATCTGGTACCTGTGACTATACCCTTAAGGCCGGGGTCACACATGCGAGAAACTCGCACGAGTCTCTCGCATCAACACCCGGCACTGCCGCCGGCACTCGGACCGGAGCGTGCGACTGCATGTATTTCTATACAGCCGCACGCTCGGGTCTGAGTGCCGGGTGTTCATGCGAGAGAATCGTGCTAGTTTCTCGCATGTGTGATCCCGGCCTAAGAGTCAGAAAAGTATCTGGCATAGTTGTAAAATAGATATTGTCTTAGTTATGATGGTAGCAGAAAAAGAAATATCAATTCACCAGACTGACCAACGTTTTAGTTGATGCCCCAGTTCCCCCCCCCCCCAAATTATGAAATAGAGATCAATGTACCCCTACATTTAACTAATAAACAAAATAGCGAACCCTGCAAAAAAAACAAGCTTTTACTGAAAAATTCAGAAAATGGCATCCCAAGCCAAAACACTTTTTAAAAGTTCTAAATTACGGTAGTTAAAAAAACATAGAATTAAAGTAAAACCCTCTAAATTTGGTGTTCGTTATTGGACAGACTTGCAGCAAAAAGTTACCAAGTCAGTGAATGCCATAATAACAAAATAAAAAACAAACGGCAGAATTGTTTTTGTCCTCCAAGATTTCTAAAACCTCATCATAAAAAAAAAGCAAAGTAGAGGAGTATTTTGAAACAGTTTTTCATGTTGATATTGGAGCAGATCCGCTTCAAAATCCTCCTTGAAATATTGTGTAAATTCAAGTTATGGGCTGTGTACATGCATTTTTTTTTCTTGTCTGGTACGTCAACCCGCCTGAAAAAGCTGCTACTGAAGGTAGAGCGACGCGGCGACATGTGCTGCACGACGCGGGAATCGCAGTTCCACACTGCCGTCTCACTTCTAACGCCTTCCTATGGTGTCGCATTGCCTTCTGCAGCAAAGTCGCAAGTTTCGCATGTCGCATGCAGCACGTGTGCCGTAGACTTCAATGCAAGTCGCTGCCCCTGTGATTTGGGCGTAAACCTGTTTCCTTTACAGCACGATCAGAGCTAAATATTGCTGAGCGGTGACGAGTCGCAGATATGATTGTCGCTCGACTCGCCCCAGCCCTAAATTCTGAAAAGAAAGCGCCTCTGCATTTCTATGTAAAAATGCTTTGCTGCGCACTCACTCGTTCTTCTCAGCTTTTAACCCCTTCAGGTTCTCAAAAACACTGATCGGCTGAAAGAAGTGATCTGATCATTCTTCAGACATTTTCTACTATGAAGCGGCTCTGTACAAAAGTCAATGGGAGAATGCAAAATCCCGGGCGCCTGTCTGAGGATTTCTTCTAGCGGTTTCTTCATTGTTGAATGGATTTAAAAAAAAAATGAATAAAAAAAAAAATATCTCCATTCTCTGACGTGGATTCCTCTTGAGTAATGTGGCAAGTTTTCCGCTTCCAAGAACTCCGTGTGAACTAGGCCTATGGCTACATTCTCGTGGGATGTTTCTGCAGCGGAAAAATCACCCAGTGGTGCTGCGGATATTGTGCAGATTTCACAATGGGGCTTTTATGGCCATATTCCAATTCACATGAATGCAGGGGAAAATAAGAGAGTGCAGCAAGAAATTTAAAAATATTTAGAATTGAGAGTCTTCAGTGGTTGATACCTTTTAATGGCTAACTGAAAAGATGGTAACAAATTGCAAGCTTTCGAGACTACTCAGGTCTCTTCATCAGGCGAAGAATAATACAAAATCTGAAGAATCACATATTTATGCACAACACAGCACAGAAAAAATGCAATAGATGAGACAAGTGACGTGAAGCAGAACTGTCATTATGGGAGAGGGATGAACAGTTGTGGCAATAAATATTGGACCAGTTCATAGATAAGGAGTGTGAAAGTTTTATTGCCCTCTGATTGGGGTCTGGTAATGTTTTGTGATGGTCTCACAGGGTCTTTGAAGCAAATTCCTTAATTGATGTAATAGGCCATAAATCCATGTGATAGGTTCATTCCAGCATTGAGAGTGTCAAAGGTCACCATCAATTTGTATTCGCAAACTCTCCTGTGTCTCTGAGATGTGAAACTACCTTTCAGTACAAGTAATTTCATGTCCAACATACTATGACCGGGGATGCAAAAGTGTTTGGCCACAGGTAGATCCATTCTCTTTTCTCTTATTGTGTGGCGATGAGACTTCATCCTTGTTCTCAGTTTTTGCCCGGTCTACCCCACATACAGACCCCCAGTTGGACATTTAGTACATATAATTAGGTACACCACATTAGATGTGATGCAGCTGAAAGTACCTGGGATTTTGTAGTCCTAATGTGAGTTGGGGATCTTTATCTTGTCCGTGGTCATTATACCTGTCCATTTATAATGACCACGGACAAGATAAAGATCCCCAACTCAAATCAGGACTACAAGATCCCAGGTACTTTCAGCTGCATCACATCTAATGTGGTGTACCTAATTATATGTACTAAATGTCCAACTGGGGGTCTGTATGTGGGGGAGACAGGGCAAAAACTGAGAACAAGGATGAATTCTCATCGCCACACAATAAGAGAAAAAAGAATGGATCTACCTGTGGCCAAACACTTTTGTATCCCCGGTCATAGCATGTTGGACATGAAATTACTTGTACTGAAAGGTGATTTCACATCTCAGAGACACAGGAGAGTTTGCGAATACAAATTGATGGTGACCTTTGACACTCTCAATGCTGGAATGAACCTATCACATGGATTTATGGCCTATTACATCAATTAAGGAATTTGCTTCAAAGACCCTGTGAGAACATCACAAAACATTACCAGACTCCAATCAGAGGGCAATAAAACTTTCACACTCCTTATCTATGAACTGTTCCAATATTTATTGCCACAACTGTTCATCCCTCTCCCATAATAACAGTTCTGCTTTACGTCACTTGTCTCATCTATTGCATTTTTTCTGTGCTGTGTGTTGTGCATAAATATGTGATTCTTCAGATTTTGTATTAGTCTTTGCCTGATGAAGAGACCTGAGTAGTCTCGAAAGCTTGCAATTTGTTACCATCTTTTCAGTTAGCCATTAAAATGTATCAACCACTGAGGACTCTCAATTCTAAATATTTTTCTATCTACTGGCTAACACGGTACAAAGATATACAGTGCCGGCAAAAAAAAAATCTTTACAAGTTCAATGAAACCACAAAATCTTAATATTCAAGTGTTTTATTGTGGATATTTTATTACAATTAGTATTTTGTCATGTCACCCTTACATTTTATCACCATCTGCAGTCGTTTAGGCATGGATTCAGCAAAGCTGGCTAAGTATGTGGAGTCCATGTTTACCCACAGTGTCTTCAGCACCTCCTTTAGATTGTTGATGTTGCTGGGTCGTGTCTCTTGAACCTTGTTTTTCATTAAATTCCAGGCATTTTCTATGGGGTTAAGGTCCGGGGAATTACCTGGCCACTCTAAAATGTTAATGTTACGGTCACTGAGAAACTTTCTCATGGCCTTGGCTTTGTGGACAGGGGCTCCATCATGCATAAAGTAATCACACTGATGTATGACCCAAAAACGGACGACGCACAACCTTTGAGCCTCCCCTGACCAGCCTGAAAGTGCTCTCATCAGTAAACATCACTTTCTTCCACTCTTCAGATGTCCAATCTTGATATTTCTTACAAAAGGCAAGCCTATTCTTCTTCATTGCTGCTGTGAGCAGGGGCTTCTTTGTGGCACGGCATCTTGGTAGCCCCAGGTTCCTCTGCAGGCGGTGACGAATTGTCCTAGTTGCGATGTTCTGGAGGAGCATAGGGTACTTGTTTTTTAGTTCAGGGGCAGTTATAGAAGGATGTGACATCACTTCACGCTTCAGAAGCTTATCAGTCCTTGGTGAAGTCTTCTTAGGTGCGTCAGAGCCTGACTTCCTCTGCGGTACCATCCCAGGAGGCAATGATGCCGCCGACCGCTTCAGTTGATAAATTGCTTCTCTTGACACTCCCAGATCTCTAACTACAGCAATCACTGAATCCCCCTTCTCGAGCAGAGTCAAGGCACGGGATTTCTCTTCCATATTAAGCTTCTTTCGACCCATTGTGGGAGATAATAAAAAACTGAGGGAGATAATAAAAGACTGCCTAATAGCAAAACTGGCTGAGCTGCACATAACAACCAATCAGAGTGCAGCTTTCACTTTACCAGAGAAGTGAAAACAGCGTTGATTGGCTGATATTTGCAACAAAGCTGGCTTTAATATTAGACAGTTTTTTATTATCTCCCCCATTGTGTACACTTAGTGAAATTATGATGTGGATTTTATATGTAAAGTTTTTTTTTTGCTGCGCAAGTGTAAAGATTTTTTTGCCGGCACTGTACATCTTTACTGCAAGAAATTTAGAAATGCACTGCCGTGTTTTGCCACCAGGTGGCGCCAACACCTGCAATCGGTCACATACTGACGTTAGTTGGCTGTAAATTAGTTTCGGTTCCCGCTCTATACTCGTACACTGGAGTCTGCTCGGTTTTGACAGCAATGACCGAGAGATAACTATTTAATGGTGAGCTGGTAACTGTGCTTCTTAATATATTTTATTTCATACGTTCCCAGCCAGCGGCTCTTGAGTGGCAGAGCTATGGAATTCTGGGGTTCGTAGTTTCCCATTGGTTATTGATCAGCACTGCTTATTGCCGCAAAACTACAACTCCCATAATTCCCATCACATCTGTGCGTGGTATGTCTTGATCACGTGGTTTTAACTGCTAGCCAATGAGACGCAGCAGTATAAAAGGGCAGGGGCGGAGCGAGCTCGTCACTTATCCATCGCTGCGGGGCGGTGTGAGCAGTCAGTGTGAGGCAGGTGAATGAGCTGAGAGGAGCTGCGGGGATAGAAATCTCTGAATGAAAGGCGTGCGTGGGCCGCCTCGTACATTGCAGACACGCTCACATTTCCTCCCCGCTGTCTGGAAGGGAAAATGGGAGTTTATTTCATACATTATGTGATTCATGTCTGTAGCACTGGAGGGTGAGCGGGAAGGAGGGAGGCTGCAGTCTGCAGAAGACGGTAACCCAGGGCGAGAACTCCTGTTAGTCAATGGCGGAGACACTTCACCACCTACCTACACCCAGGGAGTGAGGGTCGCTGAGGGGGAACCCAGGGGTGAAGGTGAGGGGAACCCAGGGGTAAAGGTGAGGGGGAGGGAGCCCAGGGGTGAAGGTGAGGGTCGCTGAGGGGGAGGGAGCCCAGGAGTAAAGGTGAGGGTCGCTGAGGGGGAGGGAGCCCAGGAGTAAAGGTGAGGGTCGCTGAGGGGGAGGGAGCCCAGGAGTAAAGGTGAGGGTCGCTGAGGGGAGGGAGCCCAGGAGTAAAGGGTATGCCACACTAAACAATATCGCTAACGGGATCGCTAAAAAACGTCACTATTTAGCGATCCCGTTAGCGATATTGTTCAGTGCGGCAGCTTCCAGCGACGAGCTTCCTGCTGTGATCTCGCTCGTCGCTGGAATCGTTCCGGACCCTATTTCATCGCTGGCGCTCCCGCTGGGTAAGTATCTAATTGCTGTGTGGCACCTTTTCTTAGCGATTTAGCGGTACTTTTGTACCGCTAAAGTCGTTAAGAAGATCGCTAACGGCGATAGCGTCGTTAACTATATCGCTAAATGTGGCCGCATTTAGCGATATAGAAACAATCCCGCTAGCGATCTCATTAGTATGCAACGCTAACGAGATCGCTAGCGGGATAGCTTAGTGTGGCAGTACCTTAACGGTGAGGGTCGCTGAGGGGGAGGGAGCCCAGGAGTAAAGGTGAGGGTCGCTGAGGGGAGGGAGCCCAGGGGTAAAGGTGAGGGTCGCTGAGGGGGAGGAGCCCAGGGGTAAAGGTGAGGGTCGCTGAGGAGGAGGGAGCCCAGGGGTAAAGGTGAGGGTCGCTGAGGGGGAGGGAGCCCAGGGGTAAAGGTGAGGGTCGCTGAGGGGGAAGGAGCCCAGGGGTAAAGGCGAGGGTCGTGGAGGGGGAGCCCAGGGGTAAAGGTGAGGATCGTGGAGCGGGAGCCCAGGGGTAAAAGGTGAGGGTCACGGAGGGGGAGCCCACCAATCACCCCACAGTTATAGCTGTATATCTCCAATAAATGGCTGCTGTCAGGGTGGCATAAAGGGTTGTCTTGTGTTACAGAAAATTATAAAAAAAATTCCAATTTACTTATTACGATTCCCCGCCTTTCTCAATAATAACAGGCATTTTTAATCCTATAGTTTATTGCTTGTTGCCTAGGCAGCCGGCCACCTCGGCAGTCTTTTCATCGGGGACCAATTTCCTAGGCAAGGAGCGCAGCACTTACAAGCTCTTTGCTTTACAGCGTTCCAGATCCTCCCTGCTATAACCCGTCCCCCCGGTGCTTCCTCTGCTAGCACACAGTTCAGATTATGCCATTGGTCTGAACTGATCCCACCCCCAGGTAGCTAGAAGCTGAGCATGCTCGTTTACAGCTTTCTAATGAAGTGGTTGGCCAAGATTAAAAAAAAAATGGCTGCTTTCTATCAAAATCACAGCACCACTCCGGTGTACAGGTCGTGTGTGGTATTGCAGCTCTGCAATGAAGCTGAACCCTGTTACAATCACAAAGCCTGCTGCATCACACTCCGCAAGTACATTATGTGGGCAAAAGTATTAGGACAGCTCTTTCATTAAATTCATGTTTCTTACTCAGTCTGATTGATTGTATACTATCTGGCCTACACCATGTTGTCTGCCTTTACTAACGTGAAAGTTTGGCTCGCTGTAAAGTGCTCACTGATACCAGCGCAGTCCTGTAATAGCAGCCACCGGTGAAACAAATCCTTCCATTACGGGGGAGTGGCTTAAGCCTCATGTGGAGCAAGTCGTGAGTCTTAGGAGCTCCTGAGGAGAATCCTCAATCGCTACTATAACAGCGACATCTGAAGCCAAAAACTCTTTTTCTAACAGCACTCAACTCTGCCTTGCATCAGGCACTACAAATAATCCACTATTTCTGAAATCTCTCCACTTTTGGAGCCTGTGGACTTGCGGCCTAGCAAGGCCCAGTTGCGGTCCACAAACACCGCCATAGGCCTCACAGTAAGCCGAGAACATCCAGACGTTCACATCCAGGCTCCCCGGATTGACAAATAACACCCAGGCATTGGGTAAGTGCCCAGAAGCCGTCCACCACCTACCCGAAGCCCTTCCATAAAGCAGGGCCTGGAAAAACTCCGGACGCCAGCCGCCACGCATCACCCGCAGGCCTTACCTCCAAGCTGCCGAGGCTCCCGGTCTGCTGCCATCCTGCTGATTCGGCTGTCTGGCGGTGCCTGTTCGCCTCCGGTGCTTCTGCTTTGGGGCCGGGCTGCCCGGGGCTGAGGATCTCTCTCTCTTCCGGGCCCAGTGAGGTTGGTGCGGTATCCAGTGGCTCCTGCTTTCCGGCAGCGACGAGCTTCCCTGAAAGGACACCGACAGGAGCTGCGCCGCAACTCCACAGGACCGCGTCCCTCTCCAGCCACGGATGTCGGCATCGCTTACCTAGCCAGTGATCCTGGATTGCAGCGAGCCGACGTCTACCGCCTAGAACCTCCGTGGGAGGCCAGTCTCCTATCTCGCGTCGAAGGATCATCGTCGCTCTGCAGCGGTTAATCCCTGCAGCATAAGAAGCAGCTTGGTCACATCGCCAACAGCTTTCTTCACCGACTGCTGCCTGTCATTCATTTACAGGTTTTGTATGCGACATACAACGTCTTGGCTGCATGTAAGTCATAAGGACAGCTATATTCTAATGAGAAATCCTACCCTAACAGTGATAATACCTCACCTCTACAGCTCCTGAAGCTTGAGGATTACCCACACTCTGTATCCCCAGGAAATTCCAGAAGCCTCATTAAAGATACTTATTTGCTCCCACTACTAGCCGGAGCTCACTGAGTGACTCCCCTGTTGACTCGCACAACAGTCAGTTTATCTTATAAAGTAAATTATTTGTTATAATTTTCTCTATACTAATACATCAGTCATAAAATAGTAGCTTATTCTCTGTATACCCTGTGCAATTTACTTATGCTGAGATTTCTAATGCGCAACAATTAATTCTACATATACTCACACTCTGCAAAGTCACTCTACATCTACATTCATTTGAAGGATTAACCCACAGAAGATCTATACTGGGATTTCTAATGCGCAACATTTAATTCTACATATACTCATACTCTGCAAAGTCATTCTACACATACACTAATTTGAAAGGTTAACCCACACAGCTTTACCTTCATTTGTCTATACTTTGTATTCTGTATTGAATTTAAGAAACATATTCTTCTCAAAATGAGTAATCAACCTAACTCTCAAAAAACTGTTAATAACTCCCCAAAACAACTAAGGGAGTCCAAAACAAATAATTTACGTTCCAATTACAGCCCGTCTAAGGATCAACTCAACCTGATCAGCCCCACCAGGTCGAGATCCCCATTAAAGACTGACATAAAGTCATCTTTACCGCGCCTGAGTGACAAAAAAGCCAAAAAAACGGTACTTCTCGCAGATACAGCAAAACCCCATCAAAACAAAATTCAAAATACCCCACTATTCATTACTCAATCACCCACCATGCATGACAGTATGGACCTCTCCATCTCAGCTAAAAGAAAAGAACCGGGGGATTGGGGGATAAATTCCCAGGCTCTCAGGGTAGTGAGGATGATGACCATAGTGATTCCTCAACCTCACCCAATTCCACCCTGCTAAACATAGGCACAAACCAAATTTAGAAACAATACCGGCCTCCTCAGGCCTCTCCTCTATACCTTTAAATGCTCCCTCTCCCAGCCCAATGTTGGAGCAAGTGGAAGCATTCATGACCAATCTAGCTACAAAAATAAATGAAAATATGAAAAGAAACTTTGAGGAACAAGCAAAAATGTTTCAAAGTTCCTTTGATCAATTAAACAAAAAATTCATGGATCAAGAGGAGAGGCTGTCAGAGGTCGAAAAAACTGCCTTAGAAGCATCATCTGAGATTTATAATCTGACAAATGAGGTCAAGAGGCTCAGGATTAAATTGGCTGATCTGGAAGATCGTAACCGCAGGAATAACTTTAAAATCCGAGGCATACCTGAGAGCATCACCCCGGATAATCTAGCAGAACATGCTCGCTCCATTTTCAAAAAAGCTATTCCTTCTTTAACAAATCTTGACCTGAATATCGACAGGATACATAGACTCCCTCGCCCTAAATCAATTCCGCAGGATGCTCCGAGGGATACCATCCTACGCATGCATTTTTACGCAACAAAGGAAAAAATCTTTCAATATCTTAAAGAAAAGAAAACATTCCCAGAACCTTTCCAAAATTTAAAAATTTACACAGACCTCTCTAAAGACACCCTTGAATCTAGAAAAACCTTTAATGAGGTCACTTCATTCTTCAGTGAAAAAGGAATTTCCTATAGATGGGGCTTTCCACTAAGACTTCTAGTCTACCTAAATGGGAAAACAATCCCAATTTTTTCTGTGGAGGAGGGGCTTGATCTCATCTCCACATTAAGAAATAAGGGACCCAACCATGGAAGTCACCGTTGAGAAACCTCAAATGTTCCTTTTGCAGATTTATTATAGGTCAAAACTAATGGCTTATACCTTTAAGAGGATTTCCCTCTACTCCTAATTTGAAACACCTCCCCAGTAAAGTTCATCTAATTTTTGAGGTGAACTATCTTCCTATATTTGCTACTTGCATTTGTTTAAACGTTACGCTTATAATTATAATTGTTATTCTAAATATTTTTTCATTTCCATCAAGGCGCGATACTACTTCATTTTCCCAGTGGGACCACTTTCCTTCATAGACCCAATTCAAACTCTAACAACCCAACATGAGTATCAAGATTTTGTCATACAATGTAAGGGGTCTGAATAACCCCAGAAAAAGATTTGCTCTTTGGAAAGAACTGGATAAATCCAGAGCGGATATCATATGTATCCAGGAGACAAAATTTAAATCTGAAAATCATCCCACCTTTTCCCACCAAAAATTCCCACATATATTTAAAGCATGTAATCAGAAAAGTAAAGCAGGAGTCATTACCATTATAAAAAACAGTATCCCCTTTGCCCTAATTGAGGAAATTCCCGATCCGAATGGAAGATTTCATATCTTGATTGGTCGTATTAATGATCAACTTTGCACAATTGTAAACTTATATGCCCCAAACAGAAATCAAACAAAATTTTTGAATAAATTGATTAACAAAACCAATAAAATCAAACAAGGTGAAGTTATCTTTCTAGGGGACTTTAATGCAGTTCCAGATTCACGCATTGACTCCTCCTCTAAACACAGAACATGCCATGGCAATATCAATAGCTGGTTATCCCAAAACGAGTTGTATGACGTTTTCAGGTGTGTCAATTCCTCTTCCAGAGAATATACACATTTTTCTGAAACATATCAATCCGCTTCAAGAATTGATCTCATCGTCACCAACGTTTTCTCTTTAACAAGATTTGAGAAAATTGTCATTGGTGACAGAACTCTGTCAGACCATTCTCCAGTGATAGCGGATCTTGTTTTGGGACCCCCATTTAAAAACAAAATTTTGTGGAAATGCAACTCCTACCTAATTAACAATCCATTACACAAATCATTTATAGAATCAAACATCAAACTCTACTTTGAGGAGAACAACACTGAGGATATAAGCCCAGCTATTAGATGGTGTGCCCACAAGGCAGTTATCAGAGGCCTCCTAATACAGATTTCGTCTAGGGAGAAGAAAGAGAAAAAAGCAGAAACTGAGAAACTACAAACCCTACTTAAAAGCAAAATCAAAACTCAAATTGGTCTCCCTTCCCCTTCCCTCTCTCTCCAAAATGAAATTGCGAAAATTAGACAAGACCTAAAATTTCAAATTTTTTCATCATATGACGAGATGATTAAGACAAATAAATACAAAGTATACACTTCCCTAAATAAACCTTTAAAATTCATGATGAACCGAATCAAAAAGAGAAGAATCCGGAATAGGATTGACAAAATTAAATCAGAAAAAGGAACCTATCTGTCCCACCCACAGGATGTGGTTAACGAATTCGCGAATTTTTATGAAAAAATTTATAACCTAAACCCCCTCCCTACTCCTCAGGGAAAACAAAAAGCCATCTCCGCCTACTTAAAATCAATTAGCCTTCCAAAATTACAAAATGAAGACTTAACCCTTTTAACGTCCCCGTTCAACCTAGAGGAGGTCAAAAATTGTATCTCCCAACTGAAATCGGCAAAGTCTCCGGGTCCCGATGGGTTTGGTAACGACTATTATAAAATCTTTTCTGACGTATTAACACCTCATCTCACGCAACTTTTTAACACAACATCGGATACAGGCTCATTTCCTGCTGAAATGCTAGAAGCCTCAGTGATACTAATACCGAAGCCCAGAGGTGACCTCGAGTCTTTGTCGAACTATAGACCTATCTCTCTCATTAATTCAGATTTGAAAATTTACGCAAAAATTTTAGCGGATAGATTGGGCCAGATTTTACCCAAACTTATAAACAACGACCAGATTGGTTTTGTTAGGGGCAGACATACCTCTGATGGAACCAGAAGGGTCATCAATCTAATTAAATTAGCTAACTCTACCAAAATCCCCACTTTACTAGCGTCACTTGACGCAGAAAAAGCCTTTGATAGGCTCGATTGGACCTTTATGAATCAAACATTAAAAAAATTTGGCTTCAACAATAAATTTCTCACAACTATTATGGCTCTTTACTCCAATCCCAAAGCCAGAGTTGTGTGCAATAATCATATTTCCCGTACCTTCCCCATTTCCAATGGGACAAGACAAGGATGCCCCTTTCGCCACTTTTGTTCGTTCTGGCTCTAGAACCCCTTGCACAGGAAATAAGGGAGAATAAAAAAATCAAAGGTTTCAATACTCAAAATCGTCAACACAAAATCAGCTTATTTGCTGATGATATCCTTCTTTCTTTATCTGATCCAGTAGGTTCTATAAAAGAGTTACAAAAACTGTTGGAGACTTTTTCAACACTATCCAACTTTAAAATAAACAATAAAAAATCTACCCTATTACCAATCAACATAACCAAACCTGTGATTGAAGAAATAAAAAGCTTCTCCTCCATTAACTGGGCAAAGGGAGAATTCACTTACTTGGGTATCACAATTACAAAAAACCTCAAAAAATTAGTCGTCACAAATCTTAATAACTTGCTCAAAATTATCAATCTGGATTCAAATTCATTTGGAGAAAGAGAACTTTCATGGTGGGGTAGAATTTTCTCAATCAAAATATTCACCCTCCCAAAAATTTTATACGTCTTGGGTTCTCTTCCTCTCCCAATTTCTTTATCCCAAGTTAAAAATCTTCAACAAACAATTAAAACTTTTATCTGGAACAATAAAAAACCTAGAACTTTACAAGCAATAGGCTACACTAAAAAATCCCATGGAGGTTTGGGTATACCAAATATTTTAAATCACCACCATGCTATGCTAGTCAAGCATAGTCTTTATTGGCTTTCCCCAAAAAATTCCCCAGCCTGGATAGACCTCGAAATATCATTAAATAACAATAAACCACTTCGCGACCTCATCATTAAGACAATGTCTAATCAATTCCCTGACTCGATGGCTCATCCTACTTTTATAGCCACAACGCATGCTTGGAAGAAACTATCCTACACTAAAAAAAGTTCAGACAAAATTACCAATTTTAAAAATATGTCCTTGGATACCTTGCTATCACTTAAAAATCAAATTCCACACCCCTCTTGGAAAGAGTTTGGAGTCAAAAAATTGGGTGACTTATATGATGGTATAGCTTTACTGCAGTTCTCTGTTATAAAAGACAAATTTAAAATTCCCTCTTCAATGTTCGGACACTATTTAATTTTAAAGGATCAGATAGTTCCCTGGCTTCGACAAAAAACTTTAGTCTCTGAAGCTTCCTTAAACATGATTTCCAACTTGGAACACAAAATTTTTTGGAGCCATAGCTACATATATGATTATTTAAATCAGGACTCAGATTTCACCAAAAATGCATACAACAAAAAATGGGAAGAGGAACTCAAAATAAATCCATCTTGTGAAGAGTGGGAAGACGCACTAACAACCTCCTACTCATCTACTCTCTCCATGTCTCTCCAAGAAACTCAATATAAAATTTTCTCGAGATGGTACCTCACTCCAGCTAGAATAGCCCATTTCGGTGAAAATACATCTTTTTGTTGGAGAGATTGCGGTCATAAAGGGGATCTTCTCCATATGTTTTGGAATTGCCCTAAACTGTCTCCACTCTGGTCTGAAATAAATAATCTAATAAATAAAATTATTGGCAGACGAATTAAGCTCACGCCTCAGCTAGCTTTACTCTCGTTGGAGCTTCCAACCTTAGAAATTGACAAAATCTTTTTGATAATACACATCCTCTTAGTTACCAAAAACATGATAGCCTATAATTGGAAAAACCAATTCCCTCCATCATACTCAGATGTTATAGAAAGAATCCAACTTCATAAGGACTATGAGATAAAATTTGCTATCGCAAATAACCAATCCAAAAAATTCATAAATAAGTGGTCTCACTGGGAAAATATAATTTAACCCAACCCCCCCCCTCCCTCCTTTTCATCCCTTCCCTTCTCCTCTCCCTTCCCTTCATTTTCCATTCCAGTTATTCCTAAAAAATAAAGTGTTGCGCCATAACTTACTAACTTAATATCTGGTTCTCATTGCAGTACTGGATATAATCCAGTTAATTTTGACAGTATATGTCATCTGTTTACAAATATTTGTTTGTTTGTTTGTTTGTTCATCGGTTTATACACCCATCCGACATGGAACTCCTCAACTGTTTATTAAATCAATGTTTAAAATTTAATTTGTTGCTATAACTGAAAAACATGTCTAAAAATGCTTTTTACTTCTGTACTATTGTTTTCAGTATTAATGATTTATAAAATGTTCAATAACAACATTGAAAAACAAATCCTTCCATTACATTTCTTCCAAATTAATATTCCACGATCCACTATTACTGTGATTATTAAAGAGTGGAAGCGGTCAGGAACCACAGCAAATCAGTCATGAAGTGGAGACCATGTAACGTTACTGAGCGGGGTCACCAAGTACTGAAGAGTAGAGTGCAGAAACATCACCAACACTCTCCTGTCTCCATAACAGTCTGAGTCCAAACCATTGACATTACCATCAGCAGAAAATCTGCATTTGAAGCATCAAGGCATGGGTGCCCATGGTTGAGCTGGTATATGCTAGCCTTACACCACCAAGCACAATGCCAAGTGTTGAATGGAGTGGTATAAAGCTGCCACCAGTGGACTCTGGAACAGTAGAAATCATGGAGTCTGTGGAGTGATGAATCACGTCTCTATATCTGCCACCTGATGGATGAGTCTGGGTTTGGTGAATACCAGGAGAACGTTGCCTGCCTAACTGCATTATGCCGACTGTAATGTTTGGTGGAGGAGCGATAATGCTATGGGCTTATTGTGAAAAAAAACTATCAGCACTTGGGCTCTTCATATTAGTGTTTTTTTTCACAGATTATGTATGAAAAAATTACAGCATAGATTCTTATCTGTGTCGGATGAGACTCGCCCAATCAAGTTTATATGTCAGCAAAAACAGATCCCACACTGATCAAATGTATAGCATCTGTTTTTTCTGAATAAATTGCAATTCTTTAACATAGGAATCTGGTCTTCCGCATTTTAATAACCACTGATGAATAAAACTGATTGAATACGGAGATGAAAATCAACCATTTTTTTTTTCAAGATGAAACTCATTTTTACGCTTGTGTGAACTTAGTCTAAGAAACTTTGTTGGAGGGAGGTCCCATGTTTTTGGCACCTCTGCTTCCTAACTGATGGCTGCTGCAGGCACCAGCTGCTGTCTGTGTGTTTCCTGCTGTTGATAAGTCTGCTGCCTATCAGACCAGTTTGTCATTAATTGCCGCCCCAGTATCTTTTCCCTGGCTTGGCATTAGTGGCAGGTCCTGATCCTTATTGGAGTCTGGAGACATTTTTTCTACATTTGGTGAGAATACCTTACTGTCTGAACATCTCCAGCATCACTGATATTGAAGATCAGCCTTTACCTATTATTTTGAATATTGTACCCTTAGGCTGGTTCCAGATGTAGCAGAATATCTGTGGATTTGCACTACAGGTTCGGCACTGCAAATCCATAGCTATTTACATTACAATGCATGCAAATGGGTTTCATTAAATACCATGCGCTCGTAACAGAAGAAAATCTAAGTGAAAATATGTGAATGTTGCAGATTTTCAAGTCCGCAACATGGTTATATTGCAGAAAAGCCGTTTTCGGTCCACAAGGTGTAGTCAGTGGCCAAGTGCACTCCAGCAATTTTTGGAATTAACTCCCTTTATGATGGAGCCATGAGACCTGTGCTGGAATTCTTTTTCAAAAGAAATCTGTGAAGGTTTCAGTATTTCTAAAAGCAAGAATAATGCTGCAGAGCCTGCAGAACCTCTAAACAATATTGTGAACAGGCCTTTAGGCCAGTTTCACACGGAAGTGATGTGGGTCTGTTTCTAATCCTCAAATGACTGAAACTAACAGCAGCACAGGATCTACGATGCTATTAGTTCAGATCATGGCCTTACAATCAGGCCAGGACCTGTGCCGGTAACCTGAACACAATAACGCGGCTGCTTTACGTCCATCTGAATGAGGCCTCATGCTGATTTCTAGTTACAAGAATTAACATGTTAATAGACTCATTGAAATTCATGGGGACATCTATTGTCATTTCTACCACCAGGATCATGCTAACGACTGTTCCCTGCCGATGTGTTTCTACAAGGGTTTGCTCACACACCCGATTTTCTGATACGAGTTTCACAGATAACACTCGTACCTATGATATTCTGTGGGGCTGTGCACATGTCCAAGTTTTCCCTTGGACTGCGCAATTTGCAGAAAATATCTAAGGCATGTCCAATTCTGATCCAAGCACCTACGGTTCCATGAAAGAAATCAGTCCTCACTTGGATGTTATCCAAGTGTGGTCCAAGTTTGAAAAACTGTCAGAAAGGAGAATATGGAGAATTATTTTTGTCTCCACTAGTGATGAGTGAACGTACCTAACAGGCAATCCCTGCATGTGTTGCGGCTGTCTAACGGCTGCGAATCATGCAGCCTCGGGGACTTGAGCATATTATTTGAGCACGCCCAAGATACTTGGATAACAACTGAGCATGCTCCGATAACACGTTATCCGAGCACATTCACTCATCACTAGTCTCCACGTATGAGAAAAACTGATGACACTCCGACCACAATCTGATCAAAGTCTGATCAGAATAACTGGTCGGTTTTTCTTGTACATGGAATATGCTGATGTCTGAATGAACCTTACAGAAGTTGTCCACTATTTGGGCAACTTCTCATACACCACGCTTGGCCATGATAAAATAAAAAAGCCTATACTCACCTCCCGTGCTGGTGCCGTTCCCGCGGTGTCTGCATTCACTCTCCGCGAGCCTCCCGTGATGGTGCCGTTCCCGCGGTGTCAACATTCACTCTCCGCGAGCCTCCCGTGCTGGTGCTGTTCCCGCGGTGTCGGCATTCACTCTCCGCGAGCCTCCTGTGCTGCTGTTGTGACACGCGACCACGGCGGACAATCAGTGCCGGCATCACTGTCTCCTGCCTCCAGTCGAATTGAACATGAAGAAGTGAGAGAGCAGCTACATCCCGGACTTCCTCTTCTTGTTCGATTTGTCCGAAGGCGGTGACAGTGAGGCCATCGTTGATTGGGCGCCGGGGTCACATGTCCCAATAACCGCATGATAGCCCTGGGACCGCAAGTGCTCACACTGCTGGAACAGCCTTGGCACAAGAGGTGAGTATAGTTTTTATTTAATCGGGGCCAAACATTTAGATCAAGAAGGGGTTGTCCAAGTAGTGGACAACCCCTTTAAAGGAAAGAATGTCAAGAAATAACATTGACATTTGCTTTCACTCTAATCTTTGTGTGAATATCATTTGTAGGTAAAAGTTGCAGAGAATGGTTGTGAAACTCTAGTTGCCATTTTTAATGAACTCTACCTGATCAGCTTTACAGGTGATTTTCCTGCTATAGGATATCCAGCCTTGGGCTGCTATACACAGATTACCAGCATGATGAGGTAAGGCTTACTTACTGTTTGTGGTAATTTCCCTGCTTCAGAAAACATCTGCATGCCATAACTAGCTTTTCTATATAACATTATCTAAACTGATAATATCTCAGTTCAGTGAAATTCCCATAATTTGGTTTCTATTAATTCGGCTCTTGCTTTTCCAGACCTAGAATACAATGTAGAGTTTATGGCTCAGTTCACACATCGTATAAATATTATACTGCTAAATCAGCATTTAGTCTTCATTAAATCTGTGTCAATACATGTAAATTTAGCTGAAGTTTCACCCATTGCAATGGATAAAGTCAGTGATAAACGTCCACAGTGTCTCCACAATAGAATGGGTGTCGCATGCCAATATTTTGAAAATCTGCAGCAAGTCTACAATCAGCTCCCTCCTGAGAGAAACTGATCCTCAAAGGTTGTATTTGGAGATCAGCAATTTAGTTTGCGCTGCCATGGTCCGGTATCCAGTCGTTCGTGATAGCGGGTCTCTACTTCTGTGCCTTCATACTAGGTGCTAATAGGTACCGCAATGTCCTCGTGTTGAGACTTAGGGCTCATACCCATTTGTGGGAAAAAAAACGGTCCGTTTTCTGGAAGGAAAAAACGGTACGATTATATGCAATTGTCATGCGATTTTTTAATCGCACCATCCGTTTTCCATGCTTTTTTTTTCCACAAAGAACCATAAATCAAGTTGAAACCATTTGTCAGACACGTATATAAAGCCATTTATCTACATATGTCATTCCTTGCTGTGGTGGTTTTTGGTGTGTGTGTTTTTGTATTCCAAACAAGCATGGCAGCAAGTTCTCTAAGTCTTGACCCTACTGAGGAGCTCCTCTTCAACTGGGTGTTATCCCGTGAGTATGGTGTGGTGTGGGATATTCCCCTGTAGTAGCTCTGAGGAGGCGGCGTCGATTTTGGGTACATCCGCTCCTCACCAGCGTCCCCAAAAAGGGCATTTTGCACGGCTGTATGGACATCTACGGAACCATCGTGACAATTTTTTTGCATACACGAGGATGTCACTTGAAGCATTTGATTTTCTCCTGGCAGAACTTCGTCCAGCCATCACTTTCAAAATTACGCGTTTGCGCAGGTGCATTTCTGCTGAAGAACGGCTTCTGTTAACGTTGAAGTATATATAAAAAAAACATACAGTACAGTAAAATAGATTGAGTGATATCACATTATTTCCGCTTAGCATAATTTATTGTTCTAATTGTGTCTCAAAATTATATATTAAGGTTTGCCATACCTTTCCTTAATGTGTGCCAAATTGTCATTACCAAGGGTAAAATATACACCCCATTACTGTACTCGTAGCAGCTGTTTCATATGCCCATTGTTGTATGACATGGACAGAGGCCCCTCCTCAGCCAACGCACTCAATGCCCATGTACATAGCGACCGTGCGTGATTTGTGTATGGCACGGAATTTTAATTTCCCGCACCACGTAGGGATTTAGATGAATGTCAAGCTTAACTTATATTTTTTTATGTGTCTTTCCATTGTTGTAGGTTTTTGGCTACGGGACAATCATATGCTCCCTCCATTTAGAGTATCTTCTTGGCAGAACTACCATCTCCAATATAGTGAGACACACATGTTCAAAAATATGGATTTGCCTCAAGGACAAAGTGATGCCGGAGCCCACCCCCAACATTGGGAACGCATCGCAAATGGCATCTATGAGACT
Organism: Oophaga sylvatica; assembly: GCA_033576555.1. Lineage (NCBI taxonomy): Eukaryota > Metazoa > Chordata > Amphibia > Anura > Dendrobatidae > Oophaga > Oophaga sylvatica. The sequence goes on along the minus strand of JARQOD010000007.1, from coordinate 52,556,085 downwards.
TGCCAAATTGTCTGGGTGCTTTAGATGGTAAGCACATCCAGGTCAAGAAGCCGCCAAACTCAGGCTCCTTATACTACAATTACAAAGGCTATTTTTCAGTTGTGTTGTTGGCCTTAGTAGACAGCAAGTACAATTTTAAAATAGTAGATATAGGGGCCTATGGAAGAACAGGAGATTCTCGAATATTCAATTCTTCCGTTATGGGTAGGCGGCTGAAAGCCAATGAATTGGGTGTTCCACCCCCAAGGACTCTGCCTTCTTCTGGTGGTCAACCAATGCCTTATGTAGTAGTTGCTGATGAGGCATTTCAACTGACACATAGTGTCATGAGGCCTTATCCTCGACGGGCTCTTGACAGGCGTGGACGCATATTTAATTACCGACCATGTCGTGCACGGCGTCTTGTTGAATGTGCCTTTGGGATTTTGGCATCTAAATGGAGGGTATTGCTCAGTGCACTCCAGTCAAGCCCACAAAATTTAAACACCGTGATCAAGGCCTGTGTAATCTTACATAATTTTACACGTCAACATGATGTATCTGTGTATGAGGATGGCGTTGGAGAATTAACAATCAGGGACCCATTGCACAGCCTTTAACCAGAGGCAGAAAGCTTTCAGGCATCAGAATACGAAATATGTTAGCAAATTATTTTGTATCACCTGAGGGAGCAATACCCTGGCAAGAACATTTTCACACATGATGTATACATTTTCCTCTGCATTGTTTGTGTATTAAAACATTCATAACATGTGTTTTTGTCTTTTACAGCAACAATGTTTATTTTCCGCTATAAATGTTAAACAGTTATTTTGTGTACAAAACAAAGACAAATGTAAAGTAAAATGAGCACACAAACAAAAAACAGGCTTAAGTTTGCCCTAACAAGTTGCCACACTTGGCAATGGTTTGGTTATGTATCGAAGAAAATACATTACAAGTCAACAAAAGAAGGATGGGATGCTGAGGGTGAGGTAGTTGTTTGTAAGGTTTGCCTTTCAGAGGGATGTTGTGTGGTTGTAGGCAAAGATACATTGTGTGCCTGTGTGGTGGTATGATGTGGGTTGATGGCTTCATGACTGTGCCTATACGCCTCAGGTGGGCCATGGGGAAAAGCAGGAGCATTTTCTGAATGGCTGTAGACTCTCGCTCTGCGATGGTCAAAAGGCCCTTGGTGTTGTGGTCCTTGCTGAAAATATTCACCTTGCCCATACACATCATAAAAGCTTGTTTGTGGCCCATGGTGGTACCGCTCACTTACAATATGTGATGGCGCAGATGATGGAGGCATTTGTGGGTAGGTATGTGTAGGCCTTGATGTGTGTTGTACATGTAGCTGATGATGTTCCTGGTAATGTGGTGGCTCTATGTTTGTGGTATGACCTCTGTCAATAGGATGAGTAATGTTTGTAGTGTGGCGTGTATGAGTCTGTTGAGCAGTGGATGTTTGCGGATATCCTGAGGCTGGTGGTAATGGTAGTGGTGTTAACTCAGTGCTAGTGGAGATTTGGGATAGAATTTGATGTTGGTACCTTCTTTGAATACATTCAAAGATGGCTTGTGGGTTATTTGGTGGTATGGCTGAAGTGATAAGTTGTAAGATGGCAGTTTTAGTGGGAAGACGTAAGTGTGTGGGTATTTGGCACAGGTGCTGTGCCAAACTTCTACCAAATGCTTCCTCACCATCATCACAGATTGTGCGTTGGATGTAGTCAAGCACGCGACTATCAACCTGTCGTCTTATAAGTTGACTTTGCTGTTCTCTCCTTCGTCTTAATCTCCGCGGAATAGTAGTGGCTTGGGGGGAGTTATCAATATGCAGGATTGGGCTTCTGCTTCTTGCCTGCTCCTCTTGGTCCATGGGATGTTGAGCTTGTGAACCAACACTTTGAAGTTGTTCGTGAGATGGTCCTGGAGCATCCTCCCCTGCTGTTCCTGCTCCTTCATTTTGTGACTGTGGGTGATCCACCTCAGAGGGTGGCTCACGTTCCTCTAAGTTGGATTCCGTTCTACAAAGCAGACCCAGATTATTTGTGTATGGTCCAAAGGATTTTTCTATATTTAAAATTGTTAGCAAAACACTTTTACTTACGGTCTTAAATCCATGACTGGAGCTGAAAAATTCCATATATATATATATATATATATATATATATATATTATGGCCTTTTTTTGGATGCTGCAGACCCACTTTTGTGCCGATTCTGTCGTTGCCTCCTGTATGTATCCCGACAGCTTCGCCATCTGCGTTGCACATCATTCACTTTCATGTAAGGGAAATAACAAATATTAGCAGCTAAATATGTATGTCCACAAAAATTGCATACAACGAGGCCATAGAATAGAAATTAAAACATAATTTTTTTCAATTTTTTTAACATTTCATCCATTTTAGAGGCTAAAAACATTGTCCTGCCAGTAAGGTGAAAATACTAGAATGTGAAAATGTTGCACATCATAAAAGGACCTTGTTTAACAATAATAGAAACAGCAAAAATTACAATACAATATTGTAAAAAAAAAAAAAAAAAAATTTTGAAAGCCAACAGTCTGGTAACAACTAGAGAGGGCCAACAATAAAACATACATGATAGGCTCATGTTGAAAGGGTGTATTGTTGAAATGTATACGTTTAATGTGAAAAATCCAACATTATAAATGTAAGATATCACATGAAAATGGGTTTGTTTGGTTTTTTTTTAAGTCACATAATTGCTCACCAAAGCAAGGTTGTTTCAAATAAACATTTAGGAAGTTTTAGTAAGAAAACATAAACTTACTCATTCCCAGCTGCACAGCCGGAGCACTTTCCGCATAATTTTCAAACAATTGCCGACATATATATGTCCACGATGCATCCCGCAAACTTCGGTTTTGATACCTCAGGTCTTTCTTGGACTAGCACCAACAGCATCTCCACATTTATTGATCGGGACATGGCGACATTAGTTGAAAAGTTAAATCCGTGGAGGTGTGTCTCATGCAAGCCTTTCTGTGCCTGGTTTTTGTACCATCCCTCTGCACACTTCCCTGTTTGTCACTTCCTGTGTAGGTTTTTTTTTTTTCATACAAGTTTTGAGGTCTAGTTTTGCCCAAAAAAAAAGCACAGAAAACGGATTGTGCATTTTCTGTGCATTTTTTTTTATCGCATCCATTGACTTGCATTAGCGATTATCATGCCAAAATCGCTACAAATCGCAGCATGTTGCGATTTTTTTCTCACAACGATTTCGGCTGAGAAAAAAAATCGCAAATGAGATGTCACCTATTGAATAACGTTGGTCAGATTGCAATCCGATTTTTTTATCGGCTTGAAATCGTCCGTTTTCGGCTCAAGTGAGTATGAGCCCTTAAAAGGGTTTTCCAACTAACAAAGTTAATTTTAATACATCTTGGAATAATAATAACTTCCACAATTGGATATGTTAAAAAAATAAAATGTTCCTGTGCTGAGAAAATCTTATAAATGTGCCCCTGCTGTGTACTGTGTAATGGCTGTGTCTGACTGTACAGGGATATGGTCTGATCATACCACAACTCCTGGGCAGCGGAGGAAGTAAAAGAGTATACAGACAGGACAGCACAAGATCACAGCCATTACACAGTACACAGCAGGGGCACATTTATAAGATTATCTCAGCACAGGAACATTTTTTTTAAATATATCCAATTGTGGAAATTATTATTATTCCAAGATCTATTGATTAAAATGTTGATTAAAATTAACTTTGTGGGAAAACCTCTTTAAGGCTCATTCAAACGTCAGGTTTTTTTTTCTACATACGAGAAAAACAGACAGTTTCCATTTCGATCTTCATCAGTTTAGTCCCATTTGTATTATTTTTCTAACAGGTGAAATTAAAAAAGTTTCTCCAGCATCAATTACAGCCTGACAATGACGTCTCATGCTGTTCACAAGTGGAGTTATTGTCTGTTGAAGCATGGCATCCCACTCTTCTTGAGGGGTGACTCTCAGGTCAGGTTCTGGGGTACAGAGTTACGAGCCTCTACACAGCTACTCAGCTGATCCCATAGGTTTTCTATGGGATTCAGGTCTGGAGAAAGTACAGTCCTCTCTATTTGAGATACCCCGGTCTCCAGCAGCCGTTCCCTAATGATGTGATGAGCTGGAGCATTGCCGTCTATTCAGATGAAATTAGGCCTGTGTTGCTCATGCAGAGGCACAATAACTGGATTAATTATGGTATTCAAGCAGTAGGGTCTGGTCACTGTGCCATTCACAAAGTGTAGGGCAGTTCTCGATTAACTATACACATCTGCCCCCACTGTAACACCGCCACCACCAAAGGCTCGTCTGGTGACAGCAGCGGCTGTTTCATAACGTTCTTGTCATGTATGGTGTACAGTTCCTATAGCATCTTGTGCTTGGGTGCGAGGAAAACACAGGAGACATAGGTTGATATGAAATGACTTGTATTACTTCATACAAGCATGCTGAAAAGTTCACACAGTTTGCAGGAACAGCGACAGGAGACACAGCAGGCCAGAGTAACTTCAAGCACTACAATAAATCTCCAAAGCAGGTTCAGGATCTCTTCTCTGTACCGTAATTCCTCTGCAAACATGGATTCACCAAACAGCAGGTTTCCAGAGTCCAAAAGTGTTCCAAGGTTCCTCAGTAGGGAATAGCTGGAGTACAAGTCCAAGGTTTCCAGAAGTCAGGTCACAGACTGACTGAGGCTTGATTCAGGAGCACTGATTGTTCAGCTGAGGCTGCTTAAGAAGCAAGAGGGAAGAATCAGGGCGGGAACATGAAAACTGGAAACTCCATATTAACTGAGGGCAAGAGCTGCAGAAAGACAGAAAGCAAAATGGCCGACGGATAACTGAGTTTCAAGGAACATGTCAACAGAGACAAAGAACCTTACAGCTCTTCTTGATGTCACCAACATCATTGGTAAAAGCGTAACCATAGTTAACCCCTTCAGTGAAAGCCGTAAAAAAAAAACACAAAAAAAATAGTAAATTATACTTTTTCCAAAAGGACGGATATAAATAAACATGGTACCGCTGAAAACGTCATCTTGTCCCGCAAAAAAACAAGCTGCTATATAGCATCATCAGCGAAAAAATAAAAAAGTTATAACTTGCGGAATAAACTGATGCAAAAATAATTATTTTTTCTATAAAATTTTTTATTGTGTAAAAAACGCCAAAACATAAAAAAAATATATAAATGAGGTATCGCTGTAATCGTAGTGACCCGAAGAATAAAGCTGCTTTATCAATTTTACCACACACGGAACGGAGAAAGAAAAAAAAAATAAAAAATTCCTGAATTGCTGGTTTTTGTTCATTCTGCTTCCACAAAAATCAGAATAGGAAGCGATCAAAAAACGTTATGTGCCCGAATATGGTACCAATAAAAACGTCAGCTCGTCCAGCAAAAAATAAGCCCACAGATAACTCTGTCGGCCGAAATATTGAAAAATTATAGCTCTCAAAATACGGCGATGCAAAAATTTCTTACAAAAAATTCTTCCAAAAAAAAAACGTCTTTTACTGTGTGACAGAAGCTAAACATGAAAAAAGGATGTAAATCTGGTATCGCTGTAATCACACCGATCCAAGGAATAAAGTCGCCTAATCACTAATACCGCACGAGGAACGGCGTAAAAAAGAAAACCAATTCTTCACCTTTTGTGGATTTGTTCATTCTGCCTCCCAAAGATCGCAGTAAGGCGATCACAGTGGTTGCCCCCCACATATGGGGTATCAGCGTACTCAGGACAAATTGCACATCAACTTTTGGGGTCCTATTTCTCCTGTTACCCTTATAAAAATAAAAATTTGGGGGCAAAAAGATCTTTTTGTGGAAAAAAATATGATTTTTTTATTTTCACGGCTCTACATTATAAACTTCTGTGAAGCCCTTGGGGGTTCAAAGTGGTGTTCATCACACATCTAGATAAGTTCCTTGGGGGGTCTAGTTTGCAAAAAGGGGTCATTTGTGGGGGTTTCTACTGTTTAGACACATCAGGGGCTCTCTAAGTGTGACATGACACCCGCAGACCATTCCATCAAAGTCTGCATTCGAAAACGGTGCTCCTTCCCTTCCGAGCTCTGCCATGCGTCAAAATAGTGGTTTACCACCACATATGGGGTATCAGCGTACTCAGGTCAAATTGCACAATAGCTTTTGGGGTCCTATTTCTCCTGTTACCTTTATAAAAATAAAAATTTGGGGGCAAAAAGATAATTTTTGTGGAAAAAAATATGATTTTTTTATTTTCACGGCTCTACGTTATAAACTTCTGTGAAGCACTTGGGGCTTCAAAGTGCTCACCACACATCTAGATAAGTTCCTTGGGGGGTCTAGTTTCCAAAATGGGGTCACTTGTGGGGGTTTCTACTGTTTAGGCACATCAGGGGCTCTCTAAACATGACATGACACCCACAGACCATTCCATCAAAGTCTACATTCGAAAACGGAGCTCCTTCTCTTCCGGGCTTTGCCATGCATCAAAATAGTGGTTTACCCCCACATATGGGGTATCAGCGTACTCAGGAAAAATTGCACAATAACTTTTGGGTCCTGTTACCCTTTGGAAAATAAAAATTGGGGGTGAAAAGATTATTTTTGTGGAAAAGATATGATTTTTTAATTTTACGGCTCTACGTTATAACCTTCTGTGAAGCCCTTGGGTGTTCAAAGCTCTCACACACATTTAGATAAGTTCCTTGGGGGGTCTAGTTTCCAAAATGGGGTCACTTGTGGGAGGTTCCCACTGTTTAGGCACATCAGGGACTCTCCAAATGCGACATGGAGTCCAATCTCAATTCCAGCCAAAAAAGTCAAATGGCACTACTTCCCTTCCGAGCTCTGCCATGCGCCCAAATAGTGGTTTACCCCCATATATGGGGTATCAGCGTACTCAGGACAAATTGCACAATAACTTTTTAGATCCTTTTATCCTTTGAAAAATAAAAATTGGGAGTGAAAAGATCATTTTTGTGGAAAAAATATGATTTTTTATTTTTACGGCTCTACGTTATAACCTGTGAAGCCCTTGGGGGTTCAAAGTGCTCACCACACATTTAGATAAGTTCCTTGGGGGGTCTAGTTTCCAAAATGGGGGCACTTATGGGGTTTTCCACTGTTTAGGTACATCAAGGGCTCTCCAAACGCGACATGGTGTCCGCTCTCGATTCCAGCCAATTTGACATTCAAAATCTCAAATGATGCTCCTTCCCTTCTGAGCACTGCCGTGTGCCTAAAGATTGGTTTTCCCCCACACATGGGGTATCTGTGTACTCAGGAGAAATTGTCCAACAAATATTGTGGTTCATTTTCTCCGATACCCTTGACAAAATTTAAAAAATTGTGTCGAAAGAAAAATTTTGGGAAAAAAAGTTAAATGTTCATTTTTTCCTTCCACATTGCTTCAATTATTGTGAAGTACCTAAAGGGTTAATAAACTTCTTGAATGTGGCTTTGAACACCTTGAGGGGTGCAGTTTTTAGAATGGTGTCACTTTTGGGTATTTTCTGTCATATTGACCCCTCAAATTCACTTCAAATGTAAGGTGGTCCCTAAAAAAAATGGTTTTGTAAATTTTGTTGGAAAAATGAGAAATCGCTGGTCAAATTTTAACACTTATAACTTCCTAACAAAAAAAAATGTTGGTTCCAAAATTGTGCTGAAGTAAAGTAGACATGTGGGAAATGCTATTTAGTAACTATTTTGTGTGACATATTTCATTTATCTGATTTAAGGGCATAAAAATTAAAAGTTTGAAAATTGCAAAATTTTCGCCATATTTCTGTTTTTTCATAAATAAACACAAGTTATATCGAAGAAATTTTACCACTAACGTGAAGTACAATATGTCACGAGAAAACAGTCTCAGAATCGCCAAGATCCGTTGAAGCGTTCCAGAGTTATAACCTCATAAAGAGACAGTGGTCAGAAATGTAAAAATTGGCCTGGTCATTAACCTACAAAATGGCTTGGTTGTTAAGGGGTTAATTTATGTATCCCATCAAAAACAATAATTGAATACAAATTTTAGATGCAAACATGCTGCAACGCAGGCCCAGCGCCTGCATGCAGAAGGTGATTTTTTAAAAAATATATATAATATTCATTATGTAAACTGGGTGGGGGGCAGATCACAGAGGGATCAGTGACCTGTCAGAAGCCATACTGATGAATAGCTAATCATAGTACCACAAGAAGACCCCCCCACAGGCCACCCATGAGCACGAGCATATCATTAACTCAAAACTGAAAAAAAGATTAAACAGCAACCACAAGACGGATTTCATCAACCAAGGTATCATTGTAATCAGTATAATGGCGCCAACCTGACATGCCTGTAGGTTACTGTGCACAGTCCTGCGGATAGGTTCCCTTTAAGTTCACCTGAAAAGGTTAGAGTGCATTTTAGGATAATCCTGAAACTTCACCCGATAGTCAAATATCCCTAACTTTTTGTGAGTAGTGTATATACATATAGTGTGTGTGTATATATATATAATGTGTGTGTATATATATATATATATATATATATATATATATATATATATCTGTTTCTCTTGCCCTGTCCATGAATGGTTTGGGAGCAGTGACCCATAAATTGGAATTATGGCTACAACAGATCCCAGGAGCAACATCTGATCTCTCTGTCCAGAAAAGCGCAATGCTGGGAACAGCTAAGATCCTGCGCAGAACCCTCAAACTCCCAGGGCTCTGGTAGAGGACCCGAGAATGAGAAAGGACAACAAAGACCACCCCCAGTGGGGTGCGAAGGAAGTATATATAATGTGTACTTCAGGGTTGGAGTCTTCGCTTTGAATTTCACCAAAGTCCACAATATGACTATCACCTGGCCAGATGGATCCTTTTAACTATATTGGTTTCCTTTTGGGGGCCGCCATTTTACCGGAGAAAATAGCGCAGCCGCGTTTTTATTTTTATTTTGTTTAAGGTAACTTGGGATGGAGTCGGCTGATGTCTGTAGTTTGTTTGGCTCAGATGTCATACTCCATCCCCTCTCCCCAAGTGCAATTAATATGTCTTAAAAGACAATTATTGAAAATCCCTTAAATCCAGCTTTTATTATGTGAGTGCTGATCCAGTCCCTGGTCCATACACACAGGGTGGTCCTATAGTGTGAAAATCCCAGGGTACAGATCAGATCAGAAGCTGTAAGTGGTGGCAGCCTGGACACTGAGTGCCTGCTCCAGTGTCAGTGCTGCAGGAGACCCTCCGAGTGTGGGGGAGGAGACAGGAAGGAGAGGCTGAGAGGAGGAGGAGGAGGAGAAGCGAAGGGAAGAGACTCACAGAGGAAGAGAGGAAAACAGCAGGCTCGGGACACCGTCTTGCAGGAATAGAAAGACACAGCCGGGTAAACGGTACTGGAAGCTCCGCCACTTACCGGAGACAGTCCGCACCCGGAGTGACGGGCAGCCTGTGCTTACAGCATGGAAAGCTGAAAGATCGACACTGCTTCCTCCTGCCGGCTGCAGCCCTTGCTTTCCTTAGTACTCCCTGCCTTCCATCGGATCACATCCAACGTTCCAGCGGATCACCCTCATACAACCAACGAGATCACTTCCATCACCTAGGGATCTACCCGATCACCCCTATACAGTCATCGTTCCATCCGATCATCCTCTCTACAGCCAACGTTCCATCCGATCACCCCCAACCTTCCATCCGCTCACCCCCGTGCATCCAACGTTCTACTGGATCACCCCCATACACCCAGCGTTCTGCTGGATCACCCCCATACACCCAACGTTCTACTGGATCACCCCAAAACACCCAGCGTTCTAAACTGGATCACCCCCATACACCCAACGTTCTTCTGGATCACCCCCATATACCCAACGTTCCCTAAGCCTCTTACTGCCCTGCTCTTCCTGAACACCCCAGCTTACCCGATTCCATCAGTGACTTGTTCCTCCTCCTACCACTCCTCTTTGGTGGTCTCCATCAGATGACCCCTCTCCACTCTCCTTGCCCTCCCTGTTGCCATTCATCTGGTTGCCTCCCCAATACATAGTCATTTCTTTTCCCAACACTCACTGTGCCATCCATAAGATAGGTCCTCCTCTCATTCATATTCTCTTTTTTTGCACCCCCCCTCTTTCCCTGTATACTGTCATCTTGCAGTACCACTTGAGATATCCTGGACCACATCTTCACCACTGGCCTCCATCAGGTAATTGTTATCCATGTGCATCACTTTAGCAGAGCTGCCTTGGATTAGATCTTCCAGATCTGTCTGCATTGTACTGTAACAGATGATTAGATGTCTGTCATGTTGCAGCCATGCCCCTCATATGACCTTACTGTGTATATAGCATGTGTCCTGTATACCTCAGCTGTCACATTCATTCACAGGACTTTGTATTCCTAATGAAAACACATTCAAGATCTTCACAGCTACAATGTCAGTGTCCTGATTTATTTTTCTGCCAGTATATAGGATATTAGGCATTATCCCTGTATGCTTTTATTATTGTATTTACTGGTCCTTTCTAATCCCTGCCCCTCCTGATCGTTGCCCTCTGGCACTCTGCTTGATATCTACCCTACATATATTACATTGCACCCCCAGGCTGGATATGTGAGGCCCTCCTCAGCCTTGGAAAGATGAACTACCAGCAGCAGCTGGCCAACTCGGCCGCCATTCGGGCTGAAATCCAGCGATTTGAATCTGTGCACCCCAATATCTACTCAATATATGAACTCTTGGAGCGACTGGATGAACCTGCGCTGCAGAACCAAATCCGGGAGCATGTTATAGCCATAGAAGGTAAGTGTGGTGTGTGTGAACACCTTCCTATAATGTGGTGTGTGCTTTCTTTGTGGTTGGAAGTAAGAATTCTAGATCTTACTGGGTTGTTTTTTTCCTATACACATTAATGTTAATTACTTTGTACTCCCAATATTAACCCAATCAATGCTGTCACTGTGCGATATCATTGCACCGTATGATTCTTCACCCCTTGTCAGATGACCCATTCTCTCTGGAGAAGCCTATATTTCATATGGTTTCGAGTGAATATTGCTACATTTATGTATCATAAATATTATGTGTTTTTCTGCAGTATATTGTTTATTATAAATATTTTATTTGCAGGATATTGTATAGATACGGCTGGTGTGTGTACACATGGGGGCTGGGATATGCTTGTGTCCCCTGGGCTTTCTACACTGCTCCATTTGCTCATTGTTAAAAGAACAATTCCATAAAAAGTATGAAGTGAGCACAATGGTTTGCGCGCGTCCGTGGGAGCGGAGGAATGCAGATTGCTGTAAATATTTGCTATGAACGCCTATTATTCTGTGCATGGTCTTGAATATATTAGAACTAACCCTCTGATCTATTCTGTGTCGCCTTCAACGTGCATTTTGCTTCACATGCGCTGTGGCATATTTTTTTTTTATATGGCACATCATTTACATAACACATATATAAATTGTCTAATATCTGCTTTCCAGGGTTAAAGTGGACCCCCATGCATACTCTCCTGCCCGGTGTGACATTCATTCTTTAGGCGTCATACGGTAGCTTAGGCAACTATCCAGTTCGGCGTGCAGTTGTCTCTCTCTACCCATTGGAGATCATGTCTGAAAGTATCCCTGGTGAGGCTTCAAACATTTAGGAAGTGCTCACATCTTGGTTTACCTCTGGGAGACACTGCCAGTATACCCTGTAAACATATCAATAGGGATCCTTTTACTCCATGAAGGCCAAAAGAGTATCGTTTTGTGACACTGGGGGTCCCAAGAAGTATAGAATAATGTGGTAGTTTATACTATTCCATAGAAAGGTATATAAAAAGGTATACAGTGCTCATAGCGTATACACTCTGTATTGGTGTACAGTGTATGGCGCAGCCTTTCATGAGTGGGATGCATTGTGATATTTTGTTTACCCGATGCATGTGTTTGTGGCCTGTAGTGTGTTGCGCATAATGCCTCTGCTATTGACCATTAGGCCGCATTCACACATTTGTTTGTCACGGACCGTGATTCACTTACTGGCTGTGGGTCTCCTGACCTGAATTCAGCAGCCTTGTAGGCATTTATGACATATAGTTGAGGCCAGGAGACCCACAGCCGCTCCGTGCTATGCAGTCCATACTCGGACCATGACACTCGGATGTATGAATCCAGCCTAAGACAAATTTGGACGTCTGTGAGACGCAGTTCGAGCTAGGACCAGATCTCCAGATCGTGGAATGTTGAGTTTGGGTGAGGAGACCAATGGCCGATCCAGTTATCATCATGGTTTATGAATATTTGAATTATTGGCGTAAGTTGCACCAGTGACGTTCTGTGTCATGCTGTAGTTTTTTTTTTTCTCTGTATGTTTCTTAATGGTGTCTTGTATTATCACAATATTTTTTCTTTATAAATGTAGCATGAAAAAAATGAGAGGCAGAGAGCCGCCGACCAGTCTGTGCATCGTGGTTCGATCTCAGTCCGATTTATACAGCCGTCTGACTGCACCCTCAGACTGGTGTCACACTTGCGAGAAACTCGCACGAGTCTCATGTGAGTCTCTCTCATCAACACCCGGCGCTGCCACCGGCACTTACACCGAAGCGTGCGGCTGTATGTATTTCTATGCAGCCGCACACTCCGGTCCCGAGTGCCCGTGGCAGCGCCGGGTGTTGATGCCCGAGACTCGTGCGAGTTTCTCGTAAATGTGACACCATCCTAATAGATCATCCTGTGCTCATAGAATATCATTGTTCTCGGCATCAGATGTCTTGTGACCTGTGTTAGTGACGTGGAGTGGTGGGTAGGTGTCCAAACTCTGTGGCTAGGAGCAAAAGGTCTCAAGATCCTGGCCAGAGTGTTGGCCATGTTTGGCCAGCCATCTACCATAATTGTCAGCATCAAAAAGAGCCCATTACTTATTAATGCTTTCAACTAACTCTCTCATCCCTGCAGGAGTGCTCATTCCCAATTATTGACCTTTCAAACATGCTGATGATCACCAGACAAAAATACAAAATGATAATTTGTCAGGAAAGTCGATTGTTAATGCCGGCAAAGAGAAAAAAAATTATCGGCAGCACATCATACTGTGTGAACAGGGAATGTGCTGCCGATAAAGATATACTGTAAGGGGCAGAATGTTCGTAGTAGCGATTGTTCTGTTCCCAGCATTGTCAGCATGGGTGAATAGGTGGATAAATGCGCTCCAAAAACTTGTATGTGGTCGATTGGGGCTTGTTATGGTTCGTTCATGGGCTGAAATCGGCATATTGAAATACACTGTAAAGTGTATGGCTACCTTTGACAGCTTCATGTATTTCTGTGCAGCCGCTGGCCAGTCCGTGCACTGCGTTCCGATTCCTGTTCGATTTAGACAATCGTCTGACTTTATCCTTAGAATGCACAGGTTTCTCTTAATTATTCCTATGTCTATGTTTAGTGGATATTTCTAAGCCAAAATTATTTTATATGCAAGCTTACACATGAATGAAGTGAATTCTGTGGCACATAATGCACAAGACAAGGCATCCTGCAGATTTGCGGCCTCATCACATGAACATATAGCTGCCATAATTTCTGCTCCGGCTGCAAGTCTACTGACCTGAGCTAACTGCCAGCGAGGTATATATTGTGCTGTTGGTTCGGATCAGGATACTTGGAGCTGTGCCGGAAATTTCAGAGGTAAAATGCGGCTGCTATGTGCACTTGTGAATCCACGTGCAGCTCCGCGTTATTGTCTGCGTTGCGATGTGTGCTGGAGTTGTCTATTACACGCACCATTCTGGTCTGTAAAAGTAGTGCATGCTCGATCGTACGTACGTGTGCAAGATCGCTCGTGCACACTGGCGCATTGACATCCTCAATCTGTGTATTTCCTGGCTGAAGCACATTGACTGAGTATATGGCCGTCTCAATAAGGTGGGAGGGTAAATTCACACGTAGTGGATCTGCTTCCTAGAATTTATTTGATGCAAGAATGTAATATAAATCGCAGCGTACAAAGTAAAAAAAAAAAAGTGTGTGTGTATATATATATATATATATATATATATATATATATATATATATATATATATATATAGTAATAATAATAATATACCATACTGCTGTCCCTGTATCTTGCCTGTCTGGCTTAAATCTGGCCTCCTGCAATGACATTTTGTCCATTGATATTTATTTTTACAATTTACAAGTTTCCCCATTAATAATTACAGTATCTTATGTAGTGATAAAGGAGGATTTCATTTTCCGTCACCATTCCTCCTCTACATTCAGTCTTCCCAGTAGTGCTGATTGGGCAGATTATAGACTTGTCTACTTGTAAATTCATTGAAGATTAGCTCATGTAGCCTATCCAGGTATTCACAATTCTGGTATAAGGGCTCGTTCAGACTACGTATTAAACGTCAGTGTGTTGTCTGCTTGTAAACCCGTTGAGAGGCCGCACACGGACTGATGCACGCCGTCTGTGTGTTGGTTCATGTGAACATTTTTACATGAGGACCGATGTCCTGCGTGTGAAAGATCGCAGCATGCGCTACTTTGATTACACAGTCCCATCGTAAGCCAATGGTTGCGTAAAAAAGCATCACATCCGTGTTACCATCCATATATCATGTGTTTTTTCAGATCCATTTCTTTTATTATTTTTGACAAAACTGTGTTTGGCACCCATTATTATATTTTTAATTTTTGATGTATAAAGCGGACACCATGTAGAAATATAAAACTAACATCTGGATGACATTCTGATGGGGAGCAGACTATAAAAGAAATTTTTAAGATGCAAAACTGACATGTTATACTGTCTGGACCCAGCTTAAAGAGGTTGTCCACTACTTTAGTATTGATGAAATATCCTTAGAATAGTCATCAATGTCTGATTGGTCGGGGTCCGATACGCGGCACCCCGCTGATGAGTTGTCACGTATGCTGCTGGCCAGAAATACTCACTTGGGGAGCTGGCCGTTTTCTCATGGTGGCTGCAGCTGGGTACTGCACATCTACCCCCTATTCAAATCAATAGGAGGTGGATGTGTACTACCTGCTGCTGCCACTAACAGAAGACTGCCAGCTCCGCAAGTGAGTATTTCTGCCCAGCAGCACAGGTAACAGTTGATCGGCGGGGGTGTCGGACCCTGACCAATCAGACATTGATGACCCCAATTAAATACGAACCGTGTATACTCACCTCCCGTAGCGGCACCGCTCCAGTGATGTCGGTGCCTCTGTTCTTGGAGAGTGACATGACGTTGTGTCAGGTGCAGGCCGCAGGGTGGACGTCTGCTCTTTTGAAATGGGGAAAGCTGCAGCTGATGAGCGGCTACACTGGTTTTATTTAGGGTCCTGAATTGAGTAAGCTGAGGTTGTCCGGTAGTAGACAATCCCTTCAACCATATTGCAGGTTATTTCCACGCCAGAAACCTGACGAGTACTGTGTTAGGCTAGAGTCACACACAACGTATAAAAAATCGGTCTGTTTTTCACGGACGAGAATCGCACAAATGTTCCCTGAACAGTGATCCGTATGTCATCCGTGTGCAATGCGAGGATGCGATTTCCTCACATCAAAGTATCCATGTGACATCTGTATGGCGAGATTTTCTCGCCGGCTTGCAAAATGGACATATAATGGATCCATGGCCTCAAATATTCGTGAAAACATATATACAGTCTAGTCAGTGAGACATATATTTCATACAGAGGTAGTCCGCAGAATAGCCGATAATGGCCGATAATTCAATTGTCGGCTTCTGTAAAATCATGTGAAATTCATGACGATCGGTAGCGTTTGCTACACCACGAATCTTACTCCAGCAGGGACTGGAGTAATATTGATGGTGAGGTGCACACCACTCATCCAACCCTTTTAATTCATTAAGAGGCTTTGAGTCTTTTTGCTTAGTTTTGGCTCCAAAAAGTAAGTGGAAACTCTCTAAAATTTCTGCTCCAAGAGCTCAGCAATAAAAGACTCAATGTGAACAAACTCTTATTAGGACTCATTCACACGAAGTACTGTCTGTGAAAAAAAAAACGGGTAGTGCAGATGAGCGATTATTTGTGTTTTTTTTTGTGACCGAATCTTAATCTGCATGTGAGAAAAAAGGTCAATGCACTAGTTTCTTCCATAAATCGGATGAGACTCACTCGTTCAAGTTTTTGGGTGCGTGAAAAAAATCGGGTGATATGTGCAGCCACAGAATAACATTAGTTTTTTATTGATACATTGCAGTTTTGCAACATAGGAAACTGTAAATAGTCTTAGAAATGATTAGTAGCTGCTGCTGTAAAAAAAACAAAAAAACAAAGCAAAAATAAGCATATTGCACACAGAGAGAAAAAAATTGTCAGAATTTTTATTGATGAAGTTCTGAATAGTTAATACACTTGTGTGAACCGGCCCTTAGTAGCAGTGAAAGAAATCTGCTGTAGTGTTTTTCACATCTGCTGGTAAAGTACAGCTGAAACACAGCAAAAGTTTGTGGACTGACAACCCCTCTCGGATTGATGGTCTCCTCTGGGGAGGTAATGGTGGCGGAGTTATTCAGGGTTCATTCAGTCAAGGGTATTATATCATGTATGCATCATGTGTGTTGTGGGTGGCACTTCAGACTTCAGATGAGAGTCCATGTAAAAAAAAAGAATTTTATCCTGCACTGTTCTTTTCCATATTTCGGATGAGACTCGCCTATTCAAGTCTATCAGTGCACAAAAAACCCCAGATCCCATACTTCTCATCAGTATAGTATCTGCTTTTCTCCATACATTGTCAATAGTAATATAGGATTTGTATTTCTTCCTGTAACTTTATTTTTAAATTGTTGATATATAAAAATGGATGACGGAAGTAAAAAAAAAAATGTACAGCCGGATGGAGTAGAGATGAAAAATGGACACATTTTCATATTCTCATCTGAACCTGATCTAAGCGCCTCCTTCACACATACGTGTTGTATCCGGTTTTTTTTTCATGGATGCAAGACGTATCGATTATAATCTATGGTGCTATTCACAAGTCCATTTTTTTCTGGTATCACAGATGACAATGGTCAGTGCAATCTATGGGACCGCACAGTGTTGGCATCAGCGTACAGTCCATGTGCTGTCTGTGATTAACATTGCAAAAGATAGGAAAAGCTTTGTATTTTCTTTATCCATCCGTGAAAAACACTGATTGTAAAAACGGACACAAGGACCAAACCCAGATGACACACAGATCCAAAAGCCTGATGGCACACTGATCCAAAACACTGATGACACACTGATCAAAACCTGATGACACACAGATCCAAAACACTGATGACACACGATCCAAAACCTGATGACACACTGATCCAAAACCCTGATGACACACTGATCCAAACCCTGATGACACACTGATCCAAAACCTGATGACACACTGATCCAAAACCCTGATGACACACTGATCCAAAACCCTGATGACACACTAGATCCAAAACCCTGATGACACACAGATCCAAAACCTGATGACACACGATCCAAAACCTGATACACACTGATCCAACTGATGACACACTGATCCAAAACCCTGATGACACACTGATCCAAAACCCTGATGACACACTGATCCAAACCCTGATGACACACTGATCCAAAACCCTGATGACACACTGATCCAAAACAATGATGACACACTGATCCAAAACAATGATGACACACTGATCCAAAACAATGATGACACACTGATCCTAAACAATGATGACACCCTAATCCAAAACCTTGATACACACTGATCCAAAACAATGATGACACACTGATCCTAAACACTGACGACACACTGATCCTAAACACTGATGACCCTGATCCAAAACCCTCAATGACACACTAATCCAAAACAATGATGACACACTGATCCAAAACAATGATGACACACTGATCCAAAACATGATGACACACTGATCCAAAACCCAATGACACACTGATCCAAAACAATGATGACACACTGATCCAAAACCCTGATGACACACTGATCCAAAACCTGATGACACACTGATCCAAAACAATGATGACACACTGATCCAAAACAATGATGACACACTGATCCAAAACATGATGACACACTGATCCAAAACCCTGATGACACTCTGATCCAAAACCCTGATGACACACTGATCCAAAACAATGATGACACACTGATCCAAACATGATGACACACTGATCCAAAACCCACTGATGACACACTGATCCAAAACCCTGATGACACACTGATCCAAAACAACTGATGACACACTGATCCAAAACAATGATGACACACTGATCCAAAACAATGATGACACACTGATCCAAAACAATGATGACACACTGATCCAAAACCCTGATGACACACTGATCCAAACCTGATGACACACTGATCCAAAACAATGATGACACACTGATCCAAAACCCTGATGACACACTGATCCAAAACATGATGACACACTGATCCTAAAACACTGATGACACACTGACCCAAAACAATGATGACACCTGATCCAAAACCCATGATGACACACTGATCCAAAACATGATGACACACTGATCCTAAAACATGATGACACACTGATCCAAACACCTGATGACATCATGATCCAAAACCCAATGACACACATGATCTAAACAATGATGACACACTGATCCTAAACACTGATGACACACTGATCCAAAACCCTGATGACACCTGATCCAAAACAATGATGACACCTGATCCTAAACACTGATGACACACTGATCCAAAACCCTGATGACACACTGATCCAAAACACTGATGACACACTGATCCTAAACCCTGATGACACACTGATCCAAAACCCTGATGACACACTGATCCAAAACCCTGATGACGCACTGATCCAAAACCCTGATGACGCACTGATCCAAAACCCTGATGACACACTGATCCAAAACCCTGATGACACACTGATCCAAAACCCTGATGACACACTGATCCAAAACCCTGATGACACACTGATCCAAAACATGATGACACACTGATCCAAACCTGATGACACACTGATCCAAAACCCTGATGACACACTGATCCAAAACAATGATGACACACTGATCCAAACACTGAATGACACACTGATCCAAAGCATGATGACACACTGATCCAAAACAATGATGACACACTGATCCAAACAATGATGACACACTGATCCAAAACCTGATGACACACTGATCCAAAACCCTGATGACACACTGATCCAAAACCTGATGACACACTGATCCTAAACAATGATGACACACTGATCCAAAACAATGATGACACACTGATCCAAAACCCTGATGACACACTGATCCAAAACCTGATGACACACTGATCCAAAACCCTGATGACACACTGATCCAAAACAATGATGACACACTGATCCAAAACTGATGACACACTGATCCAAAACAATGATGACACACTGATCCTAAAACTGATGACACACTGATCCAAAACAATGATGACACACTGATCCAAAACCTGATGACTACACTGATCCGAAACAATGATGACACACTGATCCAAAACCCTGATGACACACTGATCCAAACAATGATGACACACTGATCCTAAACAATGATGACACACTGATCCAAAACAATGATGACACACTGATCCAAACAATGATGACACACTGATCCTAAACACTGATGACACACTGATCCAAACAATGATGACACACTGATCCAAAACCCTGATGATACTCTGATCCAAACAATGATGACACACTGATCCACAAACAATGATGACACACTGATCCAAAACAATGATGACACACTGATCCAAAACAATGATGACACACTGATCCAAAACAATGATGACACACTGATCCAAAACCCTGATGACACACTGATCCAAAACAATGATGACACACTGATCCAAAACAATGATGACACACTGATCCAAAACATGATGACACACTGATCCAAAACAATGATGACACACTGATCCAAAACAATGATGACACACTGATCCAAAACCTGATGACACACTGATCCAAAACCCTGATGACACACTGATCCAAAACAATGATGACACACTGATCCTAAAACAATGATGACACACTGATCCAAAACCCTGATGACACACTGATCCAAAACCCTGATGACACACTGATCCAAAACCCTGATGACACACTGATCCAAAACCCTGATGACACACTGATCCAAAACCCTGATGACACACTGATCCAAAACAATGATGACACACTGATCCAAAACAATGATGACACACTGATCCTAAACATGATGACACACTGATCCAAACTAGACACACTACAAACTGATGACACACTGATCCAAAACCCTGATGACACTCTGATCCGAAACAATGATGACACACTGATCCAAAACCCTGATGACACACTGATCCAAAACAATGATGACACACTGATCCTAAACAATGATGACACACTGATCCAAAACAATGATGACACACTGATCCTAAACACTGATGACACACTGATCCAAAACAATGATGACACACTGATCCAAAACCCTGATGATACTCTGATCCGAAACAATGATGACACACTGATCCAAAACAATGATGACACACTGATCCAAAACAATGATGACACACTGATCCAAAACAATGATGACACACTGATCCAAAACCCTGATGACACACTGATCCAAAACCCTGATGACACACTGATCCCAAACCCTGATGACACACTGATCCAAAACAATGATGACACACTGATCCAAAACCCTGATGACACACTGATCCAAAACGATGATGACACACTGATCCTAAACACTGATGACACACTGATCCAAAACAATGATGACACCCTGATCCAAAACCCTGATGACACACTGATCCAAAACAATGATGACACACTGATCCTAAACATTGATGACACACTGATCCTAAACACTGATGACTCATTGATCCAAAACCCCAATGACACACTGATCCAAAACAATAATGACACACTGATCCTAAACACTGATGAGATACTGATCCAAAACCCTGATGACACACTGATCCTAAACACTGATGACCCATTGATCCAAAACCCAATGACACACTGATCTAAAACAATGATGACACACTGATCCTAAACACTGATGACACACTGATCCAAAACCCTGATGAAACTCTGATCCAAAACCCTGATGACACACTGATCCTAAACACTGATGACACACTGATCCAAAACCCTGATGACACACTGATCCAAAACACCGATGACACACTGATCCTAAACCCTGATGATGCACTGATCCAAAACCCTGATGACACACTGATCCAAAACCCTGATGACGCACTGATCCAAAACCCTGATGACACGCTGATCCAAAACCCTGATGACACGCTGATCCAAAACCCTGATGACACACTGATCCAAAACCCTGATGACACACTGATCCAAAACCCTGATGACACACTGATCCTAAACACTGATGACACACTGATCCAAAAATCTGATGACACACTGATCCAAAACCCTGATGACACACTGATCCAAAACCCTGATGACACACTGATCCAAAACCCTGATGACACACTGATCCAAAACCCTGATGACACACTGATCCAAAACCCTGATGACACACTGATCCAAAACCCTGATGACACACTGATCCAAAACAATGATGACACACTGATCCTAAACACTGATGACACACTGATCCTAAACACTGATGACACACAGATCCTAAACACTGATGACACACTAATCCAAAACACTGATGACACACTGATACAAAACAATGATGACACACTGATCCAAAACCCTGATGACACACTGATCCAAAACCGTGATGACACACTGATCTAAAACAATGATGACACACTGATCCAAAACCCTGATAACACACTGATCCAAAACAATGATGACACACTGATCCAAAACAATGATGACGCACTGATCCAAAACCCTGATGACACACTGATCCAAAACCCTGATGACACACTGATCCAAAACAATGATGACGCACTGATCCAAAACAATGATGACACCGGTACCAATTTCTTATGTATGTATTTAAACACAGATGTGTTTTTATTATGTGTGAATGAGGCCATAATCTGGTTTTGCCAACTGCATTTTTTCATACAGTGATATGTAATATGTGTGATCAAATTTTGCATTACTCTCCCCAGGTCTAGCGCTGAGTCTCCCCTGCTGTTCCCTGTATCTGTTAAGGTACTGCCACACTAAACAATCCCGCTAGCGATCTCGTTAGCGTTGCATACTAATGAGATCGCTAGCGGGATTGTTTCTATATCGCTAAATGCTGCCGCATTTAGCGATATAGTTAACGACGCTATCGCCGTTAGCGATCTTCTTAACGACTTTAGCGGTACAAAAGTACCGCTAAATCGCTAAGAAAAGGTGCCACACAGCGTAAAGATACTTACTCTCTGCAGTGCTGATGTCATGTCAACACCAGTGAAGTCACCGGCTCCTACCATCAACCCTGTGCAGAACTGTGATGCTCACTGACTGCAGAGCTATTGACCTGACATCGGCACCATAAACAATAACTGACATGGGAAGCAGTGGTGGAGACTCAGTGATGGACCCAGGGAGCATGAATAAAACACATTTTTTATTTTTTGAAATTGCGCCTGTGTACAGTGGTTCTCTGAAAGTGGAAAACCTCCTTTAAGAGCTGCTTTGTGTTAACCTTCTACACTTAAATGGATCTAAAATTTTACATTTTCACAAATATAAATGTTCAAATATTATCAGAATTCTGTAGGCTGTGTGCACACATTGCGTTTTTTTCTGCCTGCACAGTTTTTTCACAAAACCTGACTGGTTTCCTGATGCCAGCGAAGTGAATGAGAATCCTGACGTCTCATGCACACGGTGCAGATTTGGTGCAGATTTAAATCTACATGTCAGTTCTTTCAACGTTTTTGCTGCAGCTTTCACCCATACTAATGAGTGGGGAAAAATATGCACAAAAAAGCGTCAAAACGCACTTATTTTACACTGTTTTTCCTGCCAATAGATGCAGAGATGATGCTTTAAAGTGTGCACATACCATTATAGGAACTCCATACACCACAATGGTAGACTCCTGTATGTACCCATATACTTATATGAATCCAATCCTCCAGCAACATCAAGAAACTTCTCACAGCGCTGAATACAAACCGCACAAGCAGCCGCAGGATTACGCTGAATATCGAGGAAACTTCTCCAAGGTCATTACCCGCACATTATTTACAGCCAAATGCAAAAGCAGGTGGGGCGAGTGTGAACGCTTTTCTGATTCTGTATAAGCATGTAGCCTGCAGTACAATGCTCTCCTGCACAATGCCGACTGCAGAGCGTTACACAGGAAATATGTGTGCTCTATAACAAATAAACCTCTTCCCTCTGGTAACCCGTTCATCAGCACTCCTAGATCCTACAAGGCCATTATACTAGTGCTCCAGTGTCCGGCCCTGCTGTAGGCCTAACAATGGCTGCAAGGGCCACGATACACTATTGCTTTATGAATAAAAGAATAGGTTTAACATGTGATTTTCATCATACAGTTTCTTTAATTAAATCAGATTTCACAATACTATCTCCATACATTATTAAATCGATACTTTAGACCTAATGCGGCTGGTGGACTTACTTTGAAAATCCATGTCAGAATGGCTGCATCAATTGTTTTGTTTTGCAGACGTCTTTTAAAATGAACATTTTATGAGTGCGAGCCTCATCAGGACTAGGAGATTTTATTCTATAACATATGCTGTTTGTACTGTGAAATCTGGTGACAGATCTGCTTTGAAGGGGTTGTCCAGTCTTAAGGCCCCGTTACACATAGCGAGATCGCTAGCGAGATCGCTGAAACGTCACTGATCTTGTGACGTAGCAGCGACCAACCAGCGATCTCGCTTAGTGTGACACTCAGCGACGATCAGCCCCCCTGCTGGGTGTCGCTGATCGTCGCTGAATGTCCTGGACCATTTTTTGATCGTTTGTCTCCCGCTGGCCAGCGCGCATCGCTGCGTGTGACAGGCGGGAGACCAGCGATCAGCAAGCTGGAGCTGGTAACCAAGGTAAACATCGGGTTTCCAGGCGCCGGGTGGCGCCTGGAAACCTGAAGTGTACGTTAGATACCAGCGCGCTGGTGTAGGGGAGCTGGTAACCAAGGTACACAGCGGGTTTCTAAGCTCTGAGCGGCGCCTGGAAACCCGATGTGTACCTTGGTTACCAGCTCCCTGCACCAGGGCGCTGGTATCTAAGGTACACTGCCGGTAACTAAGTGACGTGTGTCGCTTGTTACCCGCATAGTTGCTGTCCTGATTGGCAGCTTAGCAGCGATCATGTAGCAACTCACCAGCGATCCTGACAAGAGCATATCGTTGTCGGGATCACTGGTGAGTCACTATATGTAACGGGACCCTTAGGCCGGGATCACACATGAGACGAAAACGTCCGACGGTCGCATGTGAAATCCCAGCTCTGGCGCCGGCACTCGGGAGTGGAGTGCGCGGCTGCATGTATTTCTACGCAGCCGCTCGCTCCACTTCCGAGTGCCGGCGCCAGAGCTGGGATTTCACATGCGACCGTCGGACGTTTTCGTCGCATGTGTGATCCCGGCCTTAGGCGTTAAGTCTTCAGTCACTCTCTGAACACACGCTTATGAGGAGTCTCCACCGGCGAGTGCATGACTACAAGTATGGGATTTGAATACATGCGGTCACGTGCCAACTAGACGTGTGCAGCCTTGCTCAATACTGTTGTATTGAGTGAAGCCAGACAAGTCTAGTTGGAATGTGTCCAGAAGAATGCAAAATCCCATACTTGTGGTCATTGGCATGTTACATTTCAACAATGTTTGGCAGCAACTTACTCCCATCTCCACATTGAGATTTTATATAAGGTATTCATGTACAAATAGTTTCATCAGTGAGTGTCATCTGTTTTTCATGGATGAGACAAATTAGTTTAATACCTTCTCCTATTTAGCAACCCTTAACAGTATTCGGATGGCATTAGTGTGCTGTTGTGAGTAACATTGTATGGTTGGGTTCACACGAGCATAGAAAAAAAATCATTCAACATTTCATCCAGAAAAGAGGAGCGATTTTTTTTTTTTTTTTTTTTTTTTTTTTTTTCCCAAACGTATTCAATCCACTTATTTATTTTTTTTTACATTGGGTATTAATTTATTTACAAGACCATTTACAGTTTCCTATGTTACAGAGTTGCAATGTATCCGTAAAAAACAGATCCATATGGCATTTTTTTTTGTAAATCTCATCCGATTTACGGAAGAAACTAGTGCACCCTTCCATTATTTATTTTTTTTTTGTATTTCTCATGCAGATTCTGCGAGTATAAAAAAAAAATCGCTCATCTGCACAGTTCCATTTTTTTTCATAGATGGCACTCGGACCAAAAATAGTGGTGTGAACGAGCCCTGATAGGTAGAAGTTTTTTCAAATCATTTTGTTTGCATACGAATAATTGGTAAAGCACACTGATGGTAAAATTGACACCTTGACCAAACCCTGAAGAAAATCGGATGGTTTTGAGACAAATCGCTGATGTCCAGCAGCTGGATAAATGGCACGCGGACAGCTGACATAACTGGTCCCACTAGAGGTAGAACAGGTACTGGCTTTGTCCACAAGAGTGACATTTCATGCTCCATTAGTAGTGTTGTCTGTGCTCAGGGAGATAATGTGGTTAGACCAATAACCTAAAATGTGAGCACAGATGGTGTGATGAATAGATGGCTGACTCAGCGTTTCCCTTTAAGTAAATAAGTGCATTCATAAACATATTATTGGATCCACCGCGGGTGGACGAGGATGATCTAAGATCGGCGGCACAGTTGCATGCTGTGCACCATTGTCTGTATGTTTTTTGTGTATTCAGCCGCTATCCTGAATGTCGCATTTTCCTGGACTTTTATAGATGGTATATAGTGTAGAGCAGAACCGACACGTGTCCAGTGTGAAATTACAGGAGATCAAGGCATCTTGTTTTACAGTAATGTGGTGATTACAAAATATTAATGGATTTGGGATGAGCCGGGCGATCCAGACTTGAATGACGGCTGTTTATTGTTATTGAGAAGTAATGTGAGTGTTCTTGGTTTTTGTCATATTATTTTTTTTTTTTCATTTTATTTTTATTGAGCCCCAATCCTTTTTACTATTTTATGTATGGTACATTTAGCCTTTCGATCGGGGATGCATTTGTAGCACCTTCAGATTAGGCATAATTTCCTGGCAGTCGTATTCATAAAAGAGGAGACGCTCACTTACTATAATAGGGTTTACTTACGGGACAGAAGTATTTGCTCCTAGTCCTTAGGCCTCATTGTGACGCCAATTTTTCCTTGAATGTAAAAATAAATAAATAATGGAGCAATTTTTATCAGTGTTTGGTCCAAGTGTGGGATTTTGCCATACGTTTGTCGGCAATTTTTTTTGCGTATGCTAAAAAAGAAATTGGTGAAGTATTCTCAATGAAAACCGACCAGCACAAGGAAGCCGTCAGAACGCTTTTTCTCCTGCCTAGAAGCTTGTATTAGATCAACTTCGGAGAATTGGACTCGTCTCTGTTTTTGCTGCCTCTCAGTTCGCAACAAAAAGACGGACATGTGAACAATCCCATGGGTTCTAATAATGTCTGAATGAGGCTTAAAGATCTTGACCCCTACTTTGCTTTATTGATGGCCTTGCCATAGGATCCGTGGGGGTGTGACACTCGGCACAACCGTCCATCAGCTCTTGCCGACAGTTCTCAGATGTTGCCGGTACACAGCAGCTCCATCAAAACTTTAGTGTCCACTGCAGGGTATTGCAGATAAACCCCCTTACCAAAAAAACAAGGTATATCCTTATTATCCATTGGCTAGGGAATAGTGTACTGATCCCTAGAGGTCTGAATTTTGGGATCCCAGTGATCCTGAGATTAGTGCTTTGGGACTCTAAGGATGGTGCTCCACAACTCCATTCTGCATGGAGCAGATATGCGCAAGTAAGGTCTCTGCTCCAATTGTTTTCTATGGGACTGCCCAGTACAGCAGTACTTTTTCTTTCTGTCCCATAGACAATGAATGGAGCAGAAGCTGTACATGCTCATGTCTGCTCCATTCAGAACAGGGCTTCAAAGCCCCATTCTTTGGGCTCCAGAACAATGATAACAGGCTTACTGGGAGATCGAACCTCCAAGAATCGGCAAGTTCTCCCCTATACCCCTAGTTTTGAACTTGCTCTTATTCTACAGCACGGTGTGCCTATGGCTGTAGAGTATGACATTGCAGAGAACAAGTGTGCCAGGGTTGCCAACAGTCCAGAAATTTCAGGACAGTCTGTAAAAAAAAAATAAAAAACAAACATTTTTATATATTTTTTTGAAGCTGGAGAAACTTAGATAATTTCATCATTTTACAGGTTGTAGCGAATGCGGATATTGTCTTCATATCAGAATTACGGTATGTGCTCTAGATGTGTCACTGATAATCATAATTAGTTATTATGGTTTTCCAATGTGTCCGTAAAAAATATTGTCTGTCCATAATTTTTTTTGACAATTTTGTCCAGGAAAAAATAAAAAGTCAAGTTGGCAACCTTGAAGTGCGTCTCGACATAGCCTCCTATACATGGAAGGTATTCCTTGTAATGTAGCGGTAAAGCACGTAACATTGGGTTCTCAGATATTTTCAGTGAGATCGCCAGTGATCTGTTCAGGCTCCGGGCTCCTTCCCTTTGTGGAATTTAGAGCAGGGTCATAGTTTCCTATTCTCCATTCCCAATTTCTGCTCGTAGCAGAATAAAACCGAGGGGCGGAGGAGTATGATATATAATATGTGACAGCTGAGTACCACGCTGAAGACATCCGCGCTGCTGGGCCTTGTATACTTGGCATTGTGCAGCCCGATAATTACTGCCACCTGTGTGCCCTGTTTGTGTAGCACATACCATAACGTCACATTTCTCTTATATAATTGTGTTTATAAAGATGAGCCGGACTTTTTCTTCAGTCTTGCTGCATTCTACATGCTGCTTGTGTCCGTTCGTCTTGCAATCTAGTGGCCAGATACGACAGCTGTAGTTATCTGCAGGCTATTTGTAAGGCCATGTTCCCACGTAGCGTAAATGCTGCAGTTTTTCCATTACTTCTTTTTGTGTGTGTGCGCAGAAAATCTGCATTTACGTTGGTATTTTTGTCTACATCTTTTAAAAAGGGATACAGCTGGAAGCCTTGATGTTGCCATTCTACAGAATGGGGCAGATGAAGGTACTTTCTACTCATCTAGTCTCCATCTTTTTAGGCAGACACAGCAGCTTGATAGACAACACTTTTGTGTCGGCCTTAAAAAACGTACAGGGCCGGTGTCATCAGGGGGCAAACCAGGCAGCTGCCCAGGGCCCCCAAACACAGAGGGGAACCCCTGCTTGTCCCCTCTAGTCTACCTGCAAAGGAGGATAAAGTGACTTCTGCTGCAGATACTGGCACAGTTATGCAGACTTGGCTATGTTCACACATTGCGTTTTTTTCAGCATTTTTTAATGCAAATTTTCAGCTGAGTTTTACAGTGACAGGAAAGCATATGAGATTTTAGAAATCTCATGCACACAGCTTTGTTTTTTTTTGTCCTCAGTATTTTGTGCAAAACCTTATCATAGTACTGCAAACGTCCATAAAGTAGAATGAGTTTTCAGTTACCGTCTTCTATTTTGGGTGAGCTCAGCTTAGTGAGGTAAAACCAGGACACTGGTATTGTAGAGAGCCTAGCAACAGCACCATCAGGGTAGGGGCGAGGTGTGAACTGTGCGGGGTGCTCGCCGTGCTGCACAGTCACACGCTTCTCCTTTCTTTCTTGTAGGATAAATAATGCAGAGGGGATTGTACAGATGTCTGTGTGGAGGATGATGGCGCTCCACTCTTTTCAGAAATTTTAAACCAAAGATCGGGAATTCTACCACATTATCTATTGCTTAGATTTTTGTATAGATTGTAATAATTGGGCCTCAAAAGGCTGATATTAGCATTTGTGGCCGCACAGAGAGGGACGTAATCACACGTGTGCATCCTCGCAAAAATGATTGAGACGTCTGTGTTTTTTTTCCTCAAAAGACTGACTTCCATCAGTGACGGGAGCTAACAGCACATGGATGGCATCTGTGATTTTCATGGACCTGTTGACATGGATGGGTAATTTTGATCTGTGACTTGGACACGGACACGTTTTCGTGATTTTTTTTTTTTTTTTTTGAGGACTACTCTGTGTGCAATAAAACATGGACATGTGGACAGCCCCATAGACTTTAATAGGTTTGTGTTCTGTCTGTAAAACTCACAGCATACGGACGTCACTAACGGACGCCTTAACGAGGCCTTAGGGTATGTGCACACTGAGTCTTTTTGTTGCGTTTTCTGAAACCAATACGTCCTTCTTGTGACCGACATGATGTCTGCCCCGGTGAGCCTCCTTCATCAGGATGTGTATGTTTGTGAAGCCCGCAGTATGCTGGAAGTGGTCGCAGTGCAGACAGGCACCAGGGTGGTGCACCAGGAGAACATGTCCATCACATGGAAAACAAGGTCAGCAGGTGACCCAATAGAAGTCTATGTGTCCGACTCTGAGTCTATGGCTTCTGTCTCAGCTGCTGCTCTGATTTATTAGCCTGCATTAGGTCAGTCGTTTTGGTTAATGTAGATAACATCAGTGTTTCCACGTAATGGGAACATTTCCTGGTTGAAACACAGACCTCTTTACCTTGCTCTTGCCAGGAAAAAGTATCGAAAGGTTTAAATAACAGAACAAAAAATCCAACTTTTCACTCAGTGGCTTATGTCGCTACATGGTAGATCCACTGGGACATTGTTTCATAAAGAAATTTAGCCTAAATTTGTAAATAGTTTAGAGTCCGGGATTAAAGTTGATGTTGGTTCTTTATATACAGGTCCTTCTCAAAAAATTAGCATATAGTGCTAAATTTCATTATTTTCCATAATGTAATGATTACAATTAAACTTTCATATATTTTAGATTCATTACACACCAACTGAAATTTGTCAGGTCTTTTATTGTTTTAATACTGATGATTTTGGCATACAACTCCTGATAACACAAAAAACCTGTCTCAAAAAATTAACATATTTCACCGTCCAATAAAATAAGTGTTTTTAAAAACAAACAAAAAAAACATGAAATAATAAAGTTCAGTTATGCACTCAATACTTGGTCGGGAATCCTTTTGCAGAAATGACTGCTTCAATGCGCGTGGCATGGAGGCAATCAGCCTGTGACACTGCTGAGGTGTTATGGAGGCCCAGGATGCTTCGATAGCGGCCTTAAGCTCATCCAGAGTGTTGGGTCTTGCGTCTCTCAACTTTCTCTTCACAATATCCCACAGATTCTTTATGGGGTTCAGGTCAGGAGAGTTGGCAGGCCAATTGAGCACAGTAATACCATGGTCAGTAAACCATTTACCAGTGGTTTTGGCACTGTGAGCAGGTGCCAGGTCGTGCTGAAAAATGAAATCTTCATCTCCATAAAGCATTTCAGCCGATGGAAGCATGAAGTGCTCCAAAATCTCCTGATAGCTAGCTGCATTGACCCTGCCCTTGATGAAACACAGTGGACCAACACCAGCAGCTGACATGGCACCCCACACCATCACTGACTGTGGGTACTTGACACTGGACTTCAGGCATTTTGGCATTTCCTTCTCCCCAGTCTTCCTCCAGACTCTGGCACCTTGATTTCCGAATGACATGCAAAATTTGCTTTCATCAGAAAAAAGTACTTGGGACCACTTAGCAACAGTCCAGTGCTGCTTCTCTGTAGCCCAGGTCAGGCGCTTCTGGCCGCTGTTTATGGTTCAAAAGTGGCTTTACCTGGGGAATGTGGCACCTGTAGCCCATTTCCTGCACACGCCTGTGCACGGTGGCTCTGGATGTTTCTACACCAGACTCAGTCCACTGCTTCCTCAGGTCCCCCAAGGTCTGGAATCGGTCCTTCTCCACAATCTTCCTCAGGGTCCGGTCACCTCTTCTCGTGTACAGCGTTTTCTGCACATTGTTCCTTCCAACAGACTTCCATTGAGGTGCCTTGATACAGCACTCTGGGAACAGCTATTTGTTGAGAAATTTCTTTCTGGTCTTACCCTCTTGCTTGAGGGTGTCAATGATGGCCTTCTTGACATCAGTCAGGTCCCTAGTCTTACCCATGATGGGGGTTTTGAGTAATGAACCAGGCAGGGAGTTTTTAAAAGCCTCAGGAATCTTTGCATGTGTTTAGAGTTAATTAGTTGATTCAGAAGATTAGGGTAATAGCTCGTTTAGAGAACCTTTTCTTGATATGTTAATTTTTTGAGACAGGTTTTTTGTGTTATCAGGAGTTGTATGCCAAAATCATCAGTATTAAAACAATAAAAGACCTGACAAATTTCAGTTGGTGTGTAATGAATCTAAAATATATGAAAGTTTAATTGTAATCATTACATTATGGAAAATAATGAAATTTAGCACTATATGCTAATTTTTTGAGAAGGACCTGTATAACCTATCCTTAAGGTACTGCCACACTAAACAATCCGCTAGCGATCTCGTTAGCGTTGCATACTAATGAGATCGCTAGCGGGATTGTTTCTATATCGCTAAATGCTGCCGCATTTAGCGATATAGTTAACGACGCTATCGCAGTTAGCGATCTTCTTAACGACTTTAGCGGTACAAAAGTACCGCTAAATCGCTAAGAAAAGGTGCCACACAGCGATAAGATACTTACCCAGCGGGAGCGCCAGCGATGAAATAGGGTCCGGAGCGATTCCAGCCACGAGCGAGATCACAGCAGGAAGCTCGTCGCTGGAAGCTGCCGCACTGAACAATATCGCTAACGGGATCGCTAAATAGTGACGTTTTTTAGCGATCCGTTAGCGATATTGTTTAGTGTGGCATACCCTTTAGGGTAGATCATCAATATCAGATCATTGGAAATCTAACTCCAAGCACCTCCGCCGATCAGCTGTTTGCAACTCCGTGTTGAGACACTTGTGTGCACAGTGTACAGAGCCAGAACCGCACAGCTCGTCACACCATGTAGTGGCTGTTTTTGGGTACTGCAGCCCAGCTCCTACTGAAGTAAGTGGCACCTGAGCTGCATCCTACCCAACATGTGAATGTTCCCAAGTTAGTTGCCCCATTAGGAACTCCACCTATCCCTTTTTGCTGTAATATAGGGTTTCCCCTCTTCTATGAGCCCTTCTATGGCTTACATGGTCAGCCATTTATTTTTTGAATACGAGTGCTCTCCCTGGTTTTCACAGATCGCACTTGAACCTGTGATAGTCTATGGACCATTCACATCGGTGATTTTTGGTCCACGGAAAATCATGGAGACATGTCCAATTTTGATCCGAGGCTCTGTTCATAATCGGCAATGCTAATCTATGGGTCCATGCAAAAATTGAACAATCGAATGACATCCGAGTGCAGTCCGATATTCATGGACAGTCAGAAAGGACACGTAAGAGAAAAACTGATGACACTCTGATAGGAGTCTGATCAAAATAATTGTTCTGCTTTTCTCATATGTGAGGAAAACGGACATCTGAATGAGGAAACCATTGTGTTTGTGAGACTAATACATTTTCCATCACTAAATATTTATAAATGATTCAATATTCTACTTCTTTCCCTCATTTTCTCGTCCTGTTAGAGACGCTGCCAGGATTTTGATTAATATGACAGCTGTTCGTATATAAATAAGTTTTACCAGTTAGAAGAGTGACGTTGTTACAAGGCCGTAGGATTACCAGTTATGCCATCATAAAGGAAGACGTGTGCAGTACTTTCCTTTTCTCCTAGCCGTTATATAGAGGAGTAGTACATAGTTGTACAGTAACCTGTTGCAGCTGGTTCTTGTGATATCGGAGATTAATGAACAGTTTGCCGTTTTACTTCTTGTTTCTAGTTTGCTCTATCTGCTATTTTCCAGGGTGTGTAGATCTGGGAGGGTCGGATTGACTCCCTGCTGGAGTGTGTTGTTTTGGGATAGTTGCAAAAAGCAGCTGTGAGTAAAGATAAAATTACTGCATCAGTACCATGGTGAAATGAGACGCTAGTCTGTCCGCACAGCAAAACACAATGTGCATATGCTTTCTGTGTCACCTTTCGTTTCCTCCAGGAGTTAGACTATACCCCATCATTTTGGGGTTTTGAGAAATAGCCATAAACCGACCAGACGCATGAAATGCCTGTTGGCTAAATACCTGTTCAGCTGATATTTCCGTTGACTTCACCTTAAGGCCTTATTTTGACATACGATTTTTTTTTCTTCTTGCATAATAAAAGGACTAGTTTTAGATCAGATATTCATCACTGTCTCTATTTTTACCATCGATAATTTTCTCTTGTGAAAAAAAAATAACTGTAGCAAATCGTCTCCTACCCATTACAATACTCTTTACAGTGTTGGGTTAGCATCCATGTGCTGTCATGAATTTCAGGGATCCATAGAGTATTATCTCTGGTTTTGATCCAAGACCAAAAGCAGACCTATCTCCATGACTTTTTGCAGACACTCAGTCGGCAGAAGACACAGACGTATGCAGACTCGTAGACTAATCGGTATGTGGTCTAGCCGTTAAAGGTAGTTTAAAGGCACTGCCACACTTAGCGATCGCACAAGCGATCACGACGACACGACTGGCGAGATCGCTAGTGTGATCGCTATGTGATCGCTAGTTAGATTCCAAACACATCTATCAGCGATCTGTATAACGACTCTGCGTCGTTGGAAAACCTAGTCCCACCTGCGACGCTGGTGAAGTCGTTCATAAAGGGTGTCACACTCAGCGATTCAGGCTCACCAGCGGACACCAACGACCAAAAAACGGCTCAGAACGTTCTAAGCGATCAGCGACATCTCAGCAGGGGCCACATCGCTGCTACATGTCACACACAGCTAAGTCGCTAACGAGATCGCTACTGCGTCATAAATGGTGACGCAGTAGCATCTCGTTAGCGATCTCGCTAGCGATCTCGCTTAGTGTGGCATACCCTTAAGGAGTAAAGTTTCTCCCTCTGGAGAACCCAAGTTGGCACTTGTAGACTTGTAGTTGCTGGTTTGGCTCCTTATCCTAAGTAATGTGACAAGGCCCTTTAAAGGTTCAATATTGACTTTTGGGATAGCCACTTGTATAGATAGCACTAGAGTTCCTTTCTTCTTCCCTTCTTGAAGAGGCTATTTGCATATTTATTTGGAGTGTGGGAGGAAACCCACGCAAACACAGGGAAAACAAAATCCTTGAAATATTCTATTTGAACCCAGGACCCCAGCGTTGCAAAGCAATAGTGATAACCACTGAGCCACCGTGCTACCCCTTAAGGTACTGCCACACTAAACAACATCGCTAACGGGATCGCTAAAAAACGTCACTATTTAGCGATCCCGTTAGCGATGTTGTTGTGTGCGGCATCTACCAGCGACGTGGCCCCTGCTGAGATCCTGCTGTGATCTCGCTCGTCGCTGACATCGTTCCGGACCCTATTTTATCGTCGGCGCCCCCGCTGGTAAGTATATATCGCTGAGTGTGGCACCTTTTCTTAGCGATTTAGCGGTACTTTTGTACCGCTAAAGTCGTTAAGAAGATCGCTAACCGCGATAGCGTCCTTAACGACATCGCCAAGTTAAGCCGCTATCGCGTAAGAACAATCGCTAGCGATCGCATTAGTATGGTCGTTATCGTGATCGCTACGGATTGTTAGTGTGCAGTACTAGACATGTCGAGCCTCAGCCAGCGAAATCAATTCTCCTGTTGCCTATGAGAGATAACCCAAACATCGTCTGCAATAGTTACTGGTTTAGCTTCTTCGTAAGCCTAGTGAAAGGCTTAAAGGGCATATTGACTTTTAGGATTGCTATTCTATGAAGTGGTAGTAGAGTTCTGTGTCTTCTTCCTAAGAGGCTTTCTATCATGGATACACGATAGAACATGTACGGTAAAGTCTGCCACCTAGCTAGTCCGCTAGCGATTCGTTAGCGTTGCATACATGAGATCGCTAGCGGGATTGTTTCTATATCGCTAAATGCGGCACATTTAGCAATATAGTTAACGACGCTATCGCCGTTAGCGAATCTTCTAACGACTTTAGCGGTACAAAAGTACCGCTAACATCGCTAAGAAAAGTGCACTCTGCGATAAGATACTTACCAGGGAAGGCCAGCAATGATATAGGGTCCGTACGATTCCAGCGAGGAGTCACAGCAGGAAGCTCGTCGCTGAAGCTGCCGCACTGAACAATATCGCTAACGGGATCGCTAATATGCGTTTTTCTAGCGATCACGTTAGCGATATTGTTTAGTGTGCATACCCTTAAGTTAAAACATGGACGTCTGAATGAGAGCTAAGGGTTCGCACACAAAATGTTGTGCAAAAATGAACACATTTTGTATGGCATTTTTCATGTGAATGTGAAAACACCTACTACATTTGAAAATGTTTTGGTTTCTGTTGTATTTGGAGCTTTTTGTGTGTCATTTTTTTCCTTCTAAAATGTATAATGCTCTGAAATATGTCTATTTTCCTGACTTCCTGTTAAAGGGAACCAGCCTCCAGAAAAAAAAAACGCTAATAACCTGCAGATATGGGGTTAATCTGCTGGTTAATAGTATTACTAACCTGCCCAATTAACTGCCACACTACTCGATCCCGCTAACGATCTCTGTTGAGCGCACGGATACTAATGAGATCGCTTAGCGGGATCGTTTACAATATACGCTAGTGTTTGGCCACATTAGCTGTCGTTAAGGACGCTACGCGGATTAGCGATCTCCTTACCAAGACTTTAGCGGTCACAAAAGTACCGCTAAATCGCTAAAAAAAGGTGCCACACATCAGCGATATATACTTACCAGCGGGACGCCGACGATCAGAATAGGGTCCGGAACGTCAGGAACGACGGACGAGATCACAGCAGGGGCCACGTCGTTGCTGCATGCCACACAACAACATCGCTAACGGGATCGCTAAATAGTGACGTTTTTTTAGCGATCCCGTTAGCGATGTTGTTTAGTAGTGGCATGGGGAAAAATGAACTTTATTCTCCCCTGCAGGCACTGGGCAGGTTAGTAATGCTATCAATCTGCAGAAATAACCATATTACTGCAGGAGTATAGCGTTTATTTTTCTGGTGACAGGTTCCCTTTAAGACTACAAGAAAAAAATGCATGTGTAAAAATGGCACTAAAGGAACCAAAAATGCTACAAAAAGAAAAACATGAAAAGCCGTTTACTTCATTTTATTAATGCTTTAACAAATAAAAAAAGTGTTTGATGGAGCTACAGTATAAACATGACTGGCATGTTTTATTTGAATCGGGAGAGGAAAGTAAGATTTCTGCCCTGTTGATACAAAGGATCCGGTATCCAGCGTATCCAACCCCCTTTCCCCTGACGGTCTACGTCTCATTACTTCTCCTTTTACCTAAGTATTGTCTTAAGCTGGCTTTAGTTATTAATTGTTGGCATGGCATAGGCAAAGATCTGACATTTCAGTCTAGAGTGAAAACTATTGACTGAGCACAGGATTCTCTTAACTTACAGCTATCGAGTGTCTGCGGCCACCTTATTGATTTGTGACTATGCTGATACTATGTACAATATTCGAGAGGGACCAAAAGCAATAACATGGGGATGTGTGTCAGCATATTAGCAGTTCGCTCCAGACAACAAGTATAGCGGTGAAGAAATAAAATTCTTTTACCCCCGAACTAGTCTAGTTCAGTGAGCTCTTCGTTCTATCTATGAATGAGATTGAAAAAGTCAGATGGTCACACGCAGACTTACATTTACACATGGGGCACATATTCTTTTTAGTGCCGCCACTTGTGCATTGGAGATCTGCTGGGTGGGTGCTATGCTCTTGATACTTTAATTTACTAGGTCATCTAAAAGTATGTGTTGACAGGTGGTTGTACGTGCATGGATCATCAAAGACATGAAACTGAATAAAAATTAGATAATGAAACATGTCAATAAAAGCAAACCGCTTTCAAAATCAAAGTTGGGTTTGTTTCCAGCGCTGAATAATGCAAGTAACGTTTCTGCCAGAATCTACATGTTTAAAATGTAGAAAGGGAATTTGATCCTGACATTTGTCACAAAATATCTCCTTACTAGCTTAACACTTTGTTTAGTACGGTGCTTCGCTTGCAGTTCACCTCTGTTGAATAGGACATTTTTGTCATATGTTGTGTCGATAGAAAGACTGAGACATGTCACCTAAGAGGATTAACTGTGTACTCCTCTTGCCTCTGACCTTGACATTAGATAACACGTGTGTCTCTGATCTTCAGCTCCTCTCATTCTGCTGTGCTGATCTCCAGTATGAAACACCTGCCGTCTCCTCCTAGCATCTGCTCAGGTTATATGGAAGCCAGGACCGAATGTCTGCTTGTCACCAAGGACTGTACTTGTTCCTTTTGTTATATCCGTCCTTTGCTCAAAATGATTTCTAAATACTGGGCTTAGACATGTCGACCTCGACTGTTAAGTGACCACTGACCAAGCTAATTGGCTCTTATTTAATGGCCAATATAGCCTAGCTGAACAGAACTCTAGGTGCACGGAACAATTGCTCATACGATGATAGAATGTCGTTGTTCTCGGCGGCACATCACCTGTTTACACAGGACGACGAGCTGCTGAGAGTGATGATTTTTTTTAATCTAGCTAAAAATCTTTGCACCTGATGAATGAGCATTTAGCCAGTGTATTGAGCGATTGATGCCTGTTTAGACTGCTCGATAGTCGAGCGAGCGTTACTAATAGATTGTAAGTTTGTGAGCAGGACCCTCATTCCTCTTAGTATCTACGGTACTTTGATCTGTGTTTATTGTTATGCTGTAATGTCTATTATCTGTACAAGTCCCCTCTATAATGTAAAGTGCTGCGGAATATGTTGGCGCTGTAGAAATAAAATTATTATTATTATTACTAAGAATACGGTACTCATCCCCAATTATCAGCCCATCTAAATTTGCATTTACAACAGCTAAGGTACAGCATTAAGTGACCGCCGAATTGGCAAAATGCTTGCTGGTCGGCGGTCATTTAATAACCTGTTTACACAGGCGGACAGTGCTTCAGACTTTCATAAAACGATCGGTAAGAGATCCGTCAGTGCACATAGGCTGGTATTGTTCTTGGAAGCGCAATTCCTGTTTTGACAGGACGATGGGCTGTCGAGACCGTTGACCTTTTAGACAAACCAAAAGATCATTTTGCTCGCTTGTTGTATGATTAGGAGTCTGTTTACATTGAAAGATTATCAGGAAATGAGCTTTCCTATTGACACTTGTTTCTAATATAATCGAGCAGTGGAAATGCCCGTTACAACCAACATAACACTATGGAGAGGTTATGTGTGTACACTGGATATACAGGTATAATTTAATGTAACTGGAGATGTCTTATGAAAGCATCAAGGAAATGTTTTTTGTGAGCCATAATTGTACAAAAGGGCCTGTCTTTATATTTATATCCCATTGTAATTATCATTGGCATGTTAAGACTGTGGCTAAAAAATAATGTGAAAGTAATGCGGTGCCTTACAGCACACCTAGCCATGTTCAGGCACTTGTGCATAGGACTATATTGCTGTGCGTGATGTTTAAAGGGTTTCCTGGGCATTGCAGTCCTTGTATTGAGCCTACAAATCCTCCATTGCCTTTTAATATTTTTTTTGAATTTATTTTGAGCTCCTTTCCTGCTTCTTGTATCCATCATTGCCCGTTATCATTGCTGTGCTCCTGCACA
Source organism: Oophaga sylvatica (assembly GCA_033576555.1). Lineage (NCBI taxonomy): Eukaryota > Metazoa > Chordata > Amphibia > Anura > Dendrobatidae > Oophaga > Oophaga sylvatica. The sequence continues at coordinate 52,517,359 of JARQOD010000007.1, read as the reverse complement.
TACTCTGCTCAGTTTCCACTCTGATTAAAGCACAGACCTGAAACAACTGTGCTCCGTGCTTCAGCGTAACTTAACAGGAAGTGCGGAGCTTAAGGTCACATGACTGCATATGTGACAGTTGGGGGATGGAACAAAATTCAAACTCGTAAATTATTTGAAATTTAAACTTTTCTAACAGCTGTTTTAACCCTGTAATAGCCATAGAGCCTTTTAATCACATCATTGTTTCCATTCATTTTCTTTTGCTCCATGCAATCATTAAAGCCCCCCAAATGTGACATTAATTTACATAGTGGGAGCCAGTGACAGGGTACATAATAGTAGTTGTAAAGCAGTTTACAATATACAGGGGGTTTGCACGTGTTTTCAAACCAGCTGCTGTCCTTTCTCACACAGGAAAGTGTCATAGACAAAAAAATCCTGTCCGATCCGTCTGCAGGGGCAGAAAAAGACAACTGCGTTGAGCCTAATATAGCAGAAAGTGATGGAATGTAAGAACACGCTGTGAGCGGAGACGGAGTATTTATAGTTTTAAATGAATCAGAAGCGATCCAGGCAGTGAAATATTCACACAAAAGGTTTCAATTTCTGAACATTGCTGGTTCATTTATTCTTTATACTTATTGAAAATAAATTATTAGCTCTGTGCTTACCATGTACACCACAATATTTATTTTGTCCTGTTTTGTTCTTTTCAACACCATCTGACTGTTATACACTAGTATTGCGCAAAAAGCACTTTTCCATCCAGCAGCATCCAGTAAAACAAATACATACTTTTATGCATTGTGGAGCAGCTGTGTTTCCACCAGTGAATTTAGTGAGACGGTAACCCAGGCAAGTTAAGTAAGCGTCCTTTAGTGTCCAAAAGCTGCACACATGAAATTGCTCATCTCCAGATTGCAACCGGGACGGAACACGTAAATAATGTGCAGTGCCACTGACATTTGAACCCCTGTAAGGTTCAGGGGTGCTATCTTGGTTGCCCACGTCGCTGGCTGTGGTCTGTGTTCACTTCACACAGCACCTTCAGCTCTGCTACATGTGCAATCCGAACACAAGCTGACACACCCAAACCTTTACTGCAGCCATGGGCCACAAAAACTGTCACCGTGGGCCACATGTAAGACCCGTACTGGAGGGAGAGATCCGTCCCACTACCATCCTACAGATCTATCCAAAAATAAAAGCCCAAGACAGGTTTTCCTATGACTTGCAAGTTGCTCAAATAACTTAACCTGGTCCACACTTTTATTTTGCGTGGTAACCACAGCTGTGGCTTTGATTACAATGCGCTCCAGCGGTTCAGTATGCTACTAAGCACGTTCTGGGGGATAAATAACGGCCCTCGCATATGATTCCCCTCACTGGCTCACAACATGGAGATCTGCAATGTTGTATGGGATGAGAATGATCATGTTAATGGTCTTTCCTAAACCGTTTTTGTCAGTCCATGAGAACGACTGACTTGTATGTAGTTGATAGGTGCTCGTTAATGTGCCAGAATTGGCTGCTCTTAATAGGCCTTTACAATGTTATCCATTGGCCATAATAGCATCCGTTTAATGGCTCCGTCTTAAAAATACTCTTGACGTATCTGTTAATCAGATCCCATATTAGTGTATGGGTGACAGATGCATCCATCACAGCCTCCGTTTAATGTATCTCTTGTGTTCTTTTCCCAACGTATATGTTAAATGGAGGTCAGAAAACCTGATGTGAACTTTCCAATGTGTATGGGCTCAGGCCAACAGTCCATCAAACCCAGAATTGAACAGATTGGGTTAAGTAAATTATACAGAATTTAGGGTGATTAAACTATATATAAATATAAAAATTCGAACAAAGATACAAATTTATCTTATCTTTTTAATGAATAATGAGCTCAGCGTTTCGCCCTGCTTGCTCACGGGGGAATGTGTGGCCAAACCTGTATCCTTCTGATTCTTTTAGTGGGAGTTTTCCAAAGCAGCCAATAGACTGACGGGTTTAATTTACTAATTTATTGAAATCCCTCCTACTTAGCTGCCTGCATTGTGGGCCGGATTATCTAGTATAAATCCTATGGTGCCCTTCCAGTACCATCACATGATCACCAATGTCCAATCTTCCTCCCAAATGTTGGACAACTAAAGAGATCTCAATACATATATTCATGATGTCAAGTCACATGATCCGATTGCTTATGCCAGGACCTGCACTACTAAAGAGATATCAGTATATCCACTCATAGAAGGGGGATAAACAGTTCTACAGTGAAATAAATTTTCCCCATTATTAAGTGTGTATGGCATTGTCTAAATGGGCCATCTATCAACTGCCATCAGCTTTCATGTAGCGGATCGGCAGTTGCTCAACAGAAACAGTTGGCATTTGTAATCCCAGTATTAGCCCCCATATGCTTTTGATAGTTATTTGTTGCACAATGGTTATGGCAGTTCTTTCCAGACTACCACATGCATAGGGCAACTCGTTCTGCTGCACGCTCCTGTGTTTTTTATGATAGAGCCACTGCCAGACATCTCTGGCGGGGGCTTATCTCGGGGAGAACAAAAGGATCGGCAGTCCAAAATTGGGTAGGTCGGATCACTGACTTCCCCATACACTTTAGATTGTCTGCCAAGCTTGTCCACACCGAAGGGTTCAACTGATTAGTCTCGTGTGTATGGCGGCCTAGAAATACACAAGATTCATGTGGCACAAACACTTTCAACAATGAACATGTATCAGATATCCACACAATAGGGAATTTATAAGTCTGATCACTGGGATCTGTATCAAGCACTGAGAAAAGATTTTGAGCACGCTCTCACTCTATTCATTGTCTATAGGGTAACATAAACAGCCAGACTCTTGTGCTCGGTGCCTTAAGTTAATTTTTGAGGTAGTAAAATAAAAATTCAACCAATGCTTTTCATTATACTTGTAGGAACACAACTTTGTGTACATTTTGAGGTTTTAAAGGGATTTTTCCATGGACAAAGTACATTTTAATATATATAGATCGAGGAATAAAAATAAGTTCCACAATTGGATGTGGTAACAATTTTTTATTTTTTTTTTTCCCTTTGATGAGATAATCTTATAAATGTGTCCCTGCTACGTGTGGTGTATGTAATGTCTGTGTCTGACCATGCAGGAACTTGGTCTGAACATACCACATCTCCTGGCCAGGGGTTGATGCAAAAGAGTGTATACAGACATTACAGCGTGGGATCGTAGTTGCTGGCTTCTGTGAGTTTAAACATTTTCCTGCCTATTTAAAACTTATTTTACCTAATCAAAAAGTATTGTCTACGATCCACTACTATTCTGTCTGTATACTCTTTTGCTTCCTCCCCTGGCATGGAACTGTGGTATTTTCAGATCATGAACTGGAGCAGCTTTGCATGGTCAGACACAGCTATTACACAGTACACAGCAGGGGCAAATTTGTAAGATTATCTCAGCACAAGGGACATTTTTGTTTAACCCATTCGATTGTGGAAATTATAGTTATTCCAAGATCTATTAATGAAAATGTACTTAGTTCGTGGGACAACTCCTTTAATATTTTTGGCCACTAGTGAGGCCCAGATAACGCCATGTTCTGGTTGGCGAGATCCAAGTGGTAAAAGATTGAGAAGCCGTGCCCTGCCGTGTAATAATCTGCTTTTCCTGCTCGGATAAAGACACAGAATAATACTACTCTGTAAGCAGCGGGGAAGGGCCAACATCATTTTCGCTCTGCTTGGTCCGGTCACTGCTTTCTAGTCTGCTCACTCTGCAGTGGGAAGTTACTAGCGATAAATAATGATACAGAAGCCTGCGAGGGTCAAACTTTTAACATTTTAAGACTATATCACAATTTATAACATTTACAGAAATATATGGCATAATCGTCTCTTTCATTTGGAGTTATTTTTCAATGTCACCAGATGAATGTATATAAAGAATTTTATCCAAGATCACTCTTTTATCCATAATATGCATGTGGCATGACAGCATGTAGAAGCATTTGTCTGGTTTATTTTCATACAGCGTATGTACCCCCAGGGCAGGATATGAGAGCTATTATCTGAAAATCCAGAGATTAATGCTGGAGCGCAGTTAAACACTGAGGGCTGTGTGCGGAGAAGGGGTACTTGGCTAAAGTACCACTGATACTATCTAAGCATTGGGTCAGACTGAGCTCCTGGTATGTCCTTGCAAGCTCTGCAAAACCATGCTGTGCGCGGAGGAGAGAGATCCCCCTGCCGCTCATGACCTGCTTAAGAAGAAGTGTGAGACGTTGCATGTTGCATTTATCTTCTAAGCGTGCATTTCTGTAATCTGCTAATTTCCTCTCTATTTCAAGGATGAAAAAAACAGTGGTTGGTTAATTAGACTGCTCATGGACCTGCTTGATAAAGCTTCTGTTAAGAGGTATACTTTTGATGTGAAAACTTTCAAGTGATTCCAATGTTTTGGGCCTCTGGGACACCGCAACGCATTATATATATTTTTTATAAGGTCTAACACATAAATGCACCACAAATACTGTGAACTGGAGGAATTTCTCCATGTGATAATCCCTGGTAGCATCAAGCTGTTTGCCATGAGTCCTGCTTATCTCATTGTGTTGCATCTACCAGAGTGGGAGCCCACCCAGCCAACTTGTGGATCAGGGGCCGTTTTATCAAATGCATTTGATTTAGGATGAAGTCTTCTTCAAAAATGTCAAGGATAGGACGCTGTTGTCTATAGTGGCTCAGGAGCCACGTATCGACCTTGTGATATGTTGCTCCTCAACCGTCCATCTGTGGCTAAAGATCGCATCCATTGTCTGAAATGTGTCCGCTAGGAGTGTAGTTTTCTACAGGCGGTTTCCCTATGGATAAAGAAAAATTGTTTGGAAGTTGTAACCTTTTCGTTGGGTTCTCCTTGATTATTGTGCACCAATGATGGTAGGAATCTCGTAGCTTTACTGATACTGGACTCGAAAACCTGTCACCAGAGAGTGACACCAGAATCCAAAGCCTATCATGGCATTTTTTTTGTATGTAGAGTTTATTTTTTTGTAGAAGTGTCAGAACATTGCTCATTAATGCAACCTATAAAATAACGTTACCAAAACTGCCACTCAAGGTTGTTTTTATGAGGTGTTTGTGTTCTAAGATCTGCCAGATCAATATCTAGATATGATCATGGGTGATGGTGGATTTGGTACAAGACTATTGATACTAACTTTATATCTGTTACTCATTACGTTTCTAGTCTGGAGGCGTAATGAGGTAAGTGTAACTCCAAGGTGAGGTGTAATGACACTGTGGAGTTCAGCCAAGTCTGATTCAAGTTCGTTGATAAGTTAATTTGTCCATTTAGCATAAAAATCCTTGTTTGAGATAATCAAATATGTAGAGAAGGAAACAATTATTTTATTTGTCTATCAGCAGCTTGGCTCGTGAGCTTGCTATGTCTGTCGTCCATTAAAAGCTTTTTAGCGTGTGTCAAATTTTAAGATGAGTCATATTAAGAAAACGTTGAATTTTCTGGATTAAAACAGATCACAGATATGAAAGTAGCATTTTATTAATCTTTCCATGACTTGCTTGCTCATATAAACAGTTTAGGAGGGTTGATCCTACTGACAGATTCCCTTTAAGGACGCGCCAAATTCATTAGCAGGTGAGCACTTCAAAATGAGTTAAGTACATCTTTCATCTGCCATGTGCCGCTGCAAGAAATGTTCTCCAGTCTGAGCTTCAAGTACATTTGTCGTAATTTGCACCACTTTCATGCTGGAAATTATGATGAATTTGTTGGCAGCACTTGGCCATGCACTTTCTGGCGAAGCTTCACCCCGTTTTTCAGAAAGTTTGCAGAGTGTGCCAGGACTAGTTCAAAAAACTCAAGTCACAAAATGTTTGCGGAACTAAGAATTGTACAAAAAGTTTGCAAAATTTCAAACGGCTTTACACCAGAATTCTGGCGAAAACTGTTTGATGAATTGACCCCATAGTTTTTAAGGAAAAAATTCAGATAAGACTGTAATTCATTGATTTAAATTCCTGTTCCCTGGGGGCTAAAGAGTGCTGAAGAAAGACTTCATATCAATAAATGACAAGTTGTACTAAATCTTTTCAGACAAAATGATATATCAATTCTACCAATTTCTTTCTGCGTCATAGCACTCTGCCTCGAGATGGGCCACCATATTCAGCATGACAGAATCCCTTTAAATTTTGGCAACATACGCAATTGTATTACTGTGTATTGATTCTGGTCTATGTGTTCTATTATTGTTATTATTATTTATTATTATAGTGCCATTTAGTCCATGGCTCTTTACATGTGAGGAGGGGTATACAAAATAAAAACAAGTACAGTAATCTTAAACAATACAAGTCACTACTGGCCTCTGTGTTCTTATTGGTAAATATTAATTTATTATTAGTCATTTTTCATCAGCTTTTGTTTTATGTTTTGTATGTTTTTTTGTTTTTTTTTCGTTTGAAGTGGCATTTTCTGTCCCTTGTGGCTTTGTGGCTGAAAAAGAAACCCTATTCACAGACAAGGAAGTGCACATCTCAACCCTAGTGATCGTCGACTAGTATAAGCCACAGATGATGAGGGTTTTTTATCTATAACTTCCTCCTTCAGCTGACATGCCTTATTGAGATGAATCTATTCCGAGTAATGCCCTGTGATGAGCTTTCACTATAGGACATGCAGTTGGCACATTGGGCTAGAGTCATAGTAACTATTAGAATTAGGTAAATCCAACAGAAAATAAGTGTATCATGGTTCATGACTATTGCTTTTAGAGCAAGGAAGGAATGGTTCTGGTGCAAAAGAATAATTTGGATTAATTTCCCATGTTTTGTTTAGAAAGACTGCACATGATGGAGAATCGGAGTATGGTCTGCTCATTATATGACCACCCGTTTGACAAATGTTATTCTTGTGGTTCTGTATTGCCCATAACCCTTTTTTCTATTTTTTTTTAATGCTTGTCAATAAAATATATGTTTTAGCAATATTATTTTTCTTGTGTTTTATAATTGTTTGACTTAAAATTTAGGAATCAGACCTCGCTGACAGGGACCATACACTGACTTTCCATTGAAGCACATGCACATTCAACTTCGCAAGCAGGGGTGTAAAGTCATCAGGTGCTGTGGCAGACAAGGTGCCAAGGACCCACCAGTAGCATTACCTCTATGGGCCTACTGGTCAGTTACATGTAAATATTACATTACCCTCATTCACAATTGTCTATGCTTTTATATAACAATAAACTGGGTAGTTTGTTAAATTATCGATGAGATGCTACTCTTAACTTTACATAGTGAATTAAGGGTATTATGCCAACTAATTAGTAGAAAGAGGTTCCTACTTCTACATAGAGGCCCACCGGGAGATTCATCTGTCCTCCTGAGGGCCAGTCCGAACCTGATCAGATGCACCAGTAAGAAAGGAAAAACGTTGCCCTCAGCGAAGCCATGGGCAGAGTGCACCATGGCTGGGTTTGTAGGGCAAGCAGGGGTTAAAATGAATATGGTTTGAAGTGGGGGGGCACTAAGAGGGGTCAAAACTTTAGCGGGTTTGGACGTAAGGGTGGAGGGTGTTTACAGTTGAGCAGGGTTTATCTGTCTGAGAAAGGGTGGGGGCTATCAATCGGCACCAGGCACCAAGAGCAAAGGTAAATTAATTTTGGGGGTTCAAGTACGTAAAATGATCAAAATGTTGGATGATGTTTTCATTGGGTCATTTCGGCGAGCGGTGGTGAGGTGGGTTCTTGGAGTTGGTGGCAAAATTGTGGTGGGGGGTTGTACAGCAGGTGGATGTTAACCTCCCCTTTATGTTTGGATTTGGGTTAATTGCCTGGCGGATTTTGGAGCTCTACAGGGTGCGGTCCCTGAGATTCGGTGTTATGGAAAAGGTTTTCTGGGCAACAAAGGTGCCCCGAGCCTGTGGTCGTGGTTGGGGGTAATGCTGGATGGTTCATTATTATTTACTGGTTTCCACCAGGTTTTGGAGCTCCAATAATCTCCTTACAAAGAAGTTATTTATTGTAATGTTTGTTAACGAAAGGCCGATTTGGCCAATTTATCCAAAGAAAAAGATGTGCGGAGTGTTCATTTTGGGGGGAAGGCGTGTTTCATGGAAGCAGGGTTGTTAAATTGTGGGTTGATAGAAGGGAGACAATTGGAAGGAAGCATCTACAATACTGCAGTCAAGTCATAGGTGTAAACTCCCATGAGTATCTTGCATCATGTTTTATTGAAGTTTTCTTGCTCAAATTGCACTACAGTGGAAATGATCTGTTTTTTCACCATTGTTTTGTATTGTGAACGACTTTACTGAATGATTTTATGTTCCTCTCAACCACAATCACTGATGATTTATATGGACTATGGAAATCTTCAGCTCCTTGTGAGCATTTAGAAAGTATTTACTTTCTAATAATTATCCCGCTTGAGCCTTCGTCGCATATTTGTCTCCTGTGATTGTTGCTCCTGCGGATGGCAGCGGGTGGAGTGACGTTCCCCTGTGATTAGTTTGACTTCCTAAGATAATCTCATTTGTTGAACTCTGTTTTCCCATACTTTATTGTAATTAGGTCATTTTGACCCTCTGACCCCTCTGTCCTCAAATAAAAGCAGATGATTTGTTTATGGGGGGGTCAGAGGTCACTAAACAGCTGCATAGACCCGAGTGAGGGAGTCTTCTTAGAAATTTGTAGAATCGGCAGTATGAGCTTTTCACTTGTCTCTGGGAGAAAATTCCCATACATTATTTTAATCTCCTTTCTGACCTCATCACCTGAAAATCTGCTCATCCCTTTTGTCTGAAGACCTGTACTGTGTAAAATGCTTTGATTTTGCTTTGTGATTTAGGCTGAGTTTATACTTTCATATGACAGCCCTTGGTCTGGGTACAGACTGTTTCAGACGGGCACAATCGTGTAGTTGATTACATTACTGTGCCCAGTGGAACGGGTAACCATGAGCCCAGGCGGTCAGCCTGTCAATTACTTGTTAATTACTTCATATTACCTACTTGGCTGTGAACAATGTCCAGGTTGATTCAACCCCTATTATAGGGGGGTTGAATCTCCTTATATAGTCAAGATTGCAAATTTTTTGGACTTGTTGATGAGCCTACGAATATTTCAAGAAATAAAATCACCCATAGTACCCATCTTTAAGAACGCCCATGAAAGAAGATGATCCTTGTGAGTTAGCTCTTCTCCTTGTTTTTAAAAGTACACACATTTTGGTGCCGAATCATTTCACCTCCACCCCATCTACCCCAACTGTGAACCAATAAAACCCCCGATTTATGTTGTTAGGCGTAGGGCTCAAGCATTAGGAGCATGTACCTGCAAAGTAAGGAGCACAATAAACCATTGTATTAGTGTCTTGGTGGAGGGCCCCCCACACTAATGTAGGTATTAACGTAAGTAACACAGAGGTTTGGACCATAAATACCAGCCACAATAGTACTAATGCCACATAGTAACATTAAATGAGGCCTTAGTCCTGCAACTGAGAGACCTGCTGGAGATTATACTAGGTAGTTGGAAAGAGGAATTTCAGCGTCAGCTTGAGTTAGGGCTGTCTCTGGCCCTTCCGGCCCCTCCAGCCTCCTGCCGGATTTGTTGCTCGTGACTGTGCAGCTATCTGAGTGCATCTTTCGAGGACTCAAAGAATATGGTAGCGCCAAGGGCAACCACCGTCTGACGATTTTACAGGTCATCTCTCTGCTTTCCACTACTTGAGTGCGTTCCGCCCCTTTCTGCACTTCATGGTGTATTTTAGAAATTGATTTTAGTTTATGGCCAACTTATCCCACCTGTGTGTTGAGAGTATTGTTGCATTTATTAATTGCATTGAGGACATCTTGCAGGGACGGGGAGTCCCCCTGGGAAATCTCTTCAAGGATACAGCTTTTTTCCTATAGGAGCTGAAGAAGATTCCTTATGCCTTTGAGGGAGCCGCGTGTTAATCTCTCCCTTGCTTCTTTGAGCGCGTCATGGCACAGCCACGGACCGGAGATCAGCTTCCCATCGTTCAGGCACTTTAAGGAAGCGGGTGAGTCAAGCGCCAGTCCGTTCCTCTACCCCTAAATGGCTCGTTCGGGATGAGTGCCGTGGGAGCTCATAGAAGGCACATCTCACCACATGCACCGCCACTCCATGCCATCATGCTCATATCTAATAATCATTTAAAAAAAAACGCAGTGGGTTCTTCCCAGCTTGTTTTTTTTTTTTTTTTTTCAAGTGTGGATGTGATTTTTTTTTTTTTTTTAGCCACAGACATGACTCTATCTGGACTTGGCCTTTCTCTTATGTGGTATGTGGCTTAAGTACGAATTAAGCTGGTTTCACACATCCAACATTCGTGGTCCGGACCGAGCTCGTCATGGAGTTAAGGAAACCACAGAATGGATAGACATGTTTATGATATGCAAATTATGAAAAAATGGGAGCGACATTTTCAAAACATCTTAACGTTATGCACAGGAATACTTACATGCTTTGGCTGCTATCAATTAGGTTATTAATGACTGTCTGAAGAAGGTTCTGCCGTGCTGAATGCACCTGGGTTGCAAATCGTCAAGATTCACTGCTGGCAGCTCCCTTTGCAATTGCTGACCAATGACGTCCCAGATGTGATCAATTGGAGGCAAGTCTGGAGTTGCTGCAGACCATGGTAGCAAGTTTAGACTACACAGAATGCTTATAGTACCCGGGGCAACATGTGGCCTGGTATTTGAGGAAAATCGTCTCCTGGCACACTTTCGTGTTCCTTTGTGAAGGCCTCTTCATTGTGTTGCCTATATAGTCTACAGACTAATCTACCATTGCACCAAAGATGAAAGTGTGACTTATTACTGAAGAGGATAGACCTTCTTTCCACTTTCCATTGCAGTCTTGCTCTTGCCTTTGAGAGCAGTGAGGTCAATAGATCACCTGTAGCAGGACGTCTGGCTCGTAATCCACTGTCGTGCAAACGTCTTCTGATGGTTTGTGGAGACTCTGGTGACTTGTCTTGCTATGTGATGGCTAATTTAACTTTCTGCTTAGAATGCATCACTTTAAGCCCTTCTTTGATTCTGAGGAGACCATGTAGGCAACACCATAATGAGGCCTCCACTAGAGGATTATCGTGTGGGATGGCATAATATTACGGTATCCAGACTAGCCTAGTCTTCATTTCACGTACACTAACAGCTTGGCATTACATTGATTTGGTTGTGTAACCAGTGGAACTGACATTTCTCTAAGGTGTCCCAGGAACAGTTTTTCAACAAGACATTCAGGCCGAATGTTGCTCGTGCTTGTGTGAGCAGCTTGTGTGTCCTATACGTGCTACCATAGCCTACAGCGTCTCCTGACTCCTCTTCCATCGAGCACATCTGATACGTCGTTGGTCAGCAATTGCAAAGGCAGCAGCCAGTAGAGGATGATTTGCCCAATCACATTCAGCATGGCAGAACATTCCTCATACAACCATTAATAACCTCATTTATAGCTGCCAAGGTGTGTAAGTGCAGGGATTTCTGCGATCAGCGCTCATACTCAATACTGAATAAGTCGAGGTGTTCTGAAAATGTTGTTTCCATTATTTCACCATTTGCATGTAATTAACATGTCTATGCTTCCTGGAATTTCCATAATTCCATGACCTTTCCCTTTTGGTGTTGCAATTTCAATGTTGATGGGTATATATTCATTGCTTTGTTAGTTTAGTCTGATATTTAGAGAGTTCACTCATTTAAATCTATGGCGTCCCAATTTTTTTTAGCAGATTTATGGGATAAATGAGAAATCCAGAGATTTTTATTAGGAGAGAAAATTGGTGAATGTTCCAGGAAGGTGGGAAAGACTCCAGCTGGGCTGTGGGCCATCTCGCCTTCCTCAGTGATGTAACACAGGGGTCTTGTGCTGAGCTGCCTGTATGATTTTCTAATTCTGCAAAAGAAACTTAGAGGACCTGTCACCAGGTCAGAAGTGACCAGTTTTTGCTCTTATTTCCCCCCTGCACCTCTGAGTGTTCTGTTTATTGATTGCTCTTTTTATTTTGTTCTTCTTTTATGGTCTTTACCAATGTGGCTTGGCTCACAGGGTAATAACTGTAATGCAGAGCAGCCTAAAGAAACGTCCCCTGAGAAGACTGTGAGCAATGCCCCTCAATAAAGAGCATAAAAATTTACATTAAACAAAAATGTCAAATATCTCTGGAACTGTATGGCAGACTTAAAAAACAAACAAAAGTAATTTCTTAGGGTGACAGCAGCTAAACTGGACATATTTATTATACAGTACAGACCAAAAGTTTGGACACACCTTCTCATTCAAAGATTTTTCTGTATTTTCATGGCTATGAAAATTGTACATTCACACTGAAGGCATCAAAACTATGAATTAACACATGTGGAATTATACATTACACTTTACAAAAAAGTGTGAAACAACTGAAAATATGTCTTATATTCTAGGTTCTTCAAAGTAGCCACCTTTTGCTTTGATTATTGCTTTGCACGCAGAAAAGGATTTATTCAAAATTGAAGGCATAGTGAACCAGAATGGCTACCACAGCATCTTGCAGCAGCATGCTATTCCATTCGGTTTGCGTTTAGTTGGACCATCATTTATTTTTCAACAGGACAATGACCCCAAACACACCTCCAGACTGTGTAAGGGCTATTTGACCAAGAAGGAGAGTGATGGGGTGCTACACCAGATGACCTGGCCTCCACAGTCACCAGACCTGAACCCAATGAGATGGTTTGGGGTGAGCTGGACCGCTCACCGCTTCAATTGTGAATAAATCCCCAACAGTGTTACCAGCAAAGCACCCCCACACCATCACACCACCTCCTCCATGCTTCACGGTGGGAACTAGGCATGTAGAGTCCAGCCGTTCACTTTTTCTGCGTGCAAAGCAGTAATCAAAGCAAAAGGTGGCTACTTTGAAGAACCTAGAATATAAGACATATTTTCAGTTGTTTCACACTTTTTTGTAAAGTGTAATGTATAATTCCACATGTGTTAATTCATAGTTTTGATGCCTTCAGTGTGATTCCACAATTTTCATAGTCCTGAAAATGCAGAAAAATATTTGAATGAGAAGGTGTGTCCAAACTTTTGGTCTGTACTGTATGTACAGACAGAAATATGATCCTATGGACCGATCTTTTGCAGTACAAGAGTTCTGTCTATGAGAGAAGCTACTTGATGTGTTGAAAACGGTAGTGGGCCCCCTTACCTCTTGAGCACCTGTGCTGTTACACCAGTGATATGTCTGCCCATATGTATGCGTATATACACATATATACACAGGTGAAATAAGTATTGAACACGTCACCAAGTTTCTAAGTTATTATATTTCTAAAGGTGCTATCAATGTGACATTCTCACCAGATGATAGTAACATCCTATCCAGTCCACACAGGCAAAGAAATCAAACCATAGATGTCTATAAATAAACTTATATGTAATAATGAGAAATGATGCAGGGAAAAAGTACTGAACACGCTTACTGAAATTCAATTAATACTTTGTACAAAAGCTTTTATTGGGGAGCACAGCTTCAAGACACCTCATGTATGGAGAAACTAGTCGCATGCATTGCTCAGGTATGATTTTGGCCCATTTTTCCATGCAAACACTGCTAAAATCCTAAAGTTTCCATGGGCTTCTTCTATGAACTCTGAGCTTTAGTTATTTGCCTATATTTTCTATTGAATTCAGGTCAGATGATTGCCTGGGTTATTCTAGCAGCTTTATTTTCTTTCTCGGAACCCAATTTGAGAGTTTCCTTGGCTGTGTGTTTGGAATCTTTGTCTTGCTGAAATGTCCACCCTTGTTTCTTCTTCATCATCCTTGTAGATGGCAGCAGACTTTTATCAAAAATGTACATTTAATTCATCCTTCTTTAAATTGTATGAAGTTTGCCAAAGCCATATGCTGAAAAACAGCCCCACATTATGATGTTCTCGCCTCCCAATTCACTGTCAGTATGGTGTTTTGGAGGTGATATGCAGTGCCTTTTGGCTTCCAAATATGGTGTGCATTGTGGTATCCAAAGAGTTCAATTTTGGTCTCTTCTGATGACTATATTCTCCCAGTATTTCACAGACTTGTCTATATGTTGTTGAGCGAAGTTTAAACACGCTTGAAACACGCTTGAACATGCTTTTTCTTCAGCAATGGAGCCTTGCGTGGTGAGCGTACATACAGTCATGGCCAAAAGTTTTGAGAATGACACAAATATTAATTTTTACAAAGTCTACTGCTTCACTTTTTCTAATGGCAATTTGCATATACTCCAGAATGTTATAAAGAGTGATCAGCTTAACAGCAATTACTTGCACAGTCAATATTTGGCTAGAAAATGAACTTTATCCCCCAAAACACATTTCAACATCATTGCAGCCCTGCCTTAAAAGGACCAACTAACCTCTTTTCAGTGATTTCTCCATTAACACAGGTGTGGGTGTTGATGAGGACATGGCTGGAGATCAATCTGTCATGATTAAGTAAGAATGACACCACTGGACACTTTAAAAGGAGGCTGGTGCTTGGCATCATTGTTTCTCTTCTGTTAACCATGGTTATCTCAAAAGAAACACGTGCAGTCATCATTGCAATGCACAAAAATGGCCTAACAGGGAAGAGTATCGCAGCTAGAAAGATTGCACCTCAGTCAACAATCTATCGCATCATCAAGAACTTCAAGGAGAGAGGTTCCATTGTTGCCAAAAAGGCTTCAGGGCACCCAAGAAAGACCAGCAAGCGCCAGGACCGTCTCTTAAAAGTGTTTCAGCTGCGGGATCGGGCTACCAGCAGTGCAGAGCTTGCTCAGGAATGGCAGCAGGCAGGTGTGAGTGCATCTGCACGCACTGTGAGGCGGAGACTCTTGGAGCGAGGCCTGGTCTCAAGGAGGGCAGCAAAGAAGCCACTTCTCTCCAGAAAAAAACATCATGGACAGACTGATATTCTGCAAAAGGTACAGGCAGTGGACTGCTGAGGACTTGGGTAAAGTTATTTTCTCTGATGAATCCCTTTTCGATTGTTTGGGACATCAGGAAAACGCCTCATTCGGAGAAGACAAGGTGAGCGCTACCACCAGTCTTGTCTCATGCCAACTGTTAAGCATCCTGAAACCATTCATGTGTGGGGTTGCTTCTCAGCCAAGGGAATCGGCTCTCTCACAGTCTTGCCTAAAAACACAGCCATGAATAAAGAATGGTACCAGAATGTCCTCCAAGAGCAACTTCTCCCAACCCTCCAAGAGCAGTTTGGCGATCAACAATGCCTTTTTCAGCATGATGGAACACCTTGCCATAAAGCAACGGTGATAACTAAATGGCTCAGGGAACAAAACATAGAGATTTTGGGTCCATGGCCTGGAAACTCCCCAGATCTTAATCCCATTGAGAACTTGTGGTCAATCATCAAGAGACGGGAGGACAAACAAAAACCTAAAAATTCTGACAAAATGAAAGCATTGATTGTGCAAGAATGGACTGCTATCAGTCAGGATTTGGTCCAGACGTTAATTGAGAGCATGCCAGGGAGAATTGCAGAGGTCCTGAAGAAGAAGGGTCAACACTGCAAATATTGACTTGCTGCATTAACTCATTCTGTCAATATAAGCTTTTGTTACTCATATGTTTGCAATTATTATATTTCTGTCTGTGATAAAAACATCTGTCAAACACACATAAAAACCAGAGGGCAGCAGATCATGTGAAAATATAATATTTGTGTCATTCTCAAAACTTTTGGCCATGACTGTACAGGCCATGGAGGTTAAGTGCATTATTTGTTTTATTTTAAACAATTGTACCTGCTGATTCCAGATCTTTCTGCAGCTCTCCACAGGTGGTCCTTGGTTCATAGACAACACTTGTGATAATTCTTTTCACTCCTCTGTCTTAACTCCTGCGGGGAACACCTGGTTATGGCCAGTTTATGGGTAAAATAATGTTCTTTACACTTCCAAATTATGACCCTAAGGTTGGGGTCACACTTGCGAGAAACTCGCATGAGTCTCGCACCTCAATATCTGGCCCAGCCACCTGCACTCACGACCAGAGTGTGTAGGTGCATGTATTTCTATGCTGCTGAACGCTCCGGTCCGAGTGCCGGCGGCAGTGCCGAGTATTGAGGTGCGAGACTCGTGCGAGTTTCTCGCAAGTGTGACTCCGGCCTAAAGGTGCTCACTGAAACCTTCAGTAGTTTAGAAATCCTTCCGTTACCATTGCCATCAGTATGTTTTGCAACAATAAGGTTGCGAAGGTCTTGAGACAGCTCACTGGTTTTAGCCATCGTGAGATGTTTCTTGTATGGAACCTTGGTAATGAGACACCTTTTATAAGCCATCAGTTGAACCAGCTGATATTATTTTTTACAAAGTGGCAGGATTGCTTTGTAATTACAAATAGTTTTCAGCTGGTGTCATGACTTTCCATGGCTTTTTGCACCACTCTTGCTTCGCATGTTCAGTACTTTTTCTTTGTGTCATTTTTCATTATTGCACATTCCGTAACTTCATTTATGGACATCTATGGTTTGATTTCTTTGCCTGTGTGGATTGGCTGGGTTCTTACATCGAGTGAGAATTTAATGTCTTTAACACCTTTAGAAATAATTTAATTAGAAAATTTGTCACTTTTTCATTACTTATATTTATTTATATGTGGAGACAGAGTTTTGGCTTACCAACGTAAAGACCTGTCTGTGATGACACAACTGAAATACGGTCTGTGACCGTTCTTAAAAGATGCAGTCATATGTCTTTTTTTTTTCACTGTTTTGTCGCATTTTTTTAATTCAGTCTATCCTAGTGATTAGAATATGGAGGGTATGAGGTAAGCTCCACTTATTTTAGTATTTATATAGTTTCAAAATTTTCTAGAATGTTTTCATGGCCGGTATAACTGGTGTCAGGAGGCTTGGCTGATGTTTCACAACACATGCAACATGGGTTGTGTTCACATTTTGTGGCTGCTTTGTGAAATTGCAAGGCGGGAAAAAAAACGCATCGTGCTTGCAACATTGAACTGACCCTTGATATAGGAAAATAAGGTGTAAATGCAATAATTGATTTGTGGACATTGTAATGATCGGTAGGTAAATGTTTCAACTAAAGGATGACTGTCCGCATACAATGACTGTTCAAACCAAGCACAGGCACTTGGCATAGCTATGCGGTTCAGTGCATTTTCCCACCCATTTGGTTACCATCTATCTCTGCCCTCATCTTGTAAAGCAAGATCTGTTAAGGTACTGTCACACTAAGCGAGATCGCTAACGAGATCGCTACTGCGTCACCGATTTTATGACGCAGTAGCAATCTCGTTAGCGACTTAGCTGTGTGTGACATGTAGCGGCGATGTGGCCCCTGCTGAGATGTCGCTGATCGCTCATGAACGTTCTGAGCCGTTTTTTGGTCGTTGGTGTCCCGCTGGTGAGCCTGAATCGCTGAGTGTGACACCCTTTATGAACGACTTTACCAGCGTCGCAGGTGGGACTAGATTTTCCCAACGACCCGCAGAGGTCATTATACAGATCGCTGATCTCTGATGAGATCTTTGTGTTTGGAAGCAACTAGCGACCATATAGCGATCGCACCAACGATCTCGCCAGGTCGTGTCGTTGCCGTGATCGCTGGTGCGATCGCTAAGTGTGACAGTGCCTTTAATCAAAGAAAGAAGCAGAGATCAGGCTAGAGGTGAGAAGACGCACATAAACAGTTGGCTCCTCCAGTGTTATACAGCGTGCCTGTGATTGGTTTTGAATAAAGAAAGAGTAGAACAAATATACATCACCTTCTAACAGAGTGAAGTGTGAACAGGTGCAAGCTGCTGTGACTATTATATACGAACCAAAGCATACAGCAGCGCTCTGTATGTGCTGAGATGTATGCATACACTGAATATGTGAAATCTATAAAATCACAGTATTTGACGCATGTATTTGCCAATTCGTGGGTGCCCACCGGCTACGACAATTTGACCTTTCACTTCAGGGACCCTAACCATTTTTTATCTACAAATTTGTAACGCAGGTAGGACCCAATGCTAATTAGAAGCAGCCTTTCACTGATGGGAGGAGGAGTGTTGGTTGTGAACAGTCATCTTGTGCTGGCCAGCTCCCATTATTATAGCGGCAGAGGTATGTGGAGTGCTGTAAATGAAAACCACAAGTGCTCATGTGTTCACCATCTTACCGAAATCTTCACTCGTTTTGACCTGAACAATCCCTTACATACCGTAATCTCTGCATCACTCCAGCATTCGTTGTCACTCTCATTATTTCCCGCACAATCTTTTTTTTTTTTTCTCCCCTCTTATCACTCTTGCTGCTTCTCTCTGACTTGGCCTTCCCTCTTTTCGCTCCTCATCCATTCGCCCTCCTCCAGCTTCTGCTTATACCCTCCTTTTATTGTATAATCTGCTGCCAGCTGTCAGTGATACGTTGCCAAACGCACCCATTTGCAGGCAGCATACCTGGTGCACTGCCAACATTTATAGGACATTTTTCTCTGTTGAAGGGACAGTTCCAAGTGTTTTCTCTCCTTTGTACTGTGATTCGTGCCTTGGAGAAGTTGGAATGCCAAATTCCTGAGTTATTAACACATGTCGGCGGCTGATACATTTTTATAATTTGCCCCAATTTGAATGCAAATGGAGGAGAATTCATCAACGGACGAAGCATGATGGCCTAAAACCAAGTCTAAACCACACCAGTGAGGTCTACAGGGTGATGGGAAATGTGCAGTGTATAATGTATGGATTCCAGAGATTTAGCGCCGTCCCGGGCTAGCATCTATTGTTGACTCGACGGTGACCGAATGTCAGAGAACAGCCGACGGCGTTCTGAGAATTCTTCATGCAAATAAACTCTGGAAGTCACAACAGTTTAATTGTTTCCTTCTGCTCACAATCAAATTCCAAAGCCCTGCTTAGTGATATGAATTAGAGATCTTCCCAAATGAAAGTGGTCACCCCAGGAATGTGCCTCAGCATAATTAGGCCTTAAATGCAGCTGTAAGCTGTAGAAAGCACTAGCTAATTCTTAGATTATCTCGGTCCTTATTCACACGGGCATTATATGTGGCATATGTATGTGAAAAAAATACAGTCACGACCTTCTTCTGACAACATTGAGGAGCATCAGCCTTCCATGACAAACTCTACTGACTACCACTGGGCCTGAAGGAGCCCTAAACTTTACAATGGAATGATAAGGGTAAACCAGTAATAAGCTTCTCTGCACTGTTTCTGCATGTTCCTGATCGTCTTGTAGCTATCTTAACCCCTTAACGACCGCCGATACGCCTTTTAACGGCGGTCATTAAGGGTACTTAAACCACAGCGCCGTTAATTAACGGCGCTGTGGAAAAAGTGAATAGCGCCCCCC
Source organism: Oophaga sylvatica (assembly GCA_033576555.1). Classification (NCBI taxonomy): domain Eukaryota; kingdom Metazoa; phylum Chordata; class Amphibia; order Anura; family Dendrobatidae; genus Oophaga; species Oophaga sylvatica. The sequence continues at coordinate 52,497,957 of JARQOD010000007.1, read as the reverse complement.
AGAGGCGCATTTTCTCCGGGGTCTCGGCTACCGGGGTAGCCGAGACCCCAGAGAACATGAATCGGGTCGGTTTTTACCGACACCGATGTTGCGATCGCCGTTATTAACCCTATAACGGCGACCGCAAAAAAAAAAAAAAAAAAGTTGTGTCATTTAATTTCTCTGTCCCCTGATGTCATCGGACATCAGAGGACAGAGAAAAAGGGTCCCCAGGACCCCCATGTGGCCCCCGATCCAGTCCATGTGGCCCCCGGGCCCTCCGTTGTCCCCCGGTGCCGGCGCCGTTAAGACAATGGCGGGCGCATGCCCAGTGCGCCCGCCGCTATGTGCCGCTGTGCTGGTGGGGGGATGGGCAAATATTCTCTGGGGTCTCGGCTACCGGGGGTAGCCGAGACCCCAGAGAACATGATCCGGGTCGGTATTCACCGATCCCGGTGTTGCGATCGCGGCTATGCAAGCATAGCCGCGATCGCAAAAAAAAAAAAAAAAAAATAATGATTTCTCTCCCCTCTGATGTGATCGCACATCAGAGGGGAGAAAATGAGGGTCCCCCGGTCCCCCGATCGCCCCCCCGTATACTTACCGGTGTCCTCCGTCCTCCCGCAGGCCCCAGGATCCCGGCTTCTTCTCCCTGCAAAAAAAAAATGGCGGGCGCATGCGCAGTGCGCCCGCCGATCTGCTTTGGCGGCAGATTCAAATTTTTTTTCATTCATTCTCATAAAAGTACATTTTGATCACTGTGATAAACTATCACAGTGATCAAAATAAAAAAAACAGTACATAACCCCCCCATTTATCACCCCCTTAGTTAGGGACATATAATAAAAAGTAGAAATTATATTTATTTTCATTTTTCTGTTAGGGTTAGGGTTATAATTAGGGTTAGGGTTATAATTAGGGTTAAGGTTATAATTAGGGTTAGGGTTAGCATTAGGCTGGTTTCACACATCCGGTGTGCAGCGCCGCATCAGAAAATCTGATGCGCCGCATGCGTTTTTTTTTGCATTGACTTGCATTAGCGCCGGATGGCGCCGCATGTCAATGCGTTGCATGCGGTTTTGTCCGGATGCGGCGCAAATGTACATTGCGGCGGCCGGACAAAACGCTGCATGTAACGTTTTTTGTTTTTTGCCGGATGGTTTCTGATGTCTCCGGGCATCAGAAACCATCCGGCAAAAAACTGCATGCGGCCGCCGGCGGTGCATCAGGTTTTCTGATGCGGCGCTGCGGCAAAATGCCGGGGGCGCCGACAGGCGCCCGCCGGAAGTGTGAAAGCAGCCTTAGGGTAAGGGTTATAATTAGCGTTAGGGTTAAGCTGGGTTCATACTGCGTTATGGCAGTCCGTTAGACGGACTGCGTTACACCGCGGTATAACGCGGTGTAACGCAGTCCGTTAACGCTGCCATTCACCCCCATTTGAGGGCGCATCGCGACGCATGCCGTAAAGCGGCATGCGTTTGCGACGTGCCATCATTCAGTGACGGAGCCTCGGACGCGGGCTGCAGCGTTTGGGCTCCGTCACCGCTAGCGCAGATGAATCATCTGCTGATTCCTCTGCGCTAGCGGGTATAGCATAATGCGATCGCGTTATGCTATACCGTTACCAGCCCGTCAACGCTATGTGTTGAACGGGCTGGTAAAACGCAAAATGAACCTAGCCTTAGGGTTAGGGTTATAATTAGGGTTAGAATTAGGGTTAGGGTTACAATTAGGGTTAGGGTTATAATTAAGGTTATAATTAAGGTTAGGGTTACAATTAGGGTTGGAATTAGGGTTGGGATTTAGGTTAGGATTAGGGTTGGGATTAGGGTTAGGGGTGTGTTGGGATTAGGGTTGGAGCTAGAATTGAGGGATTTCCACTATTTAGGCACATCAGGGGGTCTCCAAACACGATGTGGCGTTCAAAAAGTCAAATGGCGCTCCCTCCCTTCCGAGCCCTGCCGTGCGCCCAAACAGTGGTTTACCCCAACATATGGAGTATCAGCGTACTCAGGACAAATTGCACACCAATTTTGGGGTTCTAATTTCTCCGATTACCCTTGGGAAAATAAAAAATAGCTGGCTAAAAAAATCATTTTTGAGAAAAAAAATGATTTTTCATTTTCACGGCTCTGCGTTTATAAATTTCTGTGAAGCACTAGGGGGTTCAAAGTGCTCACCACACATCTAGATAAGCTCCTTAAGGGGTCTAGTTTCCAAAATGGGGTCACTTGTGGGGGGTTTCCACTGTTTAGGCTCATCTGGGGCACTGCAAACGGAACATGACCCCCACCAACGTCTGCATTCCAAAACGTTATTACTTCCTTTCCAAGCCCTGCTGTGCGCCAAAACAGTTCCCCCCCCCCACATATTTGGTATCAGCGTACTCAGGACAAATTGGACAACAACTTTTGGGTCCAATTTCCTTGTGAAAAATCAAAAATTTGGGACTAAAAAAATCATTTTTGTGGAAAATTGATTTTTTTTTTTCACACCCAGGCATTATAAACTTTTGTGAAACACTTGGAGGTTCAAAGTGCTCACCACAGATCTAGATAAGTTCCTTATGGGGTCTAGTTTCCAAAATGGGGTCACTTGTGGGGGTTTTCCACTGTTTAGGCTCATCTGGGGCACTGCAAACGGAACATGACCCCCACCAACGTCTGCATTCCAAAACGTTATTACTTCCTTTCCAAGCCCTGCTGTGCGCCAAAACAGTTTCCCCCCCCCCACATATTTGGTATCAGCGTACTCAGGACAAATTGGACAACAACTTTTGGGGTCCAATTTCCTTGGGAAAAATCAAAAATTTGGGACTAAAAAATCATTTTTGTGGAAAATTGTTTTGTTTTTTTTTCACACCCAGGCATTATAAACTTTTGTGAAACACTTGGGGGTTCAAAGTGCTCACAGCGGATCTAGATAAGTTCCATAGGTGGTCTAGTTTCCAAAATGGTGTCACTTGTGGGGGGTTTCCACTGTTTAGGCGCATCAGGGGCTCTCCAAACGCGACATGGTGTCCAATCTCAATTCCAGCCAATTTTGGTTTGAAAAAGTCAAACGGTGCTGCTTCCATTCCAAGCCCTGCCGTGCGCCCAAACAGTGGTCCCCCCCCATATATGGGGTATCAGCATACTCAGGACAAATTGTACAACAACTTTTGTTGTCCAATTTCTCCTGTTACCCTTGTGAAAATAAAAAATTGGGGACTAAACGATCAGGTTTGTGGAAAAAATATGATTTTTTATTTTCACGCCCGGCGTTATAAACTTCTGTGAAGCACTTGGGGCTTCAAAGTGCTCACCACACATCTAGATAAGTTCCTTAGGGGGTCTAGTTTCCAAAATGTGGTCACTTGTGGGGGGTTTCCACTGTTTAGACACATCAGGGCCTCTACAAATGCGACATGGCGTCCAGCCAATTCCGCGTTGAAAAAGTCAAACGGAGCTCCTTCCCTTGCGACCTCTGCCGTGCGCCCAAAAAGTGGTTTACCCCAACATATGGGGTATCGGCATGCTCAGGACAAATTGCACAAAAACTTTTGGGGTCTTGTTACCCTTGGGAAAATAAAAATTGGGGTGAAAAGATCATTTTGTGGAAAAAATATGATTTTTTATTTTCACGGCTCTACGTTATAAACTTGTGTGAATCACTTGGAGGTTCAAAGTGCTCACCACACATCTAGATAAGTTCCTTAGGGGGTCTAGTTTCCAAAATGGGGTCACTTGTTGGGGGTTTCCACTGTTTAGGCACATCAGGGGCTCTCTAAACGCGACATGGCATCCAGCCAATTCTGCGTTGAAAAAGTCAAACAGCGCTCCTTCCCTTGCGACCTCTGCCGTGCGCCCAAAAAGTGGTTTACCCCCACATATGGGGTATCAGCATGCTCAGGACAAATTGCACAAAAACTTTTGCGGTCTTATTACCCTTGGGAAATTAAAAATTGGGGTGAAAAGATCATTTTTGTGAAAAAAAATTTTTTTTTTTTTCACGGCTCTAGGTTATAAACTTGTGTGAAGCACTTGGAGGTTCAAAGTTCTCACCACACATCTAGATAAGTTCCTTAAGGGGTCTTGTATCCAAAATGGGGTCACTTGTGGGGTGTTTCCACTGTTTAGGCACATCAGAGGCTATCTAAACGCGACATGGCATTCAGCCAATTCTGCGTTGAAAAAGTCAAACGGCGCTCCTTCCCTTTCGACCTCTGCCACGCGCCCAAAAAGTGGTTTACCCCCACATATGGGGTATCAAAGTATTCAGAAGAAATTGCACAACAAATTTTGTGGTTCATTTTTTCTTTTAACACTTGTGAAAATAAAAAAACTTGGTTCCGAAGTAAAGCTTTTGCAAAAAAAGTTAAATGTCAATTTTTTCCTTCCACATTGCTTCAGCTCCTGTGAAGCACTTGAAGGGTTAATAAACTTCTTGAATGTGGTTTTGAGCACCTTGAGGGGTGCAGTTTTTAGAATGGTGTCACTTTTGGGTATTTTCTATCATATAGACCCCTCAAAGTGACTTCAAATGTGATGTGGTCCCTAAAAAAAAATGGTGTTGTAAAAATGAGAAATCGCTGGTCAACTTTTAACCCTTATAACTTCGTAACAAAAAAAAATTTTGGTCCCAAAATTGTGCTGATGTAAAGTAGACATGTGGGAAATGTTATTTATTAAGAAATTTGTGTGACATATCTCTCTGATTTAAGGGCATAAAAATTTAAAGTTTGAAAATTGTTAAATTTTCAAAATTTTCGCCATATTTCCGTTTTTTTTCATAAATAAACACAAGTCATATCAAAGAAATTTTACCACTAACGTGAAGTACAATATGTCACGAAAAAACAATCTCAGAATCAGCGGGATTCGTTAAAGCGTTCCAGAGTTATAACCTCATAAAGTGACAGTGGTCAGAATTGTAAAAATTGGCCCGGTCATTAAGCTGCAAAATGGCTCTGTCCTTAAGGGGTTAAAGGGTTACACGCCTGCTAATCTGCTTATTTTTATAAATACTAAAGAACATACTTGTTTTTTATTATGTATACCCCTCTTCACATGTAAAGTGCCATGGAATAAATGACTTTATAATAATGAATAATAATAACATGGTAAAGTTTATACAAGGAGCATGACCTAGTAACGAAAGGATAAAGGGGAGAGGCTCCTGCTGCAGCCAGTTACCTTACAGCCAGACACAGTACAGGAATTAGAGGGGGAATGGGAGACATAGCTGATCTTCTGGCCCTGTAAAGATGGCATAGATAGATAGATTTTTATGTTCTATGCTTTTTGAATATAGACATTAAATTATACATGTATACAATTAAAATAAAGGTATTCTTAGAAATGGTCAAGGGATTTGCCTAATTGGGTTGTTTGGCCTTCGTGTGACCATAGACTTGTACCCTATGTGACTACAGACTTGTGAATACTCACATTGCATGAATGTGGTCAGGATTATCCGGTGTCGGCGGTGAGCACATGACCGCTAGTATGTGATTTGCATACATGCCGTCACGTGCCGACTAGATGGGCGCGGCCTCACTCAATGCAAATGTATTGAGCTAGGTCTGACAAGTCTAGTTGGAATGTAGCCAGAAGTATGCAAATGGCATGATTGTGGTCTCATGATCGCCATTCTCAGCACCGGAGAATCCGTACTGTGTGTCCGATGTGAGGATTCACAAGTCCTTTTTAAGGCAATGTTCACACTCATTGGATGTGTGCAGGAGCTGAAAAGCCGCAATGGCTCATTCGAGAATGACTGAATCTTGCAGGAAACAGATGTTTCACCGGAAGCCGCATGGTTTTTCTAGTGAAGCAGCTGTTTCCGTGCAAACTTAAATGCGATCATGTCCACAGTGGCTCGCCGTTTTTCCACAAATCAGTGCATTTTTGCAGTATTTGTTTTTAACTTTGCAGGATGTTAGACAGGGTCAAAAATAAGCACAATAAAGTCACCCAAATATGTGATAAAACCATGTGTAGTTGCAGATTTTGGTAACTCCTAAGCCTGTCCTCGGTCTATCTGTGGTATCCTGATCCTTGATTATCCAATTCCCTGATTAATAAGAAGACGGGGGTCGTTATTCTAGTGTGAACCTGGACCTGTTTCCAGCGCTAGGGACGTATAGATGGGAGTGATTGTGATACGATGCAGTAAGCCGGAGCTGTGGCTGCTTCTGATCTGCTGTTCAGTGGGCCTACTATAATAACACAAAAGCAGCTGTGCGACTGGTGTTCATTGTGCAGAGCAAACCGCGTGTAAACGAATTGTGTGTTTCTAGAGCAGTTTGCAGAGCCCTGTGTATGTATTACTGCAGCTGCCTGTGCCGTACGCTGGAGCGTCTCTGCTTTGCGGCTCTGTCACCCAGAAAATGATCAAATCAACAGGGCCCACTGCCTGGCTGGCAGATATGCCCAGGAATGACCAGATCCCTATGTAAACGTCTCGTCTGATATTTCTGTAACTGTTTAGAGTATTGCGACCGTTATACATATGCAGCAGATGTTGCATTATCTGAACTAGAACATATTTACCATACTATGATTCTCGGGCCGACTAGATGGCATGTACAGATTCTACCCCCCTGAAATATGTTTGCTTGCTCTGATGTCACGTAAAGAGTTGTTTCTCGCAAACAAAATTCTCCTAACTAGTGGATAGAGCATAATAGCTAACCCTTGTGTGTCTGACCACTGTGGTTCCCATTGACCTCGAGAACTGGGCCTAAGAGGAGCAGAGGTGTGCATGATCAACGTCTGCTCCATTTTTGTCTATGGGACTGCTGGAGAAAGGCGGGCGCTGTTCTCTCCTTTTTCCGGCAGTCCCTTTGACGATGAATGGAGTGGAGGCCGGGCATGCATACCTCTGCTCAGTTCGGGACGGGGCTGCAAACTCCAGTTCTTGAGGTTACTGGGGGTCCCAGTGATAAGCATGTTATCCACTAGCCAATTAATTTTTCTTTTTGGGAATAATCCTTTAAAGAGGACCCATCAGCTCTTTTGACTTGTTAGTTTTAGAAAATACTTCTATTCCCCATAATATAACTATGCTGAACCTTATTTTATACAGATGTGCCAAGGGTGATGGAAGTATGCTGCGCTGCTGATTCAATGACAAGTCACAATGAGATGAAGAATTACTGGTTTAACGTTGACGCGTTTCGTAGTCACTCCTACTCCTTCCTCAGGTATCCTGAAGAAGGAGTGGGAGTGACTCCTTGGCACATTTGTATATATTTCCTTTGGAAGCTGCAGCAGCTGTTATTTCTGCATTTCTAGTCTAGGGGTTGTGTATCACATAACCGAATAAGGTGAGCACACCTGCCTTTTTGTTTTCTCTTCTCTTTATTACTCGGATAAGACACTATTGAACTTTTGTATTTTTTATGAAGCTTTATTTTGTAAATCTTTGTTGTCCTGTTTTTCTTTTTTTATTCTGTCATTTCTCCTAGAAATGCATGACAATTTGGAGTTGTCAGATGACAGTGTGTCCCTACACACTCCAGTCCTGTCCAGTCATTGCTGACTGTGTAGGTACACACCCCTTTAATGTGGACAATGGTAACCTACACTTGTTTTTTTTTTTTTTTTAATAATTAATTTTTTGGAGGATTTGCAGAAAATTAACTTCTCCGTTCTAGAATGATAATGTAGAATTGTATGCTTTAATAAATACATGTATCCTCCAAAAATATTACATGTCAGGAGAGCTGAGAGGTCCTGTTACAAATGTATATTCTCCTTTGCAAAACCTGTACAAATTAATTTGGGAATGGCATTACTTGTGTGTAACACTGTATTAGGGAGCTGCTATTTCGCCTCTCCTTACATGCATTGCGGTCCCATATCAGAGCTGAACCTGCGCATTCAGGCACATTTTGTAGCACAGCAGCTGCAACAGACACAGCTCATAGTAAGACATGAGTAATGTCAAAACTCTCGAAATCCAGAAGAACTGGTGTAAAAACAAGCTACCGTACCGTAAATGCAGGCTGTGTGCCAGGCTCGTGACTTCACTGTCCATTCAACTCCCTGCTTTGTGGCACCTACATATTGTTGATTTATATACCATATATTAAATGGAGAAAGTCTGCCAAAAAATATATTATACTATAGTAATACATAGGGCCCGATTCATCATTCCAGTTTTGCCATTTTTGGCATAAATAACTTTCATTTGATGACTTCTTGAGTTGCAACAAATTCATCACAGGATTTGAGCCTTTTTACAGTTTTCTTTTGTTGTTTTAGTTAATTTTCAGCTCTTTATGTTAATGCGGCATTTTTAGATCGTTTTAATTAATACACTGCAACTTTTTAAAAAGTTGCAGTATTTTTTTGCGCAAATGTATTCCTGCCTCCTCCTTTCTGCAACATTTTGCTGAATATTTGATTTCATTTGTTCTAAAAAGGCTCAAAAAAAGGAAGACCAAAATTAACAACATTTTCGGCCAAAATTCAGAGAACTGCGTTTGCTGTTTTGCAAAGCTTGGTGCAAAAAATGCAAATACATGCAATAAGACAAAAAAGAAAAGTCACTTTAAAAACCCCTCACAAATGATTTATATCATCTATTTGCCGCTGTTCCCCTGAATCTTTTTCACTGTTCTTCTCCATTTTTGAGATATGTCCCTATCTTGTATTTAAATTTGGTTAGTTCAGGGGGGCGGGATCCTAATGAGGACACCCACAGAGGAGAGGAGGACCACGCCCCCTTGGCTAACAAGACTGGATTTACATAAAGGAAAGAAGAGGCCATGTCTCGGGAATGGAGTGATGCAGGAACAGAAAAACAAGTATGCCAGATTCAGGAGAACATCAGCAGGGAAAAAAAATGCATATTAATGGCAAGTGACAGGACCTCTTTAAGAAGTCAGACCGGCATTAATAGGCCTGTTTATTGTCTCTGCTTGGAAATCCAAAGATCTGGAAGACAAAATAAGGTCCATAGTGCTCTAATGACTGCCATGGGCAACTATGATGGTTGTGATACCATTAAAAAACTGTATTTGAGAAGTGTCAGACCACGTTGGCCCAAGAGCTGGTCTTGGGCCAACGTGGTCTGACACTTCTCAAATACAGTCCATATTAGTAAAAGTATTGTAGGGGCAGTGAGGTGTTTTCAGATAAATTGTAGAATGTATCCCATGTGGTGTACTTGCAGAATAATCCGGTTTTCATGAAAGAACATTATTCCTTGTGCTATCGGTGGTCATCTGATACGCCGTTATTATAAAAAGCTTCCTCCATTGTGTGTAGGACACATTTACATATGGGTTCTTAGTCTTTATAATGAATAATGGTAATAATAATAATGGCGATGATGCTATTCCCTTCGATTTGTTGTTGCCATTTTCCTCCACGCGTTTCCTGCCCTCGTTATTTATTAATGTGCTGGGATGTTTACGAGGTTGAAGGGGAAAAATGAAAACCCATATTGCGCCTGCCATTAGGAATTTCGGCTATTCGTGGCTGTGTGAAATAGCAGGCGGGGGCTTTTCATTTAGGAGAAGACTGTATCAGCCTGTGGCTGTTTGGCCATAGATCTATGCTTGAAATGAATCCAAGAGACCCTTCATAAATGGCTCCTCTGTGTGAGATATTACTTGAGAAAGCAGATTTCTTTCGCCCAGAGTTTTTAGTAAATGACAAGTCCTTTCATCTTGTATAAAATAGGGTTCATTTTGTGAATTGGTGGGAGGATGGGGTAAGTGGAAATGACAGCCCTCACCCCCCAATAATAATAATAATATGACCTCTTAAGTCCTCTTATTATTTTCTAAACATCCTATTTCAACACCCTCTTATTTTTCATTATTTTTCTGAAATGACCGGATCGGAAAATGAATAATTTAGAACAGTCTTCACTAGTTTTATGTCTTTAGCTTGATGAGACTGCAGGCAATTAGGGTTGTTTTTCACTTGGGGTGGTTTTACGCTGTATGACGAATGTTAGTAGCCTTTATAGACAGACCGACTACGCTTCCATCAGCACAGAACGCTCAGTAATTGTTCTGTGCGCATAGATTGTCACTGGTCTCGGCAGCACATTTGCTGAACGATGTGCTGCCGAGCAAGATGATTTTCAATGATTTTTACGTAAAGTGCTGTTTAGCAGAGAATGGGTGCAAGTGAAATTATGTTTTACCTGTACGAGATGCGTGGCCAAAAACCACATTGCAAACAGTGTCACAATCTCGTGTGGTTTTTCCATCACAGTTATTGTAAATGAGTATTTTGGGAACGGTAACTTTTTACAAGGGCACTGTGCAATGATGTGACATAGGAATAATCTAATGATACCCCTGCACGCGGTAATATCTGGAAATAAAGCGTTCCTGGACTCTTTCTAATACCAACCTGCAAACAGTAAATACAACTGTTTGCAACAAGCTCGTAACACACTGTCAGCGCAAAGTAAGAAAGAAAGCAAAAAAGTCTTCAGAGTAACAATTGTCATATATCCTTTGATTAACCCTACAACTTCCATAGTTGCGTATTTTCAGAACAGTCATTTTTTTTCCCAACCTATTTCACAGAATGTGCGAGTTGGGTTTCGTGTGAAATCACCGGTGCAGATAGTAAACTTGCAGTCTTCATGTTTTGTCTTGTAAACATAATTGGGTTTCCCAATTTATATTACTAACATAAATTAGAAAGTACATGAAGTGCCCACAATTTGGATTAAAACTCCTCATAAAGCAGGTCTCCGGGATATTTTCTTTCTTGGATGTTCAGTACAATGTGTGTGTACTTGTAACTAGAGAAGCCACCTAAAGTCTCTTAATTCCAGTTTTTCATTGGATGAAGAAATAGAAATCTATTATTTATTTATGAGGATAAAATCATCTTTTATTATGCAAACAGGACAATAATTTTTGATGAATTTAAATTCAAGCGTTTAAAAGGAACCTGGCCAGAGATTAATGCTGCCCGGACTATAGGACATATAAATCGGACGCAGGCTATGTTATTGCAGCCAAGTCTGTATTACTCTGAAACACTGCAAAGTTTTAGAGAAAACATACTTTGAAAATCTGGCTGGAGAGCATGGTCTTGGACGACTAGTCTGAGACTGGTCCCCTGCAGCTTCTTCCTTTCTCGGTCCTCTCCCTATGCCTTAGGGCAGTGTTCCCCAACTCCCGGTCCTCAAGAGCCACCAACAGGTCAAGTTTTCAGGATTTCCTCAGTATGGCTCAGACGATTATCGCATCACCTGGACAGGCAATAATTTCATCACCTGTGCAACACTAAGGAAATCCTGAAAACATGACTTGTTGGTGGCTCTGGAGGACCAGAGTTGGGAAACACTGCCTTAGGGACAGACCTGTCAATCTAAAGGGATGGAACGGAAGAAGACACCAGGGACTGGCTTCTTGGACAGGTTATCCAGGACGCGTAGTCCCCCTCTGGATTTCCAAAATAGTTTTCAGAGTGAATCATAAACTGCTGCAGTAATGCTGCCAGTGTCTGATACATGCTGCTCGTATTTTAGGCAGCAATCTGACTCTTGCATGCATTTTTTTTTCTAGGCATAGATTGTCTTATAGTAATAAATGTTGGCATGCTCACAGCTTTGGCACCTCAACAGATCCAGCGCAAGTGGCTCCTCCGGGAACGATGTTTGCTCCTTTCAAAAGTTACCAGGACTTTTGCAGTGTTCAGGTGACTAATTGCAGCGTGTCTTTGGACTCGCTTTTCTAGTCACCTGACAGCTGTAAACCTGTAACTGACTGCTGTAAACATGAAAAATATTTAGAATTGAGAGTCCTCAGTGGTTGATACCTTTTAATGGCTAACTGAAAAGATGATAACAAATTGCAAGCTTTTGAGACTACTCAGGTCTCTTCATCAGGCAAAGACTAAAACAAAAACTGAAGAATCACATATTTATACACAACACAGCACAGAAATAATGCAATAGATAAGACAAGTGATGTGAAGCAGAACTGTCATTATAGGAGAGTGATGAACATAAATATTGGAACAGTTCATAGATAAGGAGTGTGAAAGTTTTATTGCCCTCTGATTGGGGTCTGGTATTGTGTTTTGATGCTGTGTTGTGTATAAATATGTGATTCTTCAGTTTTTGTTTTAGTCTTTGCCTGATGAAGAGACCTGAGTAGTCTCAAAAGCTTGCAATTTGTTATCTTTTCAGTTAGCCATTAAAAGGTATCAACCACTGAGGACTCTCGATTCTAAATATTTTTCTATCTACTGGCTAACACGGTACGAAGATACACATCTTTCCTATATCATGCTGTAACATGTAACTGACTGCTGTAAATATGTAACTGACTGCTGTGAAACATGTAACTGACTGCTGTGCACATGTAACTGCCAGCTGTAACAACATGTAACTGACTGCAGCTGTGAACATGTAACTGCCAGCTGTGAACATGTAACTGCGCTGTAACATGTAACTGCAGTGTGAACATGTAACTGCCAGCTGTGAACATGTAACTGCCAGCTGTGAACATGTAACTGCCAGCTGTGAACATGTAACTGCCAGCTGTGAACATGTAACTGCCAGCTGTGAACATGTAACTGCCAGCTGTGAACATAACTGCGCGTGAACATGTAACTGCCAGCTGTGAACATGTAACTGAAGCTGTGACATGTAACCACTGTAACATGTAACTGCCAGCTGTGAACATGTAACTGCCAGCTGTGAACATGTAACTGCCAGCTGTGAACATGTAACTGCCAGCTGTGAACATGTAACTGCCAGCTGTGAACATGACAGCTGTAAAGAGGTAACTTCCAGACATCGTTTCTGAAGCTGCTTGCTCCTTATCCGCGGGGACGGTGAACGGTGTGTATGCCAACGTTTCATTTTAAAGCCAATCATGCCTAGGAAGAAAATAATTCTAGAGTTGAACTAAAATGTTCAAAGACATACAGTACAGTATGTAAAATACAGAAACCACTGTGCTATTATAAAGAGGTATATGGGATGGACTGTGTACGGTAAATATTAACTTGTGGATTAGTGCTAGATTACAACTGTCGCTCATTCCTAATCCGACATTACTATTATTCTACTATGACAGTCCTCGCTTGTGCCAGATGTTCCTGCTGCAAGAACATATGTTGGATATTGAGGTTACCTATAAAGAGGTGACTAATCTGCAGTAGAAGCGCGGTCTGTAGTAAGTCCATTATATAGCTACTTATTATGTGTCATCTATATGTCATGCTCCATGGACAGGTATATTTCCACTGTCAGCTGATTCACAAGGACAGTTAGGTTTGCAGTCTGTAGCCTGCAGCTACAATGTTTCTGCCTCCTTGCTTATTTGGCGGTGTAATAGTGAGGTATGCGGCTGTTTGTTTAGGGCGCTATCGGCATATGTAACTCACAGAGTTCAAGTTGAGACAGCACATCCAGAGCTTTGTCATTATGGAAGTGAGATTTCATATCCGCATCAAATGTCTCTTTTCTTCCTCTTTTCTTTCATTTCTGTAAGAGTTCCGAGACCGTGACGCACACATGAACTAGAATAAGTGTACGGAGATGTATACATTTCCTTGTGCGGGTGTTTTTGGGTGTCGACTTGTGTATCTGCTTTGTATTAAATGGTTCCTTCAAACACCGTATAATAAAAGTTGATGTATATCTGTGTCTGAAAGTGATATTGATTTCCATTCATCTACAGTGAGTGCGCCCCAATGTGGCTCCAACGTGATCAGATCCAACGATTGAGGAGGACTCCAGCTATTGTGGAGAGTGATTGAGATTGGGAAGAGGGACCACCAAGCCACCCATTATTCTCCAGCTCTGGTGGCACAAGCTGCTTGGTGGCTTAAGCCAAACTCAAAAGCTTGAATCAGGACATATAAAAAACTATGGAAATTAAAAACCATTGACTGTCTGGACACTGTCCACTGAAAGTCAGTGTGCTCGTGCCTTGTTGGACGTTTCTCTCAGACCAATAGTCCACGTGGATAAGATGGCAGCATGTGCTACTGCCGTCCATTTTGCAGATGAGTCTCTGCTAGTTTTCAATGCAGATCACTTCTGCTCTTGCCCTTACTGCAGGCTGACGTGCAGAGTTACACCATGGCTCATGTGAATTCAGTCTTACAAGATCCACGGCAATGTTATGATCCATTTGATGCATCTGTTCTATCCTCATTGGGTTAAAGGGAATCAGTCACTAGGTTTTTGCTACCAGCATAATGTAGGGCCAAAGACCCTGAGTCTAGCGATGTGTCACTTACTGAGCTGCCTAGTGAAGTGTTTTTTTTTTCTTCCAAAAAATGTTTTATCAGCTGGAAATTATCACTAGAGGACTAGTAAACCTGCTGCCAGGTAGTCCAACCCCGCCTCCATCACTGATTGGCAGCATTCTGCTTATGCACAATTATCACAGCTGCCAATCAGTGGGGTGGGCGGGGTTATTCAGAGCTCAGAATTCAGAACCGCTAATCTATCTATTACTACTATCATCTATCTATCTATCTATCTATCTATCTATCTATCTATCTATCTATCTATCTATCTATCTATCTACTATCTATCATATCTTTTATCTATCTATCTATCTATCTATCTATCTATCTAGTATCTATCTATCTATCTATATATTAATAATTAAAAAAGTGTATATATTGTATAGATACATATTATGCAATAAAATACCAATATTGAAAAATGACGGACCCTATTATTTGGAGTAGGTCATGTCAGATGCCATAAGGATCCAATATTGTCTTCTTTTTCTCCTATCACAGATCAGAAAACTGGAACAGAACCTTAAGAGTACGTGCCCACGATCAAGAATTACTGTGGGTATGAAGCTGCATATTTATGCAGCATCAAACCCGCAGCGGCCAGCTGTGACAGCATAGTGGATGGGATTTCAAGAAATGTCCACTATGTGTGTATGTGCGCCTGCGGATTACCCGTGGGGAGTGACATGCGGCGCGTCTTTCCAGACCGCAGCATGTGAATTTCTCTTGCAGAGACACTAGTCTCAACAGAAATTACCGTACATCAGTAGAATGTATTGAATGCAGTAAATCCGCACGGTTCAGTGAACACATGCAGATTTACCTGCGTTCAATAGACAGCAACGCTTTGGACGTAGCTAACAAACGCTGTGTCCAAAGCGCTGCTAGATCGTGGGAACGTACCATAATAAATGGGAATAAACCACCCCCAAAAAGTGAGCCTTTTATGTGTGTATTGAAAAACAGAACAAAATCAAAACTATTTTTAATACAAGAAATATAAACTTTACAACACACATCCGAGCTCTTTTTACTATTGCATAACGCTGAAAACTACAAATAAAGTGAGTTTGTATCAGGCTTATGAGTCCTCCAGAGTTGGGTGTCTGCATCTATGTCCTGTGCAGACATCACATCATTCTCTGGGCCCGGTGTCTGGCTCACTTGTTCTTCTCACCACTGCACCTTCTTGGCAGACTTTTCGGCAGCAGCTGCATGGTAGGAGCCGGAGAGGGGCTCTATATGATCTTCTGTATTGCACTGCAGGAGTTAACTCGTGTGCCACCCTCCAGTCCTAGGATTACAGTTCATACTTTGTGTGTCACTTCCTGATCAGGGTTTAAATGGAAATCGGAGAACATTGTAGACTGACGTAATTTTTTTTTTTTTTGTAAATTTCTACAAAATCTTGCAGTATAAAATAATCTGTCAGACAGATGTTTCATTACTTTCTCCAGTAATATCTGTGTCATCACCGACGTGAATGCACAATTAATGTGTGTGCTACATAAAGTCTTTATGGTCGTCCTCTGACCAGTTTTACCAGCTTGTTAAAGTTGATGACTGCACTTCTTTTAAGTGTTCCCCCTCCAGATTCTGGACATTTTCCGGGAGAAAATCTGCTATAGTTTCTGAACTGTCCCATATTAGGCTATGTTCATACAAAGCATTTTCTTTTCTTTTTTTATTGCAGCCAAAGCCTCCACTCTTGTTATTAGAAAACTTTAAGTTCAAGACATTCTTTTTTTCAGTGGTTTGCCATATTTTTTTTGCAATGTTTTTTTTTTAGGTGTGGATTGTGTGTGTGCTTTGTCTACAGTATATGTTTAATTAATCAAAAACACCGCAAGAAATGTTGCATTTTTCCAACATTTTTTTCATATTGTCATTGTTTTCTATGGTGAAAAAAACAATGCAAAAAATGCTTAAATAATTGGCACAATGCTGATTTAAAAAACACTGCAGTGCAGTTCTCTAGTTTAGTCAGGAAAAAAAACCCAAGTGTGCGCGTGAGATTTCTGAAATATCATCGCTTTTGCACATCGCAAAAAGTTGGAACCAGTTGGGTTTTTTGTAAATGGCTGCAGTACCTTGCTCTGCCCCATTAACTTGCATTATGCTACAATGTAGCAGTGGCTTACTTTGATCATGGCAGCTCGAACTGTGTCACAGCCAAAGTCAGGATCTTTGCAGGCTCAACATAAATTTATGCAGTCACTCTGTGACTGCAGATTGCTGAGTCCTGACTGTGTGCAGTGTGCACACTGTCAAGATTCTCCTCTATTTTCAGCTTGTGACTGCAAGTATATGATTTGCATACTTGTGGTCAAGTGACAATTGGTCTTATCTTTTTCTATAGAACTGCAACTATGTAAATTGCATCTTTGTAGTCAGTCATATGACT
Source organism: Oophaga sylvatica (assembly GCA_033576555.1). NCBI lineage: Eukaryota > Metazoa > Chordata > Amphibia > Anura > Dendrobatidae > Oophaga > Oophaga sylvatica. The sequence goes on along the minus strand of JARQOD010000007.1, from coordinate 52,481,340 downwards.
GTCCTTTCAGCAGAAGATGGAAGGGAATCCTGATAGTGCACATATTTGACACTGTGTCAGGAGTCTGCAATCTGCAGTCACATGGAGTGTAGAAATGTATATTGTATTCGTAAAGCCCCTTTAAGCACATTGGGGCAAAGTTGCTAATACTGTTGCATTGGCTCACCCTAGATGATACATTTCACACATGGTTAGATGTTTTTGTCTAACTTTATACCATGGCCTGGTTCGCATACTTTAGACTAGTTATTTTTCTCTAAAATTTGAGTAATTTGGTGCATCTTAAAGGAAACCTGTCATGTCCTTTGTAGCATGTAAACTGCCCCCAATGAGTTGTCCCCGATCGACACTGCATGTAGGGGCCCCAGTATAAATCTTGCTTTGGGGCACAAGAGCTTCCAGTTATGCCTTGGCTGTTGACCATTTTGTTGGCGTTCACTGTCCTCCATTGGTGAGGTAGTGCAAGGTTAAAGTTTATCATTGAAGGCAAATCATTTTTTACCTTGCGACTTCACTATGAGCGTATGTTCACATGGTGCAGTCAAATCGCAGTTGCCATGAATCATGATCGCACAAATATGCCTTTGGAAATGCACTGGACATTAAAATCATGACAAAATGCAAGCATCACTTTTGACTAAATCTATAAAAATGTCATAATACATTAGTGTTCATGGAACTTTCTACATTTCGCCAAATTTCTTGCCTTTGACAAGGTTCACGGTGGGGCAGAAAACAGCTGGTGCGCTGAAGCCATTAATCTGTCACCTGCTGTACTTGCTGATGTGTAGCCGCCTGCAGGATATTCACCCAACAAGGGGAGGTCCTGTACATCTGGATCTGCTGACCCTTTCTCTAATCTATGCGCATATTCTTACTCTTCGCTCTGGGGAATTGTGGAAGAGAACGGCTTTTGTAAGTCATTGGAAGGACTTGCTTTCTGAGTGTCCTTGTGACCTCTGCATTTGGACTGAGAGCTAAAGAACAGCGTCCGAGCGCAGAGCTCTGATGTTTCCATCGTCCCCATAGAGCCGCGGGGTGCACTTGTGACCCTCAGCAGTGGGGCTCTGTGGATAGGTGATACATTTCCATTGTGGGCAAACCATATTACGGTAACTTGATGGCTGTGTTTTCTTTATATGCTCTGACGGTTTTGGTGGGCTTGGACATTTCTTTACACCCAGTGGGTGAGGGTTTGTGGCCTTCAGTGAGTGGTATAATGCCGCATTGTGTCGCTGTGTACTGGATTGTGTGGATTCTTGGCCCGGTGTAGGGAAGGTCAATGGGTGTTGGGTTCTCTCCGTCTCATAACACATTCCTCATACCGCCTCCTCTCTGTGTATATAGTACACTGTTATGTTACGGTAGCTGAGGAGTGCAGGTAAAAAAGGAAATACACCAGAGCAGTTGGAATCTATGAGATTGCAGTACCCTGACTAACCACCGCAACTAGAGGCAGCCGTGGAGCGTTCCTACGATGGTCCTAGACGCCTCGTCACAGCCTGAGAAACTAACTACACCTAAAGATAGAAATAGGAAAGCTATCTGCCCCGGAGCAGAACCCCAAAGATAATAGAAAGCCCCCAAACATGTAATGGCGGTTAGACAAGAGGAAATACTGACACAGAAAGAAATAGTATGAGCAAACGCTGGGGCCCAAACTATCTAAATAGAAAAGGACAGGAAGGGTACTTACTGCAATCCAGAAAACCCTGAAAAACACCAACTCTACTAATTTCAAAATCACCTGAGATCACACGACCTCTACCACCTAAATTAGTTCTCTGGTGTAACAAAAACAGCAGCCACTGAAAAAACTGCAAAAGCAAAAGTACAAAACACAGTGGCTGGACTAAACTGAGAGGGCAAAAGCCCCCGGAGGGGACCCAGAAGGCCCCACAGAAGTGCAGGACAAAATGCAAAAATATAGCAAAAACACAAAATAAGAAATTGTCTTATCTGATAGCAGGAGATGCAGACACGACACAGCAGGCCACAAGGGAAACTGGAAAGAAGGATTCAGACCAGAACAATTGATCACCGGCAACCCTGATGGGAAAATGATTCCCTTAAATAAGACCAATCAGTAACACCTGATTCCCAATCCTCACTAGTACCGCTTGTAACCACCAGAGGGAGCCTCTGCTCAGAACTCATCTCAAACCCATTCACAACAGTACACATTGCCATTTTATTACTCCTCTTAAAAGCTAAACACATCATTGGGCAGAGAAGCCAGACTTTCACATGCTAACTTTACAGACATTTAGATGTGTGGTTTCCTAGACTGCGATTTTTCGGAATAATTAGTTTTATTCCATGGCTTGGTCCATAGATAAATAATGGTTAGGGCGCAGTCAGACTGCCACATAAATCGGCCCGCAAAGCTTGGACTGGCTGGCAGGCAGTGGCGGCTCTCCTGACCCGAGCATGACTGCTGCATAGAAATATATGAAGCTGTCATGCTCGGGTTGGGTGACCTGACAGCTAGTCCGTGCATTGCCCTCTGATCTTTGTTCGATTTATATAGCTGTCGCGGGGTAACTGCAACAGAGAGGAGCTAGAAGATTGCAGCGTATGCTTGCGCCTACTCCTGCGCTGAAAAGAACCACTTCTCCTTTTTAAATGGTGCTATTTTCTTTTGGCAGGAAAGAGGTTAATCGGTCATGTTGGGAGCTTTGGGAGTCTGAGCACTCAGCTGAACTCGGTTAGCCACTTCTCTCCCCTTCATAATCTGGATCCTGAATGAAACACATCTTCAGAACTAGCTTTTGCTGCATAGCTTGGAGGAGAGGTGTTTATATGAGAAGCAGTTTGGAGGAGTTATCTGTGACTGTTGTGTGGGTTTGTAAGTGTGATAATTCCCTTCTCTCCTCTTAATTTGGTTTTTCCCCGTCCTCCACTCCCCGGTGCATTCCTCTGTTATATTTGAGTGAATATTGGTATGCCTGGTATTTTCAGTTACCCTTGTACGTGTTGCCTTGTTTGTCGCGTTGGTGTACTGCGGTGCACGGCAGCACCCCTCTTCCCTGGGTAGGGGAAGAGAACAGACGGAGGTCTGATTCAGGAGATAAGGCAAGGGTGGCGGCCCTGGCATCTTCACCGTCAGAAGTATCCCGGGGAATAGGGCGCCTCCTAGTGTAAGGGACACCCGACAGCTCAGTTGTCACAACAGCCTTCTGACTGCGTCCTTAAAGTGGTCCTCTCATTAGCTCAAATGTGGGCACTTTTTGCTCTTTTGCAGTTTTATTCCCGCTGCTCTCCTGAGTATTACATTTTTTGTTATTTTCAAATCCATCATATAGTTCCAGAGATATAGTCCTTTTTATTTAGTATTAATTTTTATGGTCTCTACTAAAGGGGCGTGGCTGACAGGGTAATTATGCAGCGAATCTGAGACACGCCCCCTTGTAAAGAACATAAAAATTAGGACTAAGTGGCCCATATCTCTGCAGCCGTATGGCGGATTTGAAAAAAGAAAAAAATGGAGCACTCTGTGGAGCAGCGGGAATAAAGCAAGAGCAAAAAATTTGCCAATTTTGACATCGTGAGTTTGCCCTTTTAATTCATTTTGGATCAGATCTAAGAATACTTCACTATTTTCTATCCATAAGATTTCAGTCATGCTAGCTTTCTGAATGTTTTACCTTGTGTTTTGTAAGGAGAGATAGAGAGATACGTTGTGATGTGGTAATATAATTTCTGACAGCTGGTGAGATATCCCAGGTTATTTAGTACAGCTACTAACTTGGCCTATATATCAGGTAGTTGCTGTTTTCTGTGTTTTTTTGCTGATTCGCTGCTGTGGAGAGCAGGAATGATCCAAGAGGAGAGCAAGTAACCTGGAAAGCTCAGAGTCCACAGAGTGTAGACTCTTTATGAGTTTAGGTCTGTGTAAGCCATGCCCTGCTGATCACCGAAGGGCAACTGAGGAAAACTTCCATCCTTACCAATCCCTGTTCTCAAAGTAGTGGTTAAAGTGAACCTGTAATGTCTGATAACACATTTTACCTGCATATATAAGGTTAATTTGCAGGTTTATAGCATTATTAAGGTGCTCGGCTGCTGTGTTGAAAGCACAGCTCTCGGGAGAAAATTATCTTTATTCCTCCCGGTAGCCACCAACTTTCAGTCATACAGGCATGTCGGTGTGACTACACTTTGACAGCTGGATCTCCAGCACTGATGCAGCTGTCAATCAAAATGCTGGGGCATGCTTACAACTGCCGCAGACAGGGCTGTGAGCACTGACTGTAGCCGAGCCATCACATCTGTATGACTGAAAGCCGTCGGCTTCCTGGAGGAGTAAAGTTAATTTTCTAATGGGAGCCGAACTTTGTGAGGTGGTTGACAACCTTTCAATCCCTATTTACAGTTCGGTCCATATACATTTGGACAGAGACAACATTTATGTAATTTTGGTTCTAGACATTACCACAATGAATTTTAAACAAAACAGTTCAGATGCAGTTGAAGTTCAGACTTTCAGCTTTCATTTGAGGGTATCCACATTAAAGTGCACACGTTCAGGTATATTTGCGTTTTTTCGCGGGAAAAAACGCGTCAAAAACGCATGTATTAAGAATCCTATCATTTAGAATGAATTCCGCAATTTTTGTGCACATGGTGCGTTTTTTCCCGCAAAAAAAACGCATCGCGGAAAATCTAGCAACATGTCCATTAATTTTGCGGAATTCTAGCGTTTTTCCCGCTATATTATTGACCTAGAAAGTTCAGGAAAAAATTGCGGTAAAAAACGCGTCAAATCCGCGCAAAAAAAACCGCACCAAAAACTCGCAAAATCCGCGCAAAAAAACGCGCGTTTTTGCCGCGAAAAAAGTCCGGTTTTGCTCAGGAATATTCTGCAAACATTCTGCAAACGTGTGCACTTAGCCTTAGGAGTTTCAGCTCCTTAACATGTGCCACCCTGTTTTTAAAGGGACCAAAGTAATTGGACAGATTAAATAATTGTAAATAAAATGATAATTTCTAGTACTTGGTTGAAAACCCTTTGTTGGCAATGACTGCCTGAAGTCTTGAACTCATGGACATCACCAGACGTTGTTTCCTTCTTTTTGATGCTCTGCCAGGCCTTCACCGCGGTGGTTTTCAGTTGCTGTTTGTTTGTGGGCCTTTCTGTCTGAAGTTTAGTCTTTAACAAGTGAAATGCATGTTCAATTGGGGTGAGATCAGGTGACTGACTTGGCAATTCAAGAATATTCCACTTCTTTGCTTTAATAAACTCCTGGGTTGCTTTGGCTTTATGTTTTGGGTCATTGTCCATCTGTAGTATGAAACGACGACCAATCAGTTTGGCTACATTTGGCTGGATCTGAGCACACAGTATGGCTCTGAATACCTCAGAATTCATTCGGCTGCTTCTGTCCTGTGTCACATCATCAATAAACACTAGTGACCCAGTGCCACTGGCAGCCATGCATGCCCAAGCCATCACTCTGCCTCCACCGTGTTTTACAGATGATATGGCATGCTTTGGATCATGAGCTGTACCACACCTTCGCCATACTTTTCTCTTTCCGTCATTCTGGTAGAGGTTGATCTTGGTTTCATCTGTCCAAGGAATGTTCTTCCAGAACTGTGCTGGCTTTTTTAGATGTTTTTTAGCAACGTCCAGCCTAGCCTTTTTATTCTTGATGCTTATGAGTGGCTTGCACCGTGCAGTGACCCCTCTGTATTTACTTTCATGCAGTCTTCTCTTTATGGTAGATTTGGATATTGATACGCCTACCTCCTGGAGAGTGTTGTTCACTTGGTTGGCTGTTGTGAAGAGGTTTCTCTTCACCATGGAGAGTATTCTGCAATCATCCACCACTGTTGTCTTCTGTGGTCGCCCAGGTCTTTTTGCATTGATGAGTTCACCAGTGCTTTATTTCTTTCTCAGGATGTACCAAACTAGATTTTGCCATTCCTAATGTTGTAGCAATTTCTCGGATGGGTTTTTTCTGTTTTTGCAGCTTAAGGATGGCTTGTTTCACCTGCATGGAGAGCTCCTTTGACCGCATGTTTCCTTCACAGCAAAACCTTCCAAATTCAAACACCACACCTCAAAATCAACTCCAGCCCTTTTATCTGCTTAATTGAGAATGACATAACGAAGGGATTGCCCACACCTGTCCATGAAATAGCCTTGGAGTCAATTGTCCAATTACTTTTGGTCCTTTTAAAAACGGTGGCACATGGGAGCTGAAGCTCCTAAAGTGGATACCCTCAAATGAAAGCTGAAAGTCTGAACTTCAACTGCATCTGAATTGTTTTGTTTAAAATTCATTGTGGTAATGTCTAGAACCAAAATTAGATAAATGTTGTCTCTGTCCAAATATATATGGACCTAACTGTACCTGCAGGTTAACCCTACATATGATGCCTTTGAGGAAGACCTGTCACTGTCTGTGTAATTTTTTTGGTGTAAATGCTGCTGTTCACCTAAATCTGATGTTTTTCTTTTATTCCTACATCTCTCCATTTCTGACATATGACCCCCTCTTGTATATAAAATGTAGGGTTTGATTCATTATTGCATTTGTGCATGTTTTTAGTCTTATATTTTTTTCCTGTTTTACAGTTGTTTTTTAATTTATTTTACGCTAAGTCTTGTTTTAAGTCGTGCTTATTTTGAAGTCTTTTTTCTACTTCGCCGTTACGGGCATGGTTTTTATAATCCAGATGTTTGCTGGCGATTCATTATTTGTGACTTTTTACAAAGTTGCAGCATTTTTTTCACAAGGTCATTTGTACGTCACTAATTTTTTAGCAAATGCATGCTACATCTTAATGGATTTTGTGGCATTTTGCACTAAAAAGGTAAGACATTAAAAGAGCATTTTTTATTTTGCCTCAACTTATGAACCCATGTACGCTGTTTTGAAGAATTTGATGCTGAAAACCACAATAAATAAGAGTTAAAAGAAAAGTGGCTTAAAGGGACGCTGTCATCAGAATTGTGCTGTGTAACCTACAGACAGTGTCAGGTTGGCGCAGTTATACTGATCACAATGAAACCTTGGTGGATGAAATCCGTCTTGTGGTTGTTGTTTAATCTGTATTTGTAAGTGTTCAGTTAATGAGATTCTCGTGCTTCGTGGTGGCCTGCGCAGGTTAATTGCGTTTTTTTTTACAGGTTAGTAATGTTCTGAAGCTGCCCAGCACCTCCACTGAGAGTCCGGCTACCAGGAAGAAATTAACTTTATTCCTCCCAGCAACCTCTGGCTTTCAGTCTTAGAGTCGCGGCTGGTGCGAATTCCGTCATTGCACAGTACATAGTGAGCTATGGCTGAAACCGCGCTCCCAGCATTGATTGACAGCCGGCTCAGCAGTGCAACAGTGCAGTGCCGGGGACGCGGTTACAGCTGCCTCTCACTATGTACTAAACATTGACTGAAGCCGCGCCTCTATGACTGAAAGCCGGCGGCTGCCAGTAGGAATAAAGTTAATTTCTTCCGGGTAGTCGGACTCTTAGTGCGGACACCAGAACGCTATAAACCTGCTGATTAACCCCATATCTGCAGGTTAATAGCGTTTTTTTTGCATGACAAGTACCCTTTAATGCTGTTTGAGTTACATATGATCTTAGACTGGGATAATGTAGACATTTATAATATAGCCATATGCCATACATGAATGCAGACGCTGCTGTTTGGACCCACACATTTCTCCAGAATAAGTTACAAAAAAAATCTGCATGTTCCATAGAAGTTGCAGAAAAAAATGGAAAAGTGAACTCCATAAAAGAGAATGGAAAGCTCTCCATTCCTTTGTGACCACCTCAACGTTCATTCTTTACCTTGATGTGGTGTCTGCCTCATTAGATAAGACAGGAGTTATAGGGGACCCCTTTTTCTAGTGATGAGTGAAATCTCAGAGGTGGCTCCTGCATCCATCAGACTTTAACAACATTTTTTTCTGCTATGTTTAATTAGTGGGTTTTAGTCACTATGGACTTTATTAGGACCCATCTGTAGTTTTAGCTAACTTATTCAGTAAAATACCTTGTCGGTCACAGTTGTCACGTTTGCATCTTTCTTGCTATTTCTTGAATCTGGTTTCCTATTTCTTATAATGTATTTGCAGTATTTTTTTTTATTATCTCCTGATTTAATCGGTACCTCCCTCCCTCTCTTCCTTATGGTGGTAAATATCTGCTTAGGATAAAGATGTTGGGATTACATGCACATGCAGTTTATCAATTGTGCCGCTGTATGTGGGATAAGCCGAGTTACTGGTATTGATGTAACCTCAGATAGGAGCTCAGCAGTGCGATGTCTCGGGGGAGATCTCCTTATTATTTCTATCCTTCCTATTACTTCAATTTAGTTTAAATTCTGCTGCGTAGAACATGATTTCTATAGACTGCGCTGAGTCTCTCGTACAAGGAACTAATAAAGAAAAAACAAGTCACTGTTGTCCATAGTGATCAATCACATTTTGACGCTTCTCTTTGGGTTAGGGAACCATGGCAGAATTTTTAGCTATTTTCTTCATCTGGACGCATTGAGTTTGTGTTTTTTTTTTTCTCTCCTTGAAATCTTCACCTTAGGTCTCGTTCAGACTAGCGTATTACATGTGCACTAGCTGTCCGTGTGTGCCACAACCCCATAATACCTAGTGCAGAGAGACAATTTTCCATACAGACCCATGGTCACAATGGGAGTGACATCACTGGAGAACCTTTTTTTTTCTTTTTGTCTCCATGTTCAAGAAAAACTGATGTCGCTCTGATTGGAATAATCGGACTGTTTTTCTCAATGTGACCCACCCTATCCTGATCAAAATGGGAGATAGGAGATCTGATTGGTTATATGGACAGTATTGACATCTATTTCTTCCCATACCTGTCAAGTATGTGCTCCATTATTCTATACTACATTTAGGCAGTAAAATAAGCTGTAACATCTGTACTGGTTCAGGGTCCAGAGATTTCAGGCACAATCTCTTAGCACTTACCGTAGATTTCCATAATTTAGAATGTGAAATTCCAGATAGAATCATGAAAAACAAATAAATTGCATTTAATAAATACGCATATTCTCGATAAATTAAATATTTTCTTAGAACCATGCATTGTGCCTTTACTCTTTTACTCCTGTTAGAAAATTTTGACATCAGCACAATAGACTGAAGTCATCCTGGCCTTCTCCTACCTTCGATGATGATGTGTAGTCAGCTCTCCTGATAACCAGGGTTGCGGGACTGGAGATTTGGAAATGGAGATGGATTTGTGTAAAGTAAAACTAGAGGCTCAGACTTCAGGTTTAATTTTTTTTTTAAAATTGTGTTTGTGTGTACAATGGGAAAATAAGTATTTGATACACTGTTGATTTTGCAAGGTTTCCCACCTACAAAGAATGGAGAGGGCTGTAATTTTTATCATGGGTACACTTAAACTGTGAGAGACAGAATATTAAAAAAAAAAAAATCCCGAAATTTTACATAATTAGCATTTTATATTTGTTATATTGTGGTCTCATCTGACCACATACCCTTCTCCCATGCCTCCTGTGGATCATCCAGATTGTCATTGGCGAACTAAACATGCCTGGACATGTGCTGGCGTGAGCCGGGGAACCTTGCCTGCCCTGCAGGATTTTAGTCCATGACTGTGTAGTGTGTCACTAACGGTAATGTGTGAGACTGTGGTCCCAGCTCTCATCATATCATTAACCAGGTCCTCCCGTGTAGTTCTGGGCTGATTCCTGACCTTTCTCAGAATCATCCTTACCCCATGAGGTGAGATCTTGCACAGAGCCCCAGACCGATGATGATTGACAGTCATTTTGTGTTTCTTCTATTTTTTTTTTTATAATTGTGCTAGTGGTTGTTGCCTTCTCACCAAGCTGCTTCCTATTGTCCTGTAGCTCATCCCAGCCTTGTGCAGGTCTACAATTTTGTCCCTGGTGTCCTTAGACAGCTCTTTGATCTGGTGGAGAGGTTGGAGTGTGATTGATTGTGCGGACAGGTGTCTTTTGTAAAGGTAACAAGTTCAAACAAGTGCAATTAATACAAGTAATGAGTGTAGAGTAGGAGGGCTTCTTAGTAACAAGTCTGTGAGAGCCAGAATTCTTGTTCGTTGGTAGATGATCAAATACGTATTTCATGCAATAAAATGTAATTTAATTATTTTCCGGCGTATAAGATGACTTTTTAACCCCTGAAAATCTTCTCAAAAGTCGGGGGTCGTCTTATACACCTTTGTGTCATCTTAGGCCTCTTTCACACATCCGTTTTTGACTTCAGGCACGATCCGGCGTGTTGTCAAAAAAACGGATCCGGTACCGGATGCGTTTTTTTTAGCATTGACTTTCATTAGCGCCGGATCGTGCCTGATGTCATTGCGTTGCATCCGTTTTTGTCCGGATCCGCGGACATGTACATTCCGGCGGCCGGACAAAACGGTGCCTGCAAGGTTTTTTTTTTTTTTCCGGAGCCGTCTGACAGTGCCTGAAGCGGCGCATCAGGCGGCCGGAAATAATACAAGTGTATGGAACCGGACCAGTCTTTTGTGAAATCCGACAAAAGACTGATCCGGATTCTGGAAACCAAGGTCTCTCTCTCTCCATGCGTACCTGCATTTTCTGCCTGCAAACCTTGTAAATCCGGGTTCAAAGTTCGGGACGGATCCAGCAAAAAAACTGATCCGTTGCATCAGTTTTTTTCATTTCAGCGCCGGATCCGTCCCTTCAGGCACTCGACGGATTATGCCTGACAGAAAAAAACGGATGTGTGAAAGAGGCCTTATACGGCGTGTGCGGAGCTCTGCAGTCGCCGCATATGGTGCGGGGAGCTGTCCCGATGACTAGGTGCCTCACCGGGAAGGAGTAAGTGACTCAAGCCCTCCCTTGCATCCTATTACCTCCTTCTTTCACCCGTGCTTCCCGCCCTTCTCTACCTCTCAAGTCTCCAGAGGATGGAAGTGAAGCCGCTCCTCCTTCCTGCTTCTCCCCTGGACGGCGAACCGCCCTTCTCTTCTGGCCCTCTCAGGAATCCGGAGGATGGAAGTGAAGCCGCTCCTTCTCTTTCACCCGTGCGGCCCGCCCTTCTCTGCCTCTCAGGAATCCGGAGGATGGAAGTGAAGCCGCTCCTTCTCTTTCACCCGTTCGGCCCGCCCTTCTCTGCCTTCTTAGGAATCCGGAGGATGGAAGTGAAGCCACTCCTTCTCTTTCACCCGTGCGGCCCGCCCTTCTCTGCCTTTCAGGAATCCGGAGGATGGAAGTGAAGCTGCTCCTTCTCTTTCATCCATGTGCCCCGCCCTTCTCTGCCTTTCAAAACTATCGGGGATGGAAGTGAAGCGGCACAGGCGAGAAGATCGGTGAAAGAGAAGGAACGGCTTCACTTCCATCCTCCGGAGACTTGAGAGGCAGAGAAGGGGGGGCCACACGGGTGAAAGGAGCCGCTTCACTTCCATCCTCCGTAGACTTGAGAGGTAGAGAAGGGTGGGCCACACGGGTGAAAGAAGGAGGTAGTAGGATACAAGGGCGGGCTTGATTCACTTACTCCTTCCCGGTGAGGCACCTCGTCATCAGGACTGCTCCCCGCACCATATGCGGCGACCGCAAAGCTCCGCACACGCCGTATAAGACGACACCCGGCGTATAAGATAACCCCGACCTTATACGGCAAGTTTATCCCAAATTCTATATTTTAGATCGAAAATTGGGGGTCGTCTTATACGCCGGAAAATACGGTATTTAAAAATGGAGCGGCAGTCAGGCATCCGACCTGCAGTGCCATTTCGTAACAGAGATAATAATTCCCTGATTGTCGTTTGGGACGGCTTAGTTAGATGAGAACTTGTTTTCTTTGGAAAGCCCCTTCAATGGGAATCTGTCAGCAGATTTTTGCTATTTAATCTGAGAGCAGGTTGAGGTAAGGGCTGAGACCCTGATTCCAAGGATGTTTCACTTACTGGGCTGTGTTGTAGTTTCAATACAATCAGTGTTATAACAGCAGGAGATTATCACTGCTGCACTAGGTCTCACATGCGGGCCAGTCAGGCTAATCTGTGTAACCACGCCCCCACAACTGATTGGCAGCTTGCTGACCATGTGCAGTGGAAGCTGCCAATTAGTGCTGAGTGCGGGGTTATACACAGCTCAGCGTTCAGAGCACTGCTATATCTACAACAGAAAAATAAAAATTCTGTTAATTCTGTACAAAGCAGTCTAGTGTGTGATACATTGCTGGAATCAGACTCTCTGCCTGTAAATCATGCTGCTCATCGGATTACACAGAAAAAACCTGCTGACGGATTCCCTGTTAATAATGTCTGTTAACGCAATTTGTCAAAAAGTTAGAGTCTGGAAAATATACAGGTGTCAGAGTTGGCAATTTGGCTGACTGGCTCCACAGTTTTGATTTTAACTATTGTGCTTTTTAGATGTCCTGAAATTCTGCCAGCTCATGTTTTTGGTGGGAAAAGCTTTTCCTAAGTCTTAACAACCCCATAAATAGATTGCTAGTATATGTACATATGTTGGCAGCACTTCTTGATTTCTAAGCTCATTCCTTCTTTCCTTTGAATGTCAATGTTCCCATTGGTAACCTCCATCACGGAGTTCTCGGAGACAGACTGTGACTTCTTTTCATCCTCGTCTTATCCATGCGGCATTCATGCTGTTCTTGATTGACGGGGACCTAATGCGTGATTTCTAATAACTTCCTTTTCATGTCTTGGTGAAAGGTTCTCTCTTTCCTCCGTGTCATCTTTCTGTCTGCCACTTGTATGCTGCTCTTGTATTTGTGCCGGTGACAGTTGCCGTTTGTTGTGCCGTCGTTTGCTGCAGAGAAAACCAGCTGTGTGCCGCTGAAACGTAAACCAGGTTTCCTCATTTTGATTTTTTTGGTCTTCCCTTCCTTCCTTCCCTATTCTCCTGCCAACAGGCAGTGGATAACATGGTGGTCTCTGTACGCTCAGATGTGTGTGAATTGAACAATGCCATCTGTGTTGCCTCGGAATAATGCTGCTTGGCCTTGAGCTTAGAGATATTCTGGTACAGATCTCACAGGGGACAGAAAGGCCTCGCTTGACACGTAGATGATTGAGTGCACACAGGTAAAGAAATGCGTAACATTCAGCAACAATACCTGTATATCTGAAGACGTGATGTATGAAGCATGAATGGGGATGTGGTTTACCGCTGAATTCACACTGTGGCATCATGCTACGCTGTCATCTTTTTGTCATTGTTTTTTTTTCTCTTTTTTTTTCTTCTGGGCTTAGATAAGATATAGACCAGGAAAAATAGCTAAAATAACCCCGCAGCATTCAATTGTAAAAAAAGAAGAAGCTGAGCTTCTGATCTTCGTTTTTTCCTTGTTTGTTGTTTATTTATTATTTATTATGATTTTTTCATATATTGTGTGATCATATTCCACAGTGCTTTATGGACATTTCCATTGCTGTCCCCATCAGGGCCCTAAATCCCCTATCAGTATATCTTTGAAGTGTGGGAGGGAACAGGAGAACCCCGAGGAAACCCACGCAAACAAGGGGAGAACATATAAACTCCTTGCAGATGTTATGGTTTGTGGGATTTGAACCCATGACATAAGGGTATTCGTGATTCATGTAAGCTTCAATTCTTACCTTTTTATCCTCTTAATCCCCGCCTAAACCTTTATAATAAAAGACCCTATAAACACACCACACTTATATTGGATGAATTGGCTACAGCAGTCTTTTATTAACATTTAATACAAAACAAATTAAACAACAACAACCTCCCAGAAGGGGGTGGTCCTCGAAGCCCCAAAACTATAAACCGGAGGTTTACTAATTCCACCTTTGCCCCAGCTCGAGTCTTGCCTCCAGCCGCTGTGCACCAGCTCAGAGGCAGCTATTAGCCAACCTGTCCAATATCCAAAACCCTTAACCACGGATCCCCTTCTAATCCCTTCCGCAGGATTATTTAAACACCCGTCCACATGAATCCACCCGCGGGGGTCCAGAACCTCTTGAGATCCCCCCCCCTCCGATCCGCCATTAACTAATTCTACCAGCTTCGAGGACCTCTCTCCCATGCCACAAACATAAATGTTCTGACCCCTTAAACATGTCTCGCCACACCTTCAGACCTTTATCATAACCTTCCTGTACTGGCAAACACCACATGTCCATGCCGGCTGCGTTCAAATAAATTCCATCCTTCCTCCAATTTTTTCCTTCATCGAACTCCAATTCCATGTGGCGCCCCACCACTGCACCGTTCCGAACCATAAAGCGAGATACTGCCCTATTTACTTTAATTCTTGCTTTATTCACTCCCCACCAAACCCTCCTGGGAGTGATATCCAACCAAATTGCCAGAACTCTAGGGAACATTGCCCAGAGCCGCAATATATCAAACTTGATATCTTTAATCAATTCCCTACAAGGCCTGTTACCCAAATCATCCCCCCCAAATGTATTGTCAGCACATTCAGTGTACGGTGTAGACCAGTGTTTCCCAAACTCCATTCCTCACGGACCCCACTGGTCATGTTTTCAGGATTTCCAAAGTGTTGCACAGGTGAGAGAATTCCTGATGCCTAGATGATACTTCCACCATCTGCGCAATACAAAGGAAATCCTGAAAACATGACCCATGGGGTCTGTGAGGACTGGAGTTTGGGAAACACTGGTCTAGACGCACAAATCCGGCGCACCGTCTAGACGTACAAAACGATGAAACTCCGGGAGTAATTGCTTCTAGACCATCCCCCGCTTTCCAATCCAACGTAGAATTGAAAAACCATCTGTCGCCCAATAGGACGAACTGCCGACCAGAACACAAACGAATGTCCCATAATCCACACGAGCAGCTGTCCATGTTCTAAAACAAAAGAACAACAACACCTTGAATCCTCAGAAAATCACACTCATCTCATTCTTTAGACCTTCCCTGGGCGAACATATGACCGAAACCTTGCGGACTCCCAATGCCCACCCAAACCCATCATGGCTGCCTCCGTAGCCACCCCAATACGAAATGAATGCCCGCTGTATTCCTTTGAAGAAATCCTACCAAGTTCCAAACAACGCTTAAATATAGTCACAAATTGAAAATGTGATAAATAGGAACTATCCGCATGGACTAACAATGGGGCACTCAGCACGCTACCGCGACTCATAAAATCTTTTATACACCCCACTTGACATAGTGGTGAACCATTAACCTTGAACAATACCACCCTGCATCCTTTTCATTAACATCCGTCTTAAAAGAACCGATGAACACCACCACTCTATCCCTGTAAACATCCACGTCTTCCCTCAACAAACCTCCTTTTTTACCTCTGGAGGGGCTCAACTCATCCAGACGAAATGCTCCAAAGAAAGCCAATGAAAAGGCCACCTTAAAAAGGTCTACCTCCCATTGTGATGAACACACTTCCATCAACTGACTACCTATAATTAACAACACCTCATAAGAAACCGGATGTCTCTTGTCCTCAAACCTCCAACCCTTTTTCCAACCTTTTAGCGTCTGAAGAACCAAAAAGGACTTCATTACATCCTTAAGGCCTCTTACTTTAAAGCCAAAGGCCAGCCCCGCCATCAGTTTATTCAGTTTTTCCACTGACCAACTCGTTTCCCAACAATGCCCTACCAGCAACAATAGCCTAATCTCATCCTCTGGTTCCTCCCTTAGTGATGCTCTCCAATCCTCCCAAATGCTCCAAGCCCGGCCGTAATGCACTCATGTCCTATCTGATAATGATCTGGAAAACAAATCCCATACTGCACTGCAAGGAAGGTTCCACAACTCTGCTGGACACATCAGGCCTGCTGCATCCGCTTGAGGCTCGAGATCCCGAAAATGATCCCTCTGTGAATGAGAGCATCAGCAATAGTGTTATTTAAAGGGAACCTGTCACCCCATTTTTCGACCATCAGCTGTAGCCACCGCCATCAGGGGCTTATCTCAGCATTCGGTAATGCGGTAGATAAGCCCCGATGTCACCTGAAAGAAGAAAAACGAGTTATATTATACTTACCCAGGGGCGGTCCGCCGTCCGGTCCTGTCCGATGGGCGTCACAATCCGGTCTGGCTCCTCCCATCTTCTAGCGATGCCCTCCTCTTCTTAGCTTCCCGTCGCAGGCTCCTGCGCAGGCGCACTGCTCTGCCCTGGTGAGGGCAGAGCAGAGTACTGCAGTGCACAGGACCTCTCTGACCTTTCCCGGCGCCTGCGCACTGCAGTACTCTGCTCTGCCCTCACCAGGGCAGAGCAGTGCGCCTGCGCCGCGACGGGAAGCTAAGAAGAGGAGGGCTTCACTAGAAGATGGGAGGCACCGGACCGCGATGCCCATCGGACCGGACCGGACGGCGGACCGCCCCTGGGTGAGTATAATATAACTAGTATTTTTAACTTTAATTTTGTCTTATTTTGATTTTGATTTTGACTTGTTTCCACTTTCATTTTGGGGGTCTCTCCAATTCCAGGCCTCCATTGGTTCAAAAATTTGATTTCCATTGATGATTTTTGTGTGATTATGTTGACAGCACAAGCAACTTTGTACACAACAAAGTATTCAATGAGAATTACTGACCCACTGCCAAAGCGGTCATGCTAAAGGATGATGCAGGCAGCAGATCGCTCTCCACGGCGTCTCCAAGCCCCATTACCCCGGTTGCCACTGCACAAGGGCATCGGTCAGAGCAAGGCAAAGCGCCAGAATTGGCGTATCTAATGTGATGCGCCACTTCTGAGGAGGCTGCAGACTTATATTTTTAGGCTGGGAAGGACCCAATAACCATGTACCTTCCCAGCCTGATATCAGCTGTCAGATTTACCTTTGCTGGTTACTGAAAATGGAGGGGACCCCAAGTCTATTATTTTTATTTTATTTTTTTCATTTATTAGGTTAAAAGATGTACACTAAGCAATGCATGCAAGGCGCAAATATATTTAATGGATATCTATTTATCGATTATCTTTACACATCTGTAATTTCTATTCTGCATTCTATTTCAGTACGTGTCACACGGATCGTACACACATTGATACAGGCCGGCCAACAGAAAACCATACGGATAGTAAAAATGGACTGTCTTATGCATACAGTTTTTTTAAGCGAGTGAAGGGGACAAAGAAAGCCTTTAACAAAGGCACAAGATAAAAGAATAACACCAAAAACTAGACAAAAAAAAACACAAATGCAAAAGTGTTTTGCGTCTGTCGGTGGATCTTTTATTAGAAATAGTCTTCTTTTCGTCAGGGCAACTTGGGAGATAATATAGTCCCTTCATTATTATTGTTTCTTTATGACCAATTCCATCTATGTGCGATATTGTGTAGGTCCACATCCTTGTAATAAGTTAAAGGGGGTGAAGTAACCTACGAATTCACGTTCGCTAGTCTCATCCAAGATGTAACTGATTGTTCTGTGTTTTGGATATTTGTGTAAAATCTGCTCTTTTATTATAAATCTTTCCATGTATTGTTCTTTTCTGTATGACATTGGGAGCTTTCTTCTATTTTCCATTCTTGTTCCTGTAAGCAATAGTGGCGCATATTATAATACCGCTGTCCATTATAATAAGTGTATACGATATTGCCAATAATGCAGTATTTATTGTACTATCTAAGCATTGATTGCGTTTAGGCCGCCTTTGACCCAATTCGGGGAAATGACGGTGTAATTGAAGCTGAACTCTTCATCCACTAAAGGATAATAGTCTCCTGTGTACTCGATGCTTATAATGCTTCGGGACGGTAATAATAATTAGGAAGTGAGCGTGATGTCACTCATAGCCGGCCTGGAGCGTGCCGCAGCACCAGGGGTTGGTGTGCTGTCCGGACCGGTGTCTGTAATGCGCGTTCTCGTTTTCAGGCTCCATTCTGTCCAGATCAATCGGATAGAAAGACGAGCTATTTCCAGATTAGAAATGGACTGAATGTGCTCTTTATTCATCTCAATAGACGGTTTATTAGACAGAAGCATGGAAAGTTCTCATCTCGTTTCTCGCGACGTACATCATTCGGCCATTTGTAAGGATGCTAATTATAGAAGCTCGCACGAAATTGTCACCAGACTCGCTTCCTGCTTCTGCGTGAATGTCTGGGTCAGTGTCACAGCGATGATTTAAAACTGAAAACATTCGTGGTAATGGAAAACAGGAAGCGACCCCCAGCCTGCAATAGAAAGCAAGCATTGGATGAGGGCGAGCATCCGCACAGGACGACCGCCAGCTTCTCCATCTGCGTGCACTCACTTAGGATTACCTTCTGTTGCATTCTAATACCAGCCCTAAGGCCCTCATACACATTAGACCAACGGCGGCCGATATCACTGGGTTCGGAGGACAATCCGATGTGTGCAGGGGCTCCCGACAGATGATTGTTAGGGGAGTTAAGCATCCGCCATGTCAGATTTTGGGCTGTCGATCCTTTTATTCTCCCTGAGATAAGCTGCCGCCAGAGATGTCTGGCAGTGACTCTTTCATAGAGAACACAGAAGTGCTAGCTTGAACAAGTGCTCCTATATATGAGAGAGCCAGGCAAGATAGCTACAGGCCGACCCCTATCTAAAGTGTACGTGTGCTTTAGGCTGTGATCCCACATTGCATGAATGCTGATGTCCGATGTTGCACACGCATGCACAGACTTGTGTGGGTGCGTGTGATCCAATTCTCGGATGCACTCGCAGCATGCTCCCATTGTTTTCTGCACTGCCGCATAGTATAACATTGGGCCGTGTGCTGTCCGATAAAACATTGCATCACATTCGGCCAGTGTGAGCGAAACCTAAGGTACGTTCATGATGCTTTCTGGCTAAAGGACCTCTTGGCATTCAGTGGTGTCTCATCCCCAAATCTGATCTCTCTCTAAGAAAAAACACTGTCAGTATTTTAGTTCTTCCAGGTTATTTTGATATATAAATACGGTAATTATTATATAAAGACCCCCTATGCTACCCCTATGTACATGATCTGGATCAAACCTTAAAGAAAAGAAAGCAAAACAGCCAAGAAATATACTGATACCTTACAGATAAATGGGGAGTGTCACACACTTATAAAAAAAACAACAAAACACTGTATTAGACCTCCATTTGTATGTGGCCCCCGATGCTTGTTCAGCTGCTATCTAAGGGGATAATAATCTTGGCAGAATATTTACACAGACCTCTACACGGGTCCCATTATGGGTGCTATGTAAATAAACAAAGTATATCCTCTGTAGTGTTAGTTCTTTTAATGACCACCTTTTTTTTTTCGTTTTACAAACAATATGAAAATATGTAGTTTATCTTATCAGAGGAATATGGTTCTTTGTTAACATATGAGCCATGTCTTCTCCAAACTTGTCCACCCCTTGCCTTCTGGACTCAGTCCCTCTGATAAAAGATAAAATAAATTGTCCGCTTAAAAATCAGATCACAGCTGTCTAGTGAGAAGACATGAGGAGCAAAGCAACAAACGTGCAACATCTGCTTTTTTTTACCAAGTTCTATCTTGCTCCAGAGCAGGTTTCACAGCTACACAGCTCAATACTGCTGAATAAAGACCTCTGTGCTGCTTATTCTTAAAGGGGTTGTCCGTGACTTAACAATTGACTGCCTATTCTTAGGATAGGTCATCAATAATTGAACAGTGGGGTTCACAGTCCTGGTGTCTGCTGGAAATGTTCAGTTACGGAGCTGCACAACACCGCTGCATCGACCGAATAGTGGTGGCGTCCGAGTACTGCATATTGATTGAATAAGGGCATATCTGCAGTAGTCGGGCCGCTATGCAGTTGACGGAGCTGTGCTGTGCAGCTCCATAGCTAAGCGGTTCCGGCCAACACCGGGAACAACTGATCGACATGGGTCGCACCCCTATTGATCAGACATTGATGACCTATCCCATGGATAGACAATGAATGTTAAAGTCCTGTACCTGAACCTTTATCATGTGCAATATGAAAACAGGAGAATAGGAATCCCTTTATGTGTCTGTATACTGTATATAGAATTTGTCATAGCATCTAGTCTCCACTAGCTCAGAGACGACTGGAAAATAAAGGTGCAGCCTGTAGAGGGGAAAACTCATGAAAATGAAGGATACAAAGCAGACTTGGTGTTTTTTCTCATGTACACACACAACCCCTTCATTAACATGCACAATTATATGGTGCTTGTCGTAGTACCTCCATTTTTTTATATTACAATTCTTAACTGCCGAACGGGTGAGGCGCACTTGTATATAGCACCTACCGTACTTCTATTGGGACCTTTGGTGTTAGGAGGGGGCAGGTTGTCAGTACTTTGTGCTGTGTATGCAGTTTTGTACTTTATCCTTAAAATATTTGCCCGGAAGAGTTTACTTTGGGTCGATACATTGAACCGATTTTATCGCCTATTTCTTTTCTTGTGTGCGTATCTGATACTGATAAGCCTATAAATCCTACTACGTAATTGGCTAATTCTACTTCAGGGACGTTCTGTTATCTTCGTTATCGTCTTTAGATCTAATCATTTTTGACTTCAGAGATCACTACCTGCTGAGACCAGGAAGATGTAATCTCCTCTGTGCTGAAGAGGAGGTCCTTCTACTGTCACCATCTACTTCTAATCTGCCGCCTTTGTCACTTTGGGCTGCACTGATTTCCCAAACTTGATCTTGATTAGCCATCCCCTCAAACCTGCTTAGACGACATAATTACATTTGGTTCTCCTTCTAAGCTATTAATCTGGACTGCTTGCTTGGCAGGCGCAGCTGTGTGGAGGCAAGCCCATAACTTAATCACTGCTCCATCAGGCTAATGCCCCATCTGTGGTCCTCGCAGCACAATGGTGTCATGTCTGCTCCTTAATGCTGGGCAGTACCGAGAGGGAGGGAAACTGGGGATTCTCTCACCCACTCAAACACCCACTGTGGGCTAATTCTAGTTGGTCTTGATGGAACAAGTACATTGCCCAGGAGCCTGATACAGAGAACGTGAACAGCTAACTTCTTATCGAGAGGTTTTCTCTGGTTCCTGCTCGAATGAGACTGGAATCCAGCAAGAGGGAAAAGTTCAGGTCTAAATTACAGCTACAGAACACTGAGATGGAAACCTTGAGGCATCGTCTTTGAAGTGGCGGATTGTAGGGTAATGTGACCTTGTCACAGCTCCGCTTGCTTGTGGGCTTGTTATTCTGTATACTGCCTGTCCCATCATTGGGGAATTAGCTCGCAGTGTTGTCTGCATACAAAGATGAGGTGTGATCGGTGTGTGCCTCTTCTGCGCCTTTCTTCTTCCTGCAGGGACATTGCTTCGAGGCACCTAGAGACCTGAACATTTACATATCTCGGAGCTTATGCATGTGACAGGCAGTAAAACAAGGCAATGGCCCGCTATAACGGAGTGGGTCATATTTTTCTCTTTATGGCAAGCGGTGGGTCGTCTTTAAGGCCACAGCATGTCCGTTTATGCTGTGGATATTCTCAGAGGATTGCACCGTTTCTTAGGGTGAAATCCACAGAAAATCCACATCAAACTATGCAAAACAGGTAACGCATACGGATTTTGTTGCTGGTTTCCAGATTTGGAAATATGGCGAAATCCCAATATTTGTATTTGTGAACGCACCCTAATTAATGTCCTACACAGGAGATTTTGGGTGATATATTCCTGTAACTTTTCGAGATTCAGCATCTGGGCACACAGAGGTCTTGTAGTCAGGTCTTCATGGAGAGGTGACCACACATGTACATACGTGGTCAAAATTGTTGGTACCCCTCGTTTAATGACAGAAAAACAAACAATTGTGACAGAAATAACTTGAATCTGACAAAAGTAATAAATCAGAAATCTATGAAAATGAACAAATGAAAGTCAAACATTGCTTTTAAACCGTGCTTCCACAGAATAAAAAAAAAAAATAAAACTCACGAAATAGGCCTGGACAGAAATGATGGTACCCCTGTAACTGATGTCTGAAGCCATGAAAATTGGGATTCGGATGTTTGTGCTCACAGGGCCATTGACTTTAATGATGCAGATGGAGTAACTTTGTGCTCAAGGTTTTGGTGACTGTGTCAATTAGGCATATACGGGCGAAAATAATGTCCCACAAAGCATACGGTGACTCAGACTGCATAATTAAACTTAGTGACCTCGTAAGTGCAAACGTCTAAATCCCATTTTACATGGCTTCAGACATAAACCCCAATGGAGCTACTGACGAGTGGATACAGCATGATGGGATATGGGTATAGGTTCCTATGGTCATATTTCACATCAACAAAAATAAATAATATCCAAACTGCAATAGTGGCTCCTGTGATCGAGGTGGGAATTTATTGCTGATTTCTCTGTCATTTTTTTCAGAAGTCCTCTTTTCTTGCATCCATAATGTTAATAGTAGGGGTGAGCGGACCCATGGAAGTTCGGGTTCATCAGGTTTGACCTAACTTTACTCCAAAGTTTGGGTATCAGAAATCTACCCGAACTTTAACCAGAACCCGAATCCCATACACGTGAATGGTGACCCGAACTTTGTGTTGTAAAATGGTTGTAATATTGCTAGAGGTCTCTCCCTCTTTATGTCCGTCCCGAAAAACGAACTTCCAGGAGAAGTACGTGTTCGGAGTTCAGCACCGGACATGATGTTTTGTACGAACCCAGAACTTTACTGTTCGGGTTCATTCATCTCTAGTTAATAGTTTTCTGTCAGTTTACATGAGTTAGCTTCACATCAGACAGGAAATTTGCTTTTTAGGCCGGTAGAGAGTAGTGTGGTCATCCAAATTTTTCAAACCTTGGGTAAGGGAATGGAATTAATTTACTTTTACCAATTAAGCCAATGGAGAGATGTATTAAAACTTGACAGATCTGGTGTTATTTCTGTTCAGACTGTTAAAATTAGTGTGTGGCCTTGGTGGATCCACGGCATATATGCCCCATTATTCCCTGCTATGTCGTACCAATTTTTTGTAATTGCTTGTAGAAATGTTGCTTGTAGAAATTCTGCACTAAATGATTACTTTGGTAAATATATGACAAATGTTTAATAGACCACACATTTAATGTAGCTGAAAATGGGTAAGAGGTGTGTCTAAATGTGAAAAGTCTTTTAGAGTTTCAATAAAGACTTGGCATAGAATGTTGAAAATCTTGGTAAATTGCCTTATTTTACACCAATCCTGGGTTACAGCTTATATTCTAGTATGAGACTGCATTCACAGCTCTGCTGTAGGTCTTCGAACAGTGAAAAAACTTCCATAAGCACATCCTCAATAATGTAACTGAACTTCTATCATTCCATTGATGATGACTATACAGCACTTGTGTAAACACAACACAGCTAAAAACTGAATGATTGTACCTTACAGCTCTGATGCCTACAGAATTGTGAATGCAGTCGTTGGTACTAATTTTGGAGTGCTGTATTTGCAAAATGCTAATTTTTCATTTTGGTTTCATGATGTAACATATTTACATAGTAAATTAAGGTTTAATTTTTCTATGCAAAATGTAAATGGTGTTCATAGGTAAACTGTACGCTTTCAAGATTTTTGGAGATATCACAGTGATGACCTATCCTGATCAGCAGAACAAAGTCCGGAGTGCGGCTGCTTTTTGGCTGAGCTGCAGTCCAGAAACTGATGCACCCACTCGCATCAGTTGCTTTGTTCACTACTGCAGTGAAAATGCCAGAATGCTTCTGCTAACATCGCTGCCCTATTGTTCTGCCATCCATGCAGTATCTAGAGAATTCCTATTAAACACTGTATTATTTTTCCACTTATAATGGGTTTATGAAGTGTGGCCTAACATAATATTAACAAGTAATAAAACATAACCTACCTAATAAATACACATAATATAAAAAATGCCTGTCTATATTATGTGAACACATAGAAAAGAAGATCCTCTGGATAGTTCTAATATCTTTTATGTGTCTGTATATTCAGGTGGGTACAATACTTTTCTTTCCACCACATTCACTCTATATAAAGACTCTGAAATAAACAAAAGAGCTAAAGGTGGATGTGCAAATAGAGATTAGAGGCGATTTTTGATAATATTACGGCATGGAAAAGCCCCATTTCCGGCATAACTCTCTATGATTTTTTCCTTTGTTCATAGATCTTGCTATATTGGATTTTACATGATATAGTAGAATTAAACCCGGCTTCACAGGCCTGTTCTGTTTAAAGCACCACTCCGGCGTTTGTTTTTTTCACAGCTGGAGTGACGCTTTAAATGTAAGTCCTCTGCCCCGGTCATATACCCACCCTCTGGCGTTTTCACCGTTTTTCAGTCCAGCAACGCCATTTTGTGAGCTCAGATTTTGACTGGCTGGGAGTCACAAGCTACGTCACAAGTTCTCAGTGCAAGTCTATGAGATACAGAACGAGGTTTGTACTGAAAGTGACCTCTGTGCCGCTCCATGAAACACTGAGGCAGTATGCAGGTCACTTTTCGCTGGAGACTGTCCAGAGCAATGCTGGAAAACTATAAAAGGGTTGGCAGGTGAGTATGAGACAGGGGGCAGGAGAATGACATTTTAAAGCAACACTCCAGCAGTGCAATAAAAAAAAAATGCTGCAATGGTGCTTTAAACGTTTGTGGTTAAAACCTTTGATTCTGATATGAAACTGACATACCTGAGTTGTTTATACTCAGAAATTTGCCGTCTCTCTAGTGGTGTCTTATTAAGATATTAATTAATCTTTTCTTTTGTATTCCAAGCTAAAATCTGGTATAAAAACCTTTCAAAGTAACTATGTGGCAAAATTGGGCCAGATTGGTTGTTGTTTGGCCATAAATTAATATTTGTTTTTGTCTTCCTTTTTTAATAAGTTGAGAAAAGTAGGTTCTAGAGAGCTGAAACCCAGCCTAAAACCCTCAGGCTATGTGCACACGTTGCGGAATTGCCATGGAAATTTCCGCGGCAATTCCGCACCTCCCTGCCGCGGGAAATCCGCATATTATAGGTATGCGTATTCCCGCTAAACACTAGCGTTTTACAAGCGATCTGACAGGTTGGTCACACGAGTCAAACAAGTGTTTGACTCATGTGACCAACTTTTTACTATTGATGCCGCCTATGTCGCATCAATAGTAAAAAGATTTAATGTAAAAATAATAAAAAAAATAATAAATAATGATATTATCACCTTCCGGCGGCCCCGCAGCTTTCCCGCCTTCAGCGACGCTCCCGGCAAGTTCCGTTCCCAAGAATCCTTTGCGACAATCATCCCGATGACGTAGCATCACGCGAGACCGCTACGTCATCTGGGTGATCTCGCAAAGCATTACTGGGAACTCGATTGGCGGGAGCGTCGCTGAAGGCAGGAAAGCTGCGTGGGACGCCGGAAGGTGAGAATATCATTATTTATTATTTTAATTGTTGTTTTTACATGGATATGGTACCCAGGGCTTGGAGGAGAGTCTCCTCTCCTCCAGACCCTGGGTACCATCCGCACATGAACCGCTTACTTTCCGCATGGTGGGCACAGCCACATGCGGAAAGTAATTGGTTCAATGCATTCCTATGGCGGCGGAATCGCCGCGGTTCCGCAAAAAAGAATGAGCATGCTGCGGATTCTCCCGCGATGCGATTCCGCCGCGGAAAAACCTGCAGCATGTGCACAGCATTGCGGAATCCCATAGGCCTTAATGAGTTGTATTGTGTAAGCGGTTTTGCGCGGTTCGGGTTTCCGCCGCGAAAAACCATGGCAAAACCGCTAAAAAACCGCAACGTGTGCACATAGCCTCAAAGGCACCAAATTTACCTATGTGCGAAATATGGTGCAGATTGGTTCAGTTGTTTGGCCAGCTTAAGGGGCCCAAAAAGTTTATTTGGCTTTTATGAAAAGACCAATACTATTAAAGACTTTAAATAATTGTGGGCCCCATTGACACTGGATTCTTCGGCCAAGACACCGTGATGTTTATTTCCACAGGTTGCACAGCACCAAAACAAAACCATAAACAAAATCCCTAGCCTTGTCTAGGTGCTAGCTACAGTACAGACCAAAAGTTTGGACACACCTTCTCATTCAAAGATTTTTCTGTATTTTCATGACTGAAAATTGTACATTCACACTGAAGGCATCAAAACTATGAATTAAAGTGAATCTGTCACCCCATTTTTGCCCTATAAGCTGCGGCCACCGCCATCAGGGGCTTATCTACAGCATTCTAGAATGCTGTAGATAAGCCCCCGATGTCACCTGAAAGTGAAGAAAAACGAGTTATAAAATACTCACCCAGGGGCGGTCCGCCATCCGGTCCAGAGGGAGTCGCGGTCCGGTTCTGCGCCTCCCATCTTGTAGCGAAGCCGGCCTCTTCTTTCCGTCCCGTCGCGGCTCCTGCGCAGGCGCACTGCTCTGCCCTGATGCGCAGGCGCCCGGACCTCTCTGACCTTTCCTTGGTCGCCTGCGCACTGCAGTACTCTGCTCCGCCCTCACCAGGGTAGAGAAGTGCGCCTGCGCAGGAGCCGTGACGGGACAGAAAGAAGAGGCCGGCTTCGCTACAAGATGGGAGGCGCCGAACCGGACGCGACTCCCTCCGGACCGGACAGTGGAACGCCCCTGGGTTAGTATTTTATAACTCGTTTTTCTTCACTTTCAGGTGACATCGGGGGCTTATCTACAGCATTACAGAATGCTGTAGATAAGCCCCTGATGGCGGTGGCCACAGCTTATAGGGCAAAAAATGGGGTGACAGATTCCCTTTAACACATGTGGAATTATATACTTAACAAAAAAATTGTGAAACAACTGAAAATATGTCTTATATTCTAGGTTCTTCAAAGTAGCCACCTTTTGCTTTGATGACTGCTTTGCACACTCTTGGCATTCTCTTGATGAGCTTCAAGAGGTAGTCACCGGAAATGGTCTTCCAACAGTCTTGAAGGAGTTCCCAGAGATGCTTAGCACTTGTTGGCCCTTTTGCCTTCACTCTGCTCACCCCAAACCATCTCGATTGGGTTCAGGTCTGGTGACTGTGGAGGCCAGGTCATCTGGCGTAGCACCCCATCACTCTCTTTCTTGGTCAAATAGCCCTTACACAGCCTGGAGGTGTGTTTGGGGTCATTGTCCTGTTGAAAAATAAATGATGGTCCAACTAAACGCAAACCGGATGGAATAGCATGCTGCTGCAAGATGCTGTGGTAGCTATTCTGGTTCACTATGCCTTTCATTTTGAATAAATCTCCAACAGTGTCACCAGCAAAGCACCCCCACACCATCACCTCCTCCTCCATGCTTCACGGTGGGATCCAGGCATGTAGAGTCCATCCGTTCACCTTTTCTGCGTCGCACAAAGACACGGTGGTTGGAACCAAAGATCTCAAATTTGGACTCATCAGACCAAAGCACAGATTTCCACTGGTCTAATGTCCATTCCTTGTGTTCTTTAGCCCAAACAAGTCTCTTCTGCTTGTTGCCTGTCCTTAGCAGTGGTTTCGTAGCAGCTATTTTACCATGAAGGCCTGCTGCACAAAGTCTCCTCTTAACAGTTTTTGTAAGATGTGTCTGCTGCTAGAACTCTTGTGTGGCATTGACCTGTCACTAATCTGAGCTGCTGTTAACCTGCAATTTCTGAGGCTGGTGACTTGGATAACTTATCCTCAGAAGCAGAGGTGACTCTTAGTCTTCCTTTCCTGGGGCAGTCCTCATGTGAGACAGTTTCTTTGTAGCGCTTGATGGTTTTTGCAACTGCACTTGAGGACATTTTCAAAGTTTTCTCAATTTTTGGAACTGACTGACCTTCATTTCTTAAAGTAATGATGGCCACTCATTTTCCTTTACTTAGCTGCTTTTTTCTTGCCACAATACACATTCTAACAGTCTATTCAGTAGGACTATCAGCTGTGTATCCACCAGACTTCTGCACAACACAACTGATGGTCCCAACCCCATTTATAAGGCAAGAAATCCACTTATTAAACCTGACAGGGCACACCTGTGAAGTGTAAACCATTTCCGGAGACTACCTCTTGAAGCTCATCAAGAAATGCCAAGAGTGTGCAAAGCAGTAATCAAAGCAAAAGGTGGCTACTTTGAAGAACCTAGAATATAAACATATTTTTAGTTGTTTCACACTTTTTTGTTAAGTATATAATTCCACATGTGTTAATTCATAGTTTTTATGCCTTCAGTGTGAATGTACAATTTTCATAGTCATGAAAATACAGAAAAATGTTTGAATGAGAAGGTGTGTCCAAACTTTTGGTCTGTATTGTATATAAAATTGATTCTGGCTACTCAGATACTGCTGAGCTAGTAGCAGTCCGGTCAAACACAACGACTATTGCCAAAAGCAGTTTAGTGCACACAGCCTGTGTAGTCTCTTGTCAGAGAGTGATTCTGAATTGTCTCTCTGTAGCTCCAACACAAATCCTCTCTGGTCAGCTTCCCAGCTCACTGACTAAGGTCTAGTTATATGCCGGGCCAACTAGGTTCACTCATTCAGAGCCTGTAGAGTTAGAATTTAACCTAGCCTACCTGGGTTTGCTACAGTATATACAGTGAAATATAGGCATAAATTACATTGATGGACCAAATGGCTAAAAATTGGTATGTTCGTATGTATTAACGCTACTAAAGTCAGTACTTTGTAGAGCCTCCTTTTAGGGCAATTACAGCTGCAAGTCACTTTGGATAAGTCTCTATGACCTTTCCACATCCTGCCGCTGGGATTTTTGCCCATTCCTCAAGGCAAATCTTCTCCAGCTTCTTGAAGTTAAGGTACTGCCACACTATAGCAATCCGCTAGCGATCTCGTTAGCGTTGCATTACTAATGAGATCGCTAGCGGATCGTTTCTATATCGCTAAATGCGGCACATTTAGCGATATAGTTAACGACGCTATCGCCGTTAGCGATCTTCTTAACGACTTTAGCGGTACAAAAGTACCGCTAACTCGCTAAGAAAAGGTGCCACACAGCGATAAGATACTTAC
This sequence comes from Oophaga sylvatica, assembly GCA_033576555.1. NCBI lineage: Eukaryota > Metazoa > Chordata > Amphibia > Anura > Dendrobatidae > Oophaga > Oophaga sylvatica. The sequence goes on along the minus strand of JARQOD010000007.1, from coordinate 52,452,459 downwards.
CAGCGGGAGCGCCAGCGATGAAATAGGGTCCGGAACGATTCCAGCGACGAGCGAGATCACAGCAGGAAGCTCGTCGCTGGAAGCTGCCGCACTGAACAATATCGCTAACGGGATCGCTAAATAGTGACGTTTTTTAGCGATCCGTTAGCGATATGTTTAGTGTGGATACCCTTTAGGTTGTTTCCTGTGGTGAACAGCGGTCTTCAAGTCTGACCACAGATTCTCATTCGGATTAAGGTCTGGGCTTTGACTTGGAAACTCCAAAACATTTACACAATTCCCTTATCCACTCGGGGAGTCTCCCACATCTTTTGGCTAACTCAAAACGAGCCTTACAATTTTTGTGTGTAAGTAAAGGCTTTCTTCTGCTCACTCTTCATAAAGGCCACCTCTATGGAGTTTACGGCTTATTGTGGTCAAATGAACATATACTCCAGTTTCTGCTTGGGAACTCTTCAGCTCCTTCAGGGTTACCTTTGGTCACTGTGCTGCCTCTCTGATTAATGCCCTGCTTGCCCGATCTGAGAGTTTTGGTAGTCGGCCCTCTCTTGGCAGGTTTGTTGTGGTACCATGTTCTTTCCATTTGATGATAATGGATTTGATGATGCCCCGGGGGATCATTAGGTTAGAATATTTTTTGATAACCCAACCCTGACTTGTACTTCTCAACAACTTTGTCCCCAACTTGTTTGGAGAGCTCCTTGGTCTTCATGGTGTTTGGTTAGTGGTGCCTCTTATTTAATGGTGTTGCAGCCTCTGTGACCTTTCAGAAAAGGTAATGTGTATATACTGACAAATATGTGACACTTAGATTTTCTGGCACTAAGTATGTGACTCATGAAGGTAACTGCTTGCACCAGAAATTTTTAGTGGTGTCATAGCAAAAAGGTTTAATACAAATGCACATGCTAATTTTTAGTTATTGGATCCCATAAATTTAGTTTATGCCTATATATTTCTCTCTTCACCAGCTTAGACTATTTAGTGCTGATGCATCACACACAAATCGGATTACAAAAATATTTAAACACCGGTTGTAATGTAACAAAGTAGATAAAAAGCACATGGGGGTGAATACTTATGCAAGCCACTATGTATATATGTATGTATATATATATATACCGTAATATGTGTATGTATGTATGTGTGCGTGTGTATATAGATAGAGAGATCTATGTATAATATACACACACACAGATTTATGGCAGTGTGCGTTCCCTATGGCAATCCCACCATAGCTCTTTATAGTATCTGTTATACTGTGGAGCATTTGCCATTTATAGCCTTTCCCAAGGTGGGACTGAAGGCTGTAATTTTCTTGTAGATAATTTTCTCTTCCAATATTGAAGCCCACACGAGCTTTGTGTTTCCGAGGTATGTGTGTATATACAGTATATATATATTGTGCCATAGTGCACACAATGCATGGTAGGAAATCCACCACTGAGATCTCCATGGACAGCAACGCTTTCCATGCTGAATGATTACAGCTACTTGGATTGTTTCTAAATTTGCTTCCAATAATTAGCAGTATTTTTGCTCACTGTGCCGCGTGTGATCCCAGTGGGCAGTTGGAGAATTTGTACAAGCTATTTGATGTTGTGCAGCCGGAAGAATGTGACAGCACAGTGTGATCTGTCCAGCCGCCCCCCTTTGTCTGGATAAAATGTGTCACTTTCCTCTAATAAATAAATTGGTTTATGTGGGTGACAGGCTGCTGGATGGAACGGTGACACCGCAGTATAGGACATGTATGGCTGGACAGGTGGGAACAGCTTCCGGCTCGAGCAGAAAGACATGCATCACATATCTAACGGATGGCGCCTATACGGACCACAAACTGTTAAACTTTGTGCTTCAGGCATAGTTTAGTAGTGTATAGTTGTTATTGTAGAAGGTAATAATAGAATGTACGTCAGCCATATACCGTACCTTAGATTCCTGTCGGCCAGCTCCTCTATTAACTTGTGAGGTCTGTTTGGCTGAACGTTCATGCTTATTTCAGTAGGGTGAGACGAATAAGCGGCCATATCCGACAGCAGCTTATCTTCTAACAGATCAAGACATTGGCCATGTGGAAATCCAACGTGCCGCATCACTCTTTACCCGGATATATGCTATCAGGGGACAATCTGCAGGCCCCCATACACGTGAGGACCACAGCTTTTCTCTTGTTTATGACCGGCTTAATATATTTTCACTGCCAGAATCCGGCATTCTGCCATATGTTGCTTCATTGTAGAATTGTATAATCTTTCTTTACTCCATAATGCAGTGTTAGATGATACATGCCGTTATTTTTTTTTCCTTTGAGAATTGAATCAAAGCTTCATGGATGTCATATAATGGATCTACCTTGCAGCAGCACATCCCCCTTAAAAAAGGAGGTATGATTATCTTTACAAGTGTAAGCAATTCAGATAGTAGAGCAGAAAGTTGCAAGAAAATGTAATTCTATTAAATGATCATAGATAGTTAAAGCACTCTGCACCCCCCTTTGCTGCTTATGCAGTCTTCCTGAAAAACCCATTTGTTGGAGTAATGGCAATAGCTGCAGGCTTATGCATGTAGGGGACTGTGTTGAGCAGACAACATGAAGCTGTGTTATCTATTACAGCTTGATATGTGTGCAGTCCCTCTAGACTTTACTTTCTGATTTATCTTTCTTGTGTCCTCCATGTTGGGATAATAATTACTGCATGCTCTTAGTAAAACAGCTATTTCACAATGGCTGAGTGCTGATGAGTCTGCTGAAAGCTGAAATTTGCAACAGGATCTGCTTCAGTTAATAGTAGAGTTACGGTAAATCTCCGGGTCCAAATGAATTACATCCTAGGGTACTGAAGGAGTTAGCAGTAGAAATTGCAGAACCCTTAGCCAGAATCTTTGAAAAATTCTGGAGAACAGGAGAAGTCCCAGAAGATTAGATAAGGGCAAATTGTTGTCTCTGTCTTCAAAAAGGAAAGAAGATGAGCCTTAAGCCCCCGTCTCACACAGCAATCTCGCTAACGAGATCGCTGCTGAGTCACTAGTTTTGTGACGCAGCAGCGAGCTCCCCAGCGATATCGCTGAATGTCCTGGACATTTTTTTGATCGCTGGTCTCCCGCTGACAGGCACGCATCGCTGCGTGTGACAGGCGGGAGACCAGCGATCCGCTGGTAACCAAGGTACACAGCGGGTTTCCAGGCGCGGGGCTGTGCCTAGAAACCCGCTGTGTACCTTGGATAGCAGCGCCCTGATGCAGGGAGCTGGTAACCAAGGTACACAGCGTGTTTCCAGGCGCGGGGCTGTGCCTAGAAACCCGCTGTGTACCTTGGATACCAGCGCCCTGATGCAGGGGAGCTGGTAACCAAGGTACACAGCGGGTTTCCAGGCACCGCGCATCGCCTGGAAACCCGATGTGTACCTTGGTTACCAGCTCCCTGCATCAGGGTGCTGGTATCCAACATACACTGCGGGTAACTAAGCAATGTTACCCGCAGTGTCGCTTGTACTGATCTGCCTGAGCTCTGTTTGGCAGCTCAGCAGCGATAATGTAGCGATACACCAGCGATCCTGATCGTTGCCGGAATCGCTGGTGTATCGCTATGTGAGACCCGGGCATTAGGGTACTCTCACACTAAGTGAGATCGCTAACGAGATCGCTAAAGAGTCACCGATTTTATGAAGCAGTAGCGATCTCGTTAGCGACGCAGCTGTGTGTGACGTAGCGGCGATGTGGCCTCTGCTGAGATGTTGTTGATCGCTTATGAACGTTCTGAGCCGTTTTTTGTTCATTGGTATCCCGCTGGTGAGCCTGAATCGCTGAGTGTGACACCCTTTATGAACGACTTTACCAGCGTCGCAGGTGGGACTAGGTTTTCCCAACGACCGCAGAGGTCGTTATACAGATCGCTGATCTCTGATGAGATCTTTGTGTTTGGAAGCTAACTAGCGATCGCACTAGCGATCTCGCTGGTCGTGTTGTTGTCATGATCGCTAGTGCGATCGCTAAGTGTGACAGTGTCTTTACTTCCTTACCAGGAAATATCTTTGAACATATTAGTAAACAACATGTATGTAAGTACTTGAATAAGAATACAGTAATTAACTGGAGCCAGCATGGGTTTGCAGCAAACAATTCATACCAGACTAATCTAATTTCCTTGTATGATGGAATCACTGACTGGGTGGATCAGGGAAATGCGGTAGATATAGTATATCTCGACTTCAGCAAAGCATTTGATAAAGTATCTCATAGTATCCTTATTGAAAAAATGACCAAGTATAGGATAGACAAGGCTACGATTAGGTGGATTCATAACTGGCTCAGTGATCGCTCTCAGAGTGGTAATAAATGGTTGCACATCCAATTGGAAGAGTGTTTAACGTGGGGTACCACAAGGCTCTTTCCTTGCCACAGTGTTCAACATTTTTATAAATGATCCAGATAAGGGAACTGAAGGTAAACTAATCAAATTTGCAGCCGATGCAAAGCTAAGACAGCTAACACTAGAGAAGACAGAGAAAGAATTCAGAAGGATCTAGATAATCTTGAACAATGGGCAGTGACTAATAGAATGGTATTTAACATGGAGAAATTCAATATTCTTCATCTGGACAAGAAAAACGAAAATGACATCTACAGAATGGGAGGAATAGAACTAAGCAACAGAACGTGTGAAAAAGACTTTGATATAGTAATAGATCACAGACTGCACATGAGTCAACAGTGTGATGCAGCAGCAAAAAAGACAAACACAGTTCTAGGATGTGTTAAGAGAAGCATAGAGTCTAGATCATGTGAAGTAATTAACCCCCTCTACTTCTCCTTGGTCAGGCTGCATCTGAAATACTGTGTCCAGTTCTGGGCACCACATTCCAAAAACGACATTGAAAAACTAGAGCAAGTTCAGAGAAGAGCTACCAGGATGGTGAGGTGACTGCAAAGTTTGTCCTGTGAGGAACCGTTAAAGGATCTGGGAATGTTAAGCTTGCAAAAAAGAAGGCTAAGAGGAGACTTAAGGCACTGCCACACTTAACGATCGCACCAGCGATCACGACAACGACACGACCTGGCGAGATCGCTGGTGAGATCGCTATGTGATCGCTAGTTAGATTCCAAACACAACTCATCGCGATCTGTATAACGACCTCTGCGGTCGTTAGGAAAACCTAGTCCCACCTGCGACGCTGGTGAAGTCGTTCATAAAGGGTGTCACACTCAGCGATTCAGGCTCACAGCAGGACACCAACGACCAAAAAACGGCTCAGAACTTCATAAGCGATCAGCAACATCGCAGCAGGGGCCACATCGCCGCTACATGTCACACACAGCGGCGTCACTAACGATATCGCTACTGCGTTATAAATGGTGACGCAGTAGCGATCTCGTTAGCGATCTCGCTTAGTGTGGCATACCCTTTAGTAGCTGTCTACTAATATCTGAAGGGCTGTCACAGTGTATTGGGATCATCCTTTCTCTCATTTATACATGGAAGCACGAGAAGCAATAGAAGCAAACTGAAAGGGAGAAGATACAGATTAGATATTAGAAAAACCTTTTTGACAGTTAGGCCTCTTTCACACTTCAGTAGTGCGACGTTAGTCAAAATCCGCCAAAGTGTGAAAAAAACGGATCCGCCATTTTTTTGGGGCGGATCCGCTTTTTTCCCATTGACTTGCATTAGTGACGGATTTTGATGGATGGTCGTCCGTTTGATCCGTTTTTTGACGGATCCGCCATAAATTTGGCGTCCGCCTTTTTTTGAAAACGTTCAATGCAACGTTTTTTGTGTGCGTCAAAATGGCGACTATGACGGATCCGCCGCTGTCCGCCATTTGGTATAATGGGCGCCTATGGGTGGCAGATCCGCTGCCATCCGTTTTTGACGTAATCCGCAAGCAGACCCGTGCCTTCCATAGAAAATGCTGAGAACACTGTCCGGGGTCTCTCTCTCTCTCCTCCGTGCCAGACATGCGTACCATGCATAGGGTGATCAATGACTGGAACAGGCTGCCACGAGAGGTGGTGAGTTCTCCTTCAATGGAAGTCTTCAACAGAGGCTGGATAGGCATCTGTCTGAGATGGTTTAGTGAATCCTGCATTGAGCAGGGGGTTGGACACGATGACCCTTGAGGTTCATTCCAAATCTAACATTCTATGATTCTATGAGAATGTGAATCAATTTGCAATACATAGTCCATTGGCCACGTCAATAACCTGTGGTCTGTGGACGGGAGCCTTGAGAACCGCTTCTTCCCTGCCAGCATCCGCGGCTCTTATTTTGATTAGTTGGACTGGCGTGATTTCACATGTGCGTCACGCTGCAACAATTACACCACAAGGCTGACTAATCAAAAGTGGAGCCATGAATGCCGTCAGGTAAGTGGATGTTCTCATGGCCCCTGTCCAGTGGTCACAGATTACTGATGTGGTCAAGGGACCGAGTCCTGTGAATCAATTTGCACCCACTCTAGTTTTTAGGTCTCTAGAGTTATCACAAGATTGTTTCTGGTCCTTTACACGGGCAGATTTGCACCCATAACACGTATCTATAAGGTAAGTTGTTTGATGCTCTTATAAACATCTTTTTACACGGGTTCATTCAAACTGTACAGGGAGGAACAATATTTTATATAATCGCTCAGTTCTCATTCATGTTCCTATTGTCAGCAGCAAATCTCAATTTTTTTCTTGATCAACTGATGAATGAACATGGGCCAATGATTAAACGCACGTTTGGCTGATTGTCCTGTGTAAAATCATTCAGCCATACAGATTGCAGGAGACCCGCTGACTGACAGACCTCGTCCTGCCGCCCATTGCATGGCCTTTATAGGACTGCAGAAACAGCTTCTGGGATGCCAATATGTAAAATGTCGCTGACTCTTTAAGAAAAGAAAAAAACAAACCTGTAATTGCATTGTAGCCCCAACCCTTAGGCTATGTTCACATATTTTGTTTTAGCTGCGTTTTTTTATACAAAATTAAAAGCTGCTATTTACAGTACAAGCGTGAAGCAATTTTAGAGATCTCATGCACGATTGCTTTTTTTTTTTTTTTTCTTTCCTGAGTTGGAAAATTGCTTGTTTGAAAGTAGCAGCACGTCAATTCTTCTAGCGGTTTTTGCAGCATTTTTTCACCATAGAAAAAGTGCAAAAACGCTGCAAAAAATGCAACCATGCGTTTTTTGACGAATAAAACTAACTTTGTTATACATGTACTGTAGACAAATGACACATATAATCTGCACCAAAAAAATCAGCAAAACATGCTTTTTGAAAGCAGTTTTTTTTTTTTACTGCCATGAGAGCAGGTTTTGGCTGCATTAAAAAACACAGCATAAAAGCAACTTGTGAGCATGGCCTTATAACTGTGATTATTAGAAGGCGGCTGAGAAAATAGATCTTATAGGGAATTAAGATGGATTCAATTAAATTTAGTTTTTGGATGATTTGCGTCCTGAACCTCATGTGCGGTGATGCCCCGCGCTCAGTTCAGTGTATATTTCCCAGCACGTGGTCCTGTTTCTATTGTTGTGTACTTGTACTGTGTTGGGACCGAGCAGCTGGTGCGTGTTAAGATGCGACATCTGCTTGTACTGTCAGTTTGGGTTTATCAAGCCGTCCTGGTGGCTTCTGTAGTCCTCTGTTTTCCCTAAGAGGAGAGGCATTGTTAGCTGGCTAAAATTGGAGACGTTCAGAGCAAAAGAAACGGTTAACCCTTCAACCTTACTCACTTTACCAAACTGGGATCCCTGGCAGTCTGGAGATTTCCTGCAATGCTTATCCTCTTATCATTTCTCATATATTAGACTTATACGTTACATCTGTTGTACTCGGCGCAGCGCACATCATCCTTTATGTGCTGCATTATAGTACCCTCCTCCCATCACACTGCAGCACCCTGCAAGTCCTCAGTGCAAGTAGTATACTCCTATCACAGTGTCGTACCCATTGTTCTTCCTGCAGCAGCGCATCCCTCCTTATCTCCGCAGTGTATCCTATCTGCATGCAGAGTATGGCACAAGAGGGTGGCACTGTGTCTGGTCCCTGCAGCATGTTACATGGCTGATCTGTGAACCAATCTTTATAGCCGCAAGGAATTCTAATGATCTGGGAGGAATTCATTTACTGAAACATATTTATTGCTAACAAGCTCTAGTCCTAAAACCCAACGATAGAACAGTTACAGATATTCATTAATGTATAATTTATGACAAAATCTATCAATGATTCACCTTTTCTTTGGATTAAGCTTTTCGAGACAATGTATTAGTGTGAATTTACATTTTTTTGCATATCGACACCAAAATAAAACCATTTTCTTAAAATGCTCGTCATTATTATTTAAAGGAGTTGTCCGGCCTTAATCTACAAGTGTGCAATCACTCAATGCACAATGCGACTGCAGAGTTGTGAATCTTTACATATCGTTCACCGCTCGCTGTGAGGATTCTCCGGTGCCAGGAGCGGGCGGGCGTGTGACTGCAAGTATGGGATTTACATCATTCCAGCCACATTCCAACTAAACTTGTCTGGCCTCACTCAACACACTTGAGGGAGGATGCACACATGTAGTCGACATGTGACTGCAAGTATGCTAATTGCATACTTTCCGTCATGTGTCTGCCACGCCGGAGAATCTTTACAGTGAGCAGTGCACGCGCTGTAAGGTTTCGCAAGTCTGCAGTCACAATAATTACCCAGTCAGCCACACCCTCTTGGTAAACTAAACACCATAAAAATGAACACTGAATAAGAAGATCCATATCTCTGCAACCGTATGGCAGATTTAAAAAAATTAAATAAAATTATTGCAAAAATTGTACACTTCTGACCTACGACAGGTCTCTTTAAAAGAGGGAATACAATAATCTATGCTTCTCTTACACCTTATGGTTATGTTGCAGGGCAATTCCTTTTTCTTGCTATGTCTTCCCATATTTTTTAGCTGCGAGTCCATAGGAAACGTCACCATATGTTGTGAACGCATGACAAACCCCATCATGTGTTTTATTGTGGGGTTTTTATATGTAGTGTTATTTTTAAATACATTTAATTTATGTTTTCATTTTAACACCTTCACTACTTGGAATAGGGAGCGCAAAGCGTGAGATTTCACCTAAGAAACTCCCATTATAATGACAGGCTGCAAAGAAATCATTACTGATTCTGACTGCTTTGTTTGTTGTTTTTTAGGTTTCAGATTCTCTTTTTTTTATTATTTCTAATGTTAAAAATTTGTACTACTGAAATATACTATGGATATTCTACCTGTTAATGCAGATAGAAAATCTGCAGATTATCTACCACATGTAAGCCTGTAACTCTTGTTCACCACTCACTATTGGCAACTGTGGAGTTGAGGCCACCGATCAGACATTGATGACCTGTGGATAGGCCATCAATGTTGAAGTCCCGGACAACCCTTTAATAATCGTTGTTGGCAGCACATCACCCTATGTGAACGGGAAATGTGCTACCGATAGCATGATATTCTGTGGGCACAGAACGAGCGTATTGTTATGTTCTGTGTGCACAGAACGTACATCAGCCTGTCTAGGGATGCATTCACACATCTGTCTGATAAACCGCACACTAGCATTTCCCACAGACGTGTGTGAACGCACCCTTGGGCATTATTCAGATGTCAGGGGTTTTTTTACATGTAAGAAAGAGGGACTGCGTTTCATCAGTGATTTTCATCAGTTTCATCAGTCTTTTTCACTGATGGGGAAAAAAAAAGTTTCTCCACCTTCTCCTATCAGTAAAAAAAATGGCAGCACACGGATGGCATCAGGATGCTGTCAGATTTTTGTCACTGACTTGTAGAATCAGGCATCATTCAGACGTCCAATTTTGGCGTACAAGTGCAATTTTTCTCGAACGTGTGGAAATCTGATATCTGAATAATGCCTGCATTGCTAATTTTGATCCGACACTTTGATCAATATCAGACATGTCACTGTAATTTTGCATGCAACTCTCGGTCCAAGGAAAAAACCTGACACATGAACAGGCTGTCACCATATCAGCGAAAAAAAAACGGCTAGTACTCGTATGAGGAAAAACCGATGTGTGATTGAACCCTTAGGGCTCTTGCCGACATCCCTGAAACTTGATCTGCGCATGGACCACAATGTATGGACTGTCCATGAGTCTCCCAACCCGATATCTATAGATTCATACATGCCTATATGGCTTGGGTTGGGAGACCCGCGTATGGTCCATGCTTGGACCGAGTTTCTTGGATTTCCCAACCAGTAAACAAGTGCTGATTTGGTTAATAGGGGTGGTCATATTGAACGGCCTTGATTGGTCATGTTAATCCGCTTGAGATCCTAAGCGACTTTTGCAATAGCAAAAAACAGTTGCTGAGTCTTCTATGGGTTTACAAAACTTTTCACCCCGTTCGCAGCAAAATGTGGCATACTGCGAATTTCAAATCCATATCACTTCTCAAATTGCGCTGCAGATTTTTCTTTCTGAAGCCTGGATACGAGGTTTACTAAAATCACGTGCACAACGCTGCTCCTAAATCGCACAGCGGATTACATGATGGAAAACATGTTGCATATTTGCCCCATCATGCGCAAGTACTCTTTTTCTCAGCATCCTTTTTACTTTTTTAACCCTTTCATATCTTGACTGGTACTGATGGACCACATTTAAAACACTTTCTCCATCATACAGTTTTTCCTAAGTGAGACTAGTGGGTGCACTTTAAGATTCTGCTTTTCCGTATGACATTGATTACACAGAGTTGATTGACAGGTTCAGGTTTGGAATCAATAACCTGACAGTAATGTTCTGCTCTGGATAATTTGTCGCCTTTATAATTCATATGAACGTAATACGTTCGCCATAAAACCGGGGAGCTGCTATTAAAGCCGTGATTATCTGCCCTAAATATCGGGCACGTTGCAAATTACGGGTGACGTAAATGCACGGGATGTTTTATTGCACTTAGCTGGTTGAACATTCTGTGGTTTATGTGTCGTCGCCTTTCTGCAATGTAGGTGTAAGTATTTTACATGTACATTAGATGATTTTGTTATGTTGGGATTATAAACAGATGTAATCTCGATTTCCAGATCTAGACCCAGATTCCAGTATTGACAGAAATATTCTGGTTGGCCGGCAGGGCTGGGCACAGCGTCTGTGTCCCTACATTTTCCAGTCTACATATAGGTAATGATTAACGCTAAGTACACAGTTACTGTGACAATTACTGCAATAGCATGACACCGGGTCTGAGGCAAAGCAGACGTCAGTACAGTCAGCAGATGAAAGCACGTGCTTCTACTTATGCTCTTACTGGAGAAATGAAATTCACCTTATGCATTGCGATGTGCACTGCCAATGCACAAGTGATATAAGTAAAAAATTTGCACTGCAGTTTTTTTTTTTTTTTTTTTGTGATCTGAGTAAACCTAAGGCCTCGTTACATGCTGCTTTTTTACGTGTTTTTTTTCCGTTTTTGGACATGGAAAAAAAACCACAGCATTTTACAGTACTAACAAAGTGAATGAGATTTCTGAAATCTCGTGCACATGCTGCTTTTTTTTCTTTTAAATTTGAATCATGAAATATTTTTTTTTTCATATCTGCAGCATGTCCATTATTCTGGCGTTTTTGCAGCCTTTTTGATCCATTTAAATGAATGGGAAAAATTGTACTAACAATGTGTAAAATGTGCGTATTATACATTCTTTATTCTTCCAAAATTCAGTTTTTTTGCAGCAGAAAAATCTGCTGCAAATATTCAGCGTGTCCACATATCCCAGTATTCTGCACTGTGTTGTCTGGTGAAGGGCCTACGGGGTGGCATGTGACCCAGGGACCCTCTGTGATGTTCTCTTATTGCCATGTCAAGCCTTGCCCCCTCAGACCCTGCCTATCATAGTCCATTAGGGTCAACATAAATTTATAGGGATTCATTAAGGCGTTTGCTTTTTGTGCATGTGTTCTGTGATTTCCACAGATAGAACACATACTTTATAGTCTTTGGGGCTGTTTACATGTCCGTGGTTTTTTTGAGGACAGAATGATCCTCAAATTACACGGAGACCTGAGCATTTTTTTTTTATCTGAGTCATGGATTAAAATTATCCATAGTCTGTCAGGAACAGATGGCATCAGTGATCAGTCGGTGTGCTGTCCATGATTAACAATGCATTGTATAGAAGAAAAAAATCACTGATGGTAAAACCTGACAACACTGACGAAACACTTATGAAAATCGGATCCAAAACACTGATGAACAACGGTCCGTGTTTTTACATATAAGAAGAATCACAGAGATCTAAATGAGGCCTGAAAACGAGCACTGAACGAAAACCTAGCGAGTCCTATCATTCTTGTGTAAAAGGCGCAGTGTGTAAGGCTACGTTCACACTACGTTTGTGGGTTCAGGCGGTATGCACCCAACAGCGAGCACCATCAGGATGGACGCCGAGGCATCTGTCCATCATGGGAATCAGAGTATGCAGACACACCGACCTCACATAGGCCGAAATAACACTTTTCTGGTCTCCGTCTGATGAATAGTGGTCTATGGCAACGTTACAGTACACCCCACGTACACTATACGCTAAATATACAGACGCAATGTGCACCAAGCCTGAGGTATACCCGGAGTCAGTGCAGTATAATGCAAAAGGGGGGCAAATGAAAGAATAGGATCTATAGTAGGCCAAAGACACCGTAGAGAGCACCTTCCTAATATCTTCCTCACTGCCGAGTGCTCCTGTAATAAGACCACGTTCACACGTTGAGTATTTGATGAGTTTTTTACCTCAGTATTTATAAGCCGAAATCAGAAGTTGGTGATAAATACAGAAGTGGTGACGTGTTTCTATTGTCCTTATCCTCTGATTGTTCCACTCCTGATTTTAGGCTTACAAATACTGAGGTAAAAATCTCACCTTATACTGAACGTGTGAACATGACCTAAGGCTTGGTATTGTACTGTCCACATAAACACAAAAAAAACTGCAAATAAATGTGGTTTGCCCGTTCCAGAATATGGCCTGAGACCTGTGCACATGTTGTCTGCAGCTCATGAGGGGAGTTTGGTAAAACCCTGGGCCCTTGAACTGGACTGCACTCGACTGCAGGTTAAATACATAATCTGAGTGAGAATTGAGAGTCACTCATCCGAAAACCACGTACACAGTATGCGTGATTCCGGACAGCGCGTCCCAGGGGCCTGCTGAGAGCGAGGAAGTGCGTCCTCACAAGTATATAAGCCTCTGTATGTAAAGATTATACTGCATTGGCCTCAATTCATCATTGTGGTTTTTACATTTTTCTGGTCTAATTTGCTTTTTTAGTGGATTTAATATTTGTGCCTTACTTTCTATACGTTTTGCACCATTTTTAAACTTTTTTCATTTTTAGGTTTATTTTTTCTTGTTCCTCGACAACTTTTCCTGTCCAGATGTTTTAGACTTTTTGCATGAAATGCAACTTTTTCCAATTGTCATATTTTTTTCTGTCTTTCACTCCAGTCCCTTACTCGGAGAAAGGTTTCTGGCAGATTTTTCAATTTGTGGCATTTTGAGATTAACATACAACTTTTTAAAGAATTTCCGCATCAAACAGTCTAAACAAACAAACAAACAAAAAAGAACAGCTAAGGACCAAAATAAAGAGCATTTTTTTCATATTTTAGGACAATATCATAAGCTACTTGCTCCATTTCAAAGCATTTAGTGCAAAATCAAAAAAGACAAAAAAAAATAAAATTAACTTTAATAAATCGCAAATGATGAGGGGATTCAGTGTTTTGCTTCATAGAAAGGAGATAAGACTTTTTTATCAATAGTTAAAGGGGTCATTTCCTTTCAAATATAATTAGCCCTGGCTACATTTTATCTCTGCTGCTGCTTCCGATGTGTGGGACTAGCTTCAACCGTGACACATTCCGTCGACAGCGCTGCCGCCAATCGGTGAACTCAGTGGCTCAGAGCTGGGTGTTCCGTCTACATTGGAACGCGCCACTGAGTTCACTGATTGGCTGCTGTACTGTTAAGGTGCTGTTAGCGCCACATCTAGTGCCGCCTACCAGGAGCAGCGGTGGAGACTCGACAGGGAAGGTGAATACAACGCTGTTTCTTTTTCTTTATAAAGCAAAAATGCTGAGGGACAAATTATATTCAGAAGGAATAACTCTGTAAGGATGTCTGTAATAAAAGTCAAATTGATAATTATTTTAAATGACAGTGAAGCTGAAGATCTCTGTTTCATAGCTGCAGTCAGGTTATTTTTTACTTTATTGGATTATTCTGGCATATGCTGTAAGCTTAGTTCACTGTTGCCCTTGTACATAGACAAACTTTTAATTATACTCTGTCAGTGCACATGGGCTAATACAGAAAGAGTAAATGATTATTCACACCGCTCTGATATTCTACACCTTTCATTAACCAGGAAACCTGGTTAACCTGTTGTAACCTGACCGTTTATATGGTAGTTCACCACTCACCGGGGAGTGCTGACGTACTGCATTGGATTTCTTTTCTTTCGCTTTTGGCTTTGCAAAAGTATTGTCTTGTGATTGTTCGTCAGGGGGGCACGGCTTCCCAGCCTCCGCCAGGGAGCCATGGTCTCCTGAAAATTGATAGTTTGGGTGGGTGGCATAGTTGTGCCAATGGTTTGAGCTGTGCATCCTTCCATGCTGGAAGGGATCTGCCATCTGTCCAGCGTCAGAGCAACGCTTAGCTCGCCTGCAAGTGTGTGCTTTATACTTAGCAGAACAGCCACCTCTGGTAGACTGCAGCAGTGGCCAGTAACCTAGGCAATGAGCAGTAGACTATACAATTAAAAATCCCTCCTTTGATGAGAACAGGGAAGATTTTTAACAAGATGTGTATTGGAAAGTTGCTTGTTTTTACAAATACTTTGCAATTTTGTCCATTTAACCCTTCAAGGGCTCTTTTCTACATATATTGAGTGAACTGCAAAACCTTGCACCAGCTTTCCTCTGCTGAATAATGTAGCATAATGATGTATTGCGTAGGTGTAAATGGGATTGTTTTCCGTTCAGCTATATGGTTATTGTACATTTTGAATCAATTCTGCTCTCTGGGGATAATTGTCTATAATGGATGGAAGAATCGGCCTCTATTCATGTCCATCTGTTCTTTTTTTTTTTTGTTTGTTTGTGGTCAGTTTTAGATGTTTTAAACAAATTGAGCAGCTGGTCATTTCCATAGTGTATCCACTCACCCTCTCTGCAGCCCTCACACTCTCCACAAAATCCTCACCCTCTCCGCAAAATCCTCACCCTCTCCGCAAAATCCTCACCCTCTCCGCAGCCCTCACCCTCTCCGCAGCCCTCACCGTCTCCGCAGTCCTCGGCCTCTCTGCAGTCCTCACCCTCTTCGCAGCTCTCGGCCTCTCCGCAACCCTCGGCCTCTCCGCAGCCCTCAGCGTCTCCATTTTAATCATATGCTTTTTGCCTTTTTGAAGTCACTTCAGCCTCTAGTGAAATGAAAATTTATAACTGGTGCCCAAATGGCAAATGAAGCCGGTGCAAGAGGGTACTGAGATCTATGTGCTAGGGACTGGGTGGGCTGTGGTTACCTCTGCTCTCTGTAGCTATGGTAATATTTCATTTTCTTGTCCTCATGGATAATTCTAGATCTTTGTTGGTTTTGTTCACATGTTACTGGCTGCTGTAACCAGCCAGTCAGTTGTCTGTGATCTGTCGTTTTTGCAATGTTATTTGGTTTTCTACTTAACTTCTATGATATTTTCTATTATTACAAGGCTATAATGGAGGTGCTGTACAATCTCTGTATTATCAGTAGTCCTGTTAGTATATAGTGGCCATGTCACTGACCAGCTGTGGCCATTGTGTATCCATGGAAGCTGCCTCACGTGGTCTATAAATGCTGGGCTGGTGACAAATATCTTAGAAATGCTCAGATGTGATGTGGGCGATACGGGCTTGGACTTGCTACTGTGGGAACATTTCTGTGCTATATCTGTTTTCTTTTTTTTTTTCTTTTTGATAGTTTTCAGCTGTAAGCCAATGCGCATTCCCTTTCTCAGAGTCTGTGTCACTAGACCCTCCGCCTGGAGGACTGACCCCCTGCCTAAGCATCATGTCCCATTGATCCTGGGGACACAATGACAGTGTAGACACCTATAGAACTAGGACTGGGCTTGTTGTGTCCCCTGGCAGAATAGTGCAGTATATCACTTACACGCTACGATATCAGCAGGATCCATTTATCCAATGTGTTTGATTGCTTTAAGACTAATGCATTTTATGGCTGTTCACCAGCTCCATAACTGGCAATGATGTTATTCTGTGAGAGTTTTGTTACCTCTGTGTGATACCGTATGGTCATAGTAAGATGATGGCAGGCCTCTGCCAGACACCTCGGACTGCAGCTCTTCTCCCGTCAGATAAAAGGGATTGAGCATGCCCAACCATTATTTATTCCAACACCTTCTGTCCTTGTCAGGGTGGGGATACCACCATACACATTGGATCATTGCTTGGTCCCAGTAGGAATCCTTGAAGTTTAGACCCGCAGTCAGGCTAGGACTTGTACAATGTGACGGTAATATGCATATGTCAAATTTCCCTAAAACCTCATACATGTGCGGCATTGTGTAACTTTATATTGGCCCAAGCGCATCTCCATGTGCCTCTGCTCTGATACATACAAAGTTTTCTCTTCTGTCAGACTCGATATGAAACTGACAGAAATAAATGTTCCCAAAAAAATCTAATTATTCCCTATGCATGGATTAAGGGGATAACTTGCTGATATCTGGGAACCTTAGTGATCCCAAGTATCAGGGCTCTGGACCTGTGAGATCGGGGCTCTGCCCCATCTTACATTAAGTGGAGGTGCGTATGCTCGGCAAATGGGGCTACCAGAGAAAGCCAAGTACTTTTGGCATTCTCCCACACATCCAAAGACAATGAATGACTGGAGCAGTGGTTAAGTGTGCACCATTCAAGATGTAGCTGCAGAGTCCAGTCCTTAGGGTTCCATGTTATGTTTCGGTAGCTGAGGAGTGCAGGTAAAAAAGGCAATACACCAGAGCAGTTGGAATCTATGGGATTGCAGTACCCTGACTAACCACCACAACTAGAGGCAGCCGTGGAGCGTTCCTACGTTGGTCCTAGACGCCTCGTCACAGCCTGAGAAACTAACTACACCTAAAGATAGAAATAGGAAAGCTATCTGCCCCGGAGCAGAACCCCAAAGATAATAGAAAGCCCCCAAACATGTAATGGCGGTTAGACAAGAGGAAATACTGACACAGAAAGAAAATAGAATGAGCAAACGCTGGGGCCCAAACTATCTAAATAGAAAAGGACAGGAAGGGTACTTACTGCAATCCCAGAAAACCCTGAAAAACACCAACTCTACTAATTTCAAAATCACCTCAGATCACACGACCTCTACCACCTAAATTAGCTCTCTGGTGTAACAAAATCAAAACAGCAGCCACTGAAAAAACTGGAAAAAGCAAAAGAACAAAACTCAGTGGCTGAACTAAACTGAGAAGGCAGAAGCCCCCGGAGGGGACCCAGAAGGCCCCCAAAGAAGTGCAGGACAAAATGCAAAAATATAGCAACAACACAAAAGAAGAAAAATTCTTATCTGGTAGCAGGAGATGCAGACACGACACAGCAGGCTACAAGGGAAACTGGAATGAAGGATTCAGACCAGAACAATTGATCACCGGCAACCCTGATGGGAAAATGACTCCCTTATATAAGACCAGTCAGTAACACCTGATTCCCAGTCCTCACAATCTTCACTAGTACCGCTTGTAACCACCAGAGGGAGCCTCTGCTCAGAACTCATCTCAAACCCATTCACAACAGTACCCCCCCCTTGAGGAGGGGTCACCGAACCCTCACTTTGAGCAACCAGGTCGGTCAGGATGAGCTCTATGATACGCACGGATAAGTCTCCCAGCATGGATGTCCGAAGCAAACACCCAAGAATTGTCTTCCTGACCATAACCTCTCCATTTAACCAAATACTGGAGTCTTCGTCTAGAAAAACGAGAATCCAATATTTTCTCAACCACATACTCCAGATTGCCCTCAACCAAAACAAGGTCAGGAGGCACAGTAGCAGGAACCACTGGCTCAACAAACCTCTTCAACAAGGACTTGTGGAACACGTTATGGATCTTAAATGTCCCTGGAAGAAGCAAACGAAAAGAAACAGGATTAATAATCTCCATGATCTTATAAGGTCCAATGAACCTAGGCTTAAATTTAGGAGATGCTACTCTCATAGGAATATTCTTTGAGGACAACCAGACCAAGTCCCCCACTTCAAACCGAGGACCATCAGTCCTATGCCGGTTAGCAAACCGCTGGGCCTTCTCC
The DNA here is from genome assembly GCA_033576555.1 of Oophaga sylvatica. NCBI lineage: Eukaryota > Metazoa > Chordata > Amphibia > Anura > Dendrobatidae > Oophaga > Oophaga sylvatica. The sequence continues at coordinate 52,434,097 of JARQOD010000007.1, read as the reverse complement.
TGAGAGAGGGACAACCTCTCCACTACCTGGTCCCAAATCTGTTGCATACGCTCAACAACAGAGTCAACACCTGGACAGACAGAAGCTTCCGTCTGTCCTGAAGAAAATCGAGGGTGAAAACCAGAATTACAGAAAAACGGAGACATCAAAGTGGCAGAGCTAGCCCTATTATTAAGAGCAAACTCAGCCAAAGGCAAAAAAGAGACCCAGTCATCCTGATCAGCAGACACAAAGCATCTTAGATAAGTCTCTAATGTCTGGTTTGTTCTCTCAGTTTGACCATTGGTCTGAGGATGAAATGCCGAGGAGAAAGACAATTGAACACCCAGTTTAGAACAAAAAGTCCTCCAAAATCTGGAAACAAACTGGACTCCTCTGTCAGACACAATGTTCTCAGGAATGCCGTGTAAACGAACCACGTGCTGAAGAAACAACGGCACCAATTCAGAGGAGGAAGGCAACTTAGGTAATGGCACAAGATGTATCATTTTGGAAAACCTATCACAAATTACCCAGATGGTGGTCATTCTCTGAGAAACAGGAAGATCGGAAATGAAATCCATAGAGATATGGGTCCATGGTCTCTTGGGCACAGGCAATGGCATCAACAAACCACTAGAGCGAGAGCAAGGCTTGGAGCGAGAGCAAGTCCCGCAGGACTGCACAAATTCCCTGACATCGCGAGACAAGGTAGGCCACCAAAAGGACCGACTAACCAAGTCTCTGGTACCAAAAATTCCGGGATGCCCAGCCAATGCGGAACAATGAATCTCAGACATCACACTCTTTTTCCATTGGTCCGGGACAAACAATTTTCCAACAGGGCAGCGCTCGGGCCTATCCTCCTGACACCCCTCCAGAGCAAGTCTCAAATTGGGCGAGATGGCGGAAAGAACTACACCCTCTTTCAAAATAACAGAAGGATCAGATAACTCAGGAGAGTCCGCAAGGAAACTCCTCGAGAGGGCATCCGCCTTAACATTCTTAGTGCCAGGAAGAAAGGAAACCACAAAATTAAAACGTGTGAAAAACAAGGCCCACCTGGCCTGTCTAGGATTGAGTCGCTTGGCAGATTCCAGATAGACCAGATTCTTATGGTCCGTAAGGACCACCACCTGATGTTTGGCTCCCTCCAGCCAATGTCTCCACTCTTCAAAAGCCCACTTCATGGCCAATAACTCCCGATTACCCACGTCATAATTACGTTCAGTAGGAGAAAATTTTCGAGAGAAAAAGGCACAAGGGTTACTTTTAGAGGTCTCTGGATCTTTTTGGGACAAAACAGCACCTGCCCCAATTTCAGAGGCATCAACCTCCACCTGAAATGGCAGAGAAACATCAGGCTGCCGTAGAACAGGAGCAGAAGTGAATCTCTGCTTAAGTTCCTGAAATGCAGAGACTGCCTCAGGAGGCCAATTCACCACATCAGAACCCTTTCTGGTCAAATCAGTTAATGGTTTAACAATAACCGAGAAATTACCAATAAATTTACGATAAAAATTGGCAAAACCCAAAAATCTCTGAAGAGCCTTTAATGAAGTAGGGTTGGACCCAATCACAGATGGCCTGAACCTTGACCGGGTCCATTTCAATAACAGATGGGGACAAAATGAATCCCAGAAATGAGATCTTCTGTACGCCAAAAAGACACTTTGATCCCTTCACATACAGAGCATTATCCCTCAAAATCTGGAACACAGTCCGAACATGTTTCACATGAGAGTCCCAGTCATAAGAAAAAATCAAGATATCATCCAAATAAACAATCAGAAATTTGTCCACAAAATCCCTGAAAATGTCATTCATGAAGGACTGGAAGACGGAAGGGGCATTAGTGAGCCCAAAGGGCATCACTAGGTACTCAAAATGCCCTTCAGGGTATTGAATGCCGTCTTCCATTCATCCCCGTGCTTAATGCGAATAAGGTTATACGCCCCCCTGAGGTCAAGCTTGGTAAACCAAGTAGCGTTTTTCACCCTGGAAAACAGGTCAGAAATCAAGGGTAACGGGTATTGATATTTCACAGTAATATTGTTCAAGAGACGATAATCAATACACGGCCTTAATGAACCATCTTTTTTGGCCACAAAGAAAAAACCGGCACCTAAGGGTGAAGAGGATGGTCTGATATGACCCTTCTCCAATGATTCCTTGATATAAGACCGCATAGCGTCATGTTCAGGTACAGACAAGTTAAAAAGGCGACCTTTAGGGAATTTACTACCCGGCACTAATTCAATAGCGCAGTCATAGCTCCTATGGGGAGGTAAGGATGCAGATTTACTTTCGCTAAACACATCAGAAAAATCAAACAAAAAGTCAGGAACATCCTGAGCTTGGGGAGAGGCAGAAAAAACAGGAGTGTTGGTATTAACACATTGGCAGCCCCAACTGGTTACAGACACAGATTTCCAATCCAAAACAGGATTATGAGACTGTAACCAAGGGAAACCCAGCACGATAATGTCATGCAGATTATATAGAACCAAAAATTTGCAGCACTCCTGGTGATCAGGTTCAACCCTCATTATCACCTGAGTAGAAAACTGGGGTTTATTCTCAGCCAAAGGGGTAGAATCGATCCCCAGTAAAGGAATAGACTTCTGTAGGGGTATCAAGGGAAACCCACATCGTTTAGCAAAATCATAATCCATCAGGTTAATAGCTGCTCCAGAATCAACGAAAGCCTGAGCAGAAAATGAGAACAGAGAGCATATCAGAGTGACAGTTAATAAAAACTTAGTCTGAACACTACCCAAGACAACCGAGCGTGCAAAACGTCTTCCCCGCTTAGGGCAGACTGAAATAGCATGAGAGGCATCACCACAGTAGAAACATAACCTATTGCGCTTTCGAAACTCATGACGCTGTGCCCCAGACACCACTCCATCACACTGCATGGGCTCAGAAGCTGGCTCACAAGGCAACACCAGTCCACGCATACTTCTCCGCTCACGCAAACGTCTGTCAATTTGAATCGCTAATGACATAGAATCATTGAGACCAGAGGGGACAGGGAATCCCACCATAACATCCTTTACATTATCCGACAGACCCTTCCGGAAAAGGGCCGCCAAAGCGTCGTCATTCCATTTGGTCAGGACTGCCCACCTACGGAATCTCTGACAGTATAACTCAGCGTCATCAAGCCCCTGATTTAATGCCAACAAGGCTTTTTCAGCTTGATCAGTGACATTAGGCTCATCGTACAATAACCCCAAAGCCTGAAAAAACGCATCAACATCACTCAAAACAGGATCCCCAGGTATCAGGGAAAAAGCCCAATCCTGAGGATCGCCGCGCAGGAGAGAGATGATAATTTGAACCTGCTGCTCTGCGTTTCCTGAGGACTTAGATTTTAAGGCAAAAAACAATTTACAATTATTTTTGAAATTCTGAAACTTAGCTCGATCCCCTAAAAACAAATCTGGCATGGGGATCCTAGGTTCCACAACAGGCAACCCAGCAAGATAGATAGCAATACTCCGAACCTCAGTGGCAAGCTGATCCACACGGCCAGACAACTGTGCAAACTCCATTGGGAGAAAAGATCCTCCCCAGCACCCAGAGATACAGAGGGAAAAAAAAAAAAAAAAAAATGCAACAAACAGAAAAATATCTCTGACAACTCTGACAACCTTTTTTCTATCACAATATTTTTTCCCTTCTGTGAGTACCATACAATTTTCAATTTTTAGGCCGGTGATACTGTTATGTTTCGGTAGCTGAGGAGTGCAGGTAAAAAAGGCAATACACCAGAGCAGTTGGAATCTATGGGATTGCAGTACCCTGACTAACCACCACAACTAGAGGCAGCCGTGGAGCGTTCCTACGTTGGTCCTAGACGCCTCGTCACAGCCTGAGAAACTAACTACACCTAAAGATAGAAATAGGAAAGCTATCTGCCCCGGAGCAGAACCCCAAAGATAATAGAAAGCCCCCAAACATGTAATGGCGGTTAGACAAGAGGAAATACTGACACAGAAAGAAAATAGAATGAGCAAACGCTGGGGCCCAAACTATCTAAATAGAAAAGGACAGGAAGGGTACTTACTGCAATCCCAGAAAACCCTGAAAAACACCTACTCTACTAATTTCAAAATCACCTGAGATCACACGACCTCTACCACCTAAATTAGCTCTCTGGTGTAACAAAATCAAAACAGCAGCCACTGAAAAAACTGGAAAAAGCAAAAGAACAAAACTCAGTGGCTGAACTAAACTGAGAAGGCAGAAGCCCCCGGAGGGGACCCAGAAGGCCCCCAAAGAAGTGCAGGACAAAATGCAAAAATATAGCAACAACACAAAAGAAGAAAAATTCTTATCTGGTAGCAGGAGATGCAGACACGACACAGCAGGCTACAAGGGAAACTGGAATGAAGGATTCAGACCAGAACAATTGATCACCGGCAACCCTGATGGGAAAATGACTCCCTTATATAAGACCAGTCAGTAACACCTGATTCCCAGTCCTCACAATCTTCACTAGTACCGCTTGTAACCACCAGAGGGAGCCTCTGCTCAGAACTCATCTCAAACCCATTCACAACAGTTCCAGATCCCTGATCTCTGGATTGCTGGGGGTCACAGCAGTTGGACCTCCAGCAAATCAGTAAGTTACACCTATCCTAGGAAATTACCCTTTGAGGTTCTTTTGGATGTCATTGTCATGTGTGCATTGCCACGAAGAACGTCGCGGTTGCACAGTTTGACTTCTCACAGCTGATCTGCTGTTTCTTTGTGTTTGGCAGCTAGGGAGTTAATTCTGTCTGTGCTCGGTGCTGGGACTGGGTGCAGTTTCTCCCGCTGCAATTGATTATTTGTTGATTGGTTTCCTTTAAATTCTTGGTTGTCTGCTTGGGGAGTTGCCAGTGAAACCTTCATGCAGACCACAGATAGGAATGAATCTGTATAGACTTTAGTTGTGAGCTCCTTAGTTGTTCTAAGCTCAACTTGGTTAGAGTTTATTTCCCAGACCATTTATGTTCCTTTGGTGTTTGAGTGTGTATGCAAGCGAGTGTTATCCTGTCTGTCTTATATGTCTAATCTGTGTATTTAGCTGAGATCAGCCCATATCCCTTTGGTGGTAGTCAGGATCCTTCTTAGGACTGATTACAGGGTTCAGGGTCTGATAGGAGACAGGGTTAGGTTGGAGACTTGGACCTCTGAACCATTATCAGTACCTCCAAGGTGAGGGATTAGTTACGACCCCAGTTTAGGGTCAGGTTAGATCCCGGTCCACCTCTTTCCTGTTTCAGCTCATCAAGTCCTCAAGATTAACCCTGAGTTCAGCAGAGATCGTGTCAGGTAAATCTATTCTATACTTACATGCTTATGTTGCTATACTAGTTGTTGTATAGAGTGTTGTTCCTGTATTAATAGTTTACTGACATTATATACATATCATTAGACAGCGTGACATTTTCACTGGCCATAAAAATTATCTCCAGTTACCATGGATCCAGTAGCCCAGCTGGCTCTGCAGTTGCAGGGATTATCCATGGAGCTGACGGACATTAAGTCCAAAGTTTTGTCTCCCCTGGAGCAAACCAGAGTTGAACCTAAAGTAGCTCTCCCGGACAGGTTCACTGGTGGGCGAGACAAATTTTTCACCTTCCGGGAGGCATGTAAATTGTATTTTCGGCTTCGGCCTCGATCATCAGGGAGTGATGAGCAGAGAGTGGGAATTGTTATCTCACTTCTGCAAGGGGACCCTCAATCCTGGGCATTTTCCCTTCCTCCAGGATCCCCGGCTCTACTGTCTGTAGATCAATTTTTTACTGCCCTGGGATTGGTATATGATGACCCAGATCGGGTCTCTCTTGCTGAGACAAAATTACGTAAGATACAGCAGGGAGATCGTCCTGCAGAGGAATTTGCTTCTGAGTTTCGTAGATGGGCCACAGATACTCAGTGGAATGACCCAGCTCTTAGGAGCCAGTTTTGTCATGGGCTTTCTGATAAATTAAAAGACGTTTTGGCTCAGTATGAGTCTCCTCATTCACTGGAGGCTGCTATGGCCTTAGCTATCCGTACTGATAGACGGCTTCGGGAGAGGGGTGAGGTAACCCCACTCCCTGTTGTTTCTCCACCTACCACTAAAGTCCCTTATGTTGAGGTTCCCCTTGTCTGTTCGGATGAGCCTATGCAGTTGGGAGGGACATCATTTCGTAGGAGGGGATTGGCGGTACGCCGTAGGACTAGAAGATGTTTTTTCTGCGGGAAAGAGGGACATTTTGTTGGAGAATGTCCATCCCGTGCCTTGTTGAGCCAAAAGTCGCCGGAAAACTGTTAATCCCAGGTTGTGTGGTGGACGACAACCTGGGAGTATGTATTTCATCCGCCAGTTCTTCTCAGTTCCTTGTACCAGTGGAGGTGGTAGTTGGTACGAGAGTGGAGAGATTGTCTGTTCTTCTTGATAGTGGTTCCGGGGCTAATCTGGTTGACGCTCAGTTTGCTCAGGCTCAAGGTATGCATCTGAGTGTATTGGTCAAACCGATCCCTATATTCTCCATTGACGCCAGGCCTCTCGGCCAAGGTAGCTTTGTTCATGAGGTTCATAACATTGACCTTCGGGTAGGGGCAATACATAGGGAACAATTATCTTGTTATGTGTTGGAGGGTCTACCTACTCCCATTGTGTTGGGACTTCCTTGGTTGGTTAAACATAACCCTGTGATTAATTGGCAGTCCAGAGAAATAAGCCAATGGGGTGAGTTTTGCAAAAGCAACTGCATGAACACAGTCATCAGTGCGGTCGTGCCTAGTACATTGCCTCCTTTTTTGGAGGATTTTGGGGATGTTTTCTCTGAGGAGGGGTGTCAGGAGTTGCCTCCTCATCGCGTGTATGACTGCTCTATTAATCTCCTTCCTGATGCTAAGTTGCCTAAAGCTAGGTTGTATAATCTTTCTGGTCCTGAGAGGCAGGCTATGAAAGATTATATTTCTGAAAGTCTGGCCAAAGGGCATATTAGACCTTCATCTTCCCCAGTAGCCGCGGGGTTCTTCTTTGTGAAGAAGAAAGATGGAGGCCTACGCCCTTGCTTGGATTTCCGCGAACTTAATCGGATTACTGTTCGAGATCCGTATCCACTCCCTCTTATTCCTGATCTCTTCAATCAAATTGTTGGCGCCAAATGGTTCTCTAAATTGGATCTCAGGGGGGCGTATAATCTGATTAGGATAAAAGAGGGGGATGAGTGGAAAACGGCGTTTAACACGCCGGAGGAACATTATGAAAACCTTGTCATGCCTTTTGGTCTGACTACTGCACCAGCAGTATTCCAACATTTTGTTAATGACATTTTTCGTCACCTTGTGGGGCTGTTTGTGGTTGTATATTTGGACGACATTTTAATTTACTCGCCAGATCTTGTGTCTCATCAGGAGCATGTGAGACAGGTGTTGCAGATCTTGCGAGACAATAAACTATACGCCAAACTGGAGAAGTGTGTATTTGCCGTACAGGAACTTCAGTTTTTGGGTTTTTTGGTGTCAGCCTCCGGTTTCCGTATGGACCCTGAAAAGGTGAGAGCAGTGCTTGAATGGGATCAGCCAGGGGATCTTAAGGCTCTGCAGCGTTTTTTTGGGGTTTGCTAACTACTACCGGAAATTTATTTGTAATTTCTCATCTGTCGTCAAACCTCTCACTGACATGACAAGAAAAGGGACGGATTTTTCTAAATGGTCGGACAAAGCTTGCCAAGCCTTTTCCTCTTTGAATAAATGTTTTGCTTCGGCACCCGTTCTCATCCAACCAGATGCATCTCAGCCGTTCATTGTGGAGGTGGATGCGTCTGACGTAGGGGTGGGTGCTATATTGTCCCAGGGTCCGTCCCCTGGTAAATGGCATCCGTGCGCTTTCTTTTCTAAGAAATTGTCGTCCGCCGAAAGGAATTATGATATCGGCAATAGGGAACTTTTGGCCATTAAGTTAGCTTTTGAAGAATGGCGTCACTTTTTGGAGGGGGCAGTCCACCCGGTTACCGTTATTACTGATCACAAGAACCTGTTGTATTTGGAATCCGCTAAGCGTCTGAATTCCAGACAAGCTCGATGGTCGTTGTTTTTTACCAGGTTTAATTTTGTCGTCACTTATCGCCCGGGGTCTAAGAATGTAAAGGCTGATGCCTTGTCTCGCAGTTTCCCAGGGGCCGGGAAAACGGATGACCCAAGTCCTATCCTTCAGGAGGGGGTGGTAGTGTCGGCTGTATTTTCTGAGCTTGAGGAGGAGGTGTTAGAGGCTCAGGGGGACGCCCCTGCAGGACCTCCAGGGAGACTGTTTGTCCCAAATCTGTTGAGACAAAAGGTTATTGAGGCACATCATAATTCTGCTCTAGCAGGACATCCAGGGAGTAAGGCTACTTTAGATCTCCTTTCTCGCCGGTTTTGGTGGCCTAATGCTAATAAAGATGTTATAACTTTTGTCGCGTCATGTGGGGTGTGTGCTCGCTCTAAAACCCCTCATACCCGTCCGTCTGGGACCCTTTTACCCTTGAAACTTCCGGAGCGTCCATGGACTCATTTATCTATGGACTTCATTACGGACCTTCCTCCGTCGTCAGGGAATACTGTCATACTGGTGGTTGTTGACAGGTTCAGTAAGATGGCACATTTCGTTGCTCTTCCTGCACTCCCTAATGCTAAAACTCTGGCGCAGGTGTTCATTAGGGAGATCGTTAGACTTCATGAGTTGCCTTCTGATGTGGTGTCAGATAGGGGGTCTCAGTTTGTGTCCAAATTTTGGAGGGCATTTTGTTTACGTCGGGGGATGCAATTGTCATGTTCCTCGCTTTTCATCCGCAGACCAATGGTCAGACAGAGCGTCTGAATCAGAGCTTAGAGACATATCTCCGGTGTTTTGTCTTCAGAGAACCAAGAGGACTGGTCTTCTTTCTTGCCTCTGGCAGAGTTCGCTCTTAACAACAGGCGGAGCGAGTCCACTGGTAAGTCCCCGTTTTTTGGGGCATATGGTTTCCATCCCCAGTTTTGTACTTTCAATGGGGGGGGCCCTTCTGGGGTTCCTGAGGAGGAGCGTTTCTCGTCGTCACTTGCTTCTGTGTGGAGAGGTGTATTGAATAATCTGAGTGCGATGGGAAACCGTTACAAACGTATGGCTGATAGGAGGAGAGTTTCTGGTCCAGATCTGAATGTGAACGATCTGGTATGGTTGTCTACCAGGAATATAAAACTTAAGGTGCCCTCCTGGAAACTGGGTCCCAGATTCATCGGGCCGTACAGGATCAGTTCCATAATTAATCCTGTGGCATTTCGTCTGGACCTCCCTCCTACGTTTAAAATTCATAATGTGTTCCACAAGTCATTACTTAAAAGGTATGTGGCACCAGTCATACCGTCACCTCTACCTCCTCCTCCTGTGTTGGTCAATGGTAACTTGGAATTTCAAGTATCAAAGATCATTGACTCACGTCTGAATCGCCGGTCCCTTCAGTACTTGGTGCATTGGAAGGGGTATGGTCCAGAGGAGAGGACGTGGGTCCCTGCGTCTGATGTTAACGCAGATCGTTTGGTTCGGACCTTCCACAGAACTCACCCGGGCAGGCCTGGCCCTGAGGGTCCGAAGGCCCCTCGTAGAAGGGGGGTACTGTCATGTGTGCATTGCCACGAAGATCGTCGTGGTTGCACATTTTGACTTCTCACAGCTGATCTGCTGTTTCTTTGTGTTTGGCAGCTAGGGAGTTAATTCTGTCTGTGCTCGGTGCTGGGACTGGGTGCAGTTTCTCCCGGCTGCAATTGATTATTTGTTGATTGGTTTCCTTTAAATTCCTGGTTGTCTGCTTGGGGAGTTGCCAGTGAAACCTTCATGCAGACCACAGATAGGAATGAATCTGTATAGACTTTAGTTGTGAGCTCCTTAGTTGTTCTAAGCTCAACTTGGTTAGAGTTTATTTCCCAGACCATTTATGTTCCTTTGGTGTTTGAGTGTGTATGCAAGCGAGTGTTATCCTGTCTGTCTTATATGTCTAATCTGTGTATTTAGCTGAGATCAGCCCATATCCCTTTGGTGGTAGTCAGGATCCTTCTTAGGACTGATTACAGGGTTCAGGGTCTGATAGGAGACAGGGTTAGGTTGGAGACTTGGACCTCTGAACCATTATCAGTACCTCCAAGGTGAGGGATTAGTTACGACCCCAGTTTAGGGTCAGGTTAGATCCCGGTCCACCTCTTTCCTGTTTCAGCTCATCAAGTCCTCAAGATTAACCCTGAGTTCAGCAGAGATCGTGTCAGGTAAATCTATTCTATACTTACATGCTTATGTTGCTATACTAGTTGTTGTATAGAGTGTTGTTCCTGTATTAATAGTTTACTGACATTGTATACATATCATTAGACAGCGTGACAGTCATACTGTGCAGTCCAAGATATAAAGTGTAAGCTCAGCCTTAGTCGTAATGTAAAGAGTGCTTATGCCCAGAATTTACACTGGCAAATTGCCCAAAACAATAAAGTGTACAGGTCCTGGGTGGGAGCAACTGTACCTAGAAGAATAATAGCAGTGGATTTGGAATGGGAGACACAACACTGGAGCCTGTGTAATGGTCATGGTGCTACAGAGCGGCCAATCGTGCCCAGTAGTGATGAGTGAACATGCTTGGAAAAAGTGTTATCTGAGCATGCTCGGGTGCTTGAATCATATGTTCCAGTCCCCGTGGCTGCATGTCTCGCTCTGTTCGACAGCCGCAGCACATGCAGGGATTGCCTGTTTGTTAGAGCAGCTGTGAGACATGCAGCCGCGGGGACTCGAACATATTATGCCGAAGACACTCTGTTAGCACCTGAGCATGCTCAGATAACACCTTATCCAGGCACGTTCACTTATCACTAATGGTGTCACTTCTAAGGGCTGCAAAAATATTTGAAGGTGTATTCTAATCCGAGGGTTATATCGACAGCACTATATACCGTATGCCGTAATCTGTTATTTGAGGGTTGCATTTCTGTAACTTCCACTATTGTAGACTGAGGGTCCTCTGTTCTCCCCTATGTAGCACTTCAGGAAAAAAAGAGTCAGCGTGACCATACAATGAGTGCAGCTATCCCCATGGTAAACGAGAATTACAGAACACAGAGGAGTCAGAGATTAGGCTACTTTCACACATCAGTTTTTTTGTGTCAGGCATAATCCGTTGAATACCTGATAGGACGGATCCGGCGCTGAAATGAAAAAACTGATGCAACGGATCAGTTTTTTTTGCTGGATCCGACCTGAACTTTTGAAGCCGGAAAAAGAAGTTTTGCAGCCGGAAAATGCAGGTATTCATGTCCGGACCGAGTAGTAGTAGTAGTTCAATAGACTTCTATTATTTCCGGACGCCTGATGGCCGCTTCAGGCACTATCAGGCGAGTCCGGAAAAAAAACACGTTGCAGTGACCGTTTTGTCCGGCCGCCGGAATGTACATTTCAGCCGGATCCAGCCCAAAACGGATGCAACGCAACGATATCAGGCGCGATCCGGCGCTAATGAAAGTCAATTACAAAAAATGCATCCGGTACCGGATCCGTTTTTTTAAAAACACGCCGGATCGCGCCTGACGTCAAAAAACTGATGTGTGAAAGTAGCCTTACTGGGGCCACGCAGAATGGTATCACGTGTCACATGGGGCCCCAGGCCGCAGATTGTGCACCCCTGGTTTAGAGGATAAATATGAATCTGTAATTACTGTGTTGTAGCTCCTCTGTGGAGTCTGTGATTTGGCCCCATAACTCTGGACATAAGTTCTGCACAGCGTGGACATGTCAGGTTCTCATAAGTCAGTTTCTTGTGACTAGCACACAAATATATGTCCCAACAAACAGGAAGCAGTGGTGACTATGGCAGGAAGCCTCTCATTGCAGCAGCTGTGGTCGGCCGCTGGTGGAAGATCTGCTGTGGGAACCTGACTCCTTGTTTGGGCTCTGGCTGGATGCCAGGCTCTGGAATACCAAGGAGCAGGATTATAGGAAGGCATGACTTGCTTTGTGTCTGCAGCGCTCGGGTTATATCTGATATGTAAACATTATTCCAAATCGGCCTGAAATACACGTGTCAATTATTAAATAGACTTACTGATGAGAACCACTGCTTATTCTTACCCCCAGGACCTGCTTTACAAATGAAGTTAGGGCACGTCCCCCTTATATTGTGTTCCTGTGCTTTGTTTGGGCCACCATATGTCGTTGTGTTGTTTCAGATGTTTCAGGACTATATTTAATTCCACCTGCCAGGTATATGGTGGGGCAGGTACGCTGTGCCCATATTGGTGCCAGGCCCAGTGGCTGCCGCAGAACATTGCCGTAAACCTGCAGGCTTCTGGTGTATGTACAGACCTGTGCACACAAGGTGTCATTGGATTATTGGCTAGTGTTGTGTGAATGTTATTTGAAAATACTTTAGAATATGTGAAAATTTAGTTTGGCAAAGTTCATATAAGGGGTGGGACAATGCAGGACTTGGATGTCCTTGTATAATATTGTTGTATTGTGTTGCCACCTGCTACACTCTTGACTTGTTTCTTTTAGTAAATATTTCAGTGCCTTTTTTTTTTTTTTTAAGAAACTGATTCCTCTCTTATTCTTCCTGGAAATGTGTGAATAAACTGATAAATAGGCATTACTTATCCCAATGAAAAGGTATTATTGGGTCTAAACTAGGAGGAAACTGGGAAGCAAAAATAGCGCAGTGGGGTTTTAAACGTATAATAGATGAGGAATACTTGCTCACCTGGTGGGGTTGTGAGACACAACACTTTCTGAGTAGTGAGGAGCGCAAGTGTTCATCACTAGAGTTTATCTAGGGTGCTCAGGTATGCACCGAGTATCGCGGGTGATTGAGTGATATGTTTGAGTCCCTGCGGCCGCATATTTTGCGACTGTAAAACAGTCATAAAACATGCAGGGATTGCCCCGTCTGTTATGTTTTGGTAGCTGAGGAGGCAGGAGCAAAAAACGCATAGGTATCCAAACACCAGAGAGGTTGGAAACTAATAGGTTGCAGACCCCTAAACTAACCGCACAACTAGAAGCAGCCGTGGGACGTTCCTACGGTGCCCTAGACGCCTAGTCACAGCCGGAGAAATTAGCTATCCCTGAAGATGGAAAGAGGAAAGCTAACTGCCCCAAAAGAATAGGAAGCCCCCAAACATATAATGGCGGTTAGACAAGATGAAAACACGAACACAGACAGAAAATAAAGTGAGCAAACGCTGGGGCCCAAAACTGTCTAGATAGGACAGCACAGGAGAGAATACTGTCTGCAACCCAGAAAAACGTAGGAAAAACTCCAACACTTCTGAATCCAAAAATACTGAGACCACACGGTCTCGACCACCTATATCAGATCTCTGGTGTGGACACGTAGCTACCCAGCAGTAAAATATCACAAGAACTGAGCAAATGAACAAATACAAAAAGCGAACGGAGACCAGCCCAAGCTCCCAAAGGAGACCCGGCTGAACTCAAAAAGCAATGCAGCAAAAAACAAGTAAATTCAAACCACAGTAAAAAAAAAACTGAAAGTGACTTATCTGAATGCAAGCAAGAGACAGCAGAAAAGCAAGCTGAATTCCAACCTAGACCAGGAAGAACAATTGATCACTGGCAAGAACCATGGGAGATTAGCTCACTTATATCAGGCCAGTCCGTACAACCTGATAACCAATCGTCAGTTGCAGGTGGTGGATTTTTGCTGTTCAACATAGGTTCAATACACTCAGCAACCACCAGAGGGAGCTTCAGCTCCGAAGTCGTCTCCAACACATTCACAACACCCATCTTTGTCAGGCAGTCCCCGCATGTGTAACAGCCACAAAACTTGCGCCCCCAGGGACTTGAGCATGTCACTCGATCACCCGCTACGCTGTGCAGAACTGAGCACCCTACGCAAACTCTAGTGACGAGCACTTGCGCACATCACTATTTCTGAGCAATTAAACCAGCTGCTGCAAGCCATGGGTCAAAAAGACAAAATGATTTTCAAAATGGATGTATAGTTGATTTTTCTGCGCTGCTGGTAAATGATGATGATGAGCGAACAGTGCTCGGATAAGGTGTTATCAGAGCATGCTAATGTGCTGAGTGTTTTCGGTGTGCTTGAAAAATATGTTCAATGCCACGCAGCTGCATTTCTCGCAGCTATTGAACAACCACGAGACATGCAACCGCGGGGACTCAAACATATTAATCGAGCACGCTGAAGACACTCGGTTGGCACCCGAGCATGCTCAGATAACACCTTATCCCAGCACGTTCATTCATCACTAATATCTACGAATTTCAAAGTTATCCAACTTCTTCCTCTAGATACAACCCAGTCTTCTTGGTCTGACACTATCACCTCTGATTGGACTTCATCATTGTGTAGGACATATAGACAATTGGTTTATTCATAATTTTTCAGGAGGAATAACAGAGGGATACGGGCAAAACACAAATAACAAAATATGCTCCAGAATTGTCATTTCAGGAACTATGCAACTATTTAATAAAGCCAGTAGAGGTAAGAGGTCTTTTTTTTAGTGAAAGTAGCTTTTTATTACAGTAAAATCTACTAAAGTATTTAAGCAATGGAGGGCGACGCTGCCTATCTGTTTGCTAGGAGCCAACGTCAGTTATAAGGCTCCTGCAGATGAGCGTATGGAAAATTGTCCGTGTTTCATCCAAAAAACACAGACATTTTTTTTTCTCATTTTCATCCATGTGCCGTCCGTATGTGTCTGCTTATTTTTCTTTTTCCATCCATGTGATGCCAGTGTGTGATCCATTGTTATACAGCTACATTAAAACATGAACATGATCACATACAGTCTCTAGGTTTATAATAGAAATTATCTGTAGAAATCAGATGCCACTCTGATGGACCGTGTGGTTTCTCATTTTTTTTTTCATACACCCATAGACTTAAATGTGTGAGTCTCATCCAAGACGTGGAAGAAAGTATTGTATGCAGCGATTTCTTCCTCACAGACAGTCAGCCCGAAAAAAAAAATCTGAACTACCCCTATTCAATAACACGGGTCAGTGTGCTGTCCGATTAAAAATCATATAGCACATATACGCCCGTCAACATGTGACCTTAAAATTATTAAAATAGCTATAATGATAAAATCTTGTTCCCTCATTGAATCCTTTCCCTGCCGGCCGCTGATAGAGGAGCATTAGCACCAGGTCTCCAAGTATAGACGAGGACTTTTTGTTTGTGTTTTGTCCTTTTTTAATTTATCACATTTGCAGCTGATCGTGTGTGTTTTTTTTTTTTTTTTTTTACAATGGATACCCCCTTACAGGCCTTCTCACATAGATGTGCTGCGCCATCACTCTTTCTCACCACTACGTATTCTCCAGCAGGGGGCGCTCTCGTGTGTATATTGATTACTGTTATGTGTACTGATACTTTTCTCATTTATTTGGAATCATCTTGATTAGAAATACATAATTTTCCTGTAATGTTGCCTCCTGCTGGGGGGACAGACGGCTGCAGGTTTCCCATTATATGGGTCACTGGCATTTTTAGATCTAGATGGCTGAGGGCAATAGCAGTCGGTAATTACAGGTGAGGACGCCACTTTCCAGCAGTGCTGGGAATCCGTGCAGACACATCCCGACAAGGTGACTTCTACAGATATCTCAGTGTCTAATCTGTGATCACTGGAGCTGCACATAGCGCTGGAGAGAAAGCAAGAACGCCGAGATCGGCAGAAATGATCTTATTAATGATGGAGCTGGGAGTAACATGCCTATCTGTCTAGTCCTGGTTCTGTCTTTATAGTACATTTTGTCCATTTACTTTTTCCGATTATCACTATCACATCACTATCATCATATTGATATAGGAAAGATGTGTATCTTCGTACCGTGTTAGCCAGTTATCATCATATTGGGTATTTGTATTGATAACTGCCCGGCATTGATTGTATGTGATGACAGGTAATGTAGAAATGACCGTTCTTGCTTGTGTGATATGGTTCAATTCTCACTTGTAAATCGTTTTAAAGTTTAAAAAAAACAACAACTTGTGTCTAAATTGCTGAGCTGTGCTGTCCAATTCGCTATATGCAATCCCATCGCTGGTCATTTAATGGCCTGGTTAGGGCGGGTTCACATTGTGTGGAAGCCATGCATTAGCGGCTGCATTGAGGCTACTTTTAAAGCTCCGAGAACGAGGATTTGGACAGAACCACCGACAGGCCCATTCACTATAATGAGGCAGACGGAGTCACCCTGTGCCATGTCTGGTCTCTGATTCAGTAATGTCCGCCTGCTTGATGTGGACACAAAAGTGTGGTCAACCACGACAAGCCAACCGCTCTTCTATGTGCACAGAATGAACACGATCGTTCTGTGCCCAATGGAATATAATGGTATTGATAGCCCATCACCTGTTTACATAGGACTATGCACTGCTGCTAAAAAGTCATGGCACTCAACAAGCGAGCATTTTGCTTGTTTGTCAAATGATTGGTGGCCTGTTTAGGCAGGATGATAATCGGGGGACCGAGCATTCCTAGGAACAATAATTTATGATTATTGCCATGTCAGAATGTACCCTTATATAAATATGTGATTCTTCAGATGTTGTATTAGTCTTTGCCTGATGAAGAGACCTGAGTAGTCTCGAAAGCTTGCAATTTGTTACCATCTTTTCAGTTAGCCATTAAAAGGTATCAACCACTGAGGACTCTCAACTCTAAATATTTTCCCTTATATAAGAGCATGCACACACGTCTTTTAGGCTGGTTTCACACTTGCGGATGGAGGTGCTGCGGCGGGCTGCGTACTTCAAATGCCGAACGCAACATGTTGCATTTTGTTGCAGTCGCCGCACCGTCAAAACGACGAATGCGGAGGCATCCGCATGCATCCGCATGGCCCTGCGTACCCATGTTAAATATGCAGAACGCATGCAGACATAGGCGGAGCTGACCGGAGGAGGTGCGGCGGTGGGCAAAGCTTCACGGGGGAAGTACACAGCCCTCTGCAGCACCTCCATCCTCAAGTGTGAAACCAGCCTTAGATGCTGGCGTAACCTCAAAGTGCGTCAGGAAAATGCCACTGGTGTTTTTCGTCAAGTGTCGGCTTCCAAGCAGAAGCCATCAGAAGAATGAACCTTCTTTTGGCCATTTAATGGCTTTTGAAGTCTGAAGTGGTAAAAAAAAATGAAAAAATTACAGAATATTTGCCCATCAAGTTGTTTTGTCATTGCTGTGCAATATGTTCATACTTTTAGAGATGTTTTCAGTGTATTTTCAGGCCAATTCCAGGTACATTTTGATTGACAGTCCAGAAATGTCAATCATTGTTTTACCAGAAAGTCAGAAGTTGTTAAATCCCATATATGCAGTGGTTCACACGTGCATCTAATGGTCAAAAGCATTTCACATGTTCTCTGTTAGTGCGGTAACTAAATGGAATTTGATGGCATATACGGTACATCTTTTGATTAAGGCCGGGGTCAGATAGTCATATTTCACGGCCCATGTGGGGACCAGAATGTACGGATCTGACTGCTGGTCACTCCACCTGAACTTACAGCCTCATATGTGTCAGTCCGTGTATGATGCAGAATATCCACAGAGAATTTCCAAAGTATATAAATATAGTGTGTGCCAATATTGGGCATTTGTATTGTCAGATGTGACTCTCCATACAGCAGGACTCGGGATGTACATGTACTTGACAACTCTTGGAAGGATTTTACAGACTATGGCAAATATTAGGCAAGCAAGCTAAGATGTCAGATCCTAACAGTACGTGATAGACATACTGTCAGGATTTAGCTCATTTTGTCGATTCGAATGACTGTCATGCGATAACAAGTTTGTGATTTGCACGTGTTTATTACACACAGTTAGGATTGGGCATGCTATGTTGCTTGCTGAAAATTTGCCTTTGCCCCAGAAAACTTTTTTAATTGGGGTTGAGTTTATTGCCTACATTTTGCATTCACAAATCGTAATAAAATGTTGCAACTCGAGTGTCAGAAAAAGAAAAAACAACCAAATACAGTTTGTGATTTGTGCTGAATTGGCTAAACCCAGCGCCTGTATATTGTGCCTGTACTGCCCCCTAGTGGTTGTCCTTATATTTACAACGTTAATGACATTAATTGCGGCTTCCTATACACAGTGATTTCACTGTGAGTGTAGAAGCAGGTCACATGTGACATTCTTATTATTATTATATTGTGCAGTTTGTGGAAGCAATTTTGGCTATTGATGGAAGGTGAGACTTAGGACACAGCACAACAGGACTTGCTGTAATTCCTGATCAGCGCTGCTGCTCGATTCTGCGCAGCTGCCAGGATCTTTCTTAACGACAACCTGTCGTATCCTTAGGATAAGTCATCAATGTCTGTTCAGATGGGATCATACACCCGGAACCCCCGCCGATCAGCTGTTATCGGTGTCGGCGGCTGGGAGCACTCACTTTTGGAGCTGGCCGTCTTTTGATAGTGGCTGAGGCTTGGTCCTGCACATTTGACCCCTATTCAAATCAATAGGAGGCGGATAATGCAATATCCTGCGGCGACCACTACCAGAAGACGGCCAGCTCCGCAAGGGAGTTCTTACGACCGGCGGCCGCTGCCGACGATAACAGCTGATCAGCAGGGGTGTCGGACTCCGGCAAACCAGACACGAATGACCTCTCCTAAGGATAGTAAGCTTGAGTCCACGTATGTAGGAGAAACTCGGCACCAAACTCCCACGCTGTGTAAGGTTAAACACAATTTCAACTTGAGGATATACTGAGGTGGTGCACAAATTTGAGATTTATGTATTCCGTAAAGCAGAGACGTAGAGACAAGGCACTCGCCAAATCCTTTAGGTAAAAGTCCTTTATTTCAACTGGTTTGGACATAAATTCGGCGGCATGCCGGTATGCAAGGGAACTAGGTGGGGAAGAGGGTGGACGACGGCCATTTCGCGTCTATTTGACGCTTCTACGGATCCAATATACAAGGTAAAAGAAAATAATGGATCGAGTTGCAATCTGATTTTTTAACCAAATGATAAGTTGTCTGCACAAATTATTGTCCTGCTAGAATATCTGATTGCTGCTGGATCCATTCAAAACGAATGATTACTGGACATGTGAACGGAGACTAATGCGATAGGGACAGGATATTGTGGCATTTCCCAATATATACGGTGACATGTTCTCCTCCTGCACTTGTTGCTGCAGCCTTTGGCCATGTTCAGTATTCGGTCAGTATTTTATATCAGTATGTATAAGCCAAAAACCAAATGGAACAATCAGAGGAAAAGTGTCATAGAAACACGTCACCACTTCTGTATTTATCACCCGCTCCTGGTTTTGACCTACAAATACTGATGTAAAATACTGACCAAATACTGAACGTGTGAATGTGGCCTTTCTCACAGACTGCACAGATTGCACAGATCTCCTGTCCACAAAGTGACTGCTGATGGAAGAACATATGACCAGACCTGCACAGCAACCTCCAATGGTAGAAAAAAAAAACCTCTATCACATGTGCAATGAGGTTGGACCTAATTTCTGATCTTTTCATAACTGATACGGATCTAAAGTTTTTACTTCTTACATTATCACTAGAATGATTACAGCAATAGTCATCATGCCAAACAGCATTGATTTTCATATTCACCAGCAGGTGGCAACAGTGAGCTGCTATAATTATAATGATTGGAGCTGCCCAAGTAGTATAGAAACAGGGAGCTGCTGCAGCCAGTCAGCGCGTCCCGTCTCCCTGCAGCGTGATTGGCTGCAGGTTGTTGCTCATTAGACCCAGTGTGATCCGGAGCAAGATCTAGGTTATTGGAGCCCTCATGTTCTTGTTTTTCCAATACATTTATTATAATTGCCAATATGCAAGAAACAGAAGCACAACACTTATTTATGTGATTTGATTAGATATAATAGTGTTTGCGTTTTACTTTTTTTATGTCTTAAATTATTTACTTGACTGTTATTTGTGTTACTTTTACACTTAGCTATATGTTTGTAAAGCTATCTATTCACAGAAGCGGGCCATTTCCAATGGAAAAGGGGGTCATATGACGGTATATAATGACTTATTATATTGTTTCCTGTTATCTGATAACATCACTTCCTTTATTGCTGTATTACGAGTCTTCTAAAAACATCACATTAAAGTAAGCTAACAATTATTTGACTAAGGGATCTCCCCGGCCTCCCTTTATACATGTATATATAGGCCAGACATCCAGCCTAACAGACCCCTTAAAATAAAAAAAAAATCAACACTGACATAAACATGCACGCTCAGCCAATCTGAACTTGCATGTTTTAGGGAGCGTTGTCCGTTATCTGATGCTTATGGGTGATTTGGTGATGGCGCTGTAGTTTGGCCCTTGAAGCATTTAAGCAGCTGAACAATGGGCACAATGCTTGAGACGTCTTATCATAGCGAAGCATCATCTTTTCCCCTCTTTGTTAGTAGTAATTAGCTGCGATGTGTTTGTGCTCAGGGAGGGGAGATATGACAGCTGCAACACATTGCAGGATATACACTCCTGCTCCGATCTGGAAAATAAACAAAGGATTGCTGGCGATTCTCGCCTCCTCTCCAACTCTGCTCTGGTTTGGTGGCGCGCTCGGTGACTGGTCTGTGAGTTGTGAAATCATCGGCGTATGCTTCTTTATTGTCTTAAAAAAATAAGACCTGACGGCGAAGGGTTAAAATTAATCAGTCCCAAAGTGCAATTCCAGAAAATTACATTTTGGTTTATTCTCAAGCAACATGGACCTCAGTTCCTCAGTTAAAGTTGGATTCAAAACGTGAAGGTTTATCTCTGATCTGATAATATTTAATAAGTATATGTGGCTGTGTATGTATGTATACACTCCTCATCATCCAGGCTGCAGCACCAAGAAGAAAAAGTTGAGGAATTCTGGAAATCACAGGATGGCTAGACATGTTAATGACATGCAAATGATGACCAGAATGGGAACAAAATTTTCAAAACATTTTGATTTATTCTGTATCGGTTATAAGCGTCACTCAAAGATACAAACACAGCCTTAGCTGCTATCAGTGACGTTATCAGTGGTTGTCTGAGGAATGTTCTGCCACTCTATATGCTCTTGAGCAAATCATCAAGATCCGCTGCTGGCAGCTCCCTTTACAATTTCCGACCAATGACGTCCCAGAAGTGCTTGATGGGAGACAAGTCTGGAGACGCTGTAGGCTATGGTAGCAGGTTTAGGCCACACAGGCTGCTCACAGTAGCACTAGCAACATTCGACCCGGTAGTGTCGCTTTAAAAAACAGCTCATGGGCCACCTTGGAGAAATGGCCGCACCATTGGTTCTATAATTTATCCATTCTGTACTGCAAGTGAAATTAGACATTACATACCACGCCTAAGAAATCACACAGTGTGTACACAAGCAATCAGAATGCTTTTGCATGAAATTGGGCTTCAAGCCAGATGTCCAGCTACAGGTGTCCATTGACCTCAGTCCACTGCTCTCAAAGGCTATCATGGTGCAGCGCAGGAGGGCAACGGAGGCTAGAATGAAGATCTATTCTCTTTTTTGATGGGTCCAGATTTTGTCTTCAATGCAGTGATGGCCGAAATTAGCCTATAGACCAGGGGTGGACATACCATTGGTGCAGCCACACAGGGAGTCACTTCTACCTCTTAAAGGGAACCTATCACCGGTTTGGCTGATAGAGTTAAGGCCACCACCTTTCAGGACTGATACACAGCATTCTTTAATGTTCTATATATGCCCCCAACCTGACCTGAAAGAGAAGAAAAAGAGCTTCTAATATACTCACCTGCGGGGCGGTCCAGTCCAAGGGTTGTCTATGTTCTTGGTCCGGGCCATCCCGTTTTCTTACGATCGCCGCCCTCTTTCTTGCCTCGTGTGGATCATGTGTCCCTATGTGATCCACACAGTCTCCCCGGCATCGCACTCCTGTGCAGGTGTATTTCTCTGCCCAGACCAGGGCTGCATAAAGTACTGCAGTGCACATGCGCTGGGGCTTTTTCACCTTTCCCAGCACCTGCGCATTGTAGTACTTTGCTCTGCTCTCAACAGGGCAAGAGAAATACGCCTGCGCAGGAGCGCGATGTCGGAAAGCATGTGTGGATGATGTAGGGATACGTCATGCATATGAAGCGAGAAGGAGAACGGCATCGCAGGAAGATGGGAGGCGCCAAACCAGAGACACCCTTCGGACTGGACCGCCCCGCAGGTGAGTATATTAGAAGCTCTTTTTCTTCTCTTACAAGTCGGGTTGGGGGTAGTCATATAGCATTATGGAATGCTGTATATCAGTCCTGAATGGAGCTGGCCTTATCCCTTATTGGCCAAACCTGGTGACAGGTTTGCTTTAAACAGCAATTGGCTTCTGTCACAGACACATAATGGGGTGCATATTGGACTGCAAAGGGCCCATATACTGCTCTTGCACAGGGCCCCTATTCTGTATCTGATCCTGCTTATGACACATTCACATGCTTATACATTTATGATAAATCTCTTTCTGCTGGATTGGCTGCCTCACATACATTAGGGATGTATAATGTTTACATTAGGAATGTATAATGTTTTTCAGGATGCAATAGGTAAAAATGATGTATCTGTGCAATTTTATCAGTATCATAATGCATGGATTGTTCCAGATGACAATGTCGGCTCAGTTTTGTAGCCTCTCGCTCTCATTGAACTGGAGCTGAATGTGCTATGAATACAGTTTCCGGGAGATCCTGCCTATGAAGAGCGGCATTTTTAGGGTAAGACATACAAGGGCTTCTGTTGCAGTCGTCTCATAGTATTGTCATAGTTAGTGACACACGCAGAATGTGAATAAGTCTGGGATCTCAGGCAGACGACACAGCTGGAATTCTCCTTTCTGTAGATAGGAAGTACAGTTCCGGAGGTATGGACATAAGCCAGCTTTTCATTGTGTCCTGTGTGGAGCTGGTGACAGAGACCTCACTTATACTACACTGGGATGCGCACAGGACACTCGGCCATACATAGAGAAGATGTATGCCTCCGCATGTACGGTGACAAGATACACAGCGCACCTGGTGCATTGGCAGCCTCTGATGGATGCAAACAGGACACTGCACATCTATGCACAGGCATGCACATGGGGTATTTCTACCATCTCCGCTATAAACTGTCATTGTGTTCACATAACGCTGTTCCGCTGTCTGCAAAATCATTATGGATTAGAATTTCATTGCTCAGAGAAGATTCCACTTGTAGTGTAAGAGTTGTAACCCAAAGTGGATCTGACATTTTAACAATTCAAACTGCAGCCATTATTAAACAGACATTCATTTTATACCTGATGGGGCTGGTGTGCTTACTTTGAAAATCCTTCTCAGAATGACTATATAACCTCACATTAAAATTAGCATTTTAACATTGGCCATTAAAACTGTCAAAATGGATTATACAGCCATTCTGACACAGATTTTCAAAGTAAAGACACCAGCTTTACTAGCTCTTAAAGGGAATCTGTCACCCCATTTTTCGACCATCAGCTGAAGCCACCGCCATCAGGGGCTTATCTACAGCATTCTGTAATGCTGTAGATAAGCCCCCGATGTCACCTGAAAGAGAAGAAAAACGAGTTATATTATACTCACCCAGGGGCGGTCCGCCGTCCAGTCCGGCCCGGCGCCTCCCATCTTCTAGCGAAGCCCTCCTCTTTTTAGCTTCCTGTCGCGGCTCCTGCGCAGGCGCACTGCTCTGCCCTGATGAGAGCAGAGTACTGCAGTGCGCAGGCGCATGGAAAGGTCACATACGAGAAAATTGGAAGACACTGATCAAACTCTGATCAAACTCTGATCAAACTCTGATCAAACTCTGATCAAACTCTGATCAAACTCTGATTTAACTCTTATCAGAGTCTGATCAGAGTAATCAATCCAATTTCAGCTTCAGATGAAGGGAGACACAGTCATTACTAGTGGGTAGGCGGAGCCCAGATGAGAAAGACACCTCAGATTAAAAAGAGTGTTGACCGGCCCCTCCAGCTCGGGCTCCTCCTACTCAGCTCTCCAGTTTACAATTTGAGGTCTCAGAGGATAGTCGCTGCTGGAAGCAGCTCCTCAGAAGATTTTATTATTTTTTATCGGACAAGAGACTTGGATCACCAGAAGTGGTCTAGAGGTCTCAGGGGTCTCAGGGCTGCTGGACCCCAACCTCTCCCTTGGCGGATCTGTATTACCCTATATGGTGGTCCCTGCAGAACCCTGCCGGCCCGGGGGGATGAGGATGGCTTCCCTGGCGGGGGCGCAAACCGCGCTGCGGGGGTCACTGCGTTTCCCGCCCTGGGGGGAAGCAATGGGCATAGCGCCACAAATCCCTGGGGGTCCCTGTGGCGCTCGGCTGGGTGAGTACGCCACATTTTTATTAATGTGTGTGAGTGATTCAGCGACTGCTGCGGCAGCCGCTGTTACAGTATACATGCCGGTGACTGTGTGTTTTTTGTCCGCAGGTGGATGCCTGCAGGACATAGGAGCGAGGGAGAGAGGAGTGCGCGTTTTTTTATTTGAATTTCGCGCCGCTCTGAGCGCGCGCTTTACGGCAGTCTTCTTTTCCGGCTTCTCTCATGAAGCACATGGAGGCAGAGCGCGGCGGCCATTACTGACAGGCCGAAAGCTCCCTCGGACATCGCTCTCCTTCCCTCCCGGCAGACGCTGCACCGCGACCAGCTGGGTGAGTCGCTTCTACCCGTCTAGGGCAGAAGCTTAACCCCTTCACCCCCACAGCGCGGGCGCCTTTCTGAGGCACAAATGGGTGGCAGACTGCGCTGCCTGCAGCTGTTATTTCATAAGGAAGCTCGCACACCTTTTCAATAAAGAGGTTGTGGGGAGTCTGCGACAGTAATACTGCCACTATACGTTCCTGCTAACGACCGATAACGACGCATACTATGCGATCGTTTGTGTAACCATTTTTAATGTCGCTAGTAGCTGCCAAAAATCTGTGCGATTTCATTAACAACGCATAAGCGGTTAGTGATCCCCTTAATGACTTTGGCGGTCATTGCGATTTACTAACAGCGCAATCTTGTGAACGTTTCTTGTTAAGTGTGGCATAGATGTCCTGTAGCTGCTGCCTTATAAGAGGCACTTGGGGCTCACACACCCTTTTCATTATTAAGGTTGTGGGGAGCCTGCGACTTTAACCCCTTCTTAGGCGGTTAACTCTTAATGGGGGGACAGCTGGGGTAGCTCTCTCTTTAAGAGCTTTAACCCTTCAGCGTTTGTTTTTTCTTTAAGAAACCACACTTTCTAGTTACTGGCAGGTTTAACCTGCCATATACTGTGCAACTGTCTCCCAGATCTGCTACAGGATCAGTCTCGCGTATCTGACGCGCAGACCTCGACGGCGTTAAGCGCAGCGATCGGAGGTTCCAGTGGTGTCAGAATGGAGGCCCTCGCTAGTTTCTATTGATGGCCTGTCTGTTTTTCTATTATTGAGTGTCAGCTAGATCCTCTCATGTCAGGAAGCGACACAAGCCGGTGCCTTCCTTCCCACGTAACGAAAATGTCCGATTCGGACAAGGAGGATCGGCAGGGACACTCTGCCTCTCTTTTTGGGCCGTAAAGAGGTTTTTATTGGAGGCGTTACAGTTACCGGAGGAGGTATCTGGATGTCCTGGTAAGTCGGCCCGGATGTTTTCAGTCACGATCAAGTTTTACCATCACTGGATGAGCTTAATGGGGCAGTGGAGAAGGAGCGCTTGTGTCCAGAAAACTGAGACACCGCATCCGTGTTCTACGGAGTTGATGATAATTGGATCCTTCTCCTGAAGTGGATGTCCCTTTATCCCAGCTTAGCAAAATCCTCCTGTTAAGGGGAAGGCGAGTCTGCAGGACCCGCTGGACAGAAAAACGTAGATGGAAGAAAAATCCATCTGCGAGGCCGCGAATCATGGATTCAGTATTAAGGATCCATGTGTGCTTGTAAAGTTTCCCTGAGCCGGTTGGACCGTCTACGGACGGCGTGGCAAGGTGGATCTCCTCTATCGAGGTAGATGGGCTTTTCCAGTTGTTGGAGGATACTGCGTCACTGCTATCCAGGGCGCAATCTTCGGCAGTCACAGTCAGAAGAGCACTGTGGCTTAGACAGTGGACTGGGAACGCGGTTTCCAAGCTAGGTTTGCTATCTTTAGCTTACAAGGTGGTCAGCTATTTGGACCTGACCTCACGAAGCTGATTGCCAAGGTAAAGGCAAAAGAAACAGCTTTACCGCAGCGCAGAGCTGTGACTTCTGCGTCTGGCAGGACTAGTGTCGGTAGTTGTCGGCGGTCCTTTCGGTCCAGGGGATGATTCAGTCAGCCCTCTGGGGTTCGGGTCATCCCTCTCTTTTTAAAAAAAAAAGGGGAATTCTCAGAAATTCCGCATACCCTGGAAACAGAACTTCCGTTAAGACAAGCGGGAAGCTGGCAAAAAGCCCGCTAAGGCGGACTGACGCCTGGGTCGAGTGGGGGGTCGTTTACTCCAATTCAAACCGACTTGGGCTTCCCGCATGTCGGACGCCTGGGTGACACGGGTTGTGTTGGCAGGCTACTTCATAGAGTCTCTTTCTCGACCCCCAGACAGTTTTTTTGTCAACCTCGCGTTCCGTCAGAGCCCGAGCTTTTTGCCGCTCTGCTGCGGGAGGTAGATTCCCTTCTGCAGAAAGGTGTGGTGGTGCCGGTTCCGCCGGGGAAGAGGGTTTTATTCTAACCTCTTTGTGGTCCCCAAAAAGAGGACAAATTTCGGCCCATTCTGGATCTCAAAAGATTGAATCGGCATGTCCATGCCAGGAAATTCCGCATGGAGCCACTTCGCTCCGTTTTTGGCGGCCCTGTCGCAGAACGCTTTTTTGGTGTCGATTGACATTCGCGACGCTTATTTGCACTTCTCAATCGGAAGGGCCCTCCAACGCTTCCTTCTTTTTGCCATAGGTCAGGACCATTACCAGTTTGTGGCTCTGCCATTCGGGTTGGCCTCAGCGCCCAGAGTTTTTTACAAAAATTTCTGGCGCCTCTCATGGCATTTCTTCGAAGACAGGGGGTTTCAATTCTTCCCTACCTGGACGACCTTTTGATTGTGGCGTCCTCAAAGGAGGAGGCAGTGACTGCTTGCAATCTATCCCTTCAGCTCCTGGAGGACTTCGGGTGGCTGGTCAGTTGGGAGAAGTCGTCTCTGGAATCGTCGCAGTCAATCCTGTTTTTGGGGAAGCATTTAGACACGGTACGAGCAGTGGTGTCTCTGCCTCCAGACAAGCAAGCATGTTTCCTTCGACATGTACAGGTTATGAAGTCTTCGACAGCGATGTCTCTTCGAGGGTGTATGCGCCTTCTGGGTTTGATGGTGGTCCATGGAGCCACTTCCGTTTGGGCAGTTTCATTCCAGGGCCCTCCAAAGGCTCATTCTGAGCTTTGGGATCGATCGCAGACTTCGCTGGATTGCAGTCTCATCATCTCCCACAGGGTGCGAGAGTCTCTAGGATGGTGGTTACGTCCGGAAGCGTTATCCCTGGGGAAGTCTTTCCTCCCTCCGAGGTGGTCGGTCATAACCACCGATGCCAGCCTGACGGGCTGGGGAGGTGTCTGGACGATCTCTGGATTCAGGGAGTATTGTCGTCGGAGGAGTCTCCTGCCGATCAACATCCTGGAATTGAGGGCAATATTTTCCTTTGCCTCCAACACTGGATGGTCCCTTTAAGCGGTCTGCCAGTCCGAGTGCAGACAGTCAATGCGACGGCGGTCGTGTATATCGACCATCTAGGCGGGACAAGGAGTTCCAGGTTCATGGTGGAGGTTTCTCGGATCCTGGTATGGGCCGAGACCAGAGTGCCAGCCTTCTCTGCGATCCACATTTCAGGAGTTCAGAATCACGGCAGACTTTCTCAGTCGCGAGAAGATGGATCCTGGAGAATGGAGTCTTCATCCGGAGATTTTTTGCACTGCTGTGCTCCCGTTGGGGAACTCCCCAAGTGGATTTGATGGCATCCAGGTTCAATGCCAAGTTACCGACTTTCATGTCCAGGTACAAGGACCCGAAGGCTGTGACGGTGGATGCTCTGGTGGCTCCGTTGGACCAATTCGAGCTAATCTATGTGTTTCCGCCGATATCCTTACTTCCTCTGGGGTTGTGTCGGATCAGACTGGAGAGAATCCCAGCTATGTTGTTAGCCCCAGATTGGCCAAGGAGGACGTGGTTCTCGACACTGGTGTCGCTTCTGACAGCGCCTCCTTTTCCACTTTCTCTTCGCCCGGACCTGTTAACCCAAGGGCCCGTTCGTCATCCGGACCTGAGGTCTCTGCGTTTGACGGCGTGGCTCTTGAGACCGAAATATTGACCGTCAAGGTTTCTCAGCCAAAGTCATTGCCACTTTGCGGGCTGCCAGAGGTCCGGCTACTACGAGGATTCTTTCCATTCCCAATTTGTTGGCCTTTTGCAGTACGGGCTGGACAAGGGTTTGGCAGTTAGCACTCTGAAGGGTCAGGTTCTGCCCTGCTTTTGCTTTTCGGAAGGCTATCGCCTCGCGTAGGGACGTACGTTCCTTTTTTCGCGAAGTAACCCGTCAGTTTCCGCCGCGGAGGCACCTGTGTCGCCTTGGCGGCTCAATCTTGTATTGGAAGCTCTTCAACATGGGCCTTTTGAGCCTATGGACTCTGCTAGCTTTTCTTTGCTATCTTGGAAGGTTGCCTTTCTAGTGGCGGTTACCTTTTTGAGAAAGGTTTTCTGAGTTGGCGGCTTTTTCTTGCTTGCCTCCTTTCCTGGAGTTTCACCCGGATCGCGTAGTACTTCGCACACGGGGCGACTTCCTACCTAAGGTGCCCTCGCTCTGTCCGGAGCCGAGGGATGGGAAGGAACGGGCCTTGCACAAATTGGATTTGGTGCGGGCTTTGAAGTTCTATTTGTTTATTACTCACAATTTTCGGAAGTCGGAACTCTCTGTGATTCCAGCAGGTCGTCAGCGTGGTCAACGAGCTTCCAAGGACTCTATAGCTCGTTGGGTTCGGTCGGCCTTTTTAGAGGCTTATCGACTTAAAAGCGAACCTTGCCCGATTAAGATTCGAGCTCACTCCACGAGGGCTGTGGCTTCCTCGTGGGCCTTTCATCAAGGGGCCTCGGCAGCTCAGCTCTGCCGAGCGGCGACCTGGCGTTCCGTCCACACGTTTATAAAGTTTTATAAGGTGGACGTCAGTGCCTCCGCTGCTGCGGCCTTAGGACGTAGGGTCCTGCATGCGGCCGTAGCTTAAAGTTCTAGTTAACTTGTATTTGGCGCCTATTGCGCATTTATCTAGGTTGTTGGGATTCTGCCTTTTCTGTTTTATTCCCACCCTTAATTTTTGGACTGCTTTGGGACGTCCCACTAGTAATGACTGTGTCTCCCTTCCTTCATCTGAAGCTGAAAGACGGATTTTGGTAAGAACTTACCTGTAAAATCCTTTTCAGCGAAGAAGGAAGGGAGACACAGATCCCTCCCATGGCAGAAGTGTGTTGTTGTTTTCAGATGCGGCGTGACCCTCCTCTGATAGCGATTATCTGGGCTGAGGTTGACGCGCTAAGGCTCTGTTCCAGCATCGCCAGCTCATCGCAGTGGTTAGGTCCAGTGAGTAGTACCTGGAACTGTGTGGTTTTTGCCTACATGCATGCATAACCTGTATGTTTGTGTTTTCTTCTCTGAATTTCTTCAGAAGGGGTTATGTTGCTCCGCTGGTGATATTGCTCTTCCTTAAGCTTGTGTACGACTGGAGAGCTGAGTAGGAGGAGCCCGAGCTGGAGGGGCCGGTCAACACTCTTTTTAATCTGAGGTGTCTATCTCATCTGGGCTCCGCCTACCCACTAGTAATGACTGTGTCTCCCTTCCTTCTTCGCTGAAAAGGATTTTACAGGTAAGTTCTTACCAAAATCCGTCTTTTCTCGTATGCAAAAAATTAGATGTCTGAATGAGTCCTAAAAGATCTAATTAATAATGTATGGAGTTTGTATTTTGAAATCAGGTGAGAGATCCTCTTTAATTAGAACCCGCCAGCTTTACTAACATGTATTTAAGGCTACCTTTACACATCTGTGTGAAATGTCTTTGTGCCGTCCGATACTTTTTTTTCTCGGGCAGCACATGGATTCGTAGTGTTTCAAGGATCTGTATACATAGCCATGGACATCATGGATCCAAATGTGGGACTCCGATCATGTCTGATTCTGATCCGTATGCGCTGATCGGAATCTGCTATTCACGTCTATGGCGACCTGTGAAACACGGATGCAAATCGTAAGGCATAGTGTGATCAATATGAATATGATTTTTAATTTAAAAAAAATCAAAACTTTCAATGGGTCTTTTTATTTGATTTTTTGTTTCTTGTGGGCAGACGCATCTCTTCATTGAAAAAAACGGATGTAACTAGGATGACACCTGAGACAAATATGTTCCGTTTCTCACATATGGTAGAATTCCCACGGATGCGTGAGCCTAGCCTTAGACTATAGTAATATGCTCTTGTGGCAGAAGTCTGAGGTTTAGAATTGTTTTTTTCCCAATGTTCTCAGTTTTGCTGCAAACTCTGAAGACACCTTGGTGTAAATTCAGCAACTGATGTTATTTTATCTTGTGCAAGATGATATAATCCCACGCCAGGCTACGTTATTCTCTGGGGCCATTTCATCAAAGTGTCTGAAATAATTCACCGCTTCTTGACAGTGCAGATGAGACGCTCGGCAGCAACAAGATGCTGCAGCAAATCCCGGTTATGAGTCTGCGCTGATAATGGCTGACGTACTGTATACAGTTAGTAGATCTGAACGGGTGCTTTCCTGAAGTGCTGGACTGTGAGGGTGATTTTAGATGCGACACGCTGTACTTAGCACGTATAATGTCAGAGTTTGTCTATACTGTATGCTGCCTGGAGTAATGTGGAGAACTGCATAATGGGGTTATCGAGACGCACTATTGTGCATTTTTACATTGTGACCACTGGTAGGTGATGTCAGTAAGGCCCTGTTCACATTTCCCATAGTTATTACCGGTTTTGGATATCATTTGGCATCATAAATTAGAAATGTAACATTGCAGTATTGGACTAGTCATCATCATTTTTTTTTTTATTATTGTGGTACGCTGAAGTCTATAGGAGACCAATTGTAATGATTATTGGTTATGTCATCCATTTAGGCCTCTTTCACATTTCCGGCGGGCGCCTGGCGGCGCCCCCGGCATTTTACCGCAGCGCCGCATCTGAAAATCTGATGCGCCGCATGCGGCTTTTTTCGCATTGACATGCATTAGTGCCGGATGGCATTGTACATTGCGGCGTCCGGAAAAAACGCTGCATGTAACGTTTTTTGTTTTTTGCCGGATGGTTTCTTATCTCTCCAAGCATCAGAAACCATCCGGCAAAAAACCGCATTTTGGCCGCCGGAAGTGTGAAAGGTTTTCACATGCGGCGCTGCGGCAAAATGCCGGGGGCGCCGGAAATGTGAAAGAGGCCTAATGGATCTGTTTATGTGCTCACATTAAGTATTTGCAGCAGACATGTCTGCCCCAAAAACGTGTCTCTTGGCAGGAAAAATGCTATGAAAAATATGAGTGCTTTTGCCATCTTTTTGTGTGCAAAAGTGCAGGCTGCAAATTAGAAAATGCTTCAAATCCACAAGAAAAAAATAAACAGCATGAAATCTTCCACTTTGCTGATACAGTAAAATGCGGCCTCTTTTTCTTGTAAAAAATGCAGCAAAAATACCATGTGTGAACAAGCCCTTCCGATTTGCATCCATTTCTTCTTTTTTAATCGTTTGTTTTTATGTTTATTTTTTTCTAATTCTGGATCTGCTACAGACGTATGACAGCTGGATATGTGACCAGAGCCTAAGTGTTGACCTGTATCACTGTATTTTTTTTTTTAGAAGTTTGTAAATTGCTATTTAAAGGCTTTGAAATTTGGGAGTTAAATCAGAATAATATACAATTGAGGTCTGTGGAAAACCGTCTGGCTACCCCAGTTAGCTGCCATTAGCGGTTGTAAACCACCATGTTTTTTTTATGTAGTAGACAAATCAGAAATATACATTTAAAATATTTGCCAAAATGGTGAACATAATATTAAATTGCACATTCTGTTTCTTTTATTTTAGGGGAGATTTAAACTAAGGTATTAAAATACATGGAAAGGGTTAAAGTAACAAGTGCCTAAGCTTCCACTATACAGGTTCTTAACTCATGGCTTGGGAGGGTTGTATAAAGTGCCAGCATCCAGCTGAAAAGAACTGTTGGGAGGAGCTTAGTGAGCTGCTGTCATTCGTCTGTTTCCAACCAATCGGTGTCGCTGGGCGTGTTCTCAGCAATGTTTTTCTCTATGCTAGTAGTACCGTAGTAGTTGACAGTGCTTCTCCTGTGATGTCCTTTTTAGCTGTATACCAGACACACAACTTATAAAAAGAAAATCAGTCGAGCACATCCTACAGTTTTCTTCATGATTCAAGCTGATAAAATAGCACCAGTTCACACCCATCTTTATTTTAAGACTTTGAAAAATCTACATCTGGCAAATATTCAAAGCTACCAGACATTGTGTTTACAGAGCAGATATCCTCCAGATGCCGATATAATCTTGCACTTTCGACATGGATGAAACTGCATTAATATAAAAGATTGGTGAAAATTAAAACTTGCTCGATGTCTGCAAAATTTTTTTTTATGGCAGTTTAGTTAGTCTGACCATTTTTATACATGTTCCTGTAGATACTTTACTTATTCCCATCTGTACACTAGACGCTGTTGTGTCCTTCAGACTGGCCCACGTTGTTAGATGGCAGCTCATCCAGCTTAGGGCCATACACCTTCAACAGTTGAACATTCGCTTGGCCTACAGCTATTCCTCTCGACAGCTGTTCCTCCTGACCTCCAAATACACATGAATGGTCTGTTCTGCTGAAGATGTGTCCTCATAAAGGGATTCTCTGGAATAGAAAATAAATAGTCATTATAAATAAATTCCTGCATACCTTTAATCACACTGACAGCGGTCCTAGTGTGTTAGGACAGGTTAAGTGGCTGTGAGCATGTGCAGTAGGAAGCTCAGCTGTGACCTGGAGGTAACCACACCATTTAATGGGAGCATCTGTATAAGCCGCTCTGACATTGTTAGTGGCTTATCTGACTTGAGAAAACAAGAATCGGGCATCTTAAAATTCATCATGTCCAATGTTTTTATTTTTATTTTTTCCTTCTAACATTTGTCAAACAAAGGTCAGCTGAATATCAAGTACATGTAAGAATGACCCACCAGTCCTACTAAAAGCATCAACTTGGGCCAATGTTAGTCCATTGTGTAAGTGATATTGATCAAATACACCTACACATTGACATACTGATCACATACTGATCATATACACATTGACATACTGATCTCATTCTGATCACATAAATTGACATTCTGATCACATACACATGGACATACTGATTACATACTGATCACATACAGATTGACATACTGATCACATACTGATTACATACTGATCACATACACATTAACATACTGATTACATACTGATCATATAGACATTGACATACTGATCACATACTGATCTCATACACTGACATACTGAACTCATACTGATCTCATACTGATCTCATACTGATCACATACTGATCCCGATCCTGTACACATTGATAACCCGTATATTTCACTCCTTCAGTTGTCTTTGACTTGCTTTACAATACATTCATCTCTCTACGGTGGCGTATAAAAGTATTATGGGTTTTATACTATGCTTTCTGCATTTAGTATTTATGGTATTCACCTTCTCTGTCACTTCATTGCTCCAATGTCATCATGATGACCTCTTAAAGAGCAAAAGCACTGTTTGTTGTGATAGTGACCATCTATTGTGCGGTGTCTGTACAGAGATGAGAATGATGGGCTGATAAGAGAGAGCAGAAAATCCCTAGACAGACAGATCTCCTTCCTTCACAGCTATTTTACCTCCTAATTTCATGTTTGTCATACAGAATGGAGCCTTCTGGAAGATGGTGACAGCTGTCTCACACCATTGTCAGGGATGATTGTAGGCTTTATCTTTATAAGTGTCACTCTGCTGTTTCTGTAGAGCGAGAATTAAAGGCCCAAATAGTCGTATTAACCAGCATTGTTTTGCACAGCATAATGAACTTTAATTAATGCAAATTTGTCTCCAATGTTGGATATTTGTTCACAATTTAGTCTTCATTCTCAGGCCATGCTGGAATCCATTTGCTTTCCTGTGTTTCTGGCTTTCATAGTTCACACTAAACTACTGGAGTAATATTGATTGTCTCCGGGAGTATACACTAAAGGTACTGCCACACTAAACAATCCCGCTAGCGATCACGATAACGACGCATACTAATGCGATCGCTAGCGGGATTGTTTCTATATCGCTAGTAGCAGCCTATTTTAGCGATGTCGTTAAGGACGCTATCGCGGTTAGCGATCTCCTTAACGACTTTAGCGGTACAAAAGTACCGCTAAATCGCTAACAAAAGGTGCTACACACAGCGATATATACTTACCAGCGGGGCGCCGACGATAAAAATATTGTCCGGAACGATGAGAACGACGAGCGAGATCACAGCAGGATCTCAGCAGGGGCCACGTCGCTGGTAGATGCCGCACACAACAACATCGCTAACGGGATCGCTAAATAGTGACGTTTTTTAGCGATCCCGTTAGCGATGTTGTTTAGTGTGGCATACCCTTAAATGTAACAGATACTGCACTATCAATGTGAGATGACGTTTGGCCTTCTCTGCTCAGAGCAAATGACGGGTGACCGTCTCTGCTTAGAGCAAATGACGGGCAGCCTTCTCTGCTTAGAGCAAATGATGGGCACCCTTCTCTGCTCAGCAAATGATGGGCGGCCTTCTCTGCTGAGAGCAAATGACCGATGGCCTTCTCTGTTCAGGGCAAATGACGAGCGGCCTTCTCTGCTCAGAGCAAATGACGGGCCGACTTCTCTGCTCAGCAAATGACAGGCGGCCTTCTCTGCTCAGAGCAAATGACGTGGTGGCCTTCTCTGCTCAGAGCAAATGATGGGCGGCCTTCTCTGCTCAGAGCAAATGAAGGGCGGCCTGCTCTGCTCAGAGCAAATGAAGGGCGGCCTGCTCTGCTCAGAGCAAATGAAGGGCGGCCTGCTCTGCTCAGAGCAAATGAAGGGCGGCCTGCTCTGCTCAGAGCAAATGAAGGGCGGCCTGCTCTGCTCAGAGCAAATGAATGGCGGCCTTCTCTGCTCAGAGCAAATGACGGGCGGCCTTCTCTGCTCAGAGCAAATGACGGGCGGCCTTCTCTGCTCAGAGCAAATGACGGGCGGCCTCTGCTCAGAGCAAATGACGGGCGGCCTTCTCTGCTCAGAGCAAATGACGGGCGGCATTCTCTGCTCAGAGCAATCAACTTGACACCTATGTCACTTCATAATAGAGGTGACTTGTTATATTGGTAAATTATGATTCATTAAAGGCAAATGGAAAGGATCATTGATCCCTATAAATAGATGGAGGATAACTTACAGTGAACCTGTCAGCAGGATTTTGCTAAGTAAATTACAGGCAGTGTCAGGTTGGCGCCGTTCTACTGACAAAAACAATACCTTGGTTCATGAAACCCATCTTGTGGTTGTTTAATCTGTATTTGTAGTTTTCAGTTAATGAGATTCTTGTGCTCTGGGGCGGCCTGTGGGCGAGGCTGTGGGGGGTCTTCATGTGGTGTTCTGCGTACATATTTATATGTATGGGTTCTGACAGGTCACTGATCCCTTAGTAACCTGCCCCCTATTTTACATACTACATATCATATTGTGTGGTTAGAAAAAAAAATTAATATTCATCATGCAGGCGCCGACACCTGCGCTGTAGCATGAGGCAATGGCTAATATACATATATTCATTTATGATTTGGTCATATAATATTGTAGGGAAAAAAAAAATATGTATAGATCTTCATCAAAATGGCGCCTGCGCAGTAGCATCTATCGCATTCCAGTAGATGCTACTGCTCAAACGCCGGCACCATTTTTCTGGATAAAATTTGTGGGGCTCCATCAAGATGGTGCCGGCGGCGTCTACTCAGTAACATCTATCGAGACGCGATAGATGGCTACACTCAGGGCTAAAAGTTTTGAGACTGATACAGATTTTATTTTTCAGTTTGCTGTTTCAGTGTTTTTACACCTTTTTGTCAGATGTTTCTCTGGTTAATGAAATACTATAATCAGCGTCTCATAAGTTTTTAAAAGTTTATTGACAAATACATCAAGTTTATGCAAAGACTCAATATTTAGTGTTGACAATTATTTTTCAAGGTTTTTGCAATTTGTCCTGGCAGCTGGATATCAGGTTCTGGGCCAAATCCTGATTGATGGCAGCCCATTCTTGCCACTTGTCTTTATGAACACAGAGGGTGTCGATATATGGTCTTAGGGCAGATTTGCTCTGGCTGATTATGGTACACGATTGTTCCCAATAATCTGGGCAGTATAAACAGGTTGTCAAACAACAGATGAACGAGCAAAACGCTCGTTCGTCAGGTGAAATTATATTTTGGCTGGCTTAAGATCATTGTTCTCAGCAGCACATTGTCCTGTGTAAACCAACATGTGCTGCCAAGATCGGTGGTCGCCTATACAGGCAAGGCGAACAGGCTGCAAAACGTCTGCCGATCGGTGGTTGTTTAACATTGCCTCTCGGTTAGTGTAAACCCGGCCTTACTACACTGAAGTGCCCAACTGCTGTGTATGAACGTGTGGAGAAGTGTCACTATATAACCTGTATACAGAGGTGTCACTTCGTAGTCTTCCCATAGTGCCGTGCCCAGCTTCAGTGCATTAATGTTGTATACAGAGGTGTCAGCGGTGGGTGTATCTGCACTGAACCTGTTTGGGCAGCTCCATGCACAGAGTGAGATCACCCCATCACTTAACTTGTCCTGTAACTTGTGGTTATAGGTCATAAAAATGGATGTGAACATTTTAGAAAAGATATGATACTTGAGCATGTAAGAAGGACTTGTATATATTCATTTATTCAAGCTATATATGTTTTATACATACTGTAGGATTTCAGCTCTCTCGTTGCCGCTTGGATACTTATTGGCATGGGGTTTTGTATCAAAACGGTTCCATGATGAACTTTCCAGCTCCAAAATGAAAACTGCTTTTCTCCAGTACAAATCAGTAACGCAAACAGTCCTTTCGTGAGGTGCAATGAAACAAAGTAAATGTAGCAGCCTGATTAATCTTGGTATTCCAGGCTGTATCAGATCAACCAGTTTTAAACTTTTTCACCAAACGCTCCTCTGTTCAGTGTCAGCCCAAACTCCACACTGCTAAGCTAACCCAGCTGCTGTTATTAGGCCTGTAAGCCCTGGGCTGGATTATGGGAACGACTTTCCCACCCAGACTTCTTTGGTTGCTCCTAAATCCCGGACCCAAATTTCTATCAAATTATAACTCTCAGTAATCTAGTGATACTGGTACAGACTTACATTGCCAAGGCCAAGCACCTTGGTGGTACACATGTCATCCTCCTGCTTTCATATATATATATATGTATATATATATATATATATACAGTCATGGCCAAAAGTTTTGAGAATGACACATATATTATATTTTCACATGATCTGCTGCCCTCTGGTTTTTATGTGTGTTTGACAGATGTTTTTATCACAGACAGAAATATAATTGCAAACATATGAGTAACAAAAGCTTATATTGACAGTTAGAAAGAGTTAATGCAGCAAGTCAATATTTGCAGTGTTGACCCTTCTTCTTCAGGACCTCTGCAATTCTCCCTGGCATGCTCTCAATCAACTTCTGGACCAAATCCTGACTGATAGCAGTCCATTCTTGCACAATCAATGCTTTCATTTTGTCAGAATTTTTAGGTTTTTGTTTGTCCACCCGTCTCTTGATGATTGACAAAAGTTCTCAATGGGATTAAGATCTGGGGAGTTTCCAGGCCATGGACCCAAAATCTCTATGTTTTGTTCCCTGAGCCATTTAGTTATCACCTTTGCTTTATGGCAAGGTGCTCCATCATGCTGGAAAAGGCATTGTTGATCGCTAAACTGCTCTTGGAGGGTTGGGAGAAGTTGCTCTTGGAGGACATTCTGGTACCATTCTTTATTCATGGCTGTGTTTTTAGGCAAGACTGTGAGAGAGCCGATTCCCTTGGCTGAGAAGCAACCCCACACATGAATGGTTTCAGGATGCTTAACAGTTGGCATGAGACAAGACTGGTGGTAGCGGTCACCGTGTCTTCTCCGAATGAGGCGTTTTCCTGATGTCCCAAACAATCGAAAAGGGGATTCATCAGAGAAAATAACTTTACCCCAGTCCTCAGCAGTCCACTGCCTGTACCTTTTGCAGAATATCAGTTTGTCCATGATGTTTTTTCTGGAGAGAAGTGGCTTCTTTGCTGCCCTCCTTGATACCAGGCCTTGCTCCAAGAGTCTCCGCCTCACAGTGCTTGCAGATGCACTCACACCTGCCTGCTGCCATTCCTGAGCAAGCTCTGCACTGCTGGTAGCCCGATCTCGCAGCTGAAACACTTTTAAGAGACGGTCCTGGCGCTTGCTGGTCTTTCTTGGGCGCCCTGGAGCCTTTTTGGCAACAATGGAACCTCTCTCCTTGAAGTTCTTGATGATGCAATAGATTGTTGACTGAGGTGCAATCTTTCTAGCTGCGATACTCTTCCCTGTTAGGCCATTTTTGTGCATTGCAATGATGACTGCACGTGTTTCTTTAGAGATAACCATGGTTAACAGAAGAGAAACAATGATGCCAAGCACCAGCCTCCTTTTAAAGTGTCCAGTGGTGTCATTCTTACTTAATCATGACAGATTGATCTCCAGCCATGTCCTCATCAACACCCACACCTGTGTTAATGGAGCAATCACTGAAAAGAGGTTAGCTGGTCCTTTTAAGGCAGGGCTGCAATGATGTTGAAATGTGTTTTGGGGGATAAAGTTCATTTTCTAGCCAAATATTGACTTTGCAAGTAATTGCTGTTAAGCTGATCACTCTTTATAACATTCTGGAGTATATGCAAATTGCCATTAGAAAAAGTGAAGCAGTAAACTTTGTAAAAATTAATATTTGTGTCATTCTCAAAACTTTTGTCCATGACTGTATATATATAATAACAACATTTCAGATCTGCCTCTGCTTGAAAAAGGATCCAGCGGGAATTCTAATGGGTTGAAGTTTTGTTTCTTTGATGGCAAAACCAAAGATATAAGCTGTGCGAGACACCTAATCCATGTGGTCTGTAGATTATATTAAAATAGCAAGCATGGCTGTCCTTTCAATCTACATGTTCTCGTGGGTATTGGCCCAGGGTGCGATGGCAATTTATCATTTAAAGCAGTATTTGCTATATCTTCCAGTGGGAGCCATTTATCGTTGTGGATCGATCAATGGTGTGATGCTTCAGTTATTGGCAGTAATTTAGATTAATGTTCTAAGTGTTATTCAATGGGACTCACTGTTTTTATGTAGCAAGAGCCCCTCAGACTCTGCTCGGTGTTTGATAATGACAGGCCTGGGGAGTCTGTGAATAATTCATGGCATCTGGGATCCACAGCTTCAGTAA
The DNA here is from genome assembly GCA_033576555.1 of Oophaga sylvatica. Classification (NCBI taxonomy): domain Eukaryota; kingdom Metazoa; phylum Chordata; class Amphibia; order Anura; family Dendrobatidae; genus Oophaga; species Oophaga sylvatica. Next base: position 52,394,499 of record JARQOD010000007.1, on the reverse strand, counting down.
TGAGGTCTCACGAGGCAGGCGGCCGGGGATCCCCAGATCTCTCATCTTGAGACATCGCCTTGATCCTATATGCGACCTATTATGTTTTACATGTAATGTATTTAGTGAATGGTGAATATTATAATAAGTCAAATTGTAATGAAAATGTACGAGAGACACTATTACTCCAGAAAGGCACAGGAGTTGACATGTATTTTTTTTTATTTTAATTTTTGTTGTGTGCTGCGATGTTTCTAGTGTGCCTTCTGCAGATACATTAATTCTATCCATCCTGCGATCTCCATGCCTCCTCCACTTAAACACCTTTTCAGGCTTATTTAAAGTTTAATTCAGAATGGCCATAATGAAGTTTCCGTGCATTTAGTGCTGTAAAGTACATTACAGTCCGTCTCGTTCACTGTTCTCCGGTGCAGATTTGTCATTCGTATGGTTTGAAAAGCAGAAAAAAATGCATTAATAATACAACGCGTAGACTTTAATGGCGATGTTCACACAACCTTGCATCATGGTGAAGACCTTTTTCTTTGCAGCCTTCCATGTACATTTGCTATAACATGAGTCATTTGCTATGACTAATGAGTAAAGCCCCCCCCCCGTCACACTAAGCGAGATCGCTGAAGCGTCACCGATTTTGTGACGCAACGGCGACCTAGCCAGCGATCTCGCTTAGTGTGACATGCAGCGACGACCAGCCCCCCTGCTGGGTATCGCTGATTGTCTTCGAATGGCCTGAACCATTTTTTCATCGTTGGTCTCCCGCTGGCCAGCGCGCATCGCTGTGTTTGACGCCATAAAAACTACGAGCGACCTCGTTGGCGACTCAGAATTCAGCGACGCAGGCATGATTTTGCTTTGTCTTTGTCAGAATCGCTGCTATGACAAAGTCCTAACGACCGCTGAGGTCGTCATACGGATCACCGTATCGTTGCTGCGTCATTGAGTAGATCTGCCTGTTTGACAACTTAGCGACCATGTAGCGACGTACCAGCGATCCTTACCAGGTCGTATCGTTTTTGGGATCTCTGGAGCGTCGCTATGTGTAACGGGGCCCTTAGTGTGTGTATAATGAGAGACCGGTAGTTCTTGGGGGTGTGGAGAAGCCGCCAGGGAACCTCCTCTTGGACTAGTCATCTGAGTTGCATCGTCACCAGAGTCTGCATCTGATTTATGCTGCTCATGGTTCTTGAATTAGCTATCAAGTTCCCTTTAAGTATTGATAATAATCAGATGTACGAAAACTCTAATAATGAGAATCGCTATTTGCCCTTTTCTGACTTCCGTGGCATCACTTTCTCATTACATAGATGCATTTATTAAATTTTTTGTAGAATAATCATCTCTAATATGTTTAGAAATTGTAGGGAAGTATTCAAGAGAAATGATGCAAGCATATGACTTGTTACTGTAGAGAAGTGGTCTGCATTCGGTGGTTTTCCAGATATTGTGATATTACTTCACCCAGCAAGCCACAAGTTGTAGTTAGAAACAGCTGAGCCACAGTTTGCAGTTTTTCATTATCAGTCATTTTGGAGCCTAAAACCATTAGAGAACGTATGTACTCAATAGACGAAGTGGTTTTGGGGTGTTATGAGTATTATTACTTGAAGTTAGAGGCGTAGTTTTTCTAATGGCTAATAGCCTTTTCCAGCTAAGACAAACCCATCAAATCTAATTAATGATCTGCAGCATTTAATTAAGGAGTCATGTTCCTGCATAAGGGATCCTGGCTTTCTAGACACTCACATTCCCCTCTCTATTGTGATTGTTTCTAAAGTCTTTGTGCGGGAAAAGAAGTAACAATCGTGGCACGTGTGAGCAGCCCGACACCCAGGAGTGAGAAGGGCATCAGTTGCCTGCCAAAATTTGGTAGTCTCACTGTACTTAGAACTGCTGGGAAGTGCGGCTATGGTTTTGTTCACACTTTATAACTGCCCATTGACCTTTTTTGTCCTAAACATTAGCCAAAAATTACATAATTTGCATTGTACTGCTTGTGACATACACCATAATAAAAAAAACTATGCCTTTCAATACAATATAAAAGGGGTATATTTGCATTCTCCGCTCATAATGGGGGGGATGAAAGATGAGTAATTTTTAGTTATTTTATTAAATCCACGGCTCCTTCTGGGAATGTAGGCTTGAGACCGGCATTCATACCTAGCACACGCATCATTGGAACCTTGGCAGGAAAAACAACTTTGTATACATATGTCATATTAATGTTATATATTTTTTGTTTGATTTTTTTTAATTACAGTTTTACCATTTTGTTAATTCCTGCAAAGCCAAATCATGTATATTGAGGATTATGGCCGATCAGATTTGATGAATCCGTTTCTTAGACGTAGGATGTCCTAATTGCTGGGGCTAATGGTTTAATAACCTAACCATTGATGCGCCGTGTTACCTTATGTGACCTGCAGCCGGAGTCTGTTACACAAGGGACCGTGAGCATCCTCTGCTCGTGTTCATCTGAATCTGCGTGATTTGCGGACGGTGGGAGCTGACCTACTTTTTTTTCCCTGACAGATGCCTCCCTTGTAGCTGCATTAGGGGCTTGATCTGAGATGTATTCTGCATTTGCATAAACAAATCTTTTCATCTATTATGGATGTGCCTCACTCTCACTGGATCTTTTTTTTTTAATATACTTGGAATAAACCGCTATTAGCGCTTCATTTTTCAACTGCCTCGTTCTCACTTTTAGGCGATAAAGGGAAATGATCACAATCTGGATTTGTGTTCCCTCCTTACATGAGAACAGATCTAAACCTCACTTTTTATTGGGGATATTTCATGAGGACATTAGGAACTTCTTTTTTTTTTGCTTCAATTCAGAATTCATTAGCCCTTCCGACTCTTACCTTTAAAATTAAAGGGATATTCTGGCTCTGTTCACTTCTGCATCAGGAGGTGAATGCGGCTGGTGATGTCACATCTACTGATGCCTGCAGCGTTGCCTCTGTGATCGGCAGGTAGCGGACACCTGTCCTATTCCATAAAATAGTACACTTTTGTTTGAATCCTTCACCTCATCTCTTGTCTTTTTGAGTGAATATTTGTATTTTCTATGAAATATCAATGCTGGAGCATTTAAGATCACGGCATCATGGTGTTCCTCTGTTATTCCTCCTGTTAATGTAATACTGTATTAATAAATATTAAACTATGTGTTAAGAAATAGACCTGTCACTCAAGGGGAACAGGGCGGGTAGAAGCCGCCAGAGACTGGGTTCTTGGACTAGTCACCTGAGCCGCATGGTCCCTGACTGGCTTTTAAACCTATGTCTCTGAAATATTGCAGCATTTCAAAAGTAAATCATACTTGGCCGAAATGACACTGCCACTGCCTGATTCACGCTGACCATGTTTCGGGCAGCATGAATCAGTTGTCAGATTCACCCTTAAGTGAAGATTGCCCTTGCAAAAAAAAAAAAAAAATCATCACATCTCGCAACAGTAATGTTGACGTTGGATCTGCTAGGGTTCATGTGATATGCCACGAGTGCTGCAGCTAATCAGCCACTGTTATTGGGCTGCTGCGCTCTCTCTTCCTTGGGACGAATGTTGGACAAGTGGAAGATGTGAGAACGCAGCAGCCCAATAGCAGTCGCTGATTGACTGGAGGACTCGGTGGCATATGAATGCCGCGTGAACCCCACCAGACCAGGCACCAACTTCACTGGGACGACACCAATGCGGGAGACGCGTATTATGTTATGTTTAAATTTTTTTTTTTATAAGACTACATCATTTAGAAAGGGATTGTGATGGGAAACTCCTTTAATTTCTTTACACACTTCCAGAAGGAATAATAGAAGAATGCACACAAGTGGTGATGCTGTAGAATTGTTATTTTATGGAATATTTACTAGGAATAGGGGCACAATATGAGAGCTGGAAGATCCTCTTTAAAAACCAAAACAAGTATAAAAAGTGTTAAATATAGAGGAATTAAGAATATCAGTGTGCTGAAGGACGGTGCTCGCAATGTCCCGGATACTAGGCTGTCTGGTTTCCCAGTATTTGTGCTAATTCTGCATTGTCCTACTTCCTTTCCAGATTTGCGTTGAAGGGAGGAATACAGGGAGAGATGATTAGATACCAGACAGTCTCCTATGCTGAACACTAAGTGTATTAGGAGGCTCGGGAGACGGCCTGTTAAAGCCTGTCCTCTGGTTGCTGTCTGCTCCGTGGATTCGTAGAACGGCCTATGGCCGGAGTCACACACAACCACAAAAAATCGGTCCGTTTTAGACGGTCGACAATCGGATCAAAATAAAAACATCACACATCCTTCTGGCATCCGATTTTCCTTCAAAGATGCGATTTAATCGCATGTGTGTGTACCTTGTAACATCCATTTTCATCCGACTTGCGAGATTTTCTCGCAGGCTTGCAAAACTGACATATAATGGATCCAAAAGAATAGTATTTAAATGCCAAAAGAAAGAATAGATATATACACATAGAACACATAATATATATATATATATATATATGTCATTGTGACATGTATATATACATATATTTATAGTTCCTAGACTTCTACATACTGTTATAGCCGCTAATTCAATTGCCGGGTTTTGTGAAATCACAGAAGCCGACATGAAATGATACATTGTTTCCACACATTTAACCATGTCATTTCCTGTATTTTGATATTTGTTTAGAACTTACAATTACATGACTGTATTTGTGCAAAATTTCAGACATGTAGGGGTTAATTAAAGGTGTAATTTCGTTGAAAAAAAATGCGTGGGCTCCCGCTGTATTTTCTCCACCAGACAGACAAAGCAAGCGAGTGGGGGCAGATAATAACAGCCTAGGGAGGGTACATTTTTTGTGCCCCCCCTGGCTACTAACATCTGCCCCCAGACACCCCAGAAAGGGCAAATCTATAATTAGATTCGCCCTTTCTGGCACTTTGCCCGTCTATTCCCATTGCCCTGTAGCGGTGGCGAATGGGTTAATTATCTCACCTTACTGTCACCTTGCTATTGAAAGGTGACCTTAAGGTAGGTTAATAATTGAGAGCTGTCAATTAGACAACTATCAATTATTAATCCTATTGAAGTAAATAAAAAAACACACACACTTTAAGAATAAATAATTTTAATGAAATAAAAACACATTTTTTTGACCATATTTTATTTTACACTTAATCCGTGCGAAGCCATTGATCTCCTAAAATAAAGAAAAAAAAATAAAACAACATTATTCTTACCTATTCCGCCGATCTGTCACGTCCCACGCTGTAATCCTTCACAAAGGGTTAACTAGCTTTGAGCCAAGCAGTGCAAGTAATCCTGCGTGCTCAGCTCAAAGCTCATGAATGAATAAGTTCCTCTCCTGGCGACAGGAGAGGATGTGTTTCATGAATGAAGCTTAATTGATTGTGTCCACTTTCCCTTTAGGTCAGGTCACTACAGTTAAATTGGCAATAAATCAATTAAGCTCCATTCATGAATCTATTCCTCTACTTTCGCTGGGAGAGGAAGTTATTCATTCAGGGGAATACAGGTCTGAGACAGCATTATTAGCTCTCTGCGACCTGTAACCTGTTAACCCTTTCTGATGGATTACACCGTGGGACCTGACTGTACATCGGATAGGTAAGTATAATTTTGCTTTTTTATTTTATTTTTATTACAGGAAATGGTTTTAGCAGGAAAATAAAATATGGTCAAAAACTGTGTGATTATTTCATTAAACTTATTTTTTATTAAACTGTGTGTGTTTGATTTTTCTTTCATACAATAGGATTAATAATTGATAGTTGTCTAATTGACAGCTCTCAATTATTAACCTACCTTAAGGTCACCTTTCAATAGCAAGGTGACAGTAAGGTGAGATAATTAACCCATTCGCCACCGCTACAGGGCAATGGGAATAGACGGGCAAAGTGCCAGAAAGGGCGAATCTAATTATAGATTTGCCCTTTCTGGGGTGTCTGGGGGCAGATGTTAGTAGCCAGGGGGGGCACAAAAAATGTACCCTCCCTAGGCTGTTATTATCTGCCCCCACTCGCTTGCTTTGTCTGTCTGGTGGAGAAAATACAGCGGGAGCCCACGCATTTTTTTTCAACGAAATTACACCTTTAATTAACCCCTACATGTCTGAAATTTTGCACAAATACAGTCATGTAATTGTAAGTTCTAAACAAATATCAAAATACAGGAAATGACATGGTTAAATGTGTGGAAACAATGTATCATTTCATGTCGGCTTCTGTGATTTCACAAAACCTGCCAATTGAATTAGCGGCTATTACAGTATGTAGAAGAGTAAGAACTATAAATATATATATATATATATATTATATATATGTCACAATTACATATATATATATATATATATGTGGATTCTATGTGTGGATATGTATTGATTCGATTCTTTATTAAAGCTGTCAGTGTGATTTTACAGTATAGCCGGGGATGAATTGCCGGCTTTTCTAAAGGACACCGATGCGATTTCATCGCAAGTCACACATGCGGTCCGTTTGTAATCAGATTTTTCATCGCTCCCATAGACTTGCATTGGCGATTGTCGACCGACAATCGGTGACAATCGCAGCATGCTGCGATTGCACATGGACGTTTAAAACGGACCACAAAAAATCTGATACTGGGAGCTGCTCCATAGATTAACATAGGTCCGACTGCAATGCGATATTTCATCGCATTGCAGTCGTCCGATTTTGTCGCCAGTGTGACGCCGGCCTATCTCCTATTAACGGAAAATCCCGTCCCACTATCCGGGCTGTGTGCAAGATATGAATGTGATCTGTGAATGTCAGAGGACGGCTCGAGGTTACATGCTGCATTTCCAGACAAAGGAAAGTGAAGAGTACATTATTTACCGAGGGTCACTTGGCGCTAGACTCGGATACGAAGCTTTATAAATCTTGTATGATTAGAAAACGCTGTAAATACCGGCGTTGGCTTAGAATAAGTAAAGCCTTGATGTTGCAGGGCTCTCATATTGCAGGAGATGTTGGACATACATTGTCTTTTTTGCATCATCCTCAAAACCTGAAATGCGTTAGTGATCCCTGACCACTTCTTTCCTGTGCGGCGCAGGTGAATGGTTTTTATTCTGACTGATCAGACTAAGAACAGAACTGGGCCCACGAAGATTAACCACTGGGTCTCCTTAGTACATGAGGATAGAGATTCATAATTTTCTGGATAATGTCTGGCCCTTCCCAGGGGAGAGAAGCTAGATTTTCTGTACAAAGCGCGCTGTATTTCTCTGGAAGCTCTGCTCCTAACCTGGACCATGCAATCATTATTTCCCTAATCCCTCCTTTTATCGTACAGCCAACAGCAGCATCTCTTCCAGGAGTATTTGTTGTTCTTGACCAGCTTTTGAAGCCCCCCTAGCTCTTTTGCAGATGTTGCCATGGCAACAGCCTCACACGAACCATCCCCCTCCTCTCCCGTTAGCCGATCTCTTAATTATTTGAAATGAATCTCTGAATTCTCTCTAGAGCAGGAACGTGCGCAGTGAGGAGCGATGCATGGAAGCAGAATGCCGTGCGGCCGCCGGTAATGGAGGACTGCTCCAATGTATGGCAGGACTTGTGAATAATACATGCACATCCTAGGAGAAAAAAAAAGCCAGAAACCGTTCAAGTGCATTCATTGTTTTCTCAAATAGCAGCTTTTATGGCGATTTAGTATATATGCTATTTAATAGCGATTGTAATGAAAACAAACCGTTTTGTTACAATTCCAGTAAGAATAGTAAAAATAATGCAGTAATAATGCCATTCACATCGCATTTTTGCTCTATGTTTAGCACCTAGAAAACCCCTAATTCCTAGAGGTAGAGATACATCCCTGCTTCGCTCCCATACACTGACAGGCCTCTCCCTAAACACAGAAATGGGGATAAACCACAAGTAATCTGCCTCTTGGATTAGTTCACCATCCCAGCCGGCTCTTAAAAGTATGTTTTCTCTGAAAAGCTTCAGTTTTTCAGAGTGAAACACTTTTCGCCAGTTTCTGATTATGCTGCCCGAATTATCTGTCAGTTTACCTGTAACATAAACACCGGGAGTTCTTCTAACATATACTTTCTGACCGGGGCTGCATCTGATTCCAAGAACACCTGTCAGTTGCTCAAAAAATTGAGTTAAATATTTTGTAAAGAAATCTCTGCGCTCACCTGATTCTACCACTTTTTTCCGTTTTCTGCTGTCGCTCTGTTGCAGAGATATTCACATTTGTTGCTTGTGGAGCGCAGTATGTGAAATCTCTGCAACTAGATCGTTTTTTCTCTCTGGTCGTGTGCTTTCAGCTCTTCCTCCCATATACTTATAATCACAGCTCAGTAGCTGATCTCGTAGTTTCAGACACTGCTGAGCTGAATCTGGGAGGCAGGTGTGGAAGCACACACTTCCAGAGAAGACTCTGAAGAAACATCTGGTTGAAGTGCAAACAGAGATTTCACATACTGCGCTCCAAAAACAATACATATGAATATCTTCATTGGACCAATGCAGCGCAAAATGAAGGAGAGAGGTACAATCAAAGGAGCTCAGGAATTTTTACAAACCATGGAACTCAACTTTTTTTTTTTTTTTTGACCAACTGATAGGTCTTTATTAAAGGGAATTTGCCACCTAATCTGAGAGCAGCATAAAGTAGAGACAAGGACCCTGATTCCAGTGATGTCATTTACTGGGCTGCTTAGTGTACTTTTAATAAAATCACTGTTTAATCAGCAGGAGATTATACCTAGAGAACTAGTAAATCTGCTGTCAAGTAGTCAAGCATATTCATGAGCTCTGTATAAGTTTGCCATCACCACTAATTGGCAGCTTTCTGTGTGTACTGTACAAGGGCAGAAAGCTGCTAATCAATGGTGTGGGTGGGGTTATACAGAGCTCAGCATTCAGAGAACTGCTAGGTCTACAACAGATAAAACAGGGATTTTATTAAAATGACAACAAGCAGCCCAGTAAGTGATACGTCAGCTGGAATCAGGGTCTGTGCCCCTACATTATGCTGCTCTCAGACGGAGTAGCAAAAACCTGGAGCCAGATTTCCATTCATTGCATATGTTCTCTTCATGTTGCACGGATTTTTAATTAATAAGGACAATTTAATAGGAAGTCAATAAATCTAATGTTTGTTGTAGAAAAAATTAGATCATGAGCCACCAGGGTCAGGAACAAATGTGAGTGATGATGATCTGTGAACCATGAGATTAAAAATTTGAAAGTGATATATACACACATTAAGTAGTATTACGCTGAAAACCATGAACCGCTGCTCACATTTGATTATGTGCACAACGACATAAAAACAGGGATGTGATACCGTATCGGGGGGACAGAACCAAAAACGTCATATGCTTTGAGATTTTAGTAGTGGAAATTATGTGAGTACAGGTTATCATTTTAAACGATGTAGCATGTCCACCCATCATAAAAATGAAAAATGTGTATGCAGTTGAATGAGTCTTTGTCAGTCCATGTAGTGTGCAGTATTTCCATAGTAATGCTTATATACCCGCTTTACTGATATGTCTGTATTATAGGCTCCATTAGGCTATGTGCACACGTTCAGGATCTGCAGAAAAAAAATATGCGGCAAATCCTGATGTGGTGGCAGGAAAAATGCTGCGTACAAAATACTTATTTTTTTTCTTGCGCTAGTTCCATGCGTTTTTTAGTTGCAGATTTTTTCCCGCTGATTAGTATGGGGGAAAATCTGCAGAAAAAAAAACACCCAAAGATTTGACATGATGCAGATTTAAATCTGCAAGGAAAAAATAAGTAACGTGTGCATGAGACTTCAGGAACTTAATTCATTTTATGGATGGTAGGAAATCCTTCTGGTTTTGTGACAACTGCGCAGGGAAAACAAAAACGCACCGTGCACATACCCTAATATTGCACCTGACCCGGTATAATTGAGCGCTCTATAAAAGATCAGATGTTACATACATTCTTGAGATCAAATCTTTACAACCATGTTCTGTAAGATTCTTTTTCTTGAAACTATGTATCAGCCAGCAGTAATTTAGTGACTACCCTTTAACCCATGATCTATTTGTATTATCCTTACGCTTCCATTTTCCTGCAAATTGACTTCAAGTATCTTGTTGAGGTTGTTATAAAATCAATTGGAAGAGGTTCTCTTTTATCGATCAGCCCCATTAACAACGCTTATAAATCACTCCTATTGCACTACTATGAATTGGTCTATTTAAAAAGTTACAGCCTGTTCGGTTTAATGAGGAATGTGTTACAGAAATAGTTGGCGTACTGCAAATTGTACAGCTTTGTGCCGAGGCAATTCTTGCTGCATTTGTATTAGAAGTATGTATTTACTGAAAAAATAGGAACAAAGTGAAACTTTCAAGTAATTACACCCAAAACAAAAATGTCACATTAGGGCAAAATTTCTCCGTAAAGAAACCTTGGAACAAGTAAGGGGAGATTTATTTTTATGACATGTTACTTTCTGCTGGTAAAACATATTTGTTGTTACAAGTAATCTAAATCTTCTAGCTCATATTTGAACACGTCACCAATTTTGTAAGTACCGTAAATATGTTCCTAAAGGTGCTGTTGACATGAAATTCTCATCAGATATTGGTAACAATCCATCCAATCCACACAAGCAAAGAAATCAAACCATAGATGTCTATAAATTACCTTATGTGTAATAATGAGAAATGACACAGGAAAAAGTATTGAACACGCATACTGAAATGTAATTAATGCTTTGTACAAAAGCCTTTGTTGATGATGCCGGCTTCAAGACGCCTCATGTATGGAGAAACTAGTCGCATGCATTGCTCAGGTGTGATTTTGGCCCATTCTTGTACACACACGCTCTTCAAATCCTGAATATTCCGTGGGCTCCTTCTATGAACTCTGATCATTGATAGGGTGCAGTGTTGTGAATGGACTTGAAATGAGTTCTGAGCAGAGGCTCCCTCTGGTGGTTACAAGCGGTACTGGACTGTCCAGTGAAGATTGTGAGGATTGGGAATCAGGTGTTACTGACTGGTCTTATATAAGGGAGTCGCCTTCCCATCAGGGTTGCCGGTGATCAATTGTTCTGGTCTCAATCCTTGATTCCTGTTTCCTTTGTAGCCTGCGGTGTCGTTTCTGCATCTCCTGCTAACAGATAAGACATTTTCTTCTTTTTGTTTTTGTGCTTGATTTTTGCATTTTGTCCTGCACTTCTGTGGGGGCCTTCAGGGTCCCCTCCGGGGGCTTTTGCCCTCTCAGTTTAGTTCAGCCACTGATGTTTGTACATTTGCTTTTTCCAGTTTTTTCAGTGGCTGCTGTTTTGATTTTGTTACACCAGAGAACTAATTTAGGTGGTAGAGGTCGTGTGATCTCAGGTGTTTTTGAAATTAGTAGAGTTGGTGCTTTTCAGGGTTTTTTGGGATTGCAGTAAGTGCCCTTCCTATCCTTTTCTATTTAGGTAGTTTGGGCCCCAACGTTTGCTCATACTATTTTCTGTCTGTGTCAGTATTTCTTCTTGTCTAACCGCCATTACATGTTTGGGGGCTTTCTATGTTCTTTGGGGATCTGCTCCGGGGTAGATAGCTTTCCTCTTTCTATCTTTAGGTGTAGTTAGTTTTTCAGGCTGTGACGAGGCGTCTAGGACCAACGTAGGAACGCTCCACGGCTGCCTCTAGTTGTGGTTAGTCAGGGTACTGCAATCTCATAGATTCCAACTGCTCTGGTGTATTGCCTTTTTTACCTGCACTCCTCAGCTACCGAAACATAACAGTATCACCGGCCTAATAAATTGAAAATTGTATGGTACTCACAGAAGGGAAAAATATTATGAAAGAAAAAAGGTTGTCAGAGTTGTCAGAGATATTTTTCTGTTTGTTGCATTTTTTTTTCCCTCTGTTTCTCTGGGTGCTGGGGAGGATTTTTTCTCTCAATGGAGTTTGCACAGTTGTCTGGCCGTGTGGATCAGCTTGCAACTGAGGTTCGGAGTATTGCTACCTATCTTGCTAGGTTGCCTGTTATGGAACCTAGGATTCCCATGCCAGATTTGTTTTTGGGGGATCGAGCCAAGTTTCTGAATTTCAAAAATAATTGTAAATTGTTTTTTGCCTTAAAATCTAAGTCCTCAGGGAACGCAGCGCAGCAGGTTCAAATTGTCATCTCTCTCCTGCGCGGCGATCCTCAGGATTGGGCTTTTTCCCTGACACCTGGGGATCCTGTTTTGACTGATGTTGATGCATTTTTTCAGGCCTTGGGGTTATTGTACGATGAGCCTAATGTCACTGATCAAGCTGAAAAAGCCTTGTTGGCATTAAATCAGGGGCTTGATGACGCTGAGTTATACTGTCAGAGATTCCGTAGGTGGGCAGTCCTGACCAAATGGAATGACGACGCTTTGGCAGCCCTTTTTCGGAAGGGTCTGTCAGATAATGTAAAGGATGTTATGGTGGGATTCCCTGTCCCCTCTGGTCTCAATGATTCTATGTCATTAGCGATTCAAATTGACAGACGTTTGCGTGAGCGGAGAAGTATGCGTGGAATAGTGTTGCCTTGTGAACCTGCTTCTGAATCCATGCAGTGTGATAGAGTGGTTTCTGGGGCACAGCGTCATGAGTTTCGAAAGCGCAATGGGTTATGTTTCTACTGTGGTGATGCCTCTCATGCTATTTCAGTCTGCCCTAAGCGGGGAAGACGTTTTGCACGCTCAGTTGTCTTGGGTAGTGTTCAGACTAAAGGGTATGCCACACTAAACAACATCGCTAACGGGATCGCTAAAAAACGTCACTATTTAGCGATCCCGTTAGCGATGTTGTTGTGTGCGGCATCTACCAGCGACATGGCCCCTGCTGTGATCTCGTCCGTCGTCCTGATCGTTCCGGACCCTATTTTCATCGCTGGCGTCCCGCTGGTAAGTATCTAATCGCTGAGTGTGGCACCTTTTTTAGCGATTTAGCGGTACTTTTGTACCGCTAAAGTCGTTAAGGAGATCGCTAACCGCGATAGCGTCCTTAACGATATCGCTAAATTAGGTAGCTACTAGCGATATAGAAACAATCCCGCTAGCGATCTCATTAGTATGCGACGCTAACGAGATCGCTAGCGGGATTGTGTAGTGTGGCAGTACCTTAAGTTTTTATTAACTGTTACTCTGATATGCTCTCTGTCCTCATTTTCTGCTCAGGCTTTCGTTGATTCGGGAGCAGCTATTAACCTGATGGATTTTGATTTTGCTAAACGTTGTGGGTTTCCCTTGATACCCCTACAGAAGTCTATTCCCCTACTGGGGATCGATTCTACCCCTTTGGCTGAGAATAAACCTCAGTTCTCTACTCAGGTGATAATGAGGGTTGAACCTGATCATCAGGAGAGCTGCAAATTTTTGGTTCTGTATAATCTGCATGACATTATCGTGCTGGGTTTCCCTTGGTTACAGTCTCATAATCCTGTTTTGGATTGGAAATCTGTGTCTGTAACCAGTTGGGGCTGCCAATGTGTTAATACCAACACTCCTGTTTTTTCTGCCTCCCCCCAGGCTCAGGATGTTCCTGACTTTTTGATTGATTTTTCTGATGTGTTTAGCGAAAGTAAATCTGCATCCTTGCCTCCCCATAGGAGCTATGACTGCGCTATTGAATTAGTGCCTGGTAGTAAATTCCCTAAAGGTCGCCTTTTTAACTTGTCTGTACCTGAACATGACGCTATGCGGTCTTATATCAAGGAGTCATGGGAGAAGGGTCATATCAGACCATCCTCTTCACCCTTAGGTGCCGGTTTTTTCTTTGTGGCCAAAAAGGATGGTTCATTAAGGCCGTGTATTGATTATCGTCTTTTGAACAATATTACTGTGAAATATCAATACCCGTTACCCTTGATTTCTGACCTGTTTTCCAGGGTGAAAAACGCTACTTGGTTTACCAAGCTTGACCTCAGGGGGGCATATAACCTTATTCGCATTAAGCACGGGGATGAATGGAAGACGGCATTTAATACCCCTGAGGGGCATTTTGAGTACCTTGTGATGCCCTTTGGGCTCACTAATGCTCCTTCTGTCTTCCAGTCCTTCATGAATGACATTTTCAGGGATTTTGTGGATAAATTTCTGATTGTTTATTTGGATGATATCTTGATTTTTTCCAATGACTGGGACTCTCATGTGAAACATGTTCGAACTGTATTCCAGATTTTGAGAGAGAATGCTCTGTAATGTAAGGGATCAAAGTGTCTTTTTGGCGTACAGAGGATCTCATTTTTGGGATTCATTTTGTCCCCATCTGTTATTGAAATGGACCCGGTCAAGGTTCAGGCCATCTGTGATTGGGTCCAACCTACTTCTTAAAAGGCTCTTCAAAGATTTTTGGGTTTTGCCAATTTTTATCGTAAATTTATTGGTAATTTCTCGGTTATTGTTAAACCATTAACTGATTTGACCAAAAAGGGTTCTGATGTGGTGAATTGGCCACCTGAGGCAGTCTCTGCATTTCAGGAACTTAAGCAGAGATTCACTTCTGCTCCTGTTCTACGGCAGCCTGATGTTTCTCTGCCATTTCAGGTGGAGGTTGATGCCTCTGAAATTGGGGCAGGTGCCGTTTTGTCCCAAAGAGATCCAGAGACCTCTAAAAGTAACCCTTGTGCCTTTTTCTCTCGAAAATTTTCTCCTACTGAACGTAATTATGACGTGGGTAATCGGGAGTTATTGGCCATAAAGTGGGCTTTTGAAGAGTGGAGACATTGGCTGGAGGGAGCCAAACATCAGGTGGTGGTCCTTACGGACCATAAGAATCTGGTTTATCTGGAATCTGCCAAGCGACTTAATCCTAGACAGGTCAGGTGGGCCTTTTTTTTCACACGTTTTAATTTTGTGGTTTCCTTTCTTCCTGGCACTAAGAATGTTAAGGCGGATGCCCTCTCGAGGAGTTTCCTTGCGGACTCTCCTGAGTTATCTGATCCTTCTGTTATTTTGAAAGAAGGTGTAGTTCTTTCCGCCATCTCGCCCAATTTGAGACTGGCTCTGGAGGGGTGTCAGGAGGATAGGCCCGAGCGCTGCCCTGTTGGGAAATTGTTTGTCCCGGACCAGTGGAAAAAGAGTGTGATGTCTGAGATTCATTGTTCCGCGTTGGCCGGTCATCCCTGAATTTTTGGTACCAGAGACTTGGTTAGTCGGTCCTTTTGGTGGCCTACCTTGTCTCGTGATGTCAGGGAATTTGTGCAGTCCTGCGGGACTTGCTCTCGCTCCAAGCCTTGCTCTCGCTCTAGTGGTTTGTTGATGCCATTGCCTGTGCCCAAGAGACCATGGACCCATATCTCTATGGATTTCATTTCCGACCTCCCTGTTTCTCAGAGAATGACCGTCATCTGGGTGATTTGTAATAGGTTTTCCAAGATGATACATCTTGTGCCATTACCTAAGTTACCTTCCTCCTCTGAATTGGTGCCTTTGTTCCTTCAGCACGTGGTTCGTTTACACGGCATTCCTGAGAAAATTGTGTCTGACAGAGGAGTCCAGTTTGTTTCCAGATTTTGGAGGACCTTTTGTTCTAAACTTGGTGTTCAATTGTCTTTCTCCTCGGCGTTTCATCCTCAGACCAATGGTCAAACTGAGAGAACAAACCAGACATTGGAGACTTATCTAAGATGCTTTGTGTCTGCTGATCAGGATGACTGGGTCTCTTTTTTGCCTTTGGCTGAGTTTGCTCTTAATAATAGGGCTAGCTCTGCCACTTTGATGTCTCCATTTTTCTGTAATTCTGGGTTTCACCCTCGATTTTCTTCAGGACAGACGGAGGCTTCTGTCTGTCCAGGTGTTGACTCTGTTGTGGAGCGTATGCAACAGATTTGGGACCAGGTAGTGGAGAGATTGTCCCTCTCTCAGGAGAGGGCCCAGCGGTTTGCTAACCGGCATAGGACTGATGGTCCTCGGTTTAAAGTGGGGGACTTGGTCTGGTTGTCCTCAAAAAATATTCCTATGAGAGTGGCATCTCCTAAATTTAAGCCTAGGTTCATTGGACCTTATAAGATCATGGAGATTCTTAATCCTGTTTCTTTTGTTTGCTTCTTCCAGGGACATTTAAGATCCATAACGTGTTCCACAAGTCCTTGTTGAAGAGGTTTGTTGAGCCAGTGGTTCCTACTGCTTTGCCTCCTGACCCTGTTCTGGTTGAGGGCAATATGGAGTTTGTGGTTGAGAAAATATTGAATTCTCGTTTTTCTAGACGGAAACTCCAGTATTTGGTTAAGTGGAGAGGTTATGGTCAGGAAGACAATTCTTGGGTGTTTGCTTCGGACATCCATGCTAGGAGACTCATCCGTGCGTATCATAGAACTCATCCTGACCGACCTGGTTGCTCAAGTGAGGGTTCGGTGACCCCTCCTCAAGGGGGGGGTACTGTTGTAAATGGACTTGAAATGAGTTCTGAGCAGAGGCTCCCTCTGGTGGTTACAAGCGGTACTGGACTGTCCAGTGAAGATTGTGAGGATTGGGAATCAGGTGTTACTGACTGGTCTTATATAAGGGAGTCGCCTTCCCATCAGGGTTGCCGGTGATCAATTGTTCTGGTCTCAATCCTTGATTCCTGTTTCCTTTGTAGCCTGCTGTGTCGTTTCTGCATCTCCTGCTAACAGATAAGACATTTTCTTCTTTTTGTTTTTGTGCTTGATTTTTGCATTTTGTCCTGCACTTCTGTGGGGGCCTTCAGGGTCCCCTCCGGGGGCTTTTGCCCTCTCAGTTTAGTTCAGCCACTGATGTTTGTACATTTGCTTTTTCCAGTTTTTTCAGTGGCTGCTGTTTTGATTTTGTTACACCAGAGAACTAATTTAGGTGGTAGAGGTCGTGTGATCTCAGGTGTTTTTGAAATTAGTAGAGTTGGTGCTTTTCAGGGTTTTTTGGGATTGCAGTAAGTGCCCTTCCTATCCTTTTCTATTTAGGTAGTTTGGGCCCCAACTTTTGCTCATACTATTTTCTGTCTGTGTCAGTATTTCTTCTTGTCTAACCGCCATTACATTTGGGGGCTTTCTATGTTCTTTGGGGATCTGCTCCGGGGCAGATAGCTTTCCTCTTTCTATCTTTAGGTGTAGTTGTTTTTCAGGCTGTGACGAGGCGTCTAGGACCAACGTAGGAACGCTCCACGGCTGCCTCTAGTTGTGGTGGTTAGTCAGGGTACTGCAATCTCATGGATTCCAACTGCTCTGGTGTATTGCCTTTTTTACCTGCACTCCTCAGCTACCGAAACATAACAGTGCAGTATTCTAGCAGCTTTATTTTCTTTCTCTGAAATCAATTGGGAGTTTCCTTGGCTGTGTGTTTAGGATCATTGTCTTGCTGAAATGTCCACCCTCATTTCATGTTCATCATCCTGGTAGATTCTCTGCAGATTTTTTATCAACAATGTCTCTACATTTGTCCATTCATCCTACCTTCAATTACATGAAGTTTGCCAGTGCTGTACGCTGAAATAGAGCCCCACACCATGATGTTCCCACCTCCAAACTTCGCTGTTGGTATGGTGTTTTAACATACCGTATATACTCATGTATAAGCCGACCCGTGTATAAGCCGACCCCCCTAATTTTGCCACAAAAAACTGGGAAAACTTATTGACTCGCGTATAAGCCTAGGGTGGAAAATGCAGCAGCTACTGGTAAATTACAAAAATAAAAATAGATGCCAATAAAAGTAAAATTAATTGAGACATCAGTAGGTTAAATGTTTTTGAATATCCATATTGAATCAGGAGCCCCATATAATGCTCCATACAGTTAATGATGGGCCCCCATAAGATGCTCCATACAAAATACTCCCCTTATAATGCTCCATAAAGGTTAATAATGGCCCCATAAGATGCTCCATAGAATAATATGCCCCATATGCTGCTCCATAAAAGTTATGCCCCCATAAGATGCTCCATAGATTATGCCCCACATGCTCCATACATTATGCCCCACATGGCCAGTTTATGGTGAAGTGATGTTCTTTCCTCTTCCAGATTATGACCTCAGCAGTGCTCACTGGAACCTTCAGTAGTTTTGAAATTCTTCTGTCAGTGCCATCAGTATGTTTTGCAACAATAATGTTGCAAAGGTATTGAGGCATCTCACTGTTTTCACCCATCATAAGATGTTTTTTTGTGTGACACCTTGGTATTAGACCCCTTTTTATAGTCAATCCATTCAACCAGCTGATACTATTTTTCTCTAAGTGGCAGGATTGCTTTCTAATTACTGATAGATTTAAGCTGATGTCCTGATTTTCCTTGGCTTTTTGCACCTTCCTTGCTTTGTGTTCAATACTTTTTCCCTGTGTAATTTCTCATTATTACACATAACTTCATTTTTGGACGTCTATGGTGTGATTTCTTTGGCTGTGTTGATTGGATGTGTTGTTAATGACTTTGGGTGAGAATTTCATGTTAATAGCATCTTTAGAAAATTGATGACATGTTCAATAGTGTGTGTGTGTGTTGTGTTGTGTGTGTGTGTGTGTGTGTGTGTGTGTGTGTGTGTGTGTGTGTGTGTGTGTGTGTGTGTGTGTAAGTAAATATTTCCTGTTCTGCAGAAATCACTTTTCAGAGCAGAGGTCTTCTCGTTATCATTAAAGGTATCCTTTATCTATGTATGTGTACTACAGGATTCACCATTTCCAGTAGGTGATGATCACAGCCTACATCCTCCTCCTCCCTGCACAATGACCTCTATAAAGGTCACAGAGCATGCCTAGCAAGCACCTAGAAGCTAGAGTCAACTAAACTATTGTTTCCTATGGTCCATGGCGTTGCTGTAAATCTTTAGATGCAGTTAACAAAAGCTTAGACACCCCCATAATCTTGTACGGATCTTAAATTAAAAACAGTGAATAAATATATACAGAAATAAACTATTGACTTACAATTTGTTAAATATGCAGATGATACATTTCTGTAAAGACAGAAGGGTTTTGTATATCACTATCATAACATGTTCCTAAAATGTGAGTTAATTATTGTCTTGGGTCAAGTGGGAAGGCCTTTACTTTATTTTTCACGTTTGCCACAATTTTGCTGAATGCGGAGCCGGCTATTGCCTCATGAATATGGATATACCATGTGCTAGCAGTATAGATTGCATAGTTGCCAATGGATAAAAAAAAGACCCAATTTATACATCCAACAAAGTTTAAATGAGTGACCAAAAGGAAGACTTCCCCTCCCAGTGTGCCATATTGCACAGGTAAAGACCCACAAGAGGATAAAAGTGCAGGTAGTGGAGAATCAAATGGGTTAATTCTGCGCTGCCGTGTGGGAAGGATGAAGAATGACAATCCAAATATAAGTGATTTATTTGTCAATGCATTTCGAAGTATGGAAACTACCATATAGTTTATATACTTCGAAACGCGTTGACAAATAAACCACTTGTGCTCGGATTGGCATTCTTCATCCTTCCCACAAGGCAGCAAAGAATTAACCCATTTGTTCATCCATTACCTGCACTTTTATCCTCTCGTGGATCTACTGCAGCTTTAAGTGTTTACCAGTGGATGTGTCCACCATTATGCTAGTCTTTTAACAGTGTTACCCTGATAAAACCCTATTTTGCGCTTTGTGTCCTTCCAGTTTTTCTTTTCTTTTGATATTGCAGAGGTAGACTCTCTTGGAATCATTACTTCTAGGGGGAGAATAAGATGCCTCAAGGAGCACGGATCGCTCAACATTATCAATTAACTACCTTTGATAGGACTTCTACAAACGTTGATAAAAGGGGGTTTAATGGATACTATAAGTAGTAGAAAATGTAGTATATTGTAACGTGATAGGTGGTAGCCCAGGCTCATCCCATTGTTTTATGCCCTCCCAGCGTATCACATACATCAGGGCGTTTTTGGAAATAAATGAAGAATGCTGTAATAAAGAATTAAAGGAAACTTGTCTCTTCATACTGTACATGCAACGGCACGGTATAGAGAAAGACAAGCTGAGCAGAATGATATATGGATTTTCAGTAAAACTTGCATTTTAGTCATTGAAGTCCCCTGTGTTTGTATGCATAGGAGTCCAGTGGGTGCTCCTACTAGTGACTGACAGCTATATTTGCATGCTCAGTCATACAGGTAGTACTGTCAGTTACTGGTAGGACCCACCCAATGGACTCACACATACAAACGCCTGAGATAAAAATGTCAATTAATCCGATCAGCTTCTCCTGTGCAATAAAATCCTTTCTGCAGATATCTTATTTTCAAAATGACAGGTTCCCTTTAAATCTAGTGCTAGAACTGTCATTGGAATAATAAAATAACTGTCACAATGGATTCCCATACAAGTCTTTCTTATTAATCCAGCTCTCATGTTAATATAAATATAAACTATATACACACCTACATGACTAACTGCTGATGCATGAATAACTAGTTAAAATATACCGTAACTATGAGTGCCGTGAAACAATGGCAATCCTATTATTGCTTTTATTACTTTATATTCAACTTTCTCTTGTGCAATACATTTAAGGACACATGCAGCATCAAAACATGATTCCCATGCAGTGTAAAATTTTCTTGCAAAAATTGACCCATGGTACTGGTATTTAAATCCACTGCATGTCATTTTCTGCAGTGGAATTGAGTTCTGACAGGACTCAGTAGTTGCAGATTTTGCTGTGGATTGCAGATGGATTTGCAACAAAATTTGCAAATGTGGATTTCGAAAGCATAAGTACCGTATTTTTTCCCTGTCTTGCATAATGTGCAGCAGTAAATCTGCAACAGCTTTGCTGCAGAGAAACTCCGCAGAATACCCAACCCATACGGACGTACCCCTTTAGGCTAATTTCACACCATTTGGTGGGTATATGTGCAGACCTGATGTGTGACTGTACAGTTCAATATGACTATCACAATGAAGACAAAAATTGTATGCACTGTAAACCTTAGTCAATTAAGCTTTTAGGTGAAATTTTGGGGTTTAAAGCCGTAAAAGAGTAAAGATGAAAGTTACATCCATTGTGTACTGTTATAGTGAACAGTCTGTAGTATGCACACTCCATTTATAACATGTAAATTGGCCTTTCCATATTGCGGTCATTGTGAACTGGCAATTTAGGTTGGAATGTAGCAGAAAAAAAATGTCAACTAGGTCTTTCTTTTCAAAGATTTTATGAGGACTAGTTGAGTGTTGCCTTTAGATCTTAATGCTTACTAATTGATTTACTAGTAATTGGATTGTGGTGCACAACATTTGGTTCACTGTAAAGGGTATGCCACACTAAACAACATCGCTAACGGGATCGCTAAAAAACGTCACTATTTAGCGATCCCGTTAGCGATGTTGTTGTGTGCGGCATCTGTCAGCGACGAGGCCCCTGCTGTGATCTCGCTCGTCGCTGACATCGTTCCGGACCCTATTTAGATCGTCGGCGCCCCGCAGGTAAGTATATATCGCTAAGTGTGGCAGGTAAGTATATATCGCTAAAGTCGTTAAGAGATCGCTACGCGATAGCGTCGTTAACTATATCGCTAAGTTAAGCCGCACTTAGCGATATAGAAACAATCCCGCTAGCGATCGCATTAGTATGCGTCTTTATCGCTATCGCTAGCGGGATTGTTTAGTGTGGCAGTACCTTAAATCTGGAGACCATACTAAATCATTTAGGATTCCAAGCATGTCACAAAAAAATACATTTCCTAACTGGTCATTACTGTCACTACTTCGGGAATTATTAGTTTAGCAAAACGCCCATTTGTCAATTGGGTTGTTTGCGGCGACATTAATAACATTTTTTGTGGTAGCACATTGTCATGTCTAAACAGGAGATGTGCGTCAGATAATACGATCATCCTGTGTGCATAAAATATACAGGTTCATCTCACAAAATTAGAATATCATCAAAAAGTTAATTTATTTCAGTTCTTCAATACAAAAAGTGAAACTCATATTATATAGAGTCATTACAGAGGGATCTATTTCACGTGTTTATTTCTGTTAATGTGGATAATTGTGGCTTACAGCCAATGAAAACACAAAAGTCATTATCTCAGTAAATTAGAATACTTTATAACACCAGCTTGAAAAATTATTTTAAAATCCGAAATGTTGGCCTACTGAAATGTATGTTCAGTAAATGCACTCAATACTTGATCGGGGCTCCTTAGGCATCAGTTACTGCCTCAATGCAGCGTGGCATGGAGGCGATCAGCCTGTGGCACTGCTGAGGTGTTATGGAAGCCCAGGATACTTTGATAGCAGCCTTCTGCTCGTCTGCATTGTTGTGTTTGGTGTCTCTCATCTTCCTCTTGACAACACCCTATAGATTCTCTATGGGGTTAAGGTCAGGCGAGTTTGCTGGCCAATCAAGCACAGTGATATTTTTTATTTTTATTTTTTTATATAGCGTTGTTAGCTGTTATTCCGCAGCGCTTTACAGTTTGCACACATTATCGTCGCTGTCCCCAATGGGTCTCACAATCTAGATTCCCTATCTGTATGTTTTTGGAGTGTGGGAGGAAACCCACGCAAACACAGGGAGAACATGCAAACTCCTTGCAGATGTGGTCCTTGGTGGGATTCGAACCCAGGACTCCAGCGCTGCAACGCTATCCACTGAGCCACCGTGCTGCCCTACAGTGATACTGTTGTTTGTAAACCAGGTATTGGTACTTTTGGCAGTGTGGACAGGTGGTGCCAAGTCCTGCTGGAGAATGAAATTTCCATCTCCAAAAAGCTTGTTGGCAGAGGGAAGCATGACGTGCTCTAGTGCTCTAAAGTTTCCTGGTAGACGGCTGCGCTGACTTTGGTCTTGATAAAACACAGTGGACATACACCAGCAGATGACATGGCTCCCCAAACCATCACTGATTGTGAATGTTGATCGACAGGACAGGTCGGCTAGAATGGCAGTGATTGGGAATAAGTATTACTGGAAATGTTCTCTCTGACAGTAATTGTACCTTGTACAAGGATAGTAAAGAGGTGTCCCAGTTTAGCAAGGTATCGCCCATCCAAAGCATAGCCGATAACTTTCTGAATGCTCGAGGGTCACACCGTTCCGAGAATGGGGCTAAATTTCTTGTCTACGAGATGAATGGAGATACGAGCGTTGTACTCGACATTCTTCAACGGTCTCATAGACAATGAAGCCTGTTAGGGGTGTGCAGTCATCACCATTCAAATTGGGCACCTAAGATCCCTGTTTTCAGGATCAATGGTGGTCCCAATCATGAGACCTGCAGTGATGGATAAGTTATCACTAGTGATGAGCGTACATGCTTGGTAAGCTGTTATCCGAGCATGCTCGAGTACTAACCGAGTAACTTCGGCGAGCTCGAAAAATATGTTCGCGTTCCTGCACCTGCATGTCTCGCAGCTGTTCAACAGCCACAACACCTGCAGAGATTGCCTAACAAACAGGAAATCCCTGCTTGTGTTGTGGCTGTTGAACAGCTGTGAGACATGCAGTTGTGGGGAATCAAACATATTATTTGAGCACGCCGAAGTCACTTGATTAGCACCCAAGCATGCTCAGATAACACCTTATCCCAGCACGTTCTCTCATCACTAATTATCACCCATCTTTTTAAAACTTAAAAGAAGATGTCCCCAAACTGTGGCTTTTCTGTTTCTTTGAAACCTCCGCATTGCCTGACAACCACTACTGAGATCAGTACATCAGAGGATATATTATTATTAGTTCATTATAGCTCAGAGACTCCTTTAACAAGAGATCCAGCGGGAATATCTGAAGTTGCAGTAGCTATTTTCTAGAACTTGCAGGAAGTCGGGGTGATCTTGCACACGTCACAGTCCCATTTGGGGAGTATATATCTCTGGGAAACTTCCTGATCTTGGATACTTTGGAACGAAAAGTCTCTCTTGGTATCTCCTCTTGGGAAACTTTCACTGAACATCTGGTCGTCTTACATTTTCCCTCCGTACATCACCTCCAGCAATTGGTAGCAATGGATTCTCTCACTCATTTCCTGCTGGAGGAAAAGCCTTTGTAAAAATAACTTGAATATTACAGCTAGTCCTTAAAATGTCCAGCTGTCCATGTTATAAAGCATGAACCTCAATAACCTCCATATACCTGAATAGTGAGACGCCCCTTCAGTACACGGTACAATGTGCATGGCATTATGACGTGCGATCATCATATCTGTTCACATGGATCCTGGGCGAGAAGATACTCTGGTGATGATTGGTAGATTCTGATATTTACGAGGCTGAAGTTGGTTTCTTATTCGTTCAGTTTCTTATTCGGAGCTGAAGTTGGTTTCTTATTCGTCAGTTTCTTATTCGGCAAATTTTTCTTTTCTGTTTTTTATAGGTTTAACAGCAAAAATATAAGCATCAAAATAATAGAAAACACTGCAGCGAGGAGCCTTGATGTGAATACACTTAAAATCTGCGCCAAAAATTATAAAACTGGCACAAAAATGGGCATCAAAGTGGGCACCAGAGGGCACTAATTAAAGGGTTAAATGACTTTGGGCCACAGACATGACACTGCAGACATATAGAACAGGGCGCCCCACATTAATAACAAGTCTCTCCAGCCTGGCCCAAATGGGTTCTGGGCATCAGAATTGGCATCAAAGTGGGCACACAGCCAATTTTCACAGGTTTGAATAAGTAACTGATGTTTTTCAGGGGTTAAATGACTTTGGGCCACTGATCTCACACTAAGAATACACAGAGAGTGATGCCCCGCATCAAACCCAGGTCCATATAGCCTGGCCCAAATGGGTTCTGGGCATGAGAATTGGCATCAAAGTGGGCACACAGCCAATTTTCACAGATTTGAATAAGTAACAGATGTTTTTCAGGGGTTAAATGACTTTGGGCCACTGATCTCACACTAAGAATACACAGATAGTGATGCCCCGCATCAAACCCAGGTCCCTCCAGCCTTGCCCAAATGGGTTCTGGGCATCAGAATTGGCATCAAAGTGGGCACACAGTCTATTTTCACAGGTTTGAATAAGTAACTGATGTTTTTCAGGGGTTTAAATGACTTTGGGCCACTGATCTCACACTAAGAATACACAGATAGTGATGCCCTGCATCAAACACAGGTACCTCCAGCCTGGCCCAAATGGGTTCTGGGCATGAGAATTGGCATCAAAGTGGGCACACAGCCGATTTTCACAGATTTGAATAAGTAACAGATGTTTTTCAGGGGTTAAATGACTTTGGGCCACTGATCTCACACTAAGAATACACAGAAAGTGATGCCCTGCATCAAACCCAGGTACCTCCAGCCTGGCCCAAATGGGTTCTGGGCATCAGAATTGGCATCAAAGTGGGCACACAGCCAATTTTCACAGATTTGAATAAGTAACTGATGTTTTTCAGGGGTTAAATGACTTTGGGCCACTGATCTCACACTAAGAATACACAGATAGTGATGTCCCGCATCAAACCCAGGTCCCTCCTGCCTGGCCGAAAAGGGTTCTGGGCATCAGAATTGGCATCAAAGTGGGCACACAGCCAATTTTCACAGATTTGAATAAGTAACAGATGTTTTTCAGGGGTTAAATGACTTTGGGCCACTGATATCACACTAAGAATACACAGATAGTGATGTCCCGCATCAAACCCAGGTACCTCCAGCCTGGCCCAAATGGGTTCTGGGCATCAGAATTGGCATCAAAGTTGGCAAACAGCCAATTTTCACATATTTGAATAAGTAACAGATGTTTTTCAGGGGTTAAATGACTTTGGGCCACTGATCTCACACTAAGAATACACAGATAGTGATGCCCTGCATCAAACCCAGGTACCTCCTGCCTGGCCCAAATGGGTTCTGGGCATCAGAATTGGCATCAAAGTGGGCACATAGCCAATTTTCACAGATTTGAATAAGTAACAGATGTTTTTCAGGGGTTAAATGACTTTGGGCCACTGATCTCACACTAACAATACACAGATAGTGATGCCCCGCATCAATCCCAGGTCCCTCCTGCCTGGCCCAAATGGGTTCTGGGCATCAGAATTGGCATCAAAGTGGGCACATAGCCAATTTTCACAGATTTGAATAAGTAACAGATGTTTTTCAGGGGTTAAATGACTTTGGGCCACTGATCTCACACTAACAATATACAGATAGTGATGTCCCGCATCAAACCCAGGTACCTCCTGCCTGGCCAAAATGGGTTCTGGGCATCAGAATTGGCATCAAAGTGGGCACATAGCAAATTTTCACAGATTTGAATAAGTAACAGATGTTTTTCAGGGGTTAAATGACTTTGGGCCACTGATCTCACACAAACAATACACAGATAGTGATGCCCCGCATCAATCCCAGGTCCCTCCTGCCTGGCCCAAATGGGTTCTGGGCATCAGAATTGGCATCAAAGTGGGCACATAGCCAATTTTCACAGATTTGAATAAGTAACAGATGTTTTTCAGGGGTTAAATGACTTTGGGCCACTGATCTCACACTAACAATATACAGATAGTGATGCCCCACATCAAACCCAGGTGCCTCCTGCCTGGCCCAAATGGGTTCTGGGCATCAGAATTGGCATCAAAGTGGGCACACAGCCAATTTTCACAGATTTGAATAAGTAACAGATGTTTTTAAGGGGTTAAATGACTTTGGGCCACTGATCTCACACTAAGAATATACAGATAGTGATGTCCCGCATCAAACCCAGGTCCGTCCTGCCTGGCCCAAATGGGTTCTGGGCATCAGAATTGGCATCAAAGTGGGCACATAGCCAATTTTCACAGATTTGAATAAGTAACAGATGTTTTTCAGGGGTTAAATGACTTTGGGCCACTGATCTCACACTAACAATACACAGATAGTGATGCCCCGCATCAAACCCAGGTACCTCCAGCCTGGCCCAAATGGGTTCAGGGCATCAGAATTGGCATCAAAGTGGGCAAACAGCCAATTTTCACATATTTGAATAAGTAACAGATGTTTTTCAGGGGTTAAATGACTTTGGGCCACTGATCTCACACTAAGAATACACAGATAGTGATGCCCCGCATCAAACCCAGGTCCCTCCAGCCTGGCCCAAATGGGTTCTGGGCATCAGAATTGGCATCAAAGTGGGCACATAGCCAATTTTCACAGATTTGAATAAGTAACAGATGTTTTTCAGGGGTTAAATGACTTTGGGCCACTGATCTCACACTAACAATATACAGATAGTGATGCCCCGCATCAAACCCAAGTCCCTCCTGCCTGGCCCAAATGGGTTCTGGGCATCAGAATTGGCATCAAAGTGGGCACATAGCCAATTTTCACAGATTTGAATAAGTAACAGATGTTTTTCAGGGGTTAAATGACTTTGGGCCACTGATCTCACTCTAAGAATATACAGATAGTGATGTCCCGCATCAAACCCAGGTCCCTCCTGCCTTGCCAAAATGGGTTCTGGGCATCAGAATTGGCATCAAAGTGGGCACATAGCCAATTTTCACAGATTTGAATAAGTAACAGATGTTTTTCAGGGGTTAAATGACTTTGGGCCACTGATCTCACACTAAGAATACACAGATAGTGATGCCCTGCATCAAACCCAGGTCCCTCCTGCCTGGCCCAAATGGGTTCTGGGCATCAGAATTGGCATCAAAGTGGGCACATAGCCAATTTTCACAGATTTGAATAAGTAACAGATGTTTTTCAGGGGTTAAATGACTTTGGGCCACTGATCTCACACTAAGAATATACAGATAGTGATGTCCCGCATCAAACACAGGTCCCTCCTGCCTGGCCCAAATGGGTTCTGGGCATCAGAATTGGCATCAAAGCGGGCAAACAGCCAATTTTCACAGATTTGAATAAGTAACAGATGTTTTTCAGGGGTTAAATGACTTTGGGCCACTGATCTCACACGAAGAATACACAGATAGTGATGCCCCGCATCAAACCCAGGTCCCTCCTGCCTGGCCCAAATGGGTTCTGGGCATCAGAATTGGCATCAAAGTGGGCACACAGCCAATTTTCACAGATTTGAATAAGTAACAGATGTTTTTAAGGGTTAAATGACTTTTGGACACTGATCTCACACTATGAGTGTGATGAACGGCTCACTGACCTCCACATGGTAGCCCGGGGGTCACGGCTTGTGATCCCACCGCTGCCACCAATGTGACGATGAAACACACACGACGGCTGCTGCCGCCCGACCCAATGTGTCAGGAATAATCTGCAGGGGCTTATTTGAATTATCCCACTGCTGCTACAATATACCACGAACTGCAGGGATTTATATTTTATCCCACTTCCAGTTCCACTTACGAACTTGGAGCTCTCTGGCGCCCCCCTTTTAGCCTCAGGTCAGTCAGGGAACTGCACATGGGATAATTAGTCGCCAGACGGGCCGCTTGGACGTGTGCTGGCTAATGGGCTCGCTGCAGTGAGGGAATTATAATTACTTCTGGCCGCGGCCAGGCAATACACTTATAAAACCCGCTCCGTCACTGCCAACGCCACCCAATAGGTTAACACTTTACACCCCTTCTTTTAGCTGCCACCAGCTACGATTTACTTAATGAACAGTTTATCAAGAGGGTCCGTAGCAACCCCAAAACAGTAGCGTAGTACTTCAGGCACGTGCAAATTCGTTTATAGAGCAGGAGAAACAAACTAATAAATTTATAGGTTTATTCCTAAAAATACAGGCAGTGCTTATAGTTTAAAAAAAAAAGGTAACAAGCTGAGACAGTTATGTACAATACAGTTAGAAATAAAACAGGATTAAAGGTGAAAATCACTTACATGGCACTTAGGAAGTTACAGACAAGACAGGCTGGGGGAGGAGCCACACGTCATAGTTCATTTGCAAATCTGTTAGTCACGTCATCATAGCTTGGAATGAACAGTGGGGCCTAGCTGCTAGACTTATACATGTGGGCTGGTGACCTCACAAAAGGGGATGGTTTTCTGGCCACCTCCCAGGGATAGAAGTTATGGTTTGAAGCTCTGGAAAGTCATAAGGACCATAACTCAGCGGGGTACTCTAGCAGAATAATGGCAGACCTATCAATGATCTTTCTTTGAAATGACTGTTCAAATGAGTCCAAACTTGGGTGAGATAGTTCATGGTGCATCCGAGAATTCCATTTCTCGGGTTCTGTTGGAGTTACGGGTTCACCAGTACCACGGGAACGACGCCCGATGGACACAGGTTTTAAAACAGTAACTTTCGTGTTTTTATTATTTATTATACTCCCACATTGCATTGCGTCCGAATGAATGAATTCCCATTATTGTCTATGAGAGGAAAAGCACATGGGCAGACAATGCAGACCCCTGCGGTGAGGAGGGAAACTCCAGCGCTGGCAGCTCAGATTACACTAAGCCTGAGTGCAGGCTGGGGGAAGGAAAGCGCAGCTATACACAGGCTGCTAAATGTAGTAGATGTCATCACACAAAACATTTAACCTACTGATGTCTCAATTAATTTTACTTTTATTGGTATCTATTTTTATTTTTGTAATTTACCAGTAGCTGCTGCATTTTCCACCCTAGGCTTATACGCGAGTCAATACGTTTTCCCATTTTTTAGTGGCAAAATTAGGGGAGTCAGCTTATACAGGGGTCAGCTTATACATGAGTATATACGGTAATACAAATTATTTAGTTGTCATGTGGAATGACCATACATTCAGTGTTGAAAATATGTATTTGGATGCACTGCTGAATTTCCACTTTTTCCCACCTACAAACAATGGAGGGGTCTGCAGTAATTTTCTTAGTAGTTTCACTTGAACTGTGAGAAATATAATGTAAAAAAAAACAAGAAAATACCATAGTATGATTTGTAAATAAATAAGTAGCATTTTATTGCATGAACTAAGTATTTGATACAATATAAAAACAGAAATTAATATTTGTTAGAAACCTTTTTTTGCAATTACAGATGTCAAATTTTTCATGTACTTCTTGACCAAGTTTGCTCCCAAGGCAGCATGGATTTTGGACCATTTCACCATACAGATGTTCTCCCGATCTTTGAGGTTTCATGGCTGTGTGACGGGGTAGGACACAGAGAAGGGACACCAGGCAAATGAGAGAGAGAGAGAGAGGTTTGCATTGTTTCCGCCCCCTCACCCCCCAATACTGGCATGGATGGTATCCCTCATCCTTATCCTGGTATGCATGGTCCCTTCACCCCCCAATCCTGGTATGCATGGTCCTCTCACCCCTCTATCCTGGTATGCATGGTCCCCTCACCCCATATTTTGTTATGCATGCTACCCGTCAACCCCCTATCCTGATATGCATGGTCCCCTCACCCCACAATCCTGGTATGCATGGTCCTCTCACACCCCAATCCTGGTATGCATGGTCCTCTCACCCCCTTATCCTGGTATGCATGCTACCCCTCACCACTCTATCCTGATATGTATGGTCCCCTCACCCCCCAATCCTGATAAGCATGTGTCATGATACATAGTTTGCCCTGTTCTGCATTTCTGTATAACTTTGTTCCTTCATCATCATTTAACTTAGGCTTATGTCAACACAGCTAAAGGACTCCCCATTGTTCTCCTAAGCCGGGGGAGAACTCACAATACACATTCATATAGATATATCGGAGCCATGCAATGGACCAAACCATTGACTAGGAGGTGGGAACCTCTCCTCCCCTACCCTTGGGCTGTTCCCAGTAGCCCAAGACAAGGGACTTATGCGTGACCAGTGTTGTGTTGGGAGATCTCTAGAGAAAAAGGGTGAGGGCTCTTAGCTGCGGCAAGACCTCACGTCGGTCTGTGATTTTGGACTTATTATGGACATCAGGAACAACATGGATATTTGATTTGATATGCTGCCTGCCTCAATAAATCCCTTTGGATTGTTCTTAGCCCGGTGGTCTCTTCTTGCTTTGCCGCATACCCCGTCACAGCATGGTCCCCTCACCCCCTATCCTGGTATGCATGCTACCCCTCACCCCCCTATCCTGATATGTATGGTCCCCCTCACACCTATTAAACTGCACACATACCAAAAAATATATATACTCAACTTTCATCCCTGTGCTCCAGCGCTGTCCTGTTCTGCCGGAGGCCGGGGGAGGAGTGTGGCGCCGGAGTACGCGCATGGCCATACCGCACTGTCCGGCGACATATTGCTGAAGACACACTGCAAATGTGTCTTCTGTAAAATGGCGCAGGATAGCGCTATGCGCATGCTCCATTCCGTTCGCACTCATGCCCCGGTCTCCTGCGAGAAGAGAAGAGCCGCTGCAACACTCCTCCTGGTCAGGTAAGTATATAAGTATGGCGCCGGAGATAGCGGTATGCATCCAGTGTCTACGTGTACTGCAATCTCAGGTGCCATACACACTCCTCTTACCTGTAACCGCTGGATGGCGTCTTCTGTCTGGAGCCAGACTGCGCAGTCTATAAAGGCTTCAGAGTGACTCTCCCAGCGTTATATTCTACATATATATATATATATACACACACGTATTATAGATATATATACACACACACATGTATTCTATGTGTATATCTCAATTCTATCCATTATAATCTAAGCTGTCACTCTGTGGATACAATGTGCGGGCAGATCGTTTCCCAGCTTTACATTTGTCTATCTGAAATCTATATATACTGTATATGTGTTTTTAAGAATATTCCGTTTTAAAACTCTGTGTAATTGATTTAGAACATTTCTCTATGTAGAAGCTCATGTTACAATCGCTGCACTCGGATGTAAATCAGATGCTCGGTGTGAAAAATCAGATTGTACTCACATAAAAAACGCCTGACACTTAAATAACACTCATCCGAAGCTCTGCTGCATCAAAATTGGACCGATTTTTAAATCGCCAGTGTGTCTCCAGCCTGACTGTATATGTAATGGTGGTGTGAGATTATTTAACCCCTGAAAAACATCTGTTACTTATTCAAATCTGTGAAAATTGGCTGTGTGCCCACTTTGATGCCAATTCTGATGCCCAGAACCCATTTGGGCCAGGCAGGAGGGACCTGGGTTTGATGCAGGGCATCACTATCTGTGTATTCTTAGTGTGAGATCAGTGGCCCAAAGTCATTTAACCCCTGAAAAACATCTGTTACTTATTCAAACCTGTGAAAATTGGCTGTTTGCCCAATTTGATGCCAATTCTGATGCCCAGAACCCATTTGGGCCAGGCAGGAGAGACCTTGGTTTAATGCGGGACATCACTATCTGTGTATTGTTTGTGTGAGATCAGTGGCCCAAAGTCATTTAACCCCTGAAAAACATCTGTTACTTATTCAAATCTGTGAAAATTGTCTGTTTGCACACTTTGATGCCAATTCTGATGCCCAGAACCCATTTGGGCCAGGCAGGAGGGACCTGGGTTTGATGCGGGACATCACTATCTGTATATTCTTAGTGTGAGATTAGTGGCCCAAAGTCATTTAACCCCTGAAAAACATCTGTTACTTATTCAAACCTGTGAAAATTGGCTGTTTGCCCACTTTGATGCCAATTCTGATGCCCAGAACCCATTTGGGCCAGGCAGGAGGGACCTTGGTTTAATGCGGGACATCACTATCTGTGTATTGTTAGTGTGAGATCAGTGGCCCAAAGTCATTTAACCCCTGAAAAACATCTGTTACTTATTCAAATATGTGAAAATTGGCTGTTTGCCCACTTTGATGCCAATTCTGTTGCCCAGAACCCATTTGGGCCAGGCAGGAGGGACCTGTGTTTGATGCGGGGCATCACTATCTGTATATTCTTAGTGTGAGATTAGTGGCCCAAAGTCATTTAACCCCTGAAAAACATCTGTTACTTATTCAAATCTGTGAAAATTGGCTATGTGCCCACTTTGATGCCAATTCTGATGCCCAGAACCCATTTGGGCCAGGCAGGAGAGACCTGGGTTTGATGCGGGGCATCACTTTCTGTGTATTCTTAGTGTGAGATCAGTGGCCCAAAGTCATTTAACCCCTGAAAAACATCTGTTACTTATTCAAATCTGTGAAAATTGGCTGTGTGCCCACTTTGATGCCAATTCTGATGCCCAGAACCCATTTGGGCCAGGCTGGAGGTACCTGGGTTTGATGCAGGGCATCACTTTCTGTGTATTCTTAGTGTGAGATCAGTGGCCCAAAGTCATTTAACCCCTGAAAAACATCAGTTACTTATTCAAATCTGTGAAAATTGGCTGTTTGCCCACTTTGATGCCAATTCTGATGCCCAGAACCCATTTGGGCCAGGCTGGAGGTACCTGGGTTTGATGCAGGGCATCACTTTCTGTGTATTCTTAGTGTGAGATCAGTGGCCCAAAGTCATTTAACCCCTGAAAAACATCAGTTACTTATTCAAATCTGTGAAAATCGGCTGTGTGCCCACTTTGATGCCAATTCTCATGCCCAGAACCCATTTGGGCCAGGCTGGAGGTACCTGGGTTTGATGCGGGGCATCACTATCTGTGTATTGTTAGTGTGAGATCAGTGGCCCAAAGTCATTTAACCCCTGAAAAACATCTGTTACTTATTCAAATCTGTGAAAATTGGCTGTTTGCCCACTTTGATGCCAATTCTGATGCCCAGAACCCATTTGGGCCAGGCTGGAGGTACCTGGGTTTGATGCGGGGCATCACTATCTCTGTATTGTTAGTGTGAGATCAGTGGCCCAAAGTAATTTAACCCCTGAAAAACATCTGTTACTTATTCAAATCTGGGAAAATTGGCTGTTTGCCCACTTTGATGCCAATTCTGATGCCCAGAACCCATTTGGGCCAGGCTGGAGGTGCCTGGGTTTGATGCGGGGTATCACTATCTGTGTATTGTTAGTGTGAGATCAGTGGCCCAAAGTCATTTAACCCCTGAAAAACATCTGTTACTTATTCAAATCTGTGAAAATTGGCTGTGTGCCCACTTTGATGCCAATTCTGATGCCCAGAACCCATTTGGGCCAGGCTGGAGAGACTTGTTATTAATGTGGGGCGCCCTGTTCTATATGTCTGCAGTGTCATGTCTGTGGCCCAAAGTCATTTAACCCTTTAATTAGTGCCCTCTGGTGCCCACTTTGATGCCCATTTTTGTGCCAGTTTTATAATTTTTGGCGCAGATTTTAAGTGTATTCACATCAGGGCTCCTCGCTGCAGTGTTTTCTATTATTTTTATGCTTATTTTTTGCTGTTAAACCTATAAAAAACAGAAAAGAAAAATTTGCCGAATAAGAAACTGACGAATAAGAAACTAACTTCAGCCCCGAATAAGAAACTGAACGAATAAGAAACCAACTTCAGCCTCATCTGATATTTTGGGTTCTTAATTTGTAGACAAAGTCATATTTTGGAAAACAACATATTCATAGAAGGCAAATACCGGAAACCAATAATTACTGTGTGTATGAAGAACTTCCTCTCTCCACAGAAATTTCTGCTCTGAATTGTCTTATTATGGATGCATCTTACGGGTTGAGCCCTGGCAGTTAACCCCTTGTTTGCCTTTCCCAGTGTTCTAGAATCTGTGATTAAATGACTTTAGGTCTGTTTGCATTAGCGACTGCACTAAAGGACTGCAGATCATCTACTTTTGTTTGCTGATCAGCGATCAAATAACCTGTTTATACAGGCAGATCGCGCTATAGATGTGCACTGAATGATCAGTAAAAGACAGTTCGGGCACATTAGGCGAATAATGATCTTTTGTGCAAACCAAAGATAACATCTGACAAACGATCGTTCAAGTGATCAGCAGCCTGTTTACACTGCGCATTTATCGGAAATGGGTGATTCTAGGAATGCTTGTTCACAACTTGTACAGTGTAAGTGGACCTGCAGTATTTATGTTTGTATCCTTTATTGGATTGGGGGGACATGATTAATTTGAAAAAGTACATAAATGACCCATACATAAAGCATGATCAAAAGCTGTTTGGTGTAATCTCCCTCAAAAGAAAGATTCAATCTTCAGACGAGACAAGACTTCTTTACTATAACTATTAAAGCACCACTCCAGCTGTTTTTTTTTTTATTCATCGCTGGAGTGATAAGTCCCCTGCTACGGTCATATACTCGCCCACCAGCGTCTTCACCATTTTTCGGTGCCGGTCCATTTCTGCGGTGGCATCTTGTGACCACAGCTTATGACTGGCCGGACGTCAGAAGTTACGTCACATGCTCTCAATACAAGTCTATGAGCCAGAACAAGGTTCTCATAGACTTGCTCCATGAAACACCGGAGCAGCCGGCGGCTCACAAACTGCAGGAGACGGACCGGAGTGGTGGCGAAAATAGATGAAAACGCCAGAAGGTAAGTGTCAGACGGAGGCATTTGACTCAGATTTTAAGCACCACTACAGTTGTTAAAGCACCACTCCAGCGGGTTTTTTATTTAATTGGTGTAATAATCTATCCCAAGAGCTGGTCACATCGGGAATTATTGATGGTTTGAAAAAAAAGCTAAGATGTCTTTTTTTTTTTAAGAAGAAGAAAATAACATAAATGCTTAAGCAAATGTGCAAATTTCTTTTCTAAGTGTTTGGTCCAGTAGGTCGACAATTGGGATCAGAAAGGAAAGACTAGCTCTTTTGGGGTGGACTGGATCATGCATTGTGGTTGTACATGTGCCCCATCCCTTTTATTTATTATGCTTATATATTCCAAAGTGGGTTACAGATATTGTTATGGCTGTCCCCATTGGGGCTCACTACAAATTCCCTATCTGTATGTGTTTGGAGTGTGGGAGGAAACTCACAAAACACGACCAGAACATTCAAACTCTTTGCAGATGTTGTCCTTGGTGGAATTTGAACCCAGGACCCCAATTCTGCAAAGCAACAGTGCTAACCACTGAGCCATCGTGCTGCCCATTTATCATTTCCCATCTATCAGTTGTTGAACGTGTTGTTTTTCAACCGTATTAACTATGTAAAATATTTTTGTCTACTGTTGCCTGATAACATAACATCCGAGGCTTAAGGGTATGCCACACTAAACAACATCGCTAACGGGATCGCTAAAAAACGTCACTATTTAGCGATCCCGTTAGCGATGTTGTTGTGTGCGGCATCTGTCAGCGACGAGGCCCCTGCTGTGATCTCGCTCGTCGCTGACATCGTTCCGGACCCTATTTAGATCGTCGGCGCCCCGCAGGTAAGTATATATCGCTGAGTGTGGCACCTTTTCTTAGCGATTTAGCGGTACTTTTGTACCGCTAAAGTCGTTAAGAAGATCGCTAACCGCGATAGCGTCGTTAACTATATCGCTAAATGTGGCCGCACTTAGCGATATAGAAACAATCCCGCTAGCGATCGCATTAGTATGCGTCTTTATCGCTATCGCTAGCGGGATTGTTTAGTGTGGCAGTACCTTTAAGCTGGCCATCCAGATAACACGGCTATCTCTCCCAACACCCCACCTTCAGTCATACACATGGGCAATGAACAAGGCTGAATATTTATATATTTTTAACTTGGGAAGAGTATAAAACACTTTATGGACACATTTGACAGCAGCTCGTCACCCCAGAAAATAAGACTTGACCATTGAAATTTCAACTGGGCAATCCTTCTTTCTCTTGACATAATCTATTGGATCATATAATCATATGGTCAGCTCGTCCCACTGATATTCTAAACACTGAAATGTAGTAAGGACCCCATGCACAGTAGACGAACATTGGCTGAACTTACCGATCATCTAATGTGTATGAGGGCCTTTCACCTTTCCCCTGACAGCTTTCGGATTTCCGATCCTTTTGTTCTCTGGGAGATAATCTGCTGCAAGAGGAGTCTGGTAGCGTCTCTCTCATAAAGAACTCAGGAGATCTTAGCCGAATGTTCCTTTGTATGGGAAAGTCAGAGGAGATAGCGGTCAGAGGAGCAATCTTTTGGCCTACCGCTATCTGTTGTTTTCGGGGGGCTTTATTTTGACCAGAGAAGTTGATGGTTAATTAATGTTGAGGGAACCATTATTTGACCTAATGGTATTGTCCCTGCTGGACACTTCTGGTCATGATTTTTCTTTTACGGTTGCCCCATGATAGGAGCAAGTTAACCTGTCATCAAATGCATAAGCTCTATAAAGTCTGCAACTGACCATTTGCTATCATCAAGCATCTCTCTTCCCTTTAGTAATCTCAGAGAATGACTATTGCTGTAAATCAGCGATGTCTGTGTATAGAACTTGCCATTCTATAAGTTTTCAAACCAGATAGAAACCCTCTATATTTACTAAGGGTATATTTAGAAATAAAGTCACCCGTGTGCTACAGAAAAACATCCTATAAAATCTGCAAAAAGTCTGCCCAGCAAGTTCAAAAACATGTAATGTTATGCCTGTCTCATGGTTTATTAGGCCTCTTTCACACTTCAGTCGTGCGACGTCAGTCAAAATCCGCCAAAGTGTGAAAAAAGCGGATCCGCCATTTTTTTTGGGCGGATCCGCTTTTTTCCCATTAACTTGCATTAGTGGCGGATTTTGACGGATGGTCGTCCGTTGGATCCGTTTTTTGACGGATCCGCCTTAAATTTGGCGTCCGCCATTTTTGGAAAACGTTCAATGCAACGTTTTTTGTTGTTCGTCAAAATGGCGAACTATGGCGGATCCGCCGCGTCCGCCATTTTGTATAATGATCACCTATGGGTGGCGGATCCGCTCCCATCCGTTTTTGACGAAATCCGCCAGCGTATCCGTTGCTCCCACAGAAAATACATACAAAATGCCGAGAACACTGTCCGGGGTCTCTCTCTCTTTCTCCGTGCCAGACATTCGTACCTGCATTTTCTGGGTTGAAAAGTTCATGGCGGATCCGTCAAAATCTGATCCGTTTGCATCAGTTTTTCACCTTTTCTGACGGATCCGCTATTTTCACACTTTGACGGATTTTAGCTGACGCCAAGCGACTGAAGTGTGAAAGAGGCCTTATGCTGTGTGATCTGTTTTGGAGGCTTTGTTCTGAATCTCTGTTGCACTATGCTGCACTATTTTATCCACACCATTAGGGCCGGATTGGCCATCTGGCAATTCCGGCAAATGTCAGAAGGGCCTGTCTGGTCATGGGCTGCCTTGTCTGCTACATTGTTAACAGAATCGGTGTTCTCAAGACACCCATACTGTTAAGAGTTGTGTGAAGGAACACAAAGTCGCTGACTCCGTCACTTACCCCAGCAAGCCACAGGTATATGCTCTGGTAGTAAATCTTGCTTTCCTCCACTCAGGGTAATATTAGTAGTAATATATCCCATCTGGTGCTTGGGGACGGGGACATCATGGGCCTGTGTGATTTCAAATGCCAGGAGCCCCAGTCCATACCTGTACACCATGACAGAAATTGAGTCTATTGGATCCATTTTTGTCTTTTGTAAGAGGGATCCAGCACAGCCATAGTATTTATTTTACTGCTATTATGAGGGTCTTGAACAGTGGAAATAAAGAATGCAGATGTGAACAGAGCCTTACAGAGGCGAGAGCTCTGTCT
Source organism: Oophaga sylvatica (assembly GCA_033576555.1). Lineage (NCBI taxonomy): Eukaryota > Metazoa > Chordata > Amphibia > Anura > Dendrobatidae > Oophaga > Oophaga sylvatica. The sequence goes on along the minus strand of JARQOD010000007.1, from coordinate 52,356,153 downwards.
TCTTCTAGTAGTCAGATACATTGCACCATACTCAGTACAAATAGGGTCCATGGCTCAATAACATGGAGGTGTAGAATCTCCAAGTGCCACTGTACCGGCTGCGTGCATACCGTACATCCTTATTACTAATGTTTTCCTAATGTCTATTCTACATTTGTTTTGCCTTTTGAATTGTTACTTGTCCTTTATGCAGACAGATGTTTCTGTACTCCACCCTGCCTTCCCATTCCAAATATCACTTCATGTCCCCTGGACATCATAGTTGAGCAAGGACCAAACCGGCTGGATGAGATGCGTGCATTCTTCTCCTCACTTCTTCCCCACATGCACATTTTGTAGAGGATATAATCTTATTTTCCTGTTTTGACATTATTATTTAAAGAGAAGACAAGTGTAAAGAATTTGTGTACTTGTTTTAGTAAATGGAAGGCTATACAAGGCAATTTGCTCACTGGATACATCTCCCGTAATGCTCAAAGACGATGACGCCATCCAGCAACATCTGTTAGTCGAAAGGATGATTAAACCTTTTTGTATGCTGTTTATAGTTTACTTCTATCATACCAGAAGCAGAGAGGGACTTATAAACTAAACTAGTGCAGGAAATGGAGCAAGAAAGTGAAGCATTACAAAACCTAGAAATTAACGAGATAATAATATAAACAGAAAGTAATCACTTGCTTATTTACATAATTATTAGCGGGCAGAAAAGTGCAGCTTTTACACTTGCTTTTCTCTAGATTTTGGTCATTATATCAGTAGAAGGCAAAGCAAAATGCATAAAATTGGAACAAAATAAAGTAAAAAAGAAAACGCAACTTGTGATAACAAAACTAAATTCTTCTCTTCTTCACCCCGTAAATCCAGGAGCACGTACCCTTTTATTATATATAGTTTTATAGGAATCTGTAAGTATATATAATTGAAATCTAGGTACAGTGGTGGCCAAAAGTATTGGCACCCCTGCAATTCTGTCAGATAATACTCAGTTTCTTCCTGAAAATGATTGCTAGCACAAATTATTTGCTATTTTTATCTTCATTTAATTTGCTTGCAAGGAAAAAACACAAAAGAGAATGAAGCAAAAATCAAATCCTTGATCATTTCACACAAAACTCCAAAAATGGGCCAGACAAAAGTATTAGCACCCTCAGCCTAATACTTGGTTGCACAACCTTTAGCCAAAATAACTGCGAACAACCGCTTCCGGTAACCATCAATGAGTTTCTTACAATGCTCTGCTGGAATTGTAGACCATTCTTCTTTGGCAAACTTTTGTCACGCTGTCTAATGATATGTGTACGATGTCAGTTAACTATTCTTACAGAAACAACACTCTATACAACATATAGTTTAGCAACATCAGCATGTAAATATAGAATAGATTTACCTGACACGATATCCGTTGAACTCAGGGTTAATCTTGAGGACTTGATACGCTGTCACAGGAAAGAGGAGGACCGGGGTCTAACCTGACCCTAAAACTGGGGTCCTAACTAATCCCTCACCTTGGAGGTACTGATAATGGTTCAGAGGTCCAAGTCTCCAGCCTAACCCTGTCTCCTATCAGTCCCTGAACCCTGTAATCAGTCCTAAGAAGGACCCTGATTACCACCAAAGGGCTGATCTCTGCTAAATACACAGATTAGACATATAAGACAGACTGGAGAAAACACAGACTCGCATACACACTCTAAGGCTATGGTTCCACGGTCCGGAACCATAGCGCTTTGGACGGAGCGGAAATTCCGCTCCGTCTAAGCCCCGCCCCTTTCTGACGCGCGATCTTTCCGGAGGTGTTCAGGACACCTCCGGAACACCTCCGGAAAGAGCGCAGGGCTACATAGCCCTGTGTTAATTCTGTTGCGGCGACGCACCGTCGCCGCAATACGCGAGGACATGCTGCGGTCTAAAAAGACGCGCCGCATGTCCGTTTACGCAGGTTTGCCACCTGCGTATTGTTACGCATGGTGGAGACGGGATTCCTTGAAATCCCCTCCACTATGCTGTAACATCTGGACGCTGCGTGTTTGGCGCTGCGCCAGCGCACAGCGCCAAACACGCAGCGTTTCCTGACCGTGGAAACTCACCCAAACACAGAAGGAACATAAATGGTCTGGGATATAAAACTCTAAGCAAGTTGAGCTTAAAACAACTAAGGAGCTCTTTAACTTAAGTCTATCCAGATTCAATCCTATCTGTGGTCTGCATGAAGAATTTCACTGGCAACTCCCCAAGCAGACAACCAGGGATTTAAAGGAAACCAATCAACAAATAATCAATTGCAGCCGGGAGAAACTGCACCCAGTCCCAGAACCGAGCACAGACAGAATTAACTCCCTCACTGCCAAACACAAAGAAACAGCAACTCAGCTGTGAGAAGTCAGAATGTGCAACCGCGACGATCTTCGTGGCGATGCACACATGACAGTACCCCCCCTTCTACGAGGGGCCTCCGGACCCTCAGGGCCAGGTCTGCCCGGGTGAGTTCTGTGGAAGGTCCGAACCAAACGATCTGCGTTAATGTCAGACGCAGGAACCCACGTCCTCTCCTCTGGACCATACCCCTTCCAATGCACCAAGTACTGAAGGGACCGGCGATTCAGACGTGAGTCAATGATCTTTGACACTTGAAACTCCAAGTTACCATTGACCACCACTGGAGGAGGAGGTAGAGGTGACGGTATGACTGGTGCCACGTACCTCTTAAGTAATGACTTGTGGAACACATTGTGGATTTTAAACGTAGGAGGGAGGTCCAGACGAAATGCCACAGGATTAATTATGGAACTGATCCTGTACGGCCCGATGAATCTGGGACCCAGTTTCCAGGAGGGCACCTTAAGTTTTATATTCCTGGTAGACAACCATACCAGATCGTTCACATTCAGATCTGGACCAGAAACTCTCCTCCTATCAGCCATACGTTTATAACGGTTCCCCATAGCACTCAGATTATTCAATACACCTCTCCACACTGAAGCAAGTGACGACGAGAAACGCTCCTCCTCAGGAACCCCAGAAGGGCCCCCCCCCATTGAAAGTACAAAACTGGGGATGAAAACCATATGCCCCAAAAAACGGGGATTTACCAGTGGACTCGCTCCGCCTGTTGTTAAGAGCGAACTCTGCCAGAGGCAAGAAAGAAGACCAGTCCTCCTGGTTCTCTGAGACAAAACACCGAAGATAAGTCTCAAGGCTTTGATTCAGACGCTCTGTCTGACCATTGGTCTGCGGATGAAAAGCCGAGGAAAATGACAATTGCATCCCCCGACGTAAACAAAATGCCCTCCAAAATTTAGACACAAACTGAGACCCCCTATCTGACACCACATCAGAAGGCAACCCATGAAGTCTCACAATCTCCCCAATGAACACCTGCGCCAGAGTTTTAGCATTAGGGAGGGCAGGAAGAGCAATGAAATGTGCCATCTTACTGAACCTGTCAACAACCAACAGAATGACAGTTTTCCCTGACGACGGAGGAAGATCCGTAATGAAGTCCATAGACAAATGAGTCCATGGACGCTCCGGAAGTTTCAAGGGTAAGAGGGTCCCAGACGGACGGGTATGCGGGGTCTTAGAGCGAGCACAAACCCCACAGGACGCGACAAAAGTTATAACATCTTTATTAACGTTAGGCCACCAAAACCGGCGAGAAAGGAGATCTAAAGTAGCCTTACTCCCTGGATGTCCTGCTAAAGCAGAATTATGATGTGCCTCAATAACCTTTTGTCTCAACTGATTTGGGACAAACAGTCTCCCTGAAGGTCCTGCAGGGGCGTCCCCCTGAGCCTCTAATACCTCCTCCTCAAGCTCAGAACATACAGCCGACACTACCACCCCCTCCTGAAGGATAGGAATCGGGTCATCCGTTTTCCCGGCCCCTGGGAAACTGCGAGACAAGGCATCAGCCTTAACATTCTTAGACCCAGGGTGATATGTGACGACAAAATTAAACCTGGTAAAAAACGACCATCGAGCTTGTCTGGAATTCAGACGCTTAGCAGATTCCAAATACAGCAGGTTTTTGTGATCAGTAATGACGGTGACCGGGTGGACTGCCCCCTCCAAAAAGTGACGCCATTCTTCAAAAGCCAACTTAATGGCCAAAAGTTCCCTATTGCCGATATCATAATTCCTTTCGGCGGACGACAACTTCTTAGAAAAGAAAGCGCACGGATGCCATTTACCAGGGGACGGACCCTGGGACAATATTGCACCCACCCCTACGTCAGACGCGTCCACCTCCACAATGAACGGCTGTGATGCATCTGGTTGGATGAGAACGGGTGCCGAAGCAAAACATTTTTTCAAAATAGAAAAAGCTTGGCAAGCTTTGTCCGACCATTTAGAAAAATCCGTCCCTTTTCTTGTCATGTCAGTGAGAGGTTTGACAACAGATGAGAAATTACAAATAAACTTCCGGTAGTAGTTAGCAAACCCCAGAAAACGCTGCAGAGCCTTAAGATCCTCTGGCCGATCCCATTCAAGCACTGCTCTCACTTTTTCAGGGTCCATACGGAAACCGGAGGCTGACACCAAGAAACCCAAAAACTGAAGTTCCTGTACGGCAAATACACACTTTTCCAGTTTGGCGTATAGTTTATTGTCTCGCAAGATCTGCAACACCTGTCTCACATGCTCCTGGTGAGACACAAGATCTGGCGAGTAAATTAAAATGTCATCCAAATATACGACCACAAACAGCCCCACAAGGTGACGAAAAATGTCATTAACAAAATGTTGGAATACTGCTGGTGCAGTAGTCAGACCAAAAGGCATGACAAGGTTCTCATAATGTCCCTCCGGCGTGTTAAACGCCGTTTTCCACTCATCCCCCTCTTTTATCCTAATCAAATTATACGCCCCCTGAGATCCAATTTAGAGAACCATTTGGCGCCAACAATTTGATTGAAGAGATCAGGAATAAGAGGGAGAGGATACGGATCTCGAACAGTAATCCGATTAAGTTCGCGGAAATCCAAGCAAGGGCGTAGGCCTCCATCTTTTTTCTTCACAAAGAAGAACCCCGCGGCCACTGGGGAAGATGAAGGTCTAATATGCCCTTTGGCCAGACTTTCCGAAATATAGTCTTTCATAGCCTGCCTCTCAGGACCAGAAAGGTTATATAACCTAGCTTTAGGTAACTTAGCATCAGGAAGTAAATAATAGAGCAGTCATACACGCGATGAGGAGGCAACTCCTGACACCCCTCCTCAGAGAACACATCCCCAAAGTCCTCCAAAAAAGGAGGCAATGTACTAGGCACGACCGCACTGATGACTGTGTTCATGCAGTTACTTTTGCAAAACTCACCCCATTGGCTTATCTCTCTGGACTGCCAATTAATCACAGGGTTATGTTTAACCAACCAAGGAAGTCCCAACACAATAGGAGTAGGTAGACCCTCCAACACATAACAAGATAATTGTTCCCTATGTATCGCCCCTACCCGAATGTCAATGTTATGGACCTCATGAACAAAGCTACCTTGGCCGAGAGGCCTGGCGTCAATGGAGAATATAGGGATCGGTTTGGCCAATACACTCAGAGGCATACCTTGAGCCTGAGCAAACTGAGCGTCAACCAGATTAGCCCCGGACCCACTATCAAGAAGAACAGAAAATCTCTCCACTCTCGTACCAACCACCATCTCCACTGGTACAAGGAACTGAGAAGAACTAGCGGACGAAATACATACTCCCAGGTTGTCGTCCACCGCACAACCTGGGATTAACAGTTTTCCGGCAACTTTTTGCTCAACAAGGCACGGGATGGACATCCCCCAACAAAATGTCCCTCTTTCCCGCAGAAGAAACACCTTCTAGTCCTGCTGCGTACCGCCAATCCCCTCCTACGAAATGATGTCCCTCCCAACTGCATAGGCTCCTCCGAACAGACAAGGGGAACCTCAACATAAGGGACTTTTGTAGTAGGTGGAGCAACAACCGGGGGCGGAGTTACCTCACCCCTCTCCCGAAGCCGTCTATCAGTACGGATAGCTAGGGCCATAGCAGCCTCCAGTGATGGAGGAGAATCATACTGAGCCGAAACGTCCTTTAATTTGTCAGAAAGCCCATGACAAAACTGACTCCTAAGAGCTGGGTCATTCCACTGAGTATCTGTGGCCCATCTACGGAACTCAGAAGCAAATTCCTCCGCCGGACGATCTCCCTGCTGTATCTTACGTAATTTTGTCTCAGCAAGAGAGACCCGATCTGGGTCATCATATACCAAACCCAGGGCAGTAAAAAATCGATCTACAGACTGTAGAGCCGGGGATCCCGGAGGAAGGGAGAATGTCCAGGATTGAGGGTCCCCTTGTAGGAGTGAGATAACAATTCCCACTCTCTGCTCTTCACTCCCTGATGATCGAGGCCGAAGCCGAAAATACAATTTACATGCTTCCCGGAAGGTGAAAAATTTGTCTCGCCCACCAGTGAACCTGTCCGGGAGAGCTACTTTAGGTTCAAATCTGGTTTGCTCCGAGGGAGATAAAACTTTGGACTTAATGTCCGTCAGCTCCATGGATAATCCCTGCAACTGCAGAGCCAGCTGGGCTACTGGATCCATGGCAACTGGGGATAATTTTAATGGCCAGTGAAATTGTCACGCTGTCTAATGATATGTGTACGATGTCAGTTAACTATTCTTACAGAAACAACACTCTATACAACATATAGATTAGCAACATCAGCATGTAAATATAGAATAGATTTACCTGACACGATATCCGTTGAACTCAGGGTTAATCTTGAGGACTTGATACGCTGTCACAGGAAAGAGGAGGACCGGGGTCTAACCTGACCCTAAAACTGGGGTCCTAACTAATCCCTCACCTTGGAGGTACTGATAATGGTTCAGAGGTCCAAGTCTCCAGCCTAACCCTGTCTCCTATCAGTCCCTGAACCCTGTAATCAGTCCTAAGAAGGACCCTGATTACCACCAAAGGGATATGGGCTGATCTCTGCTAAATACACAGATTAGACATATAAGACAGACTGGAGAAAACACAGACTCGCATACACACTCAAACACAGAAGGAACATAAATGGTCTGGGATATAAAACTCTAAGCAAGTTGAGCTTAAAACAACTAAGGAGCTCTTTAACTTAAGTCTATCCAGATTCAATCCTATCTGTGGTCTGCATGAAGAATTTCACTGGCAACTCCCCAAGCAGACAACCAGGGATTTAAAGGAAACCAATCAACAAATAATCAATTGCAGCCGGGAGAAACTGCACCCAGTCCCAGAACCGAGCACAGACAGAATTAACTCCCTCACTGCCAAACACAAAGAAACAGCAACTAAGCTGTGAGAAGTCAGAATGTGCAACCGCGACGATCTTCGTGGCGATGCACACATGACAACTTTCCAGGTCCCTGATATTTGAAGGGTGCCTTCTCCAAACTGCCATTTTGAGATCTCTCCACAGGTGTTCTATGGGATTCAGGTCTGGACTCATTGATGGCCACCTTAGAAGTCTCCAGTGCTTTCTCTCAAACCATTTTATAGTGCTTTTGAAAGTGTGTTTTGGGTCATTGTCCTGCTGGAAGACCCATGACCTCTGAGGGAGACCCATCTTTCTGACACTGTGCCCTACATTATGCTGCAAAATTTGTTGGTAGTCTTCAGACTTCATAATGCCATGCACACGGTCAAGCAGTCTAGTGCAGCAAAGCAACCCCAAAACATCAGGGAACCTCCGCCATGTTTGACTGTAGGGACCGTGTTCTTTTCTTTGAATGCCTCTTTTTTTTTTCCTGTACACTCTGTTGATGGTTTTTCCCAAAAAGCTCGACTTTTGTCTCATCTGACCAGAGAACATTCTTCCAAAACGTTTTAGGCTTTCTCAAGTAAGTTTTGGCAAACTCCAGCCTGGCTTTTTTATGTCTCGGGGTAAGAAGGGGGTCTTCCTGGGTATCCTACCATACAGTCCCTTTTCATTCAGACGCCGACGGATAGTACGGGTTGACACTGTTGTACCCTCGGACTGCAGGGCAGCTTGAATTTGTTTGGATGTTAGTCGAGGTTCTTTATCCACCATCCGCACAATCTTGCGTTGAAATCTCTCGTCAACTTTTCTTTTCCTTCCACATCTAGGGAGGTTAGCCACAGTGCCACGGGCTTTAAACTTCTTGATGACACTGCGCACAGAAGACACAGGAACATTCAGGTCTTTGGAGATGGACTTGTGCAGTCATGGCCAAAAGTTTTGAGAATGACACAAATATTATATTTTCACATGATCTGCTGCCCTCTGGTTTCTATGTGTGTTTGACAGATGTTTTTATCACAGACAGAAATATAATTGCAAACATATGAGTAACAAAAGCTTATATTGACAGTTAGAATGAGTTAATGCAGCAAGTCAATATTTGCAGTGTTGACCCTTCTTCTTCAGGACCTCTGCAATTCTCCCTGGCATGCTCTCAATCAACTTCTGGACCAAATCCTGACTGATAGAAGTCCATTCTTGCACAATCAATGCTTTCATTTTGTCAGAATTTTTAGGTTTTTGTTTGTCCACCCGCCTCTAGATGATTGACCACAAGTTCTCAATGGGATTAAGATCTGGAGAGTTTCCAGGCCACGGACCCAAAATCTCTATGTTTTGTTCCCTGAGCCATTTAGTTATCACCTTTGCTTTATGGCAGGGTGCTCCATCATGCTGGAAAAGGCATTGTTGATCGCCAAACTGCTCTTGGAGGGTTGGGAGAAGTTGCTCTTGGAGGACATTCTGGTACCATTCTTTATTCATGGCTGTGTTTTTAGGCAAGACTGTGAGAGAGCCGCTTCCCTTGGCTGAGAAGCAACCCCACACATGAATGGTTTCAGGATGCTTAACAGTTGGCATGAGACAAGACTGGTGGTAGTGCTCACCTTGTCTTCTCCGAATGAGGCGTTTTCCTGATGTCCCAAACAATCGAAAAGGGGATTCATCAGAGAAAATAACTTTACCCCAGTCCTCAGCAGTCCACTGTCTGTACCTTTTGCAGAATGATCAGTCTGTCCATGATGTTTTTTCTGGAGAGAAGTGGCTTCTTTGCTGCCCTCCTTGAGACCAGGCCTTGCTCCAAGAGTCTCCGCCTCACAGTGTGTGCAGATGCACTCACACCTGCCTGCTGCCATTCCTGAGCAAGCTCTGCACTGCTGGTAGCCCGATCCCGCAGCTGAAACACTTTTAAGAGACGGCTCTGGCGCTTGCTGGTCTTTCTTGGGCGCCCTGAAGCCTTTTTGGCAACAATGGAATCTCTCTCCTTGAAGTTCTTGATGATGCGATAGATTGTTGACTGAGGTGCAATCTTTCTAGCTGCGATACTCTTCCCTGTTAGGTCATTTTTGTGCATTGCAATGATGACTGCACGTGTTTCTTTAGAGATAACCATGGTTAACAGAAGAGAAACAATGATGCCAAGCACCAGCCTCCTTTTAAAGTGTCCAGTGGTGTCATTCTTACTTAATCATGACAGATTGATCTCCAGCCATGTCCTCATCAACACCCACAAATGTGTTAATGGAGCAATCACTGAAAAGAGGTTAGCTGGTCCTTTTAAGGCAGGGCTGCAATGATGTTGAAATGTGTTTTGGGGGATAAAGTTCATTTTCTAGCCAAATATTGACTTTGCAAGTAATTGCTGTTAAGCTGATCACTCTTTATAACATTCTGGAGTATATGCAAATTGCCATTAGAAAAAGTGAAGCAGTAGACTTTGTAAAAATTAATATTTGTGTCATTCTCAAAACTTTTGGCCATGACTGTAGCCTTGAGAATGCTCATGCTTCCTCACAATTTGGTTTCTCAAGTCCTCAGACAGTTCTTTGGTCTTCTTTCTTTTCTCCATGCTCAATGTGATACACACAAGGACACAGGACAGAGGTTGAGTCAACTTTAATCCATGTTAACTGGCTGCAAGTGTGATTTAGTTATTGCCAACACCTGTCAGGTGCCACAGGTAAGTTACAGGTGCTGGTAATTACAAGAATTAGAGAAGCATCACATGATTTTTCAAACAGTGCCAATACTTTTGTCCACCCCTTTTTTAAGTTTGGTGTGGAATTATATCCAATTTGGCTTTAGGTCAATTCTTTTTGTGGTTTTTCATTGAAGACAAATTAAATGAAGATAATAATACCAAAGAATTTGTGATTGCAGTCATTTTCAGGAAGAAACAGAGTATTATCTGACAGAATTGCAGGGGTGCCAATACTTTTGGCCACCACTGTATATACTTTTATGCCAAAAAATACAAAAGTATTGTAAGAATCATACATTTATTGGCTAACCAGAAAAATTATATTTCCAAGCTTTCGGAGCACAGAAGCTCCTTTGTCAGGCAAGTTTGCAAGAGTTAAACTTGCCTGACGAGGAAGCCTCTTTGCTCTGAAAGCCTCTTTAAAGAAAGGTACTTATACTTTGGGAATCAGTGTATATGTATATATATATATATATATATATATATATATTTATTTTTTTTCAGTATGATCTGTTAAAGCAACACACGCTGCATGCTAGTTTTACAAGCTCGTATCCAAGCTTCATTGATGTCAAACATGCAGACACTCACTGATATACATGGCACATCTGGAGTGCAGATAAGCACTCGTATTGTAGCGTCTGTAATGAAACACACAGAGCTCAGAAATGTACCGAAAAAACATTTACACGTCTCTTCCATATCCACTAAAAGTATCTGTTTTCATAAATCAGACAGTCATATTAGTTTAAATGTATAATAGATATTGGAGCATTTCTGTAGCAAAGACAGGAACCTAATGAAACGGGAAACCAATTAAGAGCCACTTTCAGGTCATTTCAGAGTAATTAGTAAATGAGTGCTGTATTCCATGCCATAGTATTTCTAGCATGTAGCACATGTAAAGAAAGGCATTTTCTGCTACACTTCACAGTTAGGGAGATAACATTAAGTGTCATAGCCTGAGCAAATGAACAAACAATGAGACCAAAGGAAAGAGGGCCCTGCCAGGCTATCAATCTAGCTTTCATTGAAAAAAGTTATTTAGCTGCCTTTATACATATTAAAGCATTTTTTTGGCAAACCACAGCAGAGGATACAATAAAAGGAAGGAATTAAAATCTATCTATCTATCTATCTATCTATCTATCTATCTATCTATCTATCTACATATATATATTTATATATATTATATATATATATATATATATATATATATATATATATATATATTTGTTTATCTTTGAGTCCTAGCACCTGTGATTAAAGTGTAAATGCGCATTTACACTGGCTGATGGGGGGCAATCATTGATCGGCTAAATACCATGTTTACACTGGCCGTCTGAACTTCCCAAAGGTAGAAAACAATCGGTAATATGCTCGTTCTGTGCATAGACCATCTTTGTTCTCGGCAGCACGATTACTGTATACACAGGAAAATCTGTTGCAAAGAATGATAATTTTTAAGCAAGCCTAAAAATAATTTCACTTGATGAACGAGTGTTTTGCTCATACATCAGGTGGTTTGCAGTGTATGTACACTGAGCGTTCCTAAGAATGCTAGTTCACGATAATCGGCCAGCGTATATGCACACTTACTTTCTGTAGTTTTAAGGAGAACTTGCAGCAGAGTGTCTGTCTGCCTCCACTCTCATCCTCCACTCACCATAGAACTGCCATCTTCTATCTCATTTATGGGAAGTCTGTATTCATTGAATACTGATTTTACCCAAGAATAAAGAAAGAAAGATGAATCAAGGAGGACAAACAAGGCGATTTCTGTAATAAGATATATTACAAAGTTTAACTTCACTTATGTCATTGATTTATGAAAAAATAAATAAAATGGGGGTTATTCCTTATAGGTATTTTAGGCTGTGTTCACATATTGTAATTGTATAGCGGATCCTACATATGATACGTAAAATAGCGATGTGTGGCTGCAGAATTTCACTGGAGCTAAGTAGCCACCAATAAATTTTAATCTCATTCTAACAAAGCCAAAGATTCACAAAATTAATAAGTAAAACCTATATTTTGATACAGTAAAGATGTATATCTTCGTACCGTGTTAGCCAGTAGATAGAAAAATATTTAGAGTTGAGAGTCCTCAGTGGTTGATACCTTTTAATGGCTAACTGAAAAGATGGTAACAAATTGCAAGCTTTCGAGACTACTCAATATTTATGCTCATTCCTCTGCCATAATGACTATTCTGCTTCACGTCACTTGTCTTACCTATTGCATTTTTTTCTGTGTTTTTGTGTATAAATATGTGATTCTTCAGATTTTGTATTAGTTCAGCCTGATGAAGAGACCTGAGTAGTCTCGAAAGCTTGCAATTTGTTACCATCTTTTCAGTTAGCCATTAAAAGGTATCAACCACTGAGGACTCTCAACTCTAAATATTTATTTAAGTAAAACCTAGAAATTTTTATGGACCACACAACCATTGAGAAATTTTCTGGCTGTGTCCACCACAGATAGCTGATTGCTATTTTAGCGGCAGGATGCCCAGTGTTCAGTTTATCATTTGTTGGGGGGTGGTTCCCCTTTGGCATAGGACTAAAGGTACTGCCACACTAAGCGATCTCGCTAGCGATCACGATAACGACGCAAGCTAACGAGATCGTTGGTGTGATCTCTTTTAGGTCGCTAGTAGCTGCCAAACAGGAGATCTCATAAACGACACATCAGCGGTCAGCGATCTCTTTAACGACTTTGGCAGTCGTTAGGATCTGTCATTAGCATGTACTGAGCGCAACCTTTTCCACGCCCCTCAGCACAGATATATGTTATATATGTGCTATAATTTGTTTTGACCGCGTCATGAAAGACGGCGTATAGCGCTCCCTTTCATTGTTCTCGAGCGCTTCTGATTCATAGGAATTTCCAGCATCGCTCCTGCTCTCTGCGTCCTGCTAGCCTGTGCTGCAGCTACTGTGATCCTCTCTGTGACGCAAAAGAAAACCTAGTCCACCTGCCTGCTTCTACAGCTATTGCGATCCACTCCGTGATGCTAAAAAACCTAGTCCCGCCTGCGCCGCTGTCATATGCGTCACAAACGAGGTCGCTCGTCGTTCGCAAAAGGTGTCAAACTTAGCGATATAGGCTCACCAGCGGGACGCCAACAATCAAAAAACGGTCCAGAACGCTAGTGAACGATCAGCGACATCACAGCAGGGGCCACATCGCTGCTACATGCCACACACAACGACGTCGCTAACGAGATCGCTAAATAGTGACGTAGTAGCGATGTCGTTAGCGATCTCGCTTAGTGTGGCATACCCTTTAGATTCTATGCAGAGTTTGACTTTACTTTCTAACATTTGAAACAATGGTTACAATTGCATGCTTATCAAAACCGGTCAGCCTATCAAGCAGCCTTTTCTTGCCAGATCCATTAGAAATAGATGATAACGGATGCCGCATGCCGCTTTAACGGATCCGATGTCTATTGACTCCAATGTAAGAAAAAAAATGGATCTGGCAAAGATCAGTTAGTGAATAACAGGCTAAAAACTTTTTTCCTAACGGATTTCTAAACATGTGAACATAGCCTAATTTGTATGGGGTGACTCCCAACTTATGCCTCAGAGACCACAGTGTTGGAAAAGAGAAAGATCAGGCAGTTTCATTCTTCATCACCTTATCCCTTTGTTTTCAGGGAAAATCAGCAACTATCATTAGTGTCTGGCAGTGACTTTTTTTCTCCCTATTGATATCCAAGAAGTATCGTTTCTCCTTGCGGAGATTGACATGCAAATTGTCTCTTCAGAGAGGAAGAGGACTAAAACTCTAGTGCCACCTATTGGAAGTAGCAATCCTAAAAGTCAGTCGACCCTTTAACGAGCCTTGTACGTAACTTAGGATAAGAGCCAAACCAGAATCTCAATTTGCAGACACTGTGTTTCGGGGTACTGCCCCTCGTCAGTGCAAAGTGTGAGATGATCTGGTTTGGAGGTGTGAGAGGCGTCTGACCGATATCCAAGAAGTATTGTTTCTCCTTGTTTGCATATTTCCCAGAGTAGCATTGCGGCTTTAAGTCTCCTCATCTCGGCATGCTTAGCATGTCAGTCTCCGCAAGGAGAAATGATACTTCTTGTCTTGGATATTGTTCAGACGCCTCTCACACAGCCAAACTCGATCATCTCACACTTTGCACTGACGAGGGGCAGTACCCCGAAACAGTGTCTGCAAATTGAGATTCTGGTTTGGCTCTTATCCTAAGTCATGTTACAAGGCTTGTTAAAGGGTCGACATTGACTTTTAGGATTGCTACTTCCAATAGGTGGCACTAGAGTTCTAGTCCTCTTCCTCTCTGAAGAGAAAATTTGCATTTCTCCCTATTGAAAACACATGAATGCTCATGTGCATGGGGCAGTCAGGTGAGATAGCTGTAAGATGAACCAGTATTTGGAAGACTGCCTCTCGTATATGACCAATTTAAGGTACTGCCACACTTAGCGATCTCGTTAGCGATCACGATAACGACGCAAGCTAACGAGATCGTTGGTGTGATCGCTTTTAGGTCGCTAGTAGCTGCCAAAAAGGAGATCTCATAAACGACACATCAGCGGTCAGCGATCTCTTTAACGACTTTGGCGGTTGTTAGGATCTGTCATTAGCATGTACTGAGCACTTCTGATTCATAGGAATTTCCAGCATCGCTCCTGCTCTCTGCGTCCTGCTAGCCTGCTTTGCAACTTCTGCGATCCTCTCTGTGACGCAAAAGAAAACCTACAGATATTGCGATCCACTCCGTGATGCTAAAAACCCTAGTCCCGCCTGCGCCGCTGTCATATGCGTCACAAACGAGGTCGCTCGTCGTTCGCAAAAGGTGCCAAACAGAGCGATATAGGCTCACCAGCGGGACGCCAACGATCAAAAACCGGTCTAGAACGCTAGTGAACGATCAGCGACATCACAGCAGGGGCCACATCGTTGCTACATGCCACACACAACGAGGTCGCTAACAAGATCGCTAAATAGTGACGTTTTAGCGATCTCGTTAGCGATCTCGTTTAGTGTGGCATACCCTTTAGACTGCTATCCAACACCTTTGGCTGTGGCTTATCTTCACTGAGCATGAAAGGGATTGGGTGTTGAAATTTAACATATCTGAGCTTTCTTGTCCCCAACATCATTTGTCAAAGACTGTAGGGAGAACCACATACAGATATAGGTAGTCATCAGTTCACTGTAAAATCGGTAAGTGTATATAGGCACCTTTTAGAATCAGAATTTCACTGGGGTTTTATCTATATAATATCTTATACAACTAAACAGATCTTTACTTTGTGCTGATGAGGGTCAAAAGAGTGAAATAGAGCTATCCAGACATGGAATTATCTGGTTATGAAATGTCATGTCCTTTTCAAGTGAATTGTTGAGTTGCAGGTTAGATATGTAAATTATATTTGCGAGAGGTATTTGTGTCATTTGCCTTAATTGATTCAACGCCGATAATTTTTTTTTTTTAATTTAAAAACTAGCTAACATGCAGTATATAAAATTCCTCGACCAATAGGCTGTGGGCTTTTCAGAAGACGTCACTGGTTGTACTTAGGCGCTTCTTTTTCAGGTTTATGTTGCAGGATAAGTATGTGAACCTTTCCATACTGGTGTATTTTACTACTCCGGTCCTGACTATGACATCTCTATTTTGATGTAGACAACCATTTGAGAAAGTTCAAATGACTGACACTGGAATTTTCTGGGGGTGCTATGTGTTTTGTTAGGGGAGATTGGCACGTGCGCAGCATGGGAAGGATTCAGAAAGAAACCTTGATTGATTCCTCCGTGTTCAATAATGTGTTCATTACAATGGCATTTCCTGGACAGCTGGGTCTGTTTAACCCCACAGCCAAAACGACACTGAGGATTGAAGCAAATTCTCTCATTGTGCCATTTCATTTTTTTTTTTTTTTTAGCAGCTCAGACAACGAGTTTCTCCTGCAATGTTTTGGATCTTTTATCCACTCCAAGATATGAAGCTACTCTTGGGCTATCATGAAGAATGGAGAATCCATTGCCACATGGCTAGTTATGTCCTAGTCATTACAATATAGACTTATAATGAAGCCACGACATGATGTAAGACTGCTAGCAAGTGACTTTTTTATAGGTTCAGTAAGGGCCAAGTGGAAAGATCTAATTCTGAATATTGGAAAAGATTTGCATCAAAGTCTAAACACAATTTGCTCAACCCAAAATAATTGGGATGCAAAATGTAGTAAATCTTTTTAAACCATGAAGAAACATTAGGAAGCGAGAAAAGTGTCTAACAAGTATATCGGGTTGCTCTCGTTTCCAGATGCAATCACAATTATTCAGTATCTATTGCAAATTATGTTTATTAGCAAAGCTTACAAACACTTTCTGCTGTTTGCAATAAACCCAAGAAGAACAATGTAAATGGCTCAGTACAACTAATATCAAGTGGTTTCTCCAAATTCAGCACAAAAGATGATTAAACCCTCTGTAGAGAATCCCTCATGGGCACACACATTTGCAAGTCAGGTGTTGTCTCACAAAGCAACAGACAAGCAATATGAAAAACACATCAAGTACTTGGACTGGCTAGGGATTAGTTTACTGTGATGTTTGATTGCATCTTAGAATTATGGTTAAGTGAAGAGGTAGGTCCATAAGGTTAAAGGGGTTGTCTGGTCACAACATATTGATGACTTATCCATAGAATATATCATCAGTATCAGATCAGTTGGAGTCTGACACCCAGAATGCCTACCGATTGACTGCTCGAACCTGTCACTGCCAGGTTCTATAGAACAGCCCCTATACTTTTGATCAAATAACGACCAATCAAAGGGAGTATCTTTGATGGACTCTCACCGATCTGATATTGATGACCTATCCTATGGATTTGTTGTGTCCCAAACAACTCTTTTAAGAGAAGAGATCCTTGCCTTGTCTGTAGGAGGAAGAATGAAGCATATGCAGAAAATAACACTTGTCTCCAGTAAAGCATGGCGGTGACTCGGTGATGTTCTGAAGTTGCTTTGCATCCTCTGGCACTGGTAAACTGCAGCGCGTGGAGAGAAAGGTTAACTCAATCAAGCATCAGGATTCCTAGGAGAAAATATTTGAAGCTTGAGCTATATTGGACCTTCCAACAGAACATGGATCCCAACCATATCTCTAAGACCTCAAGGGATTGGTTTTATTAGAAGTCCAGGAAGATTCTGGGGTGGTTGTCACAGTTGCCCGACTTAAACTTCCCCTTGAAAATTTTGCGTGGAATTTGATCACTTTTTACCTTAGCTGTGTTGAGCAGTTAATACTGTTTTTTGTTTGGTTTATTGCAAACCGCAGAAAGTTTGTAAATTTTGCAAAATAATACTAATATGAAATAGTGGCTGAATAATTTTGCTTGAAAATATAGGCCTTTATTTCTGTCTTGTAAGGATATGGATTTAATATATATTAATCCATTTTTTTAACCTAATTTGATTATTTCAGGGCATTCAGTTATACAACGAATAGCCTGAATGGTACTCGGACCATGAAGGTTTAAAGTGTGAAACTTGCCTGAGCTTCCTTGTTTTGGCCATCAGTTATAATAATAATAATCTTTATTTTTATATAGCGCTAACATATTCTGCAGCGCTTTACAGTTTGCACACATTATTGTCACTGTCCCCGATGGGGCTCACAATCTAGATTCCCTATCAGTATGTTTTTTAGGAGTGTGGGAGGAAACCGGAGTACCCGGATGAAACCCACGCAAACATCGGGGAGAACATACAAACTCCTTGCAGATGTCATCCTTGGTGGGATTCGAACCCAGGACTCCAGCGCTGCAAGTTATATGGATGGAAGACACATTACTGATTTCTTAGTGTAGATGTCCTAGCTTATCTCCACAGAGGAATAAATGGAATTCATACATGCAGGTAATATCTTGCAATATTGTACTCTTTCCTGTCCCTTATACGGTAATTATCAAAATTTTCATTTCTTACAGTAAAAAGAAAATCTTGACATTTGTTGTTTCTTTCTGCTTAACCATTATTTTTTTGTATATGTGAATTTAACCTTGGACCTTTTATAATTATCATCATTGTAGTTGTGAAGTATTGTTGGTTACTGTGAGGATTTCTCCTATGCATTAGAAATGATAGCATGGCTGCTTTAGGCGGTGACTGAAGTTTCGCTATCTCCGTATAGGATTACTCTGATTACAGGTTCCCTGTACAATAAATATCACTTATTTTTAGACCACCATTGATTCCATGGTTCTGTACATAAGGAGGGGTTACATACAATACACAAATAGAAATTACAATGAACAAATTAATAGTGACAGATAGAGGGGAGAGGGCCCTGCCCTTGCGGGCTTACATTCTATATGATAATGGGGAAGGAAACAGTAGATGCAGAGGTCTCAGCAACTCTGGTGTTGGTGAGGCGGCAGCGAGGTGGCAGTGGAATCATTGCAGGCTGTAAACTGTTCTGAAGAGATGGGTTTTCCAATTCCTCTTTAAAGTTCCGAATCTATGGGATAAACGGACGTATTGGGGCACAGAATGCCAGAGGATGGGGGAAACTTGGGAGAAGTCTTGTTGGCGATTGGGTGAGGAACGTACGAATGTGTAGGAGAGGAGGTCTTGGAAGGACCAGAGATTACATGGTGGGAGATATCAGGAAATTAGTTCAGAGATGTATGGGGGAGACAGATTATGTACAGCTTTGTTGGTTAGTGTTAGTAACTCAAAGTGGATACGTTTGGGAATTGGGAGCCATTGAAGGGATTTGCAGAGGAGTAGCGAGGCGAGTAGTGGATTAGTTGGGCAGCAGAGTTAAGGATGGACTGGAGACGTACAAGACTATTTGCTGGGCGGCGACAGAGGAAGATATTGCAGTAGTCGAGGCGGGAGATGATGAGGGAACGCACTAGGATTTTAGCAGATTGAGGGTTGAGGATGGGACGGCTCCTGGAAATATTGTTGAGTTGAAGGCAACGAGGGCTTGGCTGTGTGGTTTGAAGGACAAGGCATCGTCATTTGTTTTGGGGGGGGGTCCCCAACTTTTTAATAACCAGTAATGGCTATGCAGACAGCTGTGAGCTGATATTAGTAGCCTGGGAAGCTACATTTATATTGGCCTCTTCCCAGAATAATAACACCAGCCCCCAGCTGTCTGATTTCCCTCAGCTGGGTATTAAAAATTAGGGGGACCCCATGCCATTTTTTAATTTTATTCCTTTATTAGCTAATTACATGTACAGTAAGCTACACATGCACTGAACTAATTATATAAATTATATATATCTCACAGACTTATTTCTTACTATCATCTGTCTGTCTATATGTGTATATAAGATTGTTTACGGTATGTAAAAGCGCATTGCATACAAATGTCATACGGGTGCTAGGTGGGAAAAAAACACATGACACTCCCAACTTTTCTGGCTGAGAATCTCAGCTACTTTATATACGCAGATGTGAGCGCACCCTAATAGTTTTGGTCAGCACTCAAAATGGTTGTCTGTTGTGTTTTTAATGGAAAACATAAATGAAATTGCTTTCTCCGTTATTGTCAAATCCAAGTCTTCTCATAAAAACTGTCCCTCACAGTTTAGAGGAAGCCCCGATGTAAGTTGGCCTGAGCCCACCTTTTTAATCATCATTTGTAAGTTTGTTGGAATTTGGTTTTGTAAAAAGTTGAGCACATCTGCTTTCTGGGTTCCGCTTTTCTGTACCATTTATAAGACCAGAGAAAGGCAATTCAAGTTGAAGATTCATAACCTCATTGACTTATTATGATAGAGTCTATTGAGTTTTGTCATGGTGTCTGTCATATTGCAGGACATGATAGTCCCTGCACTTTTTTTTGTTTCCATCAAATCTAACAAAGGCGTCTAACAACACAGATGTGTGGTCAGTGTAAATACACTGTATTACATTTTTTGTTTTAATCCTAAATTACATCCAGTATCAAAGTCCTGAGCTGCATTAACAATCTGGTGTTTGTTATTGAAACAGATGCAAGCTGGTGGTTGGACACCTCCCTAATGGCAGAGCTGAGCACCTACTCTGCTGTAGGACCATCCTATTTCTTTTTATCAGTGGCTGGCATAGAGATTATTCTGTCTAGAATTACCAGAGGGGGATGTCAATGCAAACACTGAACTAGGGCATGCTGAAAGATTCTAGGTCTGCATTCAATGTAACTGGGGACCAGTGCTGGATTACTAAACCATTGTATGAACAAAGTTGTACAACCTGTTATATGGGGTAATCCTAAATGTAGACCAAAAAAATGAATACTGGCTACAAGTGACTATCCAATAGCTATTGCAGCCACCAGTTATACCCATGAATATAGTTAAGATGAATGTTTTCAGCATGCTAGGAAAAGTACAACATGTTGGATCAGTATGAAAATTGGAGGCCTTAGGTTATTTGGCAGGCCCCCATACACATTACAGCATTGGTGGAACGTGTCATCAAGAATTGGCTTGTGGCTTCTGACACCATGTAAGACAAATGTGAAACAAGTTTTATTCCTTTGTATTTCTTTTTGAAGAAACCTGTAGTGTCGAAAATCTACATCACAGCAGTGTGCACGCTCTGGAATATTCTGCATCGGATACAACAATCTTGTTTATCTGGTTTCTACAAGGACTGTTAGTGTGATTGTCACCGCTGGGTCTAGGAAGAACGGTGTGTGCGGTTGTGATAGTGAGATGGATACTACTGTTGTGTAAATGCAAAATCTTGTAACTTTTGTTTGCTTTTAGATAATACATCAAACGGTGTAACGAACCATGTGTCTATATCGCTGGTACATGTGCATGCTGTTTTCAGTATAGCTTTACCAAATCTCTACCTATTCATCATCTGATTGTGCGACGACTAGTGATAAGCACAAGCGCTTGTTACTCGAGTTTGCTTAGGGTGCTCTGATATGCACCGAGTATCACGGGTGCTCGAGTGATATGCTCGTCTCCCCGCGGCCGCTTGTTTTAGGGCTGTTAGCTACAGAGCATGTAGGGTACTTGAACATTCGTACCTGAGCACCCTAGGCAAACTCGAGTAACGAGCATTTGCGCTCTCATCACTAGTGACGATGGTATCCGTACATTTTTCATTGTTAGTCTTTGTTCAGATCACGTTTTAGCCACACGTCAGAGCTTATATCTGAAGAACCTGAAAAACGTGGCCGACTGTGTTTTGGTGCCTGCCTCAAATAAGCAGATACAGATAAAAATGATGTCCAATAAAGCCCAAAGGGATTCCATCTGCTTCATTAAAGCGGATGGTCCAGTTGGCAGATACACCCGAATCAAGTTTTTCAGGGCTTCAGAGATAAGCCCCGTCTGATCACAGGGTAATATTGCAAAGCACCCTAAAAACAAATCCCCAGAGAATCTGTGAGCACTGTACCCTTGGTAAAGACCTAAAAATGAGCACCAGATAAAAATGGCCATATCTGTGCGACTGCATGGCAGATTTAAAAACAAAAAGGGAAAACTTGGGAACAGCGAGAATAAAGTGTAAAAACTGGCCACTTTTGACTTGATGACAGGTCCTCTTTATGCAAGCTAAAACATCAGATGTTCACACTAATAGCGAGCATTTTGCTCATTAATCTGGTGATTGGCCGTCTTTTTATATTTGCCAACTATCAGGAATTAATCGTTCCTAGGAATACTCATTCCTGATAACTGGGTGTAAATGCACCCTGAGCTGTTGCCCAGACTCATTTGATCACAGAATAACTTGCAGGATAACAGGATAGGCCATTTTTTTTACTTCAAATATTTTTGTTGGGTTTTAACACTATTGATATGAAAACAGAAGATTCCAATTAGGTTCAATAATGACAATAAAAAAGTTGACGATTGTTAATATTACGGTACGTTATTGTTAAACTTTAGAATCCAAGTATAATCAGCTTGCTGTGGTATTAATATAAGCTGTAACATGAACCAAATAATTACGGTATCTTTGTAGATTGTGAGCCCTCGCGGGCAGGATCCTCTCTCCTCCTGTACCAGTCGATGACTCGTTTTGAATTATTAATATTATTGTACTTTTTTGTTATGTATACCCCTTTTCACATGTAAAGCACCATGAAATAAATGGCGCTATAATAATATCTGTGCTCGAGGAATATAAAGGCGAAAGGAAAGCAGAAAGAGAAAGAATGGGAAGGAAATGGAGGTGGTGGGAACAAAAAAAAATCCACAACTTATTGAAAGCAGCGCTGGTGTCCTGGGTTCAAATTCCACCAAGGACATTTACAAGGAGTTTGTATGTTCTCCCCGTGTTTGTGTGGGTTTCCTCCGGGTCCCCCGATTTCCTTCCACATTCCAAAGACATACTGATAGGGAATTTAGATTGTGAGGCCATCGGGGACAGCGACGATAATGTGTGTAAAGCGCTGTGGTATTAATGGCGCTATATAAATGAGTAAAATAAATAAAAGAATTGTGTTAACCAGGTGTATTCCCCACTCATCTATGCATAGGAATAGCTGTGCTTCATCACTTGGCGTTTATGCCAGTGTTCCCACTTACTGTAAATAACGCCGATTTTTGCACCAATAAAACGCACCAAACAGGAGGATTGTGCTTTTCTATGCCTTTTTTTTCTTATATAAGATTCTATGGGAAGCCTGAAAAAAATGCATGTAAAAAAACCCTCAAATTGTGTTTACAAGTGAGGAATCCCAGTCGTTCTGTGTTAAAATATGCATAGAAATGCATCAAATCTGAACCAAAACAAGAACAAAAAGTGAAAATGCATTGAAATGGCAAATATCAGAGTAGATTGCCATTGCATACCTTTGAACAGATACTTGCAGAAAAAAATGCAGCATTTTTGCATGTGAAAACATGGCCTGTAAGTAATGATATTATGTGGCTAATGGGGAATTTTGTCAGCCATCAAAACCTGTCTAGTCTCATTCCCCTTCTGCTGCACAGTAAATTGTTTTAGACAAATTATAGCAGCATGTGACCCATACAGAAGATCTTGATCTTTCCTCTATTGAGGAAGTCCTGAGGAAGTGACAGCCACAGATGTGCTGTATATAATTTCTCATTGGAAGCAGAATTTGTTTTCCATGCCTTATATCACTGACATTCATTTCTTACTTACAGAGAACCGGTCATATTGCACACGCCGTCCTATCTGGGGATGGCTTGTTATGGAGCAGATTGATATGTAGACTGGCGTTTTGTACACGAGTCTTAATGAAGAGTCTGCTAGAGTAAAACGCTCCAAATATATTAAGTATAGCATGTGCCTCATTTACACACTGCATTGTATTAACAGTAATTATCTTATTTATTCATATAACAAAGATTATTTGACTCTTGTCAGACACAAAGTGCTACATTTAAATACACTGTAAGCTTTGTTGGTAAATTGAGGAGTTCCTTTATGCGTTCCATGGTTTTCCTTCATAGACCTGCGTTTTCTCTTTGAACTGATTAATGATAGGGGTATACTGGCATCCGCCATTGGTTTTTAGTGCCCTCTAATCTGTGTAGTGTCTGAGTGAAAACAAATCTACCTGATTTGAGGAGGTCAAAAGCGTGGAGTAGGGATCAACAGATGTTGAGACACAAAACTTCAAAGAAACATCAGGACTAAACTAGTCTATTAAAACTCTACCAACTCCAATGAAGGCAAGTGTCACAGGAGAGCTGCTACAGATCAATATATTTTAGGATTTGTTCACAAGTTCAGTTGTCATCAATTTGTAATGGATTCTGTATCACAAAAAAAGGAAAAATTAGATCCTTTCTATTTTGCATCCTTTTTCGTGTTCCGTGCATGTGCTGTGCTTAAAAAACTGATTTGTCAGTGGATGACATAACAGATGAACATCCATTATGGTCCCATTCCCATAGATGTAAATGTTAAAAAAAAAAAACCTGATCCTGATGCTATTCAGTTTTTTGGGGGCTGGACAAAGTTGTGACAACTACGTTTTTTGATCCCTCTTTATAAAGGACTGTAGTTGGATTTCCGTGATGCAGAAGACATTTTAAGACATTTCTGTCCCCATTCAAAAGAATAGATCAAGGACTGGATTATTTTTTTCCCATTTTTTGCCATCCCAAAACCTTACAGACATGTGGACGCAATTTAGTAAGACCGGTGAGAGCAGCTCTCACTTCCTCCGGATGTATGTGATTTGTCCGAAGGTGGAGAGAGTGAAGTGACCGCGTGAATGTCTCTTTGGGAGAGCCAGTGGTGGCACCGGTAGTTATTATTTTACAAAAGGATTGAGATGTAGTTCTCCAAGTAGTGGGTAACCCCTTTGAGATGCTTAACTGTATATGACAGATGTACAAAACATAAATACGGATGGCGCATGGATGTACATAGCGGACAGATGGAAATGAAAAACAGACAAATGGCACATGGACTATTTTGCATACTCTTGTGTTAACTTGGCCTAAATCAGATTTGGTTGGCCATTTCATCATTAACCCTTTGTCTGCAGAAGGCCCCACTTCACTGTGCTGCCATTTAGAATTTTTTTAACCAGATATTCTGTATTTAAAATAAAATGCTAGCCTGCTCCAACATGACTCGAGCCAGGCGGCATGTATTGGCTGCATTAATTAAAAACAGCTTTTGTTTTCCTTCCTGCATGTGTTTATTTTGTACGCCAGCACAGCGCAGTATAAAGTATGGGTACTGAAGCAGGATTACTGCATAATGTCGAGTTGGGCTTTAGTGTTGCTGCGGGCTCTGAGCTTTGTGCATCGCTCTCTACCTTCCTATGTTTTCAGGCTGACACCATAATAAATAACTGCAGCATTTGTAGGGTTGTGCTGTTCACGGTGCAGAAGTGAACAGATGTTTAATAAGTAGATAGGGGATTCTCTGGATACTGTTTTTAGATTTTCGAGTAGGGGAAAGGCTAATGAAGGTCTTCTATATGGTGATGTGATCTACGTAAATTCTGTAGTGTAAAAACAGTCATTGTACTAGATCATCAGTCAAGTCATCATATATGGCTAAGTTCACATGAGCGTATAAAAAAATTTGTCTGATTTTCATCCAGAAGAAACTGATATTTTCTTTACATTAGTATTGTTAGCTGTATGGCACCTGTATTAATACCTCGATGATAAAAAATGTATACGGTAATACTAAACATAGTTTCCTATGTTAAAGAATTGCAACAAAGCGGTAAAGATAGGCAGCTATATGGTTGATCTGCATGAGATCTATTTTTTTGTGAACTTGACGAGATGAGTCTCATCCAAAATATGGAAAAGAATAATGTACGCAATCGGTCCGTGTGGAGAAAGAAAAAAAAAAGTCATCTGAACAATTTAACTGAATGACATTGATCTGAGTGCTGCCAGTTTTTTCCACAATGACAGCATATGATCCTTAAAGGAATTTGTCAGTAGGTTTTGCTTCCTCCTCTGAAAACCTGATGATCTAGGAGGCAAGAGATCCTGATTTCAATGATGTATCACTTAAGGTATGCCACACTAAACAATATCGCTAACGAGATCGCTAAAAAACGTCACTATTTAGCGATCCCGTTAGCGATATTGTTCAGTGCGGCAGCTTCCAGCGACGAGCTTCCTGCTGTGATCTCGCTCGTCGCTGGAATCGCTCCGGACCCTATTTCATCGCTGGCGCTCCCGCTGGGTGAGTATCTAATCGCTGTGTGGCACCTTTTCTTAGCGATTTAGCGTACTTTTGTACGCTAAAGTCGTTAAGAAGATCGCTAACGGCGATAGCGTCGTTAACTATATCGCTAAATGTGGCCGCATTTAGCGATATAGAAACAATCCGCTAGCGATCGCATTAGTATGCGTCGTTATCGTGATCGCTAGCGGATTGTTTAGTGTGGCAGTACCTTTAGAACTGTTGCACCCAGTAAACTGACAGAGTTTCTAGATTTAGCAATGCAGCAGTGCTGAGAAAGCTGACCCTGCCTATTCCAGACTCTTTATGTACATTGTCTGTAGACAGTGAGCTGCTTATCACAGGAGGGGCGGAGTCGGACTATTATGCCTTGTCTGCTGTAGTCCAGACAGTGATAATTACCAGGCGATACAATGAAGGTTTTAAATAAACAGCACACAGCTTGACATGAGACACATCATTGAAATCTGTGTCTTAACTTCTACCTCATGCTGTCCTCAGATTACATGGGTTTTGTAAAGTTTTTGTCCTGAGGAAGAGGTCCTGCATGACCTCGAAGCGCGTTGACTATTAACCTGTTTTGAAAGAAAGCTTAGAAGAATATCGTCTGACATTCATCCTTATCAGCAGCGCAGATTTGGACACATACACCCGGTTTCAGCGTCATTGAAATCTGTGTCTTAACCCCTACCTTCCGCTGTCCTCAGATTACATAGGGAAAAAAACTGCTGACAGATTCCCTTTTAAGTGTAAATTCACATTGGTCAAAAAATCACCAAAAACTCATCATCTGAACCTACTGTAGCTCCAGTTTTTTCAGAGACTTATAAACGCAAACTGAAAACAAAGAAAACCTGCAATATTCTACCACAAACCGTATTAAACAGTGCTGCAAAGAAGGGATCATATAGTGTCCCACTGAGCGCCTATGGCTATGTAATGCAGAATCTAATCACCACTGTCTTACTGGGGAGGTCAGATCTTCACAGAAATGCTTTATGGGATGTGATCTTATGGACAGGGGGGATGTCAATCTGAGTGTAGTGCTGCTTATAAGGGGAGGGCTTGCTAAGTTAATGTTTACATAGAGGGGGTGCTGCAAGGTAGGGCTCAGGTGCACTTAGTGCATTCACTCCTTGCAGACAGAGTAATGGGCACTGTGGCAGCTAATTTATTGTGGCAGATCATTGTGAAGAGGCCAGGCTGACTCCCTCATGTCAGGAGGGGCTGTCAGACATCCAATGATTGCTGGTTTAACTCCTGCAGCTCTGGAGTGAACTGCGCCACATACTGTATATAGGAAACGTTTCTAACTGTTCACCTATAAATATTGTGCACACCGCTCCAGAATGTCGTGATTACTGTGACTTGTGTGATGGTTATATTTGTCTGGTAGTCCTCTTGTGTATTGCTTCAGATGAAGTCGAAGGATGTAAGTAAGAAATCCCTAGAGAGACTTGTTGACTTTGTCTACGGTAAAGAGAGAAGTTGTAGAATTGTTCCACCGTTGACCATAAAGACTTTTCCTCAATACGACGATTATGATTGTTGGGTTTATTGTTTGTTTTTTTTTTTTCTTTTGCATTGATTGTAGCAAAATAAAAAAACAGAATTTTAGCACACTGGAAATTCTCAGATGAAATATTGAGAGAGAATGGGGGCCAATCTTCATTGACCACATATCGGTACCAGTGCTTTATTTCTACTAAACAATCAGTCTCTTTTTATGTTACTTTTACAGCATTTCCCCTAACCTAAAAATCAAATTCCAGGCCGCCATATTGGATTGTCATCATTGAGATTGAATTAGGCTGTTGGATTTTATGTCACAAAAAAAACGAATGTGCTTCTTAAAGGGAACTTGTCACCCCCCCAGCCGTTTTGAAGTAAAAGAGCCACCTTCAGCAGCACTAAGGCAGCAGTCTGTGAAGGTGGCACTTTTACATCTGTGCCCCTCCAACGCTGAAATATTCATTTTGAAAACTAGGTCCCCATACCTTAGATGTGTCACTGAGGTATGTCCTCTTCCCCCGACTCATCCTCCCCCCAGCCGTCCATCAAGCAGCTTGAGTGTCACTGCGCCTCCTCCAGACTTTTTTCTTTACTTTCGTTTCTGTGCGGCGCCTGCTCTCTTGTAACAGTCCCCGGTCATGCGCAGTGCGCGCTGCCCGGGAACTGTTAGAAGACTATAGCGCCTAAGTCGTTGGCTTTCCCCTGATCCCTCCCTGCAGTGTGTTATCATGTATTCACACTGCGGGGCTGGCAATCTGGCGCCTGTGCAGTCTACATGTTTAGCTGCGCAGTCTACATGCTAAACATGTAGACTGCGCAGGCGCCAGATTGCCAGCCACGCAGTGTGAATACATGATAACACACTACGAGGAGGGATCAGGGGAAAGGCAACTACGCTGGCGCTATAGTCTTCTGACAGCTCCCGGGCAGCGCGCACTGCCTTTAAGGCTGTGTGCACACGTTCAGGATTTTTCGCGGCGGTTTTCAACCAAAAAAACGCATGCATTAAGCATCCTATTAATAGAGTGCATTCTGCAATTTTTGTGCACATGCTGCGCTTTTTGCCGCAAAAAAAACGCAGCATGTTAATTCTTTTTCCGGAATCGTGGCGATTCCGCCGCCATAGGAATGCATTGAACCGCTTACTTTCCGCAAGTGGCTGTGCCCACCATGCGCAAAGTAAGCGGTTCAAGTGCGGATGGTACCCAGGGTCTGGAGGAGAGGAGACTCTCCTCCAGGACCTGGGTACCATATCCCTGTTAAAACAATAATTAAAATTAAAAAATCATCATATTCTCACCTTCCGGCGTCCCCCGCAGCTTTCCTGCTCCTCAGCGACGCTCCCAGCCAATCCCGTTCCCAGGGATTCAATGCGAGGATCACCCCAGATGACGTAGCGGTCTCGCGTGATGCTACGTCATCTGGGGTCATTGTCGCTAGGCATCACTGGGAACTGAAGTTGCCGGGAGCATCGCGAGTACCAGGAAGGCTGCGGGGCCGCTTGAAGGTGAGAATATCACGATTTATTATGTTTTTTATTATTTTTAACATTCTATCTTTTACTATTGATGCGGCATAGGCAGCATCAATAGTAAAAAGTTGGTCACACTTGTCAAACACTTGTTTCACTAGTGTGACCAACCTGTCAATCAGTTTTCCAAGTGATGCTACAGATCGCTTGGAAAACGCTAGCATTCTGCAAGCTAATTACGCTTGCAAAACGCTACTTTTTAGCGGGAATACGCGTACCTATAAAATGCGTATTTCCCGCGGCAGGGAGGTGCGGGATTGCCGCGGAAATGTCCGGCAATTCTCATACGTGTGCACATAGCCTAAGAGGAATCCACTTCAGGTAACGCTCCTTTTTACCTGTTTTTTTTTTTGCAGCCTTTTGTCAAGTTTGGAGTAGATTCTATATCACTTTTTTTTCCAGCGTGACCTTTTTTTTTAAACACTTTGTTGGAAAATAATGCTCAACTGCAAAGTGAATTTCACATTCGTATGAAGACAAGTTGGAGTATTCAAAGACTATTTGAAGCTTTTTCTCTTTTTGTTAAAGGAGGATTTTCAAAATCCTCCATAAAACTCTATAAGGGCTCATACAGACAAATGATCGCATCTCACTCTGACCATTGTTAGTCTATGGGGCCGTGCACATGTCAATTTATTTTTCCTCCGACAGAGCCGATTCGAGAAAAAAATTGTAGTTTGATCTGATATTCGGATCGCGCTTGGCCACACAAGTCATTGAGTCTGTGGAAAACATCAGACTGCATGGAAAATGGAGAATTTTTTTCCCCATCTCCTCCTCATTCCGGAAAATTGGATCAGAGTATGATGAGCATAATGGGCCCCATTCTCTCGAATGAGAGAAAATACGGTGGTGGGACCCTCGCTTTCCTATCTTTAAGCAGGTTTCTTACAAACTTAATTGAAAAATATGCCTACCCCTATGGCTGTGTGATGAGGCAGATTGTGTAACCTTAACCAAAATGACAAACTACAGTAATTTAGTTGCTTGACATAAAGATTGCAAGGTCACGCTGTGTGACATTGCAAGTAATGATTGGGAATGTGATCGCGTTACTACATGTGACCGTGACACAACCATAATAAAATTGAATGCAGATGGATGGTAAGAAGTGCAGCGTGGAGTTCAGCGTAAGGCCACATTCACACATTCATGTCAATTTTTACATCCTCAAGAAATGGACCTTTTTTTTTATCCTAGTTGCATCTGTTTTTTTTCCTCATCTCTTTTTAAAAACTGAGGCAGGTAAGACTGTGTGAACTTAATTTTTTATCTATTGACTCTTAAAGGGAATCCAACAGTAGGATTTCACACTCCAAAATATTTATACGCTTATGTAACTCTTTCCAACAGAAGCCCAGCAATACCATTACATGACCGGTCCAATCCTCCACTACCGAAAAATCAGCTTTGAATCGATATGCAAATTAGGCTGAAGAACTGTTTGTAGATCTGAAGCCTCTGGCACTCCAGCTCTTTTCCCCGCCCATCGCCACCTATTCCTGCTTGACTGATGACTCCATTTCCTGGTGTCACACAACTGATAGGCCGTCTGGGGTGAAATCCTAATGACAGATTCCCTTTGACAATAGATCATTGAAAAACGGAAGAAATACTGATGGAAAACTGAATTATAAAGTCTGTCGTCCATTTTTCATCCATGTATAACAAATCCCCATAGACTTTAAAGGCTGAGTCTGAGGCGCAGTCGCGTGAGAACAGGACCCACTTTACACCTCGCGGACTGGAGATGCTGCTGAACTGATGTTATGGGCCAATGATACTCTATTGGTGCGGTGCTGTCTGAGGAAAAAATGGTCGTGTGAATGTAGTCTTAGCTATGTGCAGCTCATTACCTGCATGTTTTTAACCGTTTTTTGCTTTTTTTTTGGTTGCATGACCTGTATGTTCTTATGTCGTGACATCGCCGAGTTGCTGAAGCCTCAGGCTGAGTTCACATAGGATAAAATATCCAAGAATGGAGAGAGGACACCAAGTGACAAGACAGTGACACAAAAATCAATAGTGACACAATGTAAATAATCAAATATAATTTTATTAAATTGAATAAAATAAAAATAACAAAATAGTGTATACAAGATTATATCAAAATAAATAATAAATGGTATAAAACAGACGATAACCCGGATAATAGAATACCTAATAAGGAATGAGCACGTCACCATATAAGATTATGTGCTTAATGGTGTACACCTTAAACTAATTAGTATA
Organism: Oophaga sylvatica; assembly: GCA_033576555.1. Taxonomy (NCBI): domain Eukaryota; kingdom Metazoa; phylum Chordata; class Amphibia; order Anura; family Dendrobatidae; genus Oophaga; species Oophaga sylvatica. The sequence continues at coordinate 52,325,241 of JARQOD010000007.1, read as the reverse complement.
TAAATGTGTGCACATATAAAAAACAGGTGTGCTCAAACAGCACCCAGGTAATGGCTAGATGTATAAGCATAGGATAGGTAGCATGTGATATATATATACATGAAGTAATAAACGCAGTGAACCTCAGATAAAAAATACATCTATAAAAACACATAAAATGTGTGTGAATATCTGCAATATTCAGTGCATAAAAAACAATATGTATAAAAAATATTAGTGAAAAAACAAATATGGGCAATCCTAGTGAAAAAACAATGTACATATATTGTCCAAGCAATTGTAAATGAAATCACCATGTGCCATATAAATGGTGAACAGTCACCATAAAAATATAATAGCCTGCACCGTGCACAATATGAAGAGGCTGAGAAGTGAAAAAATGCCGCTAAGATTCAAAGCAATTACCTGGGAGCGGATTCACGGGCTAAAGCTGAAACAGAACGCGCCCCAGGTGCTTTGAATCTTAGCGGCATTTTTTCACTTCTCAGCCTCTTCATATTGTGCACGGTGCAGGCTATTATATTTTTATGGTGACTGTTCACCATTTATATGGCACATGGTGATTTCATTTACAATTGCTTGGACAATATATGTACATTGTTTTTTCACTAGGATTGCCCATATTTGTTTTTTCACTAATATTTTTTATACATATTGTTTTTTATGCACTGAATATTGCAGATATTCACACACATTTTATGTGTTTTTATAGATGTATTTTTTATCTGAGGTTCACTGCGTTTATTACTTCATGTATATATATATATCACATGCTACCTATCCTATGCTTATACATCTAGCCATTACCTGGGTGCTGTTTGAGCACACCTGTTTTTTATATGTGCACACATTTATATACTAATTAGTTTAAGGTGTACACCATTAAGCACATAATCTTATATGGTGACGTGCTCATTCCTTATTAGGTATTCTATTATCCGGGTTATCGTCTGTTTTATACCATTTATTATTTATTTTGATATAATCTTGTATACACTATTTTGTTATTTTTATTTTATTCAATTTAATAAAATTATATTTGATTATTTACATTGTGTCACTATTGATTTTTGTGTCACTGTCTTGTCACTTGGTGTCCTCTCTCCATTCTTGGATATTTTATCATATATTTCCGGGTGGTCTGCCATCCACACTTTTGGTGTGGATTGTCACTATTAATATTCACGTTGTTTATCAATTATAATTTTTTTTGGATTATTATAACTCTGTAATTTTCGTGGTGACAATTACATCAATTTCTTTGAGTTCACATGGGGTTCACATGAGGTGGAAAAATTGTTTTTCAAATGGACTTCACGTCAGGAAGGGCTTCTTCTTTTTTGGAGACGCTTTTATAATTCTTAATGATATTTTTGCAAGTTTTTTCCCTCACTTTTTTTTTTATATATTTTTGCTGGTTTTTTGACTTGTCAGTGACCAGTATGGAGTCGACTTTATAAGGAAACTGCCTCAGACGCGTCATGGTCCTCTTTTTCTACTCCACAATGTTTTCAAAACCTCTGTCTGAGGGAAAAAATCCTCTCCATGCGAGGAGCGAAGTGGAATTTACAGTAAAGTATATAGGAAGCTTATGTGAAGCGGTTTATGATGAGGAATTTGGAGCAGACTAGGAGCCTGTGCAGTAAGTGTGGTGACGCCATATTGGTTGTTTTCATAACTGGAGTTTTGACCAGTTTTGGCGCAGTATTCTTCTGATACCGCGTCTGTTTCACAGGAATTATGTCGGATATGTTTTCAGTGGACTTTATTGAGAATAGCGCCATTACGGCTTGGTGGAGCCACATGGGGTGCAGCGCTGTGCACAGCTGGGTGGAAGGGTGGCCTCTCAGCTAGGTAGTCACAGACCACCTGAGTGTGGGGTTATGACTGGAGGCGTTGCCCTTAGCAACTGGTTACATCCTAGCTTAGTTGTGCTTGGCTGCAGGTGAGAGGATGAGAGGCGCGCTGTGATTGGTTGCTATGCGGCGGGCTCCTCTGTTCCTAGGGTCGGGAGCTGGCTGCGTTACCGGCAGTGTGTACTACGGCTGTACAGGAGGCCGTGTCTGTGCTGTAGCTGCGGCCTCTCCTCCCGCCTCCTCCTCGCCGCTCCCCCGCCCGTCTCCCCTCCCCTGTGCCCTCCTATTCGCAGGCTCCGGGTCTGCACCTCGCTCTCTGTCAGTTTCCTGCGGGCTCCGCTCGCTGCTCTCCCGGTCTCCTCATGTCGTTCCCGTCAGCGCTGCCCCCGCCGGGGTTCAGCCGGCAGCGTGGAGCGGCGAGCAGCGGCCAGAGGAGGGGGTGAGGCGCCCCTGCACCCCCAGTGTTCTGCGGCGACTCTGCCCCCGCGCTGGGGGGCGCTCTCACCTAAGCGGCCATGTATTTACTGGACCCTGCGCCCCCCCAGATGGAGCGGGGAACCCCGCAAAGGAAAACGGTGTACCGGATCTCCCTGACTCTGGTGAAGAAGGAGCAGCTGGAGGAGACGCGGCTGGAGAGGTGCCCGGAGGAGGAGGAAGGCGCAGAGGAGCAGGACACCTTCCCCCCGCCGCATCAGGGACTCAGGAATTTCAGGACCCGCAGCACCGGGCAGCTGGAACTGGGACGGCTCCGGGTCACCCGGGCATCACCGAGAAGTGGGCGGGGGGAGCCCGGGAAGGACAAGAGCCCCAGCCCCGGGGATGCTGCGCTGGACCGGGTATCGCCGGTGCTGGAGTCTCCATGGGACCACAGTGCAGGCAGCTCTCCAGCTGATGCTGCCCGGGGGGTGCCCAGTGCCCCCCAGGATTACAAGGAGCCAGAGGCCCCCCCAGCTGCGCCAGGGTCAGCAGCCCCGTGTAAACCTGCAGCGGAGGGGGCCTGGGATCGGAGACACCCCAGCCTGCTCAGGAGAAGCTTCAGCTTCAGACACTGGAACGGAGAAATGCTGAGGATCAGGAGCCTGACCAGGGAGAAGCACCACAGCAGCTCCAGCTGCCTCACCCAGCAGAGGGCAGAGGAGAGCAGGGAGGCAGTGCTGGCCAGTGACCCGGGCCCCTCAGAGAAGAGGAACACCTTGGATGTGGGGGAAGTGCTGAACAAGACTGACCCCCTGTCTGACCTGGAGAGATGGGAGAGGAGCAAGAGCAAGAACAGGACCCTGGATAATAGTGATCTGCACAAGCTCTCTGAGCAGATGGAGATGGACAGGAGAGGGCAGGAGAAGAGGCTACTCAGGTTCTTCAGTGGCATCTTCTCCAGGAAGGATGGCGCTCCAGTGTCATTCACTAGTCCTGGGGGACGGTCACCCAGGGCTGGTTACTCTAGGTCAAGGGGCTACTTCAGCAGCTTAAAAAGGCCTGCAGCAGTGGATAATGTCCAGTCCAGCTCTGAGAGTGTCAATGGATCCCCTTATAAAGGTGCCTGTTTTTATCTTCATCAGCCATTGGGCCTGGATGTTGTGAGTGTATAAGACCTTCATGTGCCCATGTATGATTGTGGCATTAGGATGGTGCAGGCCATTATGAGTCATTCATTTGCTTGCTTCCTTTCTGCAAAGTGTTACTATGTTCTGGTGTGTCCATATTTATCATACACATGGATACATGTGCCCCAGTGTGGTATAAGCTGCATAGAGGGGGTGACCTGGTGTAAGACGCACACCCTGCCTGTACCCAGGTGCATTATTTTATTTCTCAGCTCAGGAAGTACTTTCTGACAGGTGAAGAATTCAGGATGATGGGGGTCTGTGTGAAGAGAGGGGCTTGTTTGTTTTGGCTGCTAAATGAATGAGAGGGGATACAAGAGAGCACATGTCTTCTAGCATTTCCAGGGTTGGGTTTCATTAGCTGGTACGGTGATGGAATGACTATCTCCTTAGGTTGACTTTTTAATGAAATCTGTATAAAATGTGAGATATGTAAATACTACAAGTTTTACTGGTTAGGGCACTTTTCTGAGAAGTTTGACTGTTTCTAGTTACCAGCAGTAGTTGTAACTTTCAGGTTACATCCAAGTGGGACTGGTCAGAGCTCTGTATGTTCACTAAATGGAAGATACCCTCAAAGACATGTTGCATTGTAAAGTGCCTTAAAAGACTAGCACTGGTACCTGATCTTGCTGCTTTGACTACCAGGATTTTACCATCCGATGACGGGTTTTATTACAGGTGTTCATGACTTTGCTGCTGTCCATACCATCCTCTGGGTTTTTGGCAGTAGGCACATTGTCAACCACAGGTTACCTAATCAAGAGCGTTGTGCAACCTTTGTGTCAGTAATGTCATTCAGTGACAGCTCTCAATGACATTTAGAGAACAGGAACATGGTATTTGTGTTGTGATTTCTGCTCTGTCGACTCAGGCTTTTATCTGCAGATTTGGGGTTTGTTCTGTGTACATATCAGTTATGGTCACCTGGTATTGAGATCTGACTATTTTGTACTGCAGATATTCCCTTACTGTATGTGTGCTCCGTATGAAGACTTTTTTTTTTTTTGGAATCTCGTTTGTAGTTCACTGCATACCATATTACAGTTATCATTTGCCCCCAGGGTAAAGAGTAGCAGTTTTGTTATAACGAGGGTTACTGGGTCAACCTGGCTCTTGTTCACATTTTGATCTGTGATACTAAACGTGGTTGTGAGATGTCACAACCTGGTGACTTGATGTCAACTTTTCAGTGTTACATGTCTGTGCTACATCTTGATCAAAGGATCAGTCATCTGTGAATGTTCATGTCGTCAACCAGTTACACTTGGAGTCTTGCATGGAACTAATTATTACAATCTTCACTGCTTTTCCCACCAAAATGTGCTTTTTAGTTGTATTTTATTTGAGAGTGCCAGTTACCTTTTCTGTGTATGACATCCCTTTTTTTTATTTAGTAATTCCTTTTTATTGTAGAGCATGATAGTCCATAGATGAGGAAAAGTCATGAAAGTTTTGAGATAGAATTACTATAAAGAATTGCACAATTGTGAAATCATTAAAACCAAATTAGAAGTTCAAAAGCTTTTTAGAAATAGATGTCAGGGCTAGGTTGTGATCTATGTGGGACGGTCATCAAGTAATGCTGGACACATTTTTCCCCTGTCTTGGTGAAAAGTTAAAATTTGACAGTTGGAAGTATCTGCTGCGTCATAATCAACCTCGTGACTTTACTGAGAAATACATTGCAGGTGATTGACACTTTAAGGGAACCTGTCGCTAGGATTGGGCTCCCTAAACCATCAGCAGCCAGCGTTTTCTTCATTAGGTAGTAAAAGGACTTATACATTAGTAATCCTTCAGGAGCAAAGAGGCAGAGGACAGTACATGCCGTTTCACTCCCCCACTAGATGGCTCTGTCTCATATGGGTAATTTATAAATCCTTTTACTCCATAATGCTGCCATGAACAGTGTTGACGTGGATTTGATTGGAACAGTAATCCACGAGTGTATAGCGACTGTCCGGTTGTTTAGTGGCCCCAAATCTAGAGGCAAATTTCCTTTTAAACGTTTTGGTGGTGTCCTATAGCTATGTAAGAAGTTGTTAGGTTTAAACACTTCTATCAAGAGTATCTTTATGCCTGCTTATTTCTAAATGTAATGGTAATACATCTTTTAATCAGTTACCCATCTTTACTCTAGGTCTAGGGTAAGGCCACATGGGACAACAGATGGAAACTGTGTGTTTTGGTTGCATCACAGTTGTTTAGTCTCATGCTTAGCCTATTTTTATTTTGTTTGGAGGGTTTTTCTTCTTCTCTATCTCTTTAACCTCTATGGAGGTACTTGCGTCTGTCCGACGTCCAGACAATTATAAAGCTGAAGGGACAATATTAAAACACCTTAGTCCTTACACAGGGTGACCAGAAAAATGCCCACAGCCAGGAATGCACTCAAGGAAAGATGCCCACACAGAAAATTGCTCACAGGGACAAAATAACCAACCTGTAATATGTTATATCGCTCCAGAGCCTGTGTACAGTGTCAGCATGGCTGTATCGATCGGCATATGACCAATTTTCCCTGTGTGAATACAGCCTTAGCCCTTTTTAACCTCTTCACTCTGTGGCTAGTTTCTGTTTTTGAGTTTCCATTTTTCCTCTTCTTCCCAGAGCTATAACACTTTGTTTTTATGTCGACATTGATGTATGAGGGCTTGTTTTATTCAGGGAAAGTTGTACTTTTGAATGACATTATTTATTTTACTACATAATGTACTGAAAAATGGGAAAAATATTCAAGTACAGTGAAATTGTGAAAAAAAATAAATGAAATTCTGACATTATTTTTGGGAATTGTTTTTACGGTGCACATTTTGTGGTTTTAATGACCATGCACTATGATTCTTCTCGTCAGTGCGATTACGGCGATACCCAACATGTCCAGTTTTTTTTATTTAGAGCGGAGAAAGAAAAAAAAACAAGTTTAACCCCTCTCTGACATTAGACGTACTATCCCGTCCATAAAACCCGTGCCATTCTGACCATGGACGGGATAGTACGTCATGCCCTTTAATGCGACATCGCGACTTAAGTAGCGGTGATCGCATTAAAATTCCGACGCCAGCTTACCTCTTGGAAGTTGGCGTCGGCATCCCGGGCTGCGTCCTCCCCCCTCAGGCCTCCCGATCGCTGTGATTGGCTGTTGAATTCTGAACAGCCAATCACAGCCTTTCTCACTGTTTCAGCCAATCAGAGCGGCTAAAACAGTGAGATCGCAGGCTAGGATCGAGTACCGATGTACTCGATCCTAGGCCTGGGCCTAGGAAAGTCCAGACCCCCCCCGGATTGGCGCGATCGCCGATCACATCGATCGCGCCAATCGCAGGGCACAGCCGCGGTATATCCGCGCTGTGCCCTGCCTGTACCTGCCTGGATCGGTGCAGTAATAGCACCGATCCTAGGCCAGGGCCTGTAGGGCATGAAGGAGCTGATTGGCGCGATCGATGTCATCGACGATCGCGCCAATCACAGGGCACAGCAGCGGTGTGACCGCTCTGTGCCTTGCTAGGTGACCTGCCGGTGACCTGCCTAGGAATCGGAGCTGTGAGCTCCGATTACTAGGCCGGTGCTTAGCAACCGGCAATGCAGGGGTCTCCTTTGATTGGTGGGATTGATGTGATCATCGATCCCACCAATGACAGGTCACAGCAGCGATGTGACAGCTCTGTGACCTGTCTGCAAACTAGATCTGACCTGTCTGACCGCACTGCAGGGGTCCTCACACTTGCTGAGGATTCCTGCTGTGCGGTCACACTGCCAGATCTCCTCCTGTGCTGGGCCTTGTGGTGCCACAGTAGCCTGTGACACCACAACTCCTGCTGAAGAGAGAAGAAAGAAGAGAGAAGAAAGAAGAGAAAAGAAAGAAAAGACTACAAACGTGAGTTTTTGAGCCCCGATCCCTGCCCGATCCACCCCAATCCCCCCATTCCCCCCTCCCCCCTTCCCTTTCCCCCTCTTTTTACCCCCCCTTTGCGCCGCCGAGCGTTGATTGGTGACGCAGTTCACCCATCAACACTTTCGCACCCCCCTCCGTGCGCACATCCAGCAGCCGCAAACTTTGATAAGTGACAGCGGTCACTTATCAGAGCTCGTGCCTGCCGTTTTTTTTTTTCACCCCCCCTTTCCACCACTCCCGTGCGCACATCCAGCAGCCACGGAACTTTGATAAGTGACACCAGTCACTTATCAGAGCTCGTTCCTGCCGTTTTTTGTTTTTTTTCACCAACTTTTCCGCCACTCCCGTGCGCACATCCAGCAGCCACGGAACTTTGATAAGTGACACCAGTCACTTATCAGAGCTCGTTCCTGCCGTTTTTTGTTTTTTTTCACCAACTTTTCCGCCACTCCCGTGCGCACATCCAGCAGCCACGGAACTTTGATAAGTGACACCAGTCACTTATCAGAGCTCGTTCCTGCTGTTTTTTTTTGTTTTTTTTCACCAACTTTTCTGCCACTCCCGTGCGCACACCCAGCAGCCACGGAACTTTGATAAGTGACACCAGTCACTTATCAGAGCTCGTTCCTGCTGTTTTTTTTTTTTTTTTTCATCCCCCTTTCCACCACTCCCGTGCGCACATCCAGCAGCCGCGGAACTTTGATAAGTGACAGCGGTCACTTATCAGAGCTCGTGCCTGCCAGTTTTTTTTTTTCACCCCCCTTTCCGCCACTCCCGTGCGCACATCCAGCAGCCGCGGAACTTTGATAAGTGATAGCGGTCACTTATCAGAGCTCGTGCCTGCCAGTTTTTTTTTTCACCCCCCTTTCTGCCACTCCCGTGCGCACATCCAGCAGCTGCGGAACTTTGATAAGTGACAGCGGTCACTTATCAGAGCTCGTGCCTGCCAGTTTTTTTTTTTTTTCACACCTGGGCATTATAAACTTTAGTGAAACACTTGGGGGTTCAAAGTGCTCACCACACACCTAGATAAGTTCCTTAGGGGGTCTAGTTTCCAAAATGGGGTCACATGTGGGGGGTTTCCACTGTTTAGGCACATCAGGGGCTCTGCTAACGGAACATGACGCCCGCAGACCATTCCATCAAAGTCTGCATTCCAAAACGTCACTGCTTCCCTTCCGAGCCCTGCCGTGTGCCCAAACAGTGTATCCCCCCAACATATGGGGTATTAGCGTACTCAGGACAAATTGGACAACCACTTTTGGGGTCCAATTTCTCCTCTTACCCTTGGGAAAATAAAAAATTGGGGACTAAAACATCACTTTTGTGGAAAAAAAAAAATATATTTTTTTTTCACGCCAGGGCATTATAAACGTTAGTGAAACACTTGGGGTTCAAAGTGCTCACCACACACCTAGATAAGTTCCTTAGGGGGTCTAGTTTCCAAATGGGGTCACATGTGGGGGGTTTCCACTGTTTAGGCACATCAGGGGCCCTCCAAACGCGACATGGCGTCCGTTCGCAATTCCAGCCAATTTTGGTTTGGAAAAGTCAAACGGCGCTCCTTCCCTTTCAAGCCCTGCCGTGCGCCCAAACAGTGGTTCCCCCCCACATATGGGGTATCAGCGTACTCAGGACATGTTGGACAACAACTTTTGTGGTCCAATTTCTCCTCTTACCCTGGGGAAAATAAAAAATTGGGGACTAAAACATCATGCTTGTGGAAAAAATATGATTTTTTTTCTTCACGGCTCTACATTACAAACTTGCGTGAAGCACTTGAGGGTTCAAAGTGCTCACCACACATCTAGATAAGTTCCTTAGGGGGTCTAGTTTCCAAAATGGGGTCACATGTGGGGGGCTTCCACTGTTTAGGCACATCAGGGGCCCTCCAAACGCGACATGGCGTCCGTTCGCAATTCCAGCCAAATTTGGTTTGGAAAAGTCAAACGGCGCTCCTTCCCTTTCAAGCCCTGCCGTGCGCCCAAACAGTGGTTCCCCCCCACATATGGGGTATCAGCGTACTCAGGACATGTTGGACAACAACTTTTGGTGTCCAATTTCTCCTCTTACCCTTGGGAAAATAAAAAATTGGGGACTAAAACATCATGCTTGTGGAAAAAATATGATTTTTTTTTCTTCACGGCTCTACATTACAAACTTGCGTGAAGCACTTGAGGGTTCAAAGTGCTCACCACACATCTAGATAAGTTCCTTAGGGGGTCTAGTTTCCAAAATGGGGTCACATGTGGGGGGTTTCCACTGTTTAGGCACATCAGGGGCCCTCCAAACGCAACATGGCGTCCGTTCGCAATTCCAGCCAATTTTGGTTTGGAAAAGTCAAACGGCGCTCCTTCCCTTTCAAGCCCTGCCGTGCGCCCAAACAGTGGTTCCCCCCCACATATGGGGTATCAGCGTACTCAGGACATGTTGGACAACAACTTTTGTGGTCCAATTTCTCCTCTTACCCTTGGGAAAATAAAAATTTGGGGACTAAAACATCATGTTTGTGGAAAAAATATGATTTTTTTTTCTTCACGGCTCTACATTACAAACTTGCGTGAAGCACTTGAGGGTTCAAAGTGCTCACCACACATCTAGATAAGTTCCTTAGGGGGTCTAGTTTCCAAAATGGGTCACATGTGGGGGGTTTCCACTGTTTAGGCACATCGGGGCCTCTCCAAACGCGACATGGCGTCTGTTCTCAATTCCAGCCAATTTTGGTTTGGAAAAGTCAAACTGCGCTCCTTCCATTCCGAGCTCTGCCGTGTGCCCAAACAGTGGTTTTCCCTCACATATGGGGTATCGGCGTACTCAGGAGAAATTGCACAACAACTTTATCAGTCCTTTTTCTCCTTTTTCCCTTGTGAAAATAAAAAAAATGTTTGTAAAAGATCATTTTTGTGACTAAAAAGTAAAATGTTAATTTTTTCCTTCCACGTTGCTTCAGCTCCTGTGAAGCACCTGAAGGGTTAATAAACTTCTTGAATGTGGTTTTGAGTACCTTGAGGGGTGTAGTTTTTAGAATGGTGTCACTTTTGGGTATTTTCTGCTATATAGACCCCTCAAAGTGACTTCAAATATGAGGTGGTCCCGAAAAAAAATGGCTTTGTAAATTTTGTTGTAAAAATGAGAAATCGCTGGTCAACTTTTAACCCTTATAATTTCCTAACAAAAAAAAATGTTGCTTCCAAAATTGTGCTGATGTAAAGTAGACATGTGGGAAATGTTATTTCTTAACTATTTTGTGTGACATATTTCTCTGTTTTAAGGGAATAAAAATTCAAAGTTTGAAAATTGCAAAATTTTCAAAATTTTTGCCATATTTGCATTTTTTTCATAAATAAATGCAAGTTATATGGAAGAAATTTTACCACTATCATGAAGTACAATATGTCACGAGAAAACAATCTCAGAATCGCGAAGATCCGTTGAAGCGTTCCAGAGTTATAACCTCATAAAGAGACAGTGGTCAGAATTGTAAAAATTGGCCCGGTCATTAACGTGCAAACCACCCTTGGGGGTGAAGGGGTTAAAAAAAAAAAAACAACTTTGGGTTTGTCTCACCATTTTCTGAGACCTGTAACATTTTAATTTTTTAGCCAACAGAGCTGTGTGATGGCTTAATTTTTTGCAGGGTGAGATGACGTTTATACTAGTATTTTGGGATAAATGTGACTTTTTGATCACCTGTTTCAGCCTTTTTTGTGGAATTGCAATTGAAATTAGTTTTTGGGGGGTTGAGGGATCAATTTCTTGTCTATACATGTAACATTTTTGGATTCATTAAATATTGAGGAGTTTTTTTTGCAAAAAACATCTACTATTGTTCCTTCTACACTCCCTGGAAACACTTTTTTTTGCTTTTTTTCTTTGGGCTTACATGGAACCCATCCGAACGGTGCAAAACCAAAATTGTACCTAGTTCTGTCTGCTGCCATTGCAATATGCTGAACACCTGTCCAGTTAGAAAGTAACACAGAAGCCTTTGAAGTTGTTCCTTTCTAGGGAAGTTTTATGTTGCAGATGTTTCTGACATAGAAGTGTATATGTTAAGGCACTGTCACACTTAGCGATCGCACTAGCGATCACGACAACGACACAACCTGGCGAGATCTCTAGTGCGATCGCTATGTGGTCGCTAGTTAGCTTCCAAACACAAAGATCTCATCAGAGATCAGCGATCTGTATAACGACCTCTGCGGTCGTTGGGAAAACCTAGTCCCACCTGCGACGCTGGTACAGTCGTTCATAAAGGGTGTCACACTCAGCGATTCAGGCTCACCAGCGGGACACCAACGACCAAAAAACGGCTCAGAACGTTCATAAGCGATCAACGACAACTCAGCAGGGGCCACATCGCTGCTACGTGTCACACACAGCTAAGTCGCTAACGAGATCGCTGCTGCGTCATAAAATCGGTGACTCTTTAGCGATCTTGTTAGCGATCTCGCTTAGTGTGACAGTACCTTTAGTATATGGATGCTTGTGACCCCTCTGGGCATGTGTCAGAATAGTAGAAGACGCTGTGTGCAGGTTACAATAACTACAGAAATGGTCATGGTCTAGAGACTGATTTGACAGTAGTTCTATATGGCAGCTCAGCAGTTCATGCAATATGTTTATTCACTCAGACTGACTTGTCATATTTGGAGACCTAGGCTAAAGGCTTGTGATTGTATAAAATAAGGTGAGCTGTTACCCACCCTCCCGGCTCCAGTGCTACCTCTGCTGCCCCTCCAGTCTTTGTTTATTAGTTGCAGAACACATGTCACAACTATAATGCATATTGCTACTACCGTGAATCACTGTCCTTAGAGGTGCTGTCCATGTAGCCTGCACTGCCACTAAGCCCAGTGATTGACTGCAGCAGAGGCATTACTCCAAGACTACTGCAGCCAATCAATAAAGACCAGAGCAGTGTTTAGAACTGGACAGGGTAAATAACTGCTCTGTTTATTTCATAGACAACCCTTTTAAGTAATTTTATTTGTACAAGAGAAAATTCGACAAACCACATTTTTCTATTAAGTGGTTTTCCCATTTCATACATTTATGGCATGTCCGCATTCATCAATGGGACGGACATCCCTTTTGAGAGCTGGGTCCTGCCACCTTCTGGGGTCAGAGGAGAGGTGGTCCGAATTTCCATACACATAAATGAGACTTCCGGCCTGCTCTCCACTTACAGTCCATTCTCGAGAGAGACACAGGGACATTTGTGATATATTGTGGATATACCATAAGTATACAAGATGAGAGTACTTTTATAATGACAGATTTAGTTTCTGTGTTTTCTTTGTGCAGTTAGACATCACTTTCCTATATTGTGAGCAACTATAAAAAAGACTTGCACACTACGTCATACTGTACCATGACTTATGGTGGAGCAGTCGTCAGATATATTCATAAGGAAATCCTCCCATCATATAGATCCACCAGAAGGTTCAGACTGAATAATCAGAATGGAACCACAATATCTTATCTGCTCCACCTTCAGTTTTCTCCCCATTATCTGCTCCACCTTCAGTTTTCTCCCCATAGTCCTCCAGTCTTTTAGATATTGTAGTTTGTGCATTTCCCTTTTCTTGCTACAAAGTGTAAACCTTCAGTACCCGCTAAGCTTTTTTTATGAAAAATTAAGAAGAGATGTTTTTAATGTAAAGGCAGAGAACAACTTTGGAAGATTAGGAGCTGATTTGGCGTGACAGTACATGTAAAGCTCTGCTGAGATGTGACAGCCCTTTGAATCTTGTGGGCTTGGATTTCAGAGTTCAGTTGGCCTGGGATTAATTATCTGAGCTCTCTGGTTGCTTATGGAATTCCTTGAAACCTCACTGTTGGTGTATAAGGAAATGTTTATTGTCTTCCTGACGCTCACAAGCAGAAATGCGAGAAATGTGCATCACTTGGATTCTAGTCATGCCTGTATCTAATACAAGAACATTAATTTTCATGCTGTCCTGCTTGCTTCTGTTTATACATTTCCATTGGTACCAGGTACCATTGACTTTTTTTTTTGGCCATTTGACCCTTGTTAACATTTCCATGTGACCTACATTTGGTTTTGTTCAACCGAGTTTGAGCAAAATAAATCTTACTTGAGAGGTTGAGGGGTTTTTGTCAGTTTAGCAAAACACATTGAACCCTGTATTTGAAAGTTAAGGTATTGGTTAGAACTACAGTATCATGATGTCTTCATACATTATACTTGTCTTTTATGTAAATAGCCAGGACCTATTTCCACAAAATTCCTTTCTTTTTTCTTTGCAAATCACTGTACATACTTAAAGGGGTTTTAAGTATAACTACTAACACAGGGGCCTTCCAAGAGTCCCCCATTATTCTCAGGATCGGTGCGGGTCAGTGCGTTTGGCTCATAAATCCTCTGGAAAGGTGATCCATGTGTTTACAGAAAAAAAAAACTTTGTTGAGGCTGTACGGTAGATGTTTGGGATGTGAAATGAATGAGCAGTGGCAGAGTACTATTGAAAACTTGATCTTTCATGTTTCATTTTTTTGGTCGCTGTCTGGTGCTATTGCTGAAAGTGTATGCCAAATGAGAGATCTGCATCCCATCCCTTGAAGCCCAGACCATAGATCACAGCAGATAACGATCAGACTGTTTGTCCAGTGTCTTATTGTATGGCATTGTCATTTAAGACCACAGCCGTCACAGAAAACGATGAAGGACATTCAGGCAATGGTTGCTGAAATCCCTAATGTATGACCATATTTAATGTGGTCCTTTTAACTCATCTCTGTTTCTGTGAATGGGAAAAACTCATGTAGTAATATGAAGCCTATACAGACTTTATACTTTGCCTTGCTGCACTCATGTCCAGTGTTGGTAAAACTCAATAGGAACACAAGTACGGTAATTCTCTTGTCCTAGTAGATGGAGTGTATCAAACTGGAGTCCAAACCCTCAGCTGTGGGAAGATTTTTTCTGCCAGGAGTTTGCAATAGTTCTGCAGCAAAGCCAGCACGTGTTCAGTTTTATGTTCACCAAGGATTTCATCTCTGAGTATTAAAGGGATGAAATTTGTGATAAAAATCCAAGACAAACCCACAACATAATTTATTTGCGGATTTGAAAATTAATACTATGCCCAATTTTTTTTTTTCTGCCTATTTTTGTCTGCTACTTGTGGATCGGGTATTCGGGCAAATCCGCCATGTCTGTGCAAATTTATATTTTGGCTACTGTGTATAAAAGAGAATGTTCTTACATACTTTTTGTAAATGGAGATTTTACAAATGAGAAATAGAAACACAACATAGAAAATTGCATAACTTTACCCCAGAGTTAGGCAATTAATTTTTCAGAGGGGCCACATGAGACTGTAACTGTTGTGGAAGGCCGAACCAATATTCTGAAATCAATTCTGCTTAATATTAACATACAATTAATATAAAATAGTAATTTTAATATCACTTATTGTTGAGCAGAATAAAGTATGCTGACACCCCCCCTATAAACAGTACAAGCCCACACAGTCTATTATATACAGTATGATCCCTCACATAGCCCCTATATACAGTATGAGCCCTCACACAGCCTCCCTATATTCAATATGAGCCTTCACATAATCCCATATATACAGGCACATATCCCATACACATATATAGAAAACAAACAAAAAAAACGATGCATATTCATCTTGGTCCTGTTCCCCCGGTGCTCTGCTCCTGTCTTTGGTGCACTGCCTTTATGCATAGCAGACACGATGTAGTGATATTATCTCGTCTACTGTCTGTCGCACACGCTGATTGGTGAAAGAAGGAGGAGATAGCAGTACTATCTGGACGCGGTTGGGGGAGGGTATGGCCCACGGGCCACTGTTTTCCACCCTTCAGCTGTTTCGGTCAACGGTCCATACTGGACCAGCCAGAGGGTCGGATGTGGCACGCAGGCTGCACTTTGCCCAGGTCTGTGCTACCCTATAGGAACTGTGTACTGGGTCCATGGATGAGGCAGTACTATGCTGAATTGCTACATTTACAAGTGGGAATGTTTCAACATTTTCTTGGCTGTAGATAATTCCTAGTCTTTGCTACAGGTCTTATTATTTATTTACTAGCTGCCATTTATTCTGTTTATGGAGCAGCAGCCACAAGCTGTCATGGTCTGACGGGGAACCTTACATACCGTAGTTGTTCTTGCTTTGCTTTAACGCTTTGAATATATTTATGTTCAAAACCGCCCCAGACATTGGTTTGCTGTGGCTCACGGATCCTGGCATTACACAAATTCTCTCCAAATGGACACTGACCATTACTGCTTACAAAATAAAAAAAATTCCACTTGAACTGTTGAATTGGCCAAGAGACCAGAGAATGCTGGGGATAAAGTCCACACTCTGTTGGAGTTGTGCTGCTGATTAGGGAGTAGGTGTTAGGGCACTTCCAGCATTGACTTGGTGCACATTTTTCATCTGCAGCCTCCCACCGTTTGGGGGCTCTGGAAGGGCATGTGCTCCGGTAGTGATGCACAGCTGCTCCTCGATTGCACCACACGTGGATAACCTATATATGATGCTGTGACTGGTTCATATAGTGAAATGTAACTGCGTTCCTAGAAGTTCTTCTGATTGCTGATTGAGCTTCATGTGCCCCTGATTTATAAACCTTGCTGGGCCATGATGTGTGACAATTTCACAATTCTGAATTGACTGTGTTCTATATCCTATTCATATAGTACATATCATTTTTTTTAAACCACATTTTCTGTCTGCCTGCCTTTACGATATCGGTGTCTCCTGTTGCCTACATGTATTTTACCACAGTGGAAAATAAAATGCAAAGGTGTCCTATGAATCCACAGTATTTGCCTACATGCTTGGTTGATGACCGTTTGCGTTCCGTAGGCATTTCTCTAGTGCCCTTATCTATGAATGGTTGAATGTCTTTATAAAGTGTGGCTATCAGAAGCACCTTTCTCATTCAGCGCAACTAGTGGTGTGCAAAGAATACTTTCAAAAATAGCAGTGTTAATAGTTAATTTTTGTCAATAAAATGAATAGGTGAATGAGCAAATGAGAAATCTATATCAGATCATTTGGTGTGACCATACTTTGCTTTCAAAACAGCACCAATATTTCAAGGTATACTTGGCACTTGCACACGATTTTTGAAGGTAATCTACAGGAAGGTTGTTCCAAACATCTTGGAGAACTAACCACAGATATTCTATGGATCTCACTGGTGCAAATCCTTCTGTCTCTTTATGTAATCCTAGACAGACTCGATGTTGAGATCAGGGTTCTGTGGGGGCCATATTATCACTACCAGGACTCTTTGCTCTTTTTTAGGTCCCCTTCACACTTTTGTGTTTCCGATACATGTGGTCCTTTTTCACATGTACTGGAGACATGTACACACGCACACCCATTATAATCTATGGGTCTGCCCTCTGGGATGTATATGACCTATTAATATAGGCATACAGGTAATAGAAATGTTACACTAGTCCTTCCTGTATGCCTCATATTAGCGGTTGTTGTTGTTTAGAAATCTTATATTCTTTCCATTTGCTAATGATTTCTTCCATGCTCCAGGGTGTACAATGCTTGGAAGTAATCCCTGCCTTCTGTCTTCATTATAATACTACCCTCTCCTATACACATCAGTTCTGGCGCCAGATTCCCACGACTGCGCCCTGCACTCCCTCCACAATACGTACCTTTTCCTCCCTTCTATGGGCACTGCATTCAGGGATCATATCAATGACTATGCAGGGAGGAAGTGGGGAGAGCACCTTCTCGTCGAGCATGTCTGAGGTCAATGGCGCAGATGTCACCTGCGCAGAAGATCTCTAAGGGGCGAATGGTGCCTGGATGAAATCATTAGCATAAGGAACGAATATAAGATTTCTCAACTACAAGACCGCTAATATGAAGCATACAGGTAGGACTAGTTTAACATTTCTGTTACCTGTATGCCCATATTAACAGGTCATATACGTCCCGGGGGTGACAGATTACCTTTAACCCCTTAATGACCACCAATACATCTTTTTTCTGACCTGCGAGATGAGAGAATAACATCCTCCGACAGGTGACAATCCAGCAGCAACCAGCTGTACAGTGTGGCTGACAACTTGCTGCATCAGCCACGATCGGTGTTGGAAACCGACCATGACCGTTTATTCCCTTAGATGCTGTTGTCAATAGTGACTACAACATCTAAATGGTTAACAGAGCGTGGGAGCACCCTCTTCAACCCCATTGGCACCCTGAGATCTTGATCATGTAGTCCTAATGTTTGTCATGGCAGTTCATGGCCAAATAATGGCCTTAAAGTCTGCCAGCTATAGTGGCCTGTTCAGAGTTTAGCAACATTTAGGTGGTAAATATACATTTTTTTTTCATTCCTGTCAAGCCACTTTGCATTAATTCCTGAAAAGCACCTGAAGGGTTAATAAACTACAAAAATGAAATTTTGAATACATTGAAGGGTGTGGTTTTTAAAATGGTATCACTTTTGGGGGGTTCCAATATATAGGACCCCCAAAGTCACTTCCCAACTGAACAGGTCCCTAAAAAAATGTTTTGTAAATTTTCTTGAAAAAATTAAAAATGATTGCTACATTATTAAACCTTCTAAAACGCTAACAAAATAAAAAAAACATTTTACAAATGGTGCTGATGTAAAGCAGACATGAGGGAAATGTAATTTATTAATGGTTGTGTGGTGAGACTATCTGGATTAACTCCTTAACCCCCGGAGCTTTTTTTCGGTTTTGCATTTTCATTTTTCGCTCCCCTTCTTTCCAGAGCCATAACTTTTTTATTTTTTCGTCAATATGGTCATGTGATGGCTTATTTTTTTGCGGGACGAGTTGTACTTTTGAACAACACCGTTGGTTTTACCATGTAGTGTACTCGAAAACGGGGAAAAAATTCCAAGTGCGGTGAAATTGCAAAAAAATATAATCTCACACTTGTTTTTTGTTTGACTTTTTTGCTAGGTTCACTAAATGCTAAAGCTGACCTGCTATTATGATTCTCCAGGTCATTACGAGTTCATAGACACCAAACATGTCTAGGTTCTCTTATATCTGTGGTGAAAAAAAATTCCACAGTTTGCTAAAAATAAAAAATTGTGCCATTTTCCGAGACCCGTAGCGTCTCCATTTTTCGTGATCTGGGGCCGGGTGTGGTCTTATTTTGCGTGCCGAGCGGACATTTTTAAGGATACCATTTATGCGCAGATCCATTCTTTTGATTGCCCATTATTGCATTTTAATGCAATGTCGTAGCGACCAAAAAAACGTAATTCTGGCGGTTTTATTTTTTTTCTCGTTACGCCGTTTAGCGATCGGGTTAATCCTTTTTTTTATTGATATATCGGGCAATTCTGAACGCGGCGATACCAAATATGTGTGTATGTGATTTTTTTTTTTTTATTGTTTTATTTTGATTGGGGCGAAAGGGGGGTGATTTAAACTTTTGTTTTTTTATTTCTTTTTAATTTTTAAGCTTTTATCTTTTACTTTTGGCATGCTTCAATAGCCTCCATAGGAGGCTAAAAGCATGCACAACTCGATCGGCTCTGCTACATATGGGCGATGAGCAGATCACCCATATGCGCCAACCACCGGGCGGCGCTCACAGCAATGTGCCGGCAACAGCTATAGAGGTCTCTATGAGACCTCTGGTTGTCAAGGCAACGCGTCGCCGACCCCCGATCATGTGACGGGGGTCGGCGATGTGCTCATTTCCGGCCCGGCGGCCGGAAGCGCTAGTTAAATGCCCACTGTCAGCTTTGACAGCGGGATTTAACTAGTTAATAGGTGCGAGCAGATCGCGATTCCGCTTGCACCTTTTGCGGGCACATGTCAGCTGTTTATAACAGCTGACATGTCGCGGCTTTGAGGTGGGCTCACCGCCGGAGCCCACCTCAAAGCGGGGGATACTGCCAGCTGACGTACTATTCCGTCAATTGGCAGTAAGGGGTTAAAGGGATGATCATTCAAAGTTTGAAAATTGCTAATTTTTAAAAATTGTCAAATTTCTGATAATTTTTCTAACAAAATGTAAAGCATATCATATTAAATTTACAATTATCACAAAGTATAATGTGTCACGAAAAAAAACAATCTCAAATTCAATGGGATATGTTGAAGCATTCCAAAGTTATTACTACATAAAGTGACAGATGTCAGATTTTAAAAAATTGTCCCGGTCACTAAGGGGTTAAAGATGAGTAAAGAAAGTGATAGATATAAGGTAAATAGATTGATAACTAGATATCTGTGAGATATTTAATTAGTGCCTTGCATGTGTAGCTTATTTTACATGTATTAACCTAGTAATAGAAAAAAAAATGGGTGGGTTCCCCTTTCATTTTTGGTAACCAGCAAAAGTAAAGCAGACAGCTGTGAGCTGTTATCAGGTTGGGTAGGTTCCTTGTTATTGGGCCCTTCGTAGCCTAAAAATACCAGCCCGCAGCCGCCCCAGAAGTTACACATTACAATAGATGCCCCAGATCTTCTGCTTCGCTCTTCTCTATTGCAATGGTGCATTGGCAATCGGGATAATGGGACTTTGGGATTGATGTCAGCTGTGAATTGTCCAAAAACACAGTTGGCATCGAGGCCTGGTGTTTGTAATGGAGAGGTGTCTATTACTCACCACCCAGTAATGGAAAAAAAAAACAAATTGCACATTAGTATTTTCTATTCCAGTACATGGCACACACATACACAAGGACGGCCAACAGAAAACCACACGCATAGTAATAACGAACCGTCTCATGCTTACGATTTTTAAGTGGACATGTTAAGTGGGCCTAATGCTGAGGAATTCTTAATCACATTGGCTAAAAATTTATTCTGTAGGACAGTGACTCTAAATAACCAATCAGATGTCTTTTTAACGGCATTGCATGATGGATGAGTATCTGCCTGTATTTCTCAGCATTGAGGACACCATTATTCTTGATCAAATCCCAAACTTGCAAGGACCCCTCCACCATGCTTCACTGTTACCTGCCGACATTCATTATTGTGTTGCTGTCCAGCCATTCTTGAACAAACTGCCTTCTGTTACAGCCAAATATTTTACTTTTTGACTGCTGTATGGAGCACTTGCTGCCATTTGTCTGCACCAGACTTACTATGTTTTCATGCGTAGCTGAGTCACTTTGCCTTGTTTCCATGTCAAAGGTATGATTTTTGGCTGTAATTTTTACATGAAAGCTACTTTTGGCAAGATTTCTCCAACTAGTAAATATATGGGTGTAACTGGGTCCCACTGGGTGCTGTAGGTTCTGAGCTGATGGCACAGCTTGATATCTGCCGTTTTCGAAGGGAAGTAAGCAGGATATGTCTATCATCTGGCTTCTGCTGCACAAAGTTTCCTTGGCTGACCACGGCGTCTATGATGGTCAACATTGCCAATTTCTTGGTGTTCTCAATGCTGAAAAATACAAGCAGATACTTATCGATCCTGCAATACCTTTAAGGAGGCATCTGATTGGCTCCACATTATTTCTGGAGCAGGATAATGACGCCAAACACACAGCTAAAATCTTAAAGAACAATCTTCACCGTAAAGAAGAATAGTGAGTCCTAGCAGTGATGATATGGTCCCCACTGAGCCCCGATCTCAACATCATCCAACCTGCCTTGAATTACACGAATATACTGAAGGATTTGCGCAAACCTGTATCTACTGAAGATCTGTGGTTGGTTCTCGAAGATATTTGGAATAACCTCCCTGACAGTTCCTTCAAAAACCGTGTGCAAATCTACTTAAAATTGACGCTTTCTTGCTGTTTTGAAAGCGAGGCTGCACGTCAGTTTGATTTGGATTAGATTTGTTTTGTTCATCACTTTAGCGTTTTAATCGATAAAATAAACTATAACATTCTATTTTTGAAAGCCTCTTACATCATTTTGGCAGCCGCAAACCTTTTGCACAGTCCCGTATGTGGTGCCATGCTTTACCAGGTATCCCAACCATTTTGCATCATTGGTAAACTATTCTCCCTGACAACCAAATGAATATGGGTTCTATTAAATCACCCCAAAAATAGGCTCACTGTATAAACCACCAGCGTTAGTGGCTCTTGCATCCTGCGTGGGACAGAATTGCGACATTGCTGTACACACTGAGGATAGAATATCCTAAGTGTTCCAAGCTTCTGACACTAAAGCCATCCATGTGTGCCACCATTGCCTCATTCCTAGCTTCATACAAGATGCCACTGTAGACCTAAAATAGCCCATGCAGAATAATGAGCTTTTGTTACACATTGTGACCTTCCCTAGCTCAGATTTTTACACAAAGTTATTCTCCACTGATGGCACAGTGTTATTTTATTCTATACAAACGGAATATGCCATACCACATTCTATAACATCATTTGGATCCAAATGTCATAATATACAGTTTATCTTCTCTGTTTCTAGTATTGGCAGACTGCACCCCTCCGTCACACATACAACCCTGGCATTACATGCGCTTGTTCGGGCCTGGCAGTGCCAGGCCTCGTTTATACTTGTGCTGCCGGTTGCCATCGAACCTTAGGAGCAGTATTCAGAATGGGATTTCTGGCCCTGGCTGCTGACTATAATGTGCTGTCCTAACGTGTAGAGTAGAGCCATAACATGTGCCAGAGTCAGCTGCCTTGCAGGAGCCTCTGCTCTGTGCTGTAAGGAACCAGCGAGTATGGTGCTCTGGGGATGCAAGAATTTATGATTCATTGCGCACAAGAAATAGGCCCTACCGCTGAAATTTCTAAATAATTTGTTGGAGCAACCTGTTCAGTGAAATTTGAGTAATTCTGAGAAACATTGAGTCTGAAATGTTTGAAGCACGTGGGGGGTTGGGAGGAAGATGATGGAACAATTCACATCTGTATTGGAGGTGCCGTCACAGATTCCATCACATTTGACACAGCAATTTTTTTTTTTCCCCAGCAAAGTGACCGACATCTTTTTAGAACCAAGTGGACCATACTATAAAGTCAGTTGGGTGCAGTTAGTGTTTGTTGGTCTGTTTGGCCAGTCTCAGCAGACTGTGTAGTGTAGAAAACAACTTTTTGACAAACAGGATGGTAACCCCCCTCCTTTCCAGGGTATGGTGGAACAAAAAGTTGTCTCATTGGGAACGCAAATGTTTACTAAAATAAACATGCCAGGAAAGCTGACAGGTCCTCTTTACCTAAACTACATGTAGCTTTCTAAAAGGGGTTGTGCACTACTCTGACAACCCTTCTGAATCACTATATTTCCCCTCAGTAAAATAATAACACCTAAACTCGCCTTCAGTGCCGTTCCAGCAGTGTCGTCACTGGCTTTCCCCGCAACCCCTGCTGCCAATCAGCGTGGGCTTCACGCTCCACTCCTTTGGACAAATCAAAACCTCCGGAGCAAGTGAGATCTATGGCTACCTGCTCACTTCCTCCAGATGTCATTAATATCCATAGAAGGGGAGAGTGAACTTAGTGCTTATTGGCCCCAGCGATTGTGTGACATCGCAATGTCACACGATCCCTGGGTGAGACAGTGCCAACTCTGCGGGAGTGGCATTGGAGGTCAGTATAGGTGTTACTATTGTACTAGGGGGGAAACATAGGGATTCAGAAATGGTTGTTTGAGTAGAGCACAGCCCCTTAATGCCAGCGTTATTTGTAATGTTAGGTTCGGCAAAGAGCGAGTGGCATTCAATGCATCTGTAATGGTTTGTCTCTGCTGATGGTGTTAGAGAGGTAGAAAGATGTTGTGGACCTACTTAAATTTCCATTATGTATACTGCAGCTGTAGCATTTAAAGGGGTTGTTTAATGTTGAAAAATGAATGAAATTACAAAGTGCTTGTAATAGTAAGCAAGCTTGCAATTTGCCTTTACATGGTGGGCCATGTATATGGATACACCTAAATAAAATAGGAATGGTTGGTGATATCAACTTCCTGTTTGTGCCACATTAGTATATGGGAGGGGGAAAACTTTTCAAGATGGGTGGTGACCATGGCGGCCATTTTGAAGTTGGCCATTTTGGATCCAACTTTATTTTTTCCAATGTGAAGAAGGTCATATGACACATCAAACTTTTTGAGAATTTCACAAGAAAAACAATGGTGTGCTTGGTTTTAACGTAACGTTATTCTTTCATGAGTTATTTACAAGTTTCTCCTTGTTTACAGCCATTGACATGTCAGAGGTGAACACGTGAGGAGTGGATAAAAATTGTGTTGATGTCTGGTGAACGCAGTACCCGGGTCATTGCAGCAGATTTCAATGCAAGACACCCTACGCAAGAAAACTGTCACCATTCCCATTTTATTTAGGTATATCCATATAAATGGCCCACCCAAAAAAGTGTGCCTCATCACTGAACATAATGTTCTGTATAAACTGAGGGTCCTGTTCCAATTTTTGTTTTGCCCATTCTGCAAATTCTGTACAAAAAATTTGAACAGAATGCACTTAGAAACTGACCTGTGTAAATCTGCAGCGTGTCCATTTATACGCATTTTTTCACTATTCATTGTGAAGGTTGAAATCTGCTCCAAATTGGTAGCAAAAATCACATCAAATCCTCATGTAAATGCAGATTTTGCTGCTCATTGGTTGCAGATTTTACCATGTATTTGTGGCAAACTCTCTTGCTGATTTTATTTATTTTTTTTTTGCTTTGTACTATTTTGCTGTACTTTTTTGGGCAGATTTTACAAGTGGTAAATGTCTTGAGGATTTTGCATACGAGTTTGTAGGCAGAAAAATCTGCAGCTTTAATCAACCTGCAATGTGCCACATGCAGATTATGATGCAATTTTTGATGTGGCTATGAAGCAGATGCACAAGCTAATTCCACAGCAGAAACTTCTTGGCCAAAATGAATTTTATTTCTCTTTGGTAGAGGTAGGATCACTCAGTGGGGTGTTTTCTAGTTCTGTGACATGGACATGTATGTGCTGTATACACAATCACACAAGCATGTCTTGCTTGGAGCCAGGGTGGATAAAAATCAATGATTTTTTATAAAAAAATTAAAAAAAACAGATTTTTTTTGATTTAAATCGGATTTTTTTGATTTAAATCGGATTTTTTTTTATTTAAATCGGATTTTTTTCAATAAACTGCTTTTTGAGGAAAATATTTTACCATCCAAAGGTTCTTCCATCATGAGATAAAGCTGAGTTGTTTAACTCAGTAGAATAAAGGCTGTATATGTGTAACATTCACAATGCCATGCTCTTCCAGAGGTTTCTGTAGGATTAGTGGGCAGTTTCTCTCCTATATTATCACAGACGCTCACTTTACTTACACAGTTCTCAAAACTGAATTTGACTCCGCAGAGGTCCCAGCCTCTTCTTCACGGCAAAAATGTTACAACATGAACAGAGTTGAGAAAAAGACCTTAATCCTATTGTTCTACAAACCTATATGAATACAGAATCAACCCCTTCAGTGCCAAGTCCAAGAAGTTAGACAATATGTTTCTGATTGTTTGGAGTGGAATAGATCTGCACAACACAAGATGAATGTGAATCTTAAGTGTGAGGAGGAGGAAGGGCAAGCAGACAAGAAAATTAAAGTGAAACTTTGAGCACAATACTGCAGCATAGCCACAGACAGACAAGTCTGGATCTGTTTGTGTGTATGATCTGAGGTTTATTACATTCTTTCCTTATAATGGCAGCAGGCCGTAAAAGAGACCCAGTTTGGGAATATTTTAATGAAGCTCCTTCGCCTATCGGTAAGGCAGGCATGCGTGCAAAATGCAAACGATGCAACAAAGAGATGCAAGGCCTGGTGGCGCGAATGAGGCAACATCATGAGAAGTGCGGTGATGAAGATGACCAAAGAAACACTTCTGAACAGGCAGGATCTTCAGGTTGGTAAACATTTTTTTTGAATCCTATTTCTAAAGACTGAACTGTCATGTGTGAGAAAAATTATATTTCTTATTATTACTGCATGTTACTGTCATTTGGTACAGTTATGAAGAAAAACAAATATTCCTTTTGGGGCAGTGCTGTGTTGTGTACAATAAGCAGAAATTGTGTAAACAATAAAATAACAGCATTGACTTTTTTTGTTTAGGGGAATTCATGGATTCTGGAAACTATCCACCTCCAAGATCACCATCATCCTGTTCTACAGTTTCAGAGTTATCCATCCAGGATAGTGCTTCGTTAGCAGCAGCATCATCATCAGACACCCACAGCCACATATCACCATCACCCAAAAGGAAGAAAAAACCTTTACCTCCTGGAACCACCATAGATAGGTTTGTGATAAGAACTAGCAGATTAGAAAAAGAGTTGATTGATGAAAAAATTGCCCAGTTTATTTATGCAACGAACTCTTCTTTCCGTCTGACTGAGAACCCACATTTCATTAATATGGTTCAGTCACTGAGACCAGGATACAGTCTACCCAGCAGAGCTGATGTTGCAGGGAAACTGCTGGATCAAGTGTATGACAGAGAAATGGAGCAATGTGCAACAGCTCTGGAGGGTAAAATTGTTAACCTAAGTATTGATGGGTGGAGTAATGTCCACAATGATCCTATTGTATGTGCTTGTATAACAACAGAAGAAGGTAAAGTCTTCCTTGCACAAACAACTGATATGTCAGGAAATGCACACACAGCAGAATACTTACAAGAAGTGGCAGTAAAAGCTATAACAACATGTGAACAAAAATTCAAATGTCTAGTACGCAGTTTGGTCACTGACAATGCTGCAAACGTATCCAAGATGAGAAGAAATTTAGAAGAGCAGGGAGGGAATACAAAGCTAATAATAACATATGGTTGCAGTGCTCATTTGCTGCACCTCTTAGCCAAAGACTTAAGTGTTCCAGAAATAAAGGCTAATGTTGTTGAAATTGCTAAATACTTCCGTAATAATCATTTTGCTGCAGCAGCTCTGAAAAGGATGGGTGGAACCAAGCTAACGCTCCCACAAGATGTTAAATGGAACTCTGTGGTGGACTGTTTTGAGCAGTATATCAAAAAACTGGCCTATTCTGATGACACTTTGTGAAGAAAATCGAGATAAAATAGATGGCTCTGTCACGGCCAAAATCCTCAACATTGGGCTTAAGAGAAATGTTGAACATATGCTGAGCTTCCTGAAACACATCTC
Organism: Oophaga sylvatica; assembly: GCA_033576555.1. Classification (NCBI taxonomy): domain Eukaryota; kingdom Metazoa; phylum Chordata; class Amphibia; order Anura; family Dendrobatidae; genus Oophaga; species Oophaga sylvatica. The sequence continues at coordinate 52,298,775 of JARQOD010000007.1, read as the reverse complement.
TCAAGCTTTAAACAAAATACAGAAAAATAGCTGTTTTATTGCGGATGCTGTTGAAATTTGGAAGGAACTGAGTGAACACTTAAAAACAGAACTACACATGGACAGAATTAAATTACAAGCAGTAAACAAACGAATGGGACAAGCACTGACTCCAGCTCATTTTTTGGCAAATATTGTCAATATCCAATATCAGGGTCAAAACATAAGTGCTGAGGAAGAGGAGTTAGCTATGACATGGGTATCCAGCAATCATCCATCTTTAATGCCAACTATAATAAACTTCAGAGCTAAGGGGAACCATTCAAGAAATATATGTTTGCTGAAGATATTTTAAGGAAGGTCACACCAGTAAACTGGTGGAAGTCACTTAAGCGCTTGGATTTAGAGACTGTTCAAGTAATGATTTCACTTTTAACAGCAGTAGCTTCTTCTGCAGGCGTTGAAAGAATATTCTCTTCCTTTGGACTCATTCATTCTAAATTGAGAAATCGGTTGGGACCCAATAAAGCACTAAAGCTTGTTTTTCTTTTCCAGATTATGAATAGGAACAAAGAAGAAGATGATGATGAAGATGATGACGAGTGAGCTACAGAGGACAGCAGGGACAGTAGTATTTAAGTTTTTCATGTGTCGGCTGGGCTGACAGTCTAAGTTTCTTAAAATATATATATATTTTGTTTAGCCAAATTAGTTAACAAACATGGATGTTTGTTTAAGCAAATAACTTATGCTGTAATGTTGTTATTGTTTCCGTTGAATAAATCTATTTAAATTGTTATTAAGGTCAGGATTATTTTTCTCCTTCCTAAGTACAACAGAACAGTGGTGTCCAAATATAAATGATTAACCCATTAAACTGGGGAGAAAAAAGTAATATAAAAAGTGATTCTAAAAATCTTCATCTACTTGCATGTTAAAGTAGCAAGAACTAGTTTAGGTAGAAACTTTGATTTAAATCACTGATTTACATCAAGCCTTACTGACTAGTGATTTAAATCGTGATTTAAATCGTGATTTAAATCAGTTTGATTTAAATCAAATCCACCCTGCTTGGAGCACAGTTTGTAGAGACCCGACAGGTGCAGTTTTTTTTCCGTTGAAATCCACATATGGCATTATAAACATTTCATAATGTTACAAGCGGTGCGCACCCTGGACTTCAGCAAAACATCTGCCACTATTTTGAAAAATGCAATATTGACTTGTGTAAATGTGTTGCATGTTTAAAGTTCAGGTCTGGCAGAAGGCCGTGTTCCTACATGCGGTCCTGACCTTTCATTATATAAAACACTGTGACGTAACGCTTCTCTGAATTCTAGGGCATAATTAGTATTTAATGTGTTTACAGCATTTCTGATTACATTTTAACAGATTTGGTATTTACTTTAGGTTTTGTTTGTTTTTGTTTTCTGCAGTTTTATTATACACCGTGTGCTAATATTAGAGTTCTTGTAAAAAAAAGTGTCATACAGTCCAGTGTGTAGAGTTACAAAACTTGGAATATCTATCTCCAAGGAGTATTTTATATCTACCATGCCAGAGTAAAAACAGACTCCATGACCAACACTAGTGAAAGTTTGATCCAAAACACTGATGAACAACAACTGTCTGTGTATTTATGTATGAGGCCGGGGTCAGACGCGAGAGAAACTCACACATCAATACCCGGCACTGCCGCCGGCACTCGGGACCGGAGCGTTCAATAATAGGACCAGACACTGGAATGTGGCCTTAGACAAAATTAGCAAAATATTCTGGCTTCCAAATCTGACATCAACATTTTTTGAAAATGTTGACTATAATTTAATTTATGATCCATTGTAAGATATTTATGACTCCTGAAAGGAATGTGCATACATGACCACAGCCGGCAGTCGCTGGCCACTGACGGATATAAATTTCCTTTAATTGTGTATTTTAAGCTAAATTTCCTGTTAAAAACGAAAGCAAATTTTATCCTCCAAACAAATTTTGTACCATGATTTCATGTGATATTGGCAGCACCATGATCCTCAGCTGCAATTACATTGAGGGTCACACACTTTCTCCTGATTATCAAATTTAGTGTTTGCGCCAGATGCTCGTATATGAAGTGTTATAGAACTGCTTGAAGGCTATTGTGCGTGCTCAGGAGCCGTGATATAAACTTTTATGAAGCTGTGGATAGGTGACCAGAGCAGAAAAAGCTGCTGCACATGCTCAGGACTAAAAAGATCAGATCAAGCACATGCTCAGTGCGGGACGCAGAGGTGGCCAAAGCTATAAGGTTACTTTCCAACAATGAACTTTTGATGTGTTTTTGATGCTGTGGGAAAAAAAGCAGCATCTTATGGGATTTATATTAACCTCACGCCCACTGTGCTTTTATTTTACTCGGCGTAAACTGACCGGCGGCTTGTGTTTCACATCCGCAACATGTCAATTTCTCTTGCGGGTACGCTGAGTTTTACTTGTGGAGTTTCTCCGTAGACTTGCATTAGAGGCGTAAAATCCACAGGTCAAAAACGCACAGGGGTTTTAGTGTGTTTCCACGGCAGAAACGCCTGTAATCCGCACCTAAGTATATAAAGTATTGTCAAAATCAAAAACTGTATTTTGCGGTTTATGAGACGCACCCCAAATTTTGAGGAGAAAAATAGGAAAAAAACGTTTTTTTTTTTTTTAATAATAAAATGGTAGTGCTTATAATCCATGCGTTTTATTGCTTATCGGGGGTGATGGCGGGTTCCCAGGGTTGCTGCTGGCGGAGGCAGGAGTAGGGCGATGCTGTGGACCCCAGACTAGGAGAAAGGGGTGTTCAGATGTGTGACGTTGTGGGTGTACGGTGGTGCTAGGGCTCCGCCGACATTTTGTGAAAGCCTGGAGCCCCCACACTTCCATGGTTTACTTTGCGGTGGACTCCGGGAAAATGGCTGCCGGGGGCGGTTCTTGCACAGATGGAGATCTTGGCTCTGAGATCTCATCTCCCGAGATCTCCATCTGTGCGTGCGCTGCCCCAGGCAGCCATTTTCCTGGAGACCACCGCAATGTTAACAAAGGAAGTGCGGTGGTCCCGGGCTTTCACAAAATGTCGGCTGAGCCCCCCACCACCGAACACCCCCAATCCCAGCCTGCGGCAACGCGCTGCTCTTGCCAAGTCCAGCAACGACACTGGGACCCTACTCCACCGCTACCGGTAAGGTATATTCCAATTATAAGACACACCCACATTTTCCCCCCAAATTTGAGGGGAAAAAAAGTGCGTTTTATAATCCAAAAAATACGGTACCTGGAAATATCAAAACAAAGCCGCTGTATTTAAAGCACGAAACACGAGCAAGAGACAAAATAAACCCCCAAAAACCGCAAGTAACCTAAGGCTGTGGTTCCACGGTCCGGAACCACAGCGCTTTGGACGGAGCGGAAATTCCGTACCGCCCAAAGCCCCGCCCCCTTTTTGACGCGCGCTCTTTCCGGATGTGTTTCGGACACCTCCGGAACACATCCGGAATGATTGCAGGGCTGCATAGCCCTGTGTTATTTCCGTTGCGGCGACGCTGCGTCGCCACAACGGGCTAGGACATGCTGCGGTCTGAAAAGACGCGCCGCATGTCCGGATACGCAGGTCTTCCGCCTGCGTGTTTTACAGCATAGTGGAGACGGGATTTCTTGAAATCCCCTCCACTATGCTGTAACATCTGGACGCTGCGTTTTGACGCTGCGCCAACGCACAGCGTCAAACACGCAGCATTTCCTGAAGCATTCCGGATCGTGGAAACTCACCCTCATTGAAATAATAGGCGCAGAAATTGTGCAGAGTTAAAACTCAACAGACGCGCATAGTGGGAACATAGCATCAGCGTTTATGAAAATGAAAATCTACCTGGACAGACGCGGTGAGGAAGGGTACAAATCTCAAGAATAGTAGAATAATTGTAATTAATTACCATCTGTTTACATTCTCTGACATCTTATCTTGCATTACTGAGATGATAATTTTAACCCTAATTGTCCTGTTTTTTTTTTTTTTTTCTTCCTTTTTTCAGCTTCTTACAGTGCATGCATATTAGCTATTTCTAGGAATTCATGGGTCAATGCTGTAGAAATACAAAAAGATGTTTGCAAATTAAATCCCGACGACTCGTTTTAGAGGGTGTCCTTTCATTTGCCATACATGCTTTTGCCTTAAATTCTTCACATTTGTGGCTCCCCTCAGCCCTTTAGTTTTATCCTTTCCGATAATCTGGCTTTAATCGAGTGACACCTTGTTGCCGTTTCATTCCATATTCTGGTGTCTGCAAGGCAGCCCTGACTTCTCGTACTCTTTTTCAGCTAATTTAGCAGCTTTCACCCCATCACTTTGAAACAGGAATCCCTGAAGAAATTCCACTGGGAGTCTGTCCAAAGTTAGTGGGGAATGGCTGTGTGAATAGGGCTGTGTGTACTTGTGGTCCTAATGGACCGAGATTTCAGAATTGTGTGTAGCGAAACAATTCACGTACTGGTGTGGGTTTTTTTTTTTTTGTTTTCACACCTTATTAGTCATGTGCTTTGATGTATATGTTCTGTGCATAATACTGTATTTATTGGACACTTTGTTTAAAATGTTAGCGCATTTTACACCAGTTTAGCTCCCCTTAGGCGCAGTTCACACTGAGGATTTTCCTATGGCATATTAAACATTAATTTTACTAGAGAATTCATAGCAGAAATCTGCATCAGACACTTGGATTTCTGCTGTAGATCTGCATGAGAATGAGGGAAACTTCCCACTTCACTAAAAACTGGATCAAGAAATCTGCTACCTTTGTCACAGGACAACCATTGTAAATACAATTTTAAGAAGTCTCATGAACACAGTGTGAAAAAATATATGCATGGCAATTTATTGTAAGTATGTGCATGTCTCTTACAACTGGACATTTCTTTCCGGCAGTGGAATGTGGGCACACACCTGTCATTCTGTGGGGATAGTCTGTGGTTTTTCCGTGCTGAATCTGCAGGAATAAACATTCTCATTCTTTTAGCATTATTTGGCCATGGTGGCACAGACAAAAATTGTTGCAGATTTTGTAATGTATTTATTGTATCACAATAATAATATACCAGTGCACTTCATCTAGATCTTGATGGTTTGAAATACACCTTTTTTGTAAAACTAATTGGAGTCAGACCTAATTTATAGAGGACAAGTCTCTACAGTCTATATACATTATTGCTTTCTTATATTCTGTGTTCGTCCTGTTTTGGATCCATTTTAGCCAGTAGCTCTCAGATTATGCCACTGGCTCGCACTTAGAAGTGTCAGGGTTTGACACATTAGGTGCCACATTTTTTTTTCTTCTAATATCTATTTCTGACACCTCCTCAGGCCCCCATGATTCACACACAGTCAGTGACGAGCCCAGATATCGCTCTGTTTATATATAACTCTCATTGCCACCGTGATGATTGACTGCCTGTTTACAGATTGCACTGACCTGTATCGCCACAGCAGGAAGCTTTCAGAATGCCAACCCCACTCATCTGTGTGTGGAAACCAGTTGGTTAGATTTGTTTTTGCCTGACATTCCTCCTGCATTTATGCATTCCTGCCAGATTACTTGGTAATTCTGTGATATTCGAGAAAAACAGTATATCACTGAATTGACATTACTAGATCAACACCACATTCTTTTTATTTTCTTAGATTATATGATACTTATATGGAGTACTTTACCTTGAAAAGAAGTCACGCAGTACCACAGTATCCCAATGTGTCTGCCGATGGGATGTTGGAAAGTGATTGGGCATGTGGTTCACTGCAGTTCAGCTACTCCCACCTGTGCTGAATGCACACTTTGCGTTAGTGTGCCAGGCAACCAAAAAAAACGCACATTAACGTGTATGTTTTAGGTGCAGTTTAAATGTCGAGGCTTTGACGAAGATTTTGGTGCATATTTTTTTTCTGGAATTCACATGAAATGTAAACACAATCCTCCGCCCATGCAAGAAAATGGGGCATCTGCCACTATATTCCCGTGCAGCGGATACAAATCAAACTCAGATTCTTGCCACAAAGTAATGAGCAAATTTGCAGTGTTCAGATTGAATGAATTTTGGGCTAATTTTCATGCGGACCCATGATAGAAATCTTAACGATCACCCTCAAGTATGTGCTGTGGATCCTTTAGTAAAATACATGTTGGATTGTGTTTTTTATGGGGTAGTAGTCTGCTGCTTGGCCAAACTCTTCATAAATGCCATAGTTCATAATAATAATAAAAAAGCCTATGCTCGCCTCCGCCGTTCCAGCAATGGTGGCTGTGAATCTCCTGGCACTTGTATGATGGTATATCAGCGCTGCAGCAAATCAATGGGCTGAAATTCTCACACTTCCCTCCCACTAAACTCGAGGGAGGATTGAACGCTGTGGCCCATAATCTGCTACAGAGCTCGCTTGACTTAAAAATGTCACGCAATTATTGGGAGACCCGGCCCAGACATTGCAGGAATAGAGCCGCTGCAGTTTTTATTGTACGTGGATGATGACGGCATTTACGAAGGTGGTGCCC
>JARQOD010000007.1:52186213-52292142 GCA_033576555.1 Oophaga sylvatica | reverse complement strand
TCCTGTTTGTCCACATTAGTATATGGGGGGGAAAATTTTCAAGGGGTGTGACCATGGGGCCATTTTAAATTTTGGCCCCATTTGGACCAAAATTTATTTTTTCCAATGGAAAAGTCATAGACACATAAAATTTTTTTTGAAATTTCACAAGAAAAACTTTTTGGGGTTTTAACGTAATTATTCTTTCATGGTTTTTTACAAGTTTCTCCTTGTTTACACCATTGACATGTCAAGGAACCGTAGGAGGGAAAAAAAAATTGTGTTGATGTCTGTGAACGCAGTCCCGGGGTCATTGCACAATTCAATGCAAAACCCCCCAAAAAAAACTGTCCCTTTTCCCATTTTTTTTGGGATATCCAAAAAAATGGCCCCCCAAAAAAGGGGCCTCATCAAAACAAAATGTTTTTATAAACTGGGGGTCCTGTTCCTTTTTTTGTTTTGCCCATTTGCAAATTTGACAAAAATTTAACAAATGCATTTAAAAAACTGCCTTGTAAACTGCAGCGTGTATTTATACGCATTTTTTCACTATTCATTGTGAGGTTGAAATCTCCCAAATTGGGGAGAAAAAACACATCAAATCCTTTTAAATGCAGTTTTGCGCTTTTTGGTTAGATTTTACCATGTTTTGTGGCAAACTCTTTGCTGTTTTTTTTTTTTTTTTTGCTTTGTACTTTTTGCTTTTTTTTTTTTTGGGCGATTTTACAAGTGTAATTTTTTGATTTTTTGCATACAGTTTGGGGCAGAAAAATCTGCACTTTAATAACCCCGCATGTGCCCATGCGATTTAGAATTTTTTTATGGGCTAGAAGCAGATGCACAACTAATTCCACCGAAACTTCGGGCAAATGAATTTAAATTTTCTTTGGTAGGGTGGATCACCATGGGGTGTTTTCTAGTTCTGTACAGGGGCATGTATGTTTAACACAACACACAACATGTCTTGCTTGGGGCCAGGGTGATAAAAATCAATGTTTTTTTTTAAAAAAAAATTAAAAAAACATTTTTTTAAAAAATTTTTTTGATTTAAATCATTTTTTATTTAAATCATTTTTTTTTTTTTTTAAAAAGGGATTTTTTTTCAATAACTCTTTTGGAGGAAAATTTTTTACCATCCAAAGGTTCTTCCATCATGAAAAAAGCGAGTTTTTTTAACTCGTAGAATAAAAGGCGTATAGGTAAATTCACAATGCCAGCTTTCCGGGGTTTCTGTAGATTAGTGGGCAGTTTTTTCCCCTATATATCACAGACGTCACTTTACTTACACATTCTCAAAACTGAATTTCCCTCCGCAGAGGTCCCACCTTCTTCCCGGCAAAAATGTTACAACATGAACAGAGTTAGAAAAAGACCTTAATCCATTGTTCTACAAACCTATATAATACAGAATCAACCCCTTCATGCCAAGTCCAAGAAGTTGACAATATGTTTCTGATTGTTTGGATGGAATAATTGCCAACACAAATGAATTGAATCTTAATTGAGGGAGGAAGGGAACAACAAAAATTAAAGTGAAACTTTGAGCACAATACTGCAGCTAGCCACAGACGACAAGTCTGGATCGTTTGTGTGTATGATCTAGGTTTAAATTTCATTCTTTCCTTATAAGGCAGCAGGCCGAAAAGAGACCCATTTGGAATATTTTAAAAGAAGCTCCTTCGCCTATCGGAAGGCAGGCACGTCAAAATGCAAACATGCAACAAAGAGATGCAAGCCTGGGGGCGCGAATAGGCAACATCAGAGAAGTGCGGTGAGAAGATACCAAAAAACACTTCTGAACAGGCAGGATCTTCATTGGTAAACATTTTTTTTTGAATCCTATTTCTAAAGACTGAACTGTCCCTGTGGGGAAAAAATTATATTTCTTATTATTACTGCATGTTACTGTCATTTGGTACAGTTATAAGAAAAACAAATATTCCTTTTGGGGCTTGGGGGTGTACAATAACAAAATTTGTAAACAATAAAATAACAGCATTGACTTTTTTTGTTTAGGGGAATTCATGGATTCTGGAAAATATCCACCTCCAAGATCACCATCACCTTTCTACATTTCAGATTATCCAATCCAGGAAAAGTGCTTCGTTAGCACAGCATCATCATCAACACCCACACCACATATCACCATCACCCAAAAGGAAAAAAAACCTTTACCCCTGAACCACCATAGAAGTTTGTATAAGAACTAGCAATTAGAAAAAGAGTTGATTGAGAAAAAATTGCCCATTTATTTATGCAACAACCTTCTTTTCCGTCTGACTGAGAACCCACATTTCATTAATATGGGTTTAGTCACTGGGAAACCCGGGATACATCTAAACCCCGCAAGCAAAGTTCAGGAAACGCTGGATCAAGGTAAACAGGAAATGGAGCAATGTGCAACAGCTTGGAGGGTAAAATTTGAACCAGTATTGATGGGTGGATAATGTCCCAAAATCCTATTTGTATTGCTTGTATAACAACGAAAAGGAAATCTTCCTTGCAAAAAAAACTGATATGTAGGAAATGCACACACAGCAAATACTTACAAAAGTGGCAGTAAAAGCTAAAAAACAACATGTGACAAAAATTCAAATGTCTAGTACGCATTTGGTCACTGACAATGCTGCAAACGTATCCAAGATGAGAAGAAATTTAAGAAGAGCAGGGGGGGAATACAAAGCTAAATAAAAACATATTTGCAGTGCTCATTTGCTGCACCTCTTCCCAAAGACTTAAGTGTTCCAGAAAAAAGCATGTTGTTGAAAATGCTAAATACTCCGTAATAATCATTTTGCGCAGCAGCTCTGAAAAGGATGGTGGAACCAAGCTAACGCTCCCACAAAGATGTTAAATGGAACTCTGTGGTGGACTGTTTTGAGCAGTATATCAAAAACTGGCCTATTCTGATACACTTTGTGAAGAAAATCGAGAAAAATAGATGGCTCTGTCACGGCCAAAATCCTCAACATTGGGCTTAAAGAAATGTTGAACATATGCTGAGCTTCCTGAAACACATCTCTCAAGCTTTAAACAAAATACAGAAAAATAGCTGTTTTATTGCGGATGCTTTGAAATTTGGAAGGAACTGAGTGAACACTTAAAAACAGAACTACACATGGACAGAATTAATTACAAGCAGTAAAAAAACGAATGGGACAACACTGACTCCAGCTCATTTTTTGGCAAATATTCATATCCAATATCAGGGTCAAAACAAGTGCTGAGGAAGAGGAGTTAGCTATGACCATGGGTATCCAGCAATCATCCATCTTTAATGCCAACAATAATAAACTTCAGAGCTAAGGGGGAACCATTCAAGAAAATATGTTTGCTGAAGATATTTTAAGGAAGGTCACACCGTAAACTGGTGGAAGTCACTTAAGCGCTTGGATTTAGAGACTGTTCAAGTAATGATTTCACTTTTAACAGCAGTAGCTTCTTCTGCAGGCGTTGAAAGAATATTCTCTTCCTTTGGACTCATTCATTCTAAATTGAGAAATCGGTTGGGACCCAATAAAGCACTAAAGCTTGTTTTTCTTTCCAGTTTAAATAATAGGAACAAAGAGAAGATGATGATGAAGATGATGACGAGTGAGCTACAGAGGACAGCAGGGACAGTAGTATTTAAGTTTTTCATGTGTCGGCTGGGCTGACAGTCTAAGTTTCTTAAAATATATATATATTTTGTTTTAGCCAAATTAGTTAACAAACATGGATTTTGTTTTAAGCAAATAAACTTATGCTGTAATGTTGTTATTGTTTCCGTTGAATAAATCTATTTAAATTGTTATTAAGGTCAGGATTAATTTTTCTCCTTCCTAAGTACAACAGAACAGTGGTGTCCAAATATAAATGTTTTAACCCATTAAACTGGGGAGAAAAAAGTAATATAAAAAGTGATTCCTTAAAAATCTTCATCACTTGCATGTTAAAGTAGCAAAGAACTAGTTTAGGTAGAAACTTTGATTTAAATCACTGATTTACATCAAGCCTTACTGACTAGTGATTTAAATCGTGATTTAAATCGTGATTTAAATCAGTTTGATTTAAATCAAATCCACCCTGCTTGGAGCACAGTTTGTAGAGACCCGACAGGTGCAGTTTTTTTTCCGTTGAAATCCACATATGGCATTATAAACATTTCATAATGTTACAAACGGTGCACACCCTGGACTTCAGCAAAACATCTGCCACTATTTTGAAAAATGCAATATTGACTTGTGTAAATGTGTTGCATGTTTAAAGTTCAGGTCTGGCAGAAGGGCCGTGTTTCCTACATGCGGTCCTGACCTTTCATTTATAAAAAACACTGTGACGTAACGCTTCTCTGAATTCTAGGGCATAATTAGTATTTAATGTGTTTACAGCATTTCTGATTACATTTTAACAGATTTGGTATTTACTTTAGGTTTTGTTTGTTTTTGTTTTCTGCAGTTTTATTATACACCGTGTGCTAATATTAGAGTTCTTGTAAAAAAATAGTGTCATACAGTCCATGTGTAGAGTTACAAACTTGGAATATCTATCTCCAAGGAGTATTTTATATCTACCATGCCAGAGTAAAAAACAGACTCCATGACCAACACTAGTGAAAGTTTGATCCAAAAACACTGATGAACAACAACTGTCTGTGTATTTATGTATGAGGCCGGGTCAGACGCGAGAGAAACTCACACATCAATACCCGGCACTGCCGCCGCACTCGGGACCGGAGCGTTCAATAATAGGACCAGACACTGGAATGTGGCCTTAGACAAAATTAGCAAAATATTCTGGCTTCCAAATCTGACATCAACATTTTTTGAAAATGTTGACTATAATTTAATTTATGATCCATTGTAAGATATTTATGACTCCTGAAAGGAATGTGCATACATGACCACAGCCGGCAGTCGCTGGCCACTGACGGATATAAATTTCCTTTAATTGTGTATTTTAAGCTAAATTTCCTGTTAAAAACGAAAGCAAATTTTATCCTCCAAACAAATTTTGTACCATGATTTCATGTGATATTGGCAGCACCATGATCCTCAGCTGCAATTACATTGAGGGTCACACACTTTCTCCTGATTACAAATTTAGTGTTTGCGCCAGATGCTCGTATATAAGTGTTATAGAACTGCTTGAAGGCTATTGTGCGTGCTCAGGAGCCGTGATATAAACTTTTATGAAGCTGTGGATAGGTGACCAGAGCAGAAAAAGCTGCTGCACATGCTCAGACTAAAAAGATCAGATCAAGCACATGCTCAGTGCGGACGCAGAGGTGGCCAAAGCTATAAGGTTACTTTCCAACAATGAACTTTTGATGTGTTTTTGATGCTGTGGGAAAAAAAGCAGCATCTTATGGATTTATATTAACCTCACGCCCACTGTGCTTTTATTTTACTCGGCGTAAACTGACCGGCGGCTTGTGTTTCACATCCGCAACATGTCAATTTCTCTTGCGGTACGCTGAGTTTTACTTGTGGATGTTTCTCCGTAGACTTGCATTAGAGGCGTAAAATCCACAGGTCAAAAAACGCACAGGGGTTTTAGTGTGTTTCCACGGCAGAAACGCCTGTAATCCGCACCTAAGTATATAAAGTATTGTCAAAATCAAAAACTGTAATTTTGCGGTTTTATTGAGACGCACCCCAAATTTTGAGGAGAAAAATAGGAAAAAAACGTTTTTTTTTTTTTAATAATAAAATGGTAGTGCTTATAATCCATGCGTTTTAATTGCTTATCGGGGGTGATGGCGGGTTCCCAGGGTTGCTGCTGGCGGAGGCAGGAGTAGGGCGATGCTGTGGACCCCAGACTAGGAGAAAGGGGTGTTCAGATGTGTGACGTTGTGGGTGTACGGTGGTGCTAGGGCTCCGCCGACATTTTGTGAAAGCCTGGAGCCCCCACACTTCCATGGTTTACTTTGCGGTGGACTCCGGAAAATGGCTGCCGGGGCGGTTCTTGCACAGATGGAGATCTTGGCTCTGAGATCTCATCTCCCGAGATCTCCATCTGTGCGTGCGCTGCCCCAGGCAGCCATTTTCCTGGAGACCACCGCAATGTTAACAAAGGAAGTGCGGTGGTCCCGGGCTTTCACAAAATGTCGGCTGAGCCCCCACCACCGAACACCCCCCAATCCCAGCCTGCGGCAACGCGCTGCTCTTGCCAAGTCCAGCAACGACACTGGACCCTACTCCACCGCTACCGGTAAGGTATATTCCAATTATAGAACACACCCACATTTTCCCCCAAATTTGAGGGGAAAAAAAGTGCGTTTTATAATCCAAAAAATACGGTACCTGGAAATATCAAAAACAAAGCCGCTGTATTTAAAGCACGAAACACGAGCAAGAGACAAAATAAACCCCCAAAAACCGCAAGTAACCTAAGGCTGTGGTTCCACGGTCCGGAACCACAGCGCTTTGGACGGAGCGGAAATTCCGTACCGCCCAAAGCCCGCCCCCTTTTTGACGCGCGCTCTTTCCGGATGTGTTTCGGACACCTCCGGAACACATCCGGAATGATTGCAGGGCTGCATAGCCCTGTTTATTTCCGTTGCGGCGACGCTGCGTCGCCACAACGGGCTAGGACATGCTGCGGTCTGAAAAGACGCGCCGCATGTCCGGATACGCAGGTCTTCCGCCTGCGTGTTTTACAGCATAGTGGAGACGGGATTTCTTGAAATCCCCTCCACTATGCTGTAACATCTGGACGCTGCGTGTTTGACGCTGCGCCAACGCACAGCGTCAAACACCCAGCATTTCCTGAAGCATTCCGGATCGTGGAAACTCACCCTCATTGAAATAATAGGCGCAGAAATTGTGCAGAGTTAAAACTCAACAGACGCGCATAGTGGGAACATAGCATCAGCGTTTATGAAAATGAAAATCTACCTGGACAGACGCGGTGAGGAAGGGTAACAAATCTCAAGAATAGTAGAATAATTGTAATTAATTACCATCTGTTTACATTCTCTGACATCTTATCTTGCATTACTGAGATGATAATTTTAACCCTAATTGTCCTGTTTTTTTTTTTTTTTTTTTCCTTTTTTCAGCTTCTTACAGTGCATGCATATTAGCTATTTCTAGGAATTCATGGGTCAATGCTGTAGAAATACAAAAAGATGTTTGCAAATTAAATCCCGACGACTCGTTTTAGAGGGTGTCCTTTCATTTGCCATACATGCTTTTGCCTTAAATTCTTCACATTTGTGGCTCCCCTCAGCCCTTTAGTTTTATCCTTTCCGATAATCTGGCTTTAATCGAGTGACACCTTGTTGCCGTTTCATTCCATATTCTGGTGTCTGCAAGGCAGCCCTGACTTCTCGTACTCTTTTTCAGCTAATTTAGCAGCTTTCACCCCATCACTTTGAAACAGGAATCCCTGAAGAAATTCCACTGGGAGTCTGTCCAAAGTTAGTGGGGAATGGCTGTGTGAATAGGGCTGTGTGTACTTGTGGTCCTAATGGACCGAGATTTCAGAATTGTGTGTAGCGAAACAATTCACGTACTGGTGTGGTTTTTTTTTTTTTTGTTTTCACACCTTATTAGTCATGTGCTTTGATGTATATGTTCTGTGCATAATACTGTATTTATTGGACACTTTGTTTAAAATGTTAGCGCATTTTACACCAGTTTAGCTCCCCTTAGGCGCAGTTCACACTGAGGATTTTCCTATGGCATATTAAACATTAATTTTACTAGAGAATTCATAGCAGAAATCTGCATCAGACACTTGGATTTCTGCTGTAGATCTGCATGAGAATGAGGGAAACTTCCCACTTCACTAAAAACTGGATCAAGAAATCTGCTACCTTTGTCACAGGACAACCATTGTAAATACAATTTTAAGAAGTCTCATGAACACAGTGTGAAAAAATATATGCATGGCAATTTATTGTAAGTATGTGCATGTCTCTTACAACTGGACATTTCTTTCCGGCAGTGGAATGTGGGCACACACCTGTCATTCTGTGGGGATAGTCTGTGGTTTTTCCGTGCTGAATCTGCAGGAATAAACATTCTCATTCTTTTAGCATTATTTGGCCATGGTGGCACAGACAAAAATTGTTGCAGATTTTGTAATGTATTTATTGTATCACAATAATAATATACCAGTGCACTTCATCTAGATCTTGATGGTTTGAAATACACCTTTTTTGTAAAACTAATTGAGTCAGACCTAATTTATAGAGGACAAGTCTCTACAGTCTATATACATTATTGCTTTCTTATATTCCTGTGTTCGTCCTGTTTTGGATCCATTTTAGCCAGTAGCTCTCAGATTATGCCACTTGCTCGCACTTAGAAGTGTCAGGGTTTGACACATTAGGTGCCACATTTTTTTTTCTTCTAATATCTATTTCTGACACCTCCTCAGGCCCCATGATTCACACACAGTCAGTGACGAGCCCAGATATCGCTCTGTTTATATATAACTCTCATTGCCACCGTGATGATTGACTGCCTGTTTACAGATTGCACTGACCTGTATCGCCACAGCAGGAAGCTTTCAGAATGCCAACCCCACTCATCTGTGTGTGGAAACCAGTTGGTTAGATTTGTTTTTGCCTGACATTCCCTGCATTTATGCATTCCTGCCAGATTACTTGGTAATTCTGTGATATTCGAGAAAAACAGTATATCACTGAATTGACATTACTAGATCAACACCACATTCTTTTTATTTTCTTAGATTATATGATACTTATATGGAGTACTTTACCTTGAAAAGAAGTCACGCAGTACCACAGTATCCCAATGTGTCTGCCGATGGGATGTTGGAAAGTGATTGGGCATGTGGTTCACTGCAGTTCAGCTACTCCCACCTGTGCTGAATGCACACTTTGCGTTAGTGTGCCAGGCAACCAAAAAAAACGCACATTAACGTGTATGTTTTAGGTGCAGTTTAAATGTCGAGGCTTTGACGAAGATTTTGGTGCATATTTTTTTTCTGGAATTCACATGAAATGTAAACACAATCCTCCGCCCATGCAAGAAAATGGGGCATCTGCCACTATATTCCCGTGCAGCGGATACAAATCAAACTCAGATTCTTGCCACAAAGTAATGAGCAAATTTGCAGTGTTCAGATTGAATGAATTTTGGGCTAATTTTCATGCGGACCCATGATAGAAATCTTAACGATCACCCTCAAGTATGTGCTGTGGATCCTTTAGTAAAATACATGTTGGATTGTGTTTTTTATGGGGTAGTAGTCTGCTGCTTGGCCAAACTCTTCATAAATGCCATAGTTCATAATAATAATAAAAAAGCCTATGCTCGCCTCCGCCGTTCCAGCAATGGTGGCTGTGAATCTCCTGGCACTTGTATGATGGTATATCAGCGCTGCAGCAAATCAATGGGCTGAAATTCTCACACTTCCCTCCCACTAAACTCGAGGGAGGATTGAACGCTGTGGCCCATAATCTGCTACAGAGCTCGCTTGACTTAAAAATGTCACGCAATTATTGGGAGACCCGGCCCAGACATTGCAGGAATAGAGCCGCTGCAGTTTTTATTGTACGTGGATGATGACGGCATTTACGAAGGTGGTGCCCATCTGGTGGAAACCCCTCTTAGGGCTCATACTCACTTGAGCCGAAAACGGATGATTTTCAGCCGATAAAAAATCTGATTCAAATCGGACCAATGATATTCAGTAGGTGACATCTCATTTGTGATTTTTTTTCTCAGCCGAAATCGGTGTGAGAAAA
Organism: Oophaga sylvatica; assembly: GCA_033576555.1. Lineage (NCBI taxonomy): Eukaryota > Metazoa > Chordata > Amphibia > Anura > Dendrobatidae > Oophaga > Oophaga sylvatica. The sequence goes on along the minus strand of JARQOD010000007.1, from coordinate 52,282,460 downwards.
AAATCGCAACATGCTGCGATTTGATGCGATTTTGGCATAATCGCTAGTGCAATAGATGGTGCTCTAAAAAATCGCATGCAAATCGCATGACAATTGCACATAATCGGACCATACTGAAAACTGACCGATTTTTTTTCCAGCAAGTGAGTATGAGCCCTTAAGATGAAATGCATCCTTTTCATATGTTCCACATATAAATAAAAATACACAGCCACAAACCACTTGGCAAAAATCGCAGAAATCTGAGTAAGGCCGGGGTCACACACACCGACTAAAAAAGCTGACCATTTTAGTCAGTCGATTATCTCAGCAAAATGTCATGAACAGTCATCCGTCTGGCATCCGATTTTCCTGGAAAGATGCGATTTAGTCGCATCTGACCGTAGTTGTAACATCCGATTTACATCCAACCTGCGAGATTTTCTCGCAGGCTTGCAAAACCGACATATAATGGATCCAAATGAATAGTATTTAAATCACATTGTGACATGTATATATATGTATATATATATATATATATATAGTTCATAGACTTCTACATACTGTAATAGCCGCTAATTCATTTGCCGGCTTTTGTGAAAGTACAGACCCGACATGAAATGACACATGGTTTACATACAGTTAACCATGTCATTTCATGTAGTTTTATATATGGTTTAAACTTACAATTACATGAGTGTATGTGTGCAAAATTGCAGACATGTAAGGGTTAATTAAAGGTGTAAATTTGTTGGAAAAAAATGTGTGGGCTCCCGCTGTATTTTCTCCACCAGACAGACAAAGCCAGCGAGTGGGGGCAAATAATAGGCCAGGGAGGGTGCATTTATTTTGTGCCCCCCCTGGCTACTAACATCTGCCCCCAGACACCCCAGAAAAGGCAAATCTATAATTAGATTAGCCCTTTCTGGCACTTTGCCCGTCTATTCCCATTGCCCTGTATTGGTGGCGAATGGGTTAATAAGGGGTTAAAGTCACCTTGCTATTGAAAGGTGACTTTAAGCCAGGTTAATAATTGAGAGCTGTCAATTAGACAACTATCAATTATTAATCCTATTGTATGAAAGAAAAATCAAACACACACTTTAATAAAAAATCACTTTAATGAAATAAGCAAACAGTTTTTGAACATCTTTTATTTTCCTGCAAAAACTATTTCCTATAATAAAAATAAAATAAAAAAGAAAAATGATTCTTACCTATCCGCTGCACAGTCAGGTCCCACGCTGTAATCCATCAGAAAGGGTTAACAGGTTACAGCTAGCAGGCACCATATATAAAACTACATGAAATAACATGGTTAACTGTATGTAAACCATGTGTCATTTCATGTCGGGTTCTGTAATTTCACAAAAGCCGGCAATTGAATTAGCTGCTATTATACTATGTAGAAGTGTATGAACTATAAATATATGTATGTATACATGTGTATATATATATATATATATATATGTCTCAATGACGTGTGTATATATATATATATATATATATATATGTATGTATTCTATGTCTGTATATGTATTCTTTACATTCTTTATTAAAGCTGTCAGTGTGCTTTTACAGTATAGCCGGGGATGAATTGCCGGGTTTTCTAAAGGACACTGGTGCGATTTTATCGCAAGTCACACGTGCGGTCTGTTTGTAATCCGATTTTTCAGCGCTCCCATTGACTTGCATTGGCGATAGTCGATCCACAATCGGTGACAATCGCAGCATGCTGCTATTGCACTTGCACGTTTAAAACGGACCACAAAAAATCTGATACTTGGAGCTGCTCCATAGATTAACATTGGTCCGACTGCAATGCGATATTTCATCTCATTGCAGTCGTCCGATTTTGTCGCCAGTGTGGCCCCGGCCTTAACCCCTTACTGCCATCGGACGTACTATCCCGTCCATGGTACCTGGGCCCGTATGACCGGGGACGGGATAGTACGTCTCGTGCGATCGGACGCGCTCCCAGGGGGAGCGCAGCCGATCGCGGCCGGGTGTCAGCTGATTATCACAGCTGACACCCATGACTGTGTGTCAGGAGCGGTCACGGACCGCTCCCGGCACATTAACCCCTTGCACACCGCGATCAAACATGATCGCGGTGTACTGGGGGCACAGGGGAGGATCGCGCAGGGTGGGGGCTCCCTGCGCGCCCCCCTGAGACCCTCAGAGCAGCGCGATGTGATCGCGCTGTTCTGAGGGCTTCCTCCCTCCCAGGACCCGGATCCAAGATGGCGCCGGGGTCCTGGAGGGAGGCGGCTACCTCAGTGCCTGCCGAGAGCAGGCACTGAGAAGCCTGCTGCACTGCCTGAGCGATCGCTGGTGTGACAGAGTGCTGTGCACACTGTCACACCAGCGATCTGATAAAATACAGTGATGTCCCACCCTGGGACAAAGTAAAAAAGTTAAAAAAATAAAAATAAACATGTTTTAAAAAAAAATCCAAAATAAATAAATAAAAAAAAATATATTCCCCAATAAATTCACTTCTTCCTGTAAATAAAAAAAACAAAGCAATAAAAGTACACATATTTGGTATCGCCGCGTCCGTAACGACCCCCCCTATAAAATTGTCCCACTAGTTAACCCCTTTAGTGAACCCCTTAAAAAAAAAAAAAAAACGAAGCAAAAAATCAATGCTTTATCATCATACCGCCGAACAAAAAGTGGAATAACACGCGATCAAAAAGACCGATATAAATAAACATGGTACCGCTGAAAACGTCATCTTGTCCCGCAAAAAACGAGCCACCATACAGCATCATCAGCGAAAAAATAAAAAAGTTATAGCTCGCAGAATAAAGCGATGCAAAAATAATTATTTTTTATATAAAATTGTTTTTATTCTATAAAAGCGCCAAAACATGAAAAAATGATATAAATGAGGTATCGCCATAATCGTACTGACCCGAAGAATAAAACTGCTTTATCAATTTTACCACACGCGGAACGGTATAAACGCCTCCCCCAAAAGAAATTCATGAATTGCTGATTTTTGTTCATTCTAACCTCCCAAAAATCAAAATAAAAAGCGATCAAAAAACGTCACGTGCTCAAAAATGGTACCAATAAAAACGTCAACTCGTCCCGCAAAAAATAAGACCTCACATGACTCTGTGGGCCAAAATATGCAAAAATTATAGCTCTCAAAATGTGATGATGCAAAAACTATTTTTGCAATAAAAAGCATCTTTTAGCGTGACAGCTGCCAATCATAAAAACCCGCTATAAATAGTAAATCAAACCCCCCTTTATCACTCCCTTAGTAAGGGAAAAATAATAAAATTAAAAAAAAGCATTTATTTCCATTTTCCCGTTAGGGTTAGGGTTGCGGCTAAACTTAGGATTAGGGTTAGGGTTGGGATTAGGGGTGTGTTAGGTTAGGTTTGTGGTTAGGGTTGGGACTAGGGTTAGGGGTGTGTTGGGGTTAGGGTTGGAGTTAGAATTGGGGGGTTTCTGCTGTTTAGGCACATCAGGGGCTCTCCAAATGTGACATGGCGTCTGATCTCAATTCCAGCCAATTCTGCGTTGAAAAAGTCAAACGGTGCTCCTTCACTTCTGAGCTCTGCCATGCGTCCAAACAGTAGTTTATCCCCACATATGGGGTATCAGCGTACTCTGGACCCCAAGAGTTATTGTGCAATTTGTCCTATTTCTTCTGTTACCCTTGGGAAAATAAAAAACTGGGGGCGAAAATATCATTTTTGTACAAAAAAAATATTTTTTTGTTTTTACGGCTGTACATTATAAACTTCTGTGAAGCACTTGGGGCTTCATAGCACTCACCACACATCTAGATAAGTTCCTTGTGGGGTCTATTTTCCAAAATGGGGTCACTTGTTGGGGATTTCCACTGTTTAGGCGCATCAGGGCTCTCCAAATGCGACATGACGCCCCCAGACCATTCCATCAAAGTCTGCAATCCAAAACGTCACTACTTCCCTTCCGAGCCCCAACGTGTACCCATACAGTAGTTTTCTCCCACATATTGGATATCAGCGTACTCAGGACAAATTGGACAACAACTTTTGGGGTCCAATTTCTCCTGTTACCCTTGTAAAAATAAAATATTGGGGCAAAAAAATCATTTTTGCAAAAAAAAAAAGGATTTTTTATTTTTACGGCTGTGCGTTATAAATTTCTGTGAAGCACTTCGGGGTTCAAAGTGCTTACCACACATCTAGACAAGTTCCTTGTGGGGTCTATTTTCCAAAATGGGGTCACTTGTGGGGGGTTTCCACTGTTTAGGCGCATCAGGGGCTCTCCAAATGCGACATGACGCCCCCAGACCATTCCATCAAAGTCTGCAATCCAAAACGTCACTACTTCCCTTCCGAGCCCTGACGTGCGCCCATACAGTAGTTTTCTCCCACATATTGGGTATCAGCGTACTCAGGACAAATTGGACAACAACTTTTGGGGACCAATTTCTCCTGTTACCCTTGTGAAAATAAAATATTGGGGCGAAAAAATCATTTTTGTAAAAAAAAAAAGATTTTTTATTTTTACGGCTGTACGTTATAAACTTTAGTGAAACACCTGGGGGTTAAAAGTTCTCACCACACATCTAGATAAGTTCCTTGAGGGGTCTAGTTTCCAAAATGGTGGGGGTTTCCACTGTTTAGGCAGATCAGGAGCTCTCCAAACACGACATGGCGTCCAGCCAATTCTGTGTTGAAAAAGTCAGACGGCGCTCCTTCCCTTCTAAACTCTGCCATGCACCCAAACAGTGGTTTACCCCCACATATGGGTATCAGCGCACTCAGGACAAATTGCACAATAACTTTTGAAGTCTTGTTACCCTTGGAAAAATAAAAATTGGGGTGAAAAGATCATTTTTGTGGAAAAAATATGATTTTTAAATTTTACGGCTCTACGTTATAAACTTGTGTGAAGCACTTGGGGGTTCAAATTGCTCACCAAAGATCTAGAAAAGTTCCTTAGGGGGTCTAGTTTCCCAAATGGGGTCATTTGTGGGGGGTTTCCACTGTTTTGGCACATCAGGGGCTCTCCAAATGCAACATGACATCCAATCTCAATTCCAGCCAATTTTGGTTGGAAAAAGTCAAATGGTGCTCCTTCAATTCCGAGCTCTGCCGTGCGCCCAAACAGTGGTTCCCCCCCACATATGGGGTATCAGCGTACTCAGGACAAATTGGACAACAACTTATGTGGTCCAATTTCTCCTGTTACCCTTGGGAAAATAAAAAATTAGTGACTAAAAGATAATTTTTGTGGGAAAAAAATGGATTTTTTATTTTCATGCCCGGGCATTATAAACTTGTGTGAAGCACTTGGGGGTTCAAAGTGCTCACCAAAGATCTAGATAAGTTCCTTAGGGGGTCTAGTTTCCAAAATGGGGTCACTTGTGGGGGGTTTCCACTGTTTAGGCTCATCTGGGGCACTGCAAACGGAACATGCCCCATCAACGTCTGCATTCCAAAACTTTACTACTTCCTTTCCAAGCCCTGCCGTGCACCCAAACAGTTCCCCCCCCACATATGGGGTATCAGCGTACTCAGGACAAGTTGGACAACAACTTTTGGGGTCCAATTTCCTTGGGAAAATTCAAAAATTTGGGACTAAAAAATCATTTTTGTGGGAAATTTTTTTTTTTTCACACCCAGGCATTATAGGCTTTTGTGAAACACTTGGGGGTTCAAAGTGCTCACAACAGATCTAGATAAGTACCTTAGGGGGTCTAGTTTCTAAAATGGTGTCACTTGTGGGGGTTTCCACTGTTTAGGCGCATCAGGGGCTCTCCAAACACGACATGGCGTCCAATCTCAATTCCCGCCAATTTTAGTTTGAAAAAGTCAAACGGCGCTCCTTCCCTTACGAGCTCTGCCGTGTGCCCAAACAGTGGTTTTCCCCCACATATTGGGTATTGGCGTACTCAGGAGAAATTGCATAACAACCTTATCTGTCCATTTTCTCCTTTTACCCTTGTGAAAATAAAAAAAAGTTTGTAAAAGATCATTTTTGTGGCTAAAAAGTTAAATATTCATTTTTTCCTTCCACGTTGCTTTAGTTCCTGTGAAGCACCTGAAGGGTTAATAATCTTCTTGAATGTGGTTTTGAGTACCATGAGGGGTGCAGTTTTTAGAATGGTGTCACTTTTGGGTATTTTCTGCCATATAGACCCCTCAAAGTGACTTCAAATGAGAGGTGGTCCCTAAAAAAAATGGCTTTGTAAATTTTGTTGTAAAAATGAGAAATCGCTGGTCAACTTTTAACCCTTATAACTTCCTAACAAAAAAAAATTTGGTTCCAAAATTGTGCTGATGTAAAGTAGACATGTGGGAAATGTTATTTATTAACTATTTTGTGTGATATATTTCTCTGTTTTAAGGGAATAAAAATTAAAAGTTTGAAAATTGCAAAATTTTAAAAATTTTCGCCATATTTGCGTTTTTTTCAAAAATAAACGCAAGTTATATCAAAGAAATTTTACTTCTAACGTGAAGTACAATATGTCACGAGAAAACAATCTCAGAATCGCGAAGATCCGTTGAAGCGTTCCAGAGTTATAACCTCATAAAGAGACAGTGGTCAGAATTGTAAAAATTGGCCCGGTCATTAACGTGCAAACCACCCTTGGGGGTGAAGGGGTTAAGTGTGTTTTTAGCTGTGGAGCACACTAATGCAATACGTCTTACAAAACCCCACAGAAAGCTTCCTGTTTTAATTTGGAGATAGGGAGGATTCTCCGATGGATAAAGCTGTAGTAATTGTAGTTTTACAGAGTCTGTCAGCACAAAGTGACTTCAAACCAAGCCCAACACCTTGTAATGGTTGCACTTTAATGTCTAATTCCATTGCTGTATTTGCCAGAATTCATTCTTTAGTCTAATATGCTAAAAAGTTCTCGGTGCACTTTGGGCGCGGCCGAGCAGTTCGGTGCACCTTCCCAGGGACTGGTTTTCCATCTATCTGCAACCTCCTGTAAAACCAGAGCTGTTAAGCAGAGAAGGGCGGAAATGGATGGAAAAGAAGCTGCTGTGAACTGCTCAGACATGTCAAAAGTGCAAGCAGCGCCTCAATAGCAGATTTAAATTAAAAAAGGATTTGTGGCAAACACAGCATGATTGGATTTTTATTAAAGAAATGTTCCCAACAAGGTGCAGTGCTTGATTTGGACAGTCATTTTTTTGTGAACAGACGTTAACCTATAGTTAGGGTCTACTCAGATGTAGCAGTTTTGCAGGCAAGAAACTACCTGAGAAAATCCTTACTTTGTTCCATACTGCACACAGTGGCATCTTGTGATGCCAACAGATTACATCTGTCTGACCTGTGATTGTGCTGATTACCGTACATTATAAACTCATCATTGTTCGCATTGTGCGAGTTTTGTCATTACAGATGTTTCTGACCATTTCTGGTCTGGTTATATTTGCCGCCTGGCAGTTCTCATTGAATGTAGCAGTGTTACATCAGCTGTGTCCTGTCCTCAGGGAGAATTCTTCACAACTTTGTGAAAAGGTATAATCTCAATTTGTGTAAACTGACATTCAAGTCAATGGTGGTTACTCCTGTCGGCAGACTCTTCCCCTTTCCTTTTCCTCATCTAATCCCTTCTCCACAATGCCGGCATTTTGTGGGATTGAGATGACTCATTTAATTCACGCTGTATTAGGCTGTAGAAACAAGTAAAATAAACTGTCATTGATCTGTGCACATCCAGGGATGGCAGCAAAACTCTGCTCGTGTTGTCATCTGCTAGTTTAATACATTATTCTTAAACTTTAACATAGTTTACTTTTTCTTAATGTATCACTCCAACTTTTTTTTTTCTATTTCACTCAAAATGAGCTATTAGTAAAGTATTACCATGTGCGCATTAATATGCTTACCCATCACTGTATTGTGTAGTGTCCAGTGCTACTTTGGTCCTGTTCTGCATCTAGTCTGCAGTTATGGCTTTCTGGCTCACACAGCAGACAATTAGTGCATGTTTTAAAGGAGTTGTCTGGTCTCTACACATCTTTAGGATAGGTTATCAATATCAGATTGGTGGGATGCTGACACCTGACATTTGATTAGCTGTTTGCTACATTGATGCGCTTCATTAGGTACTGGCGACTGATATGTACTATGGCTGCTGCTAGAAAAAGAACAGAGCTGTTCTGCAGGATTTGGCAGTAGCTACTACACATTAAATGGAGCATCACTTTGCTCTGTTTATGTATGTTTACATCCAGCCAACACTGGAGCAAATAACTGCTGATTGGTGGAGGTGTCGTGCGTCGACCCCCCCCCCCCACTGATCTGATAGTGATAACGTAACCTGAGGATAGGTCATCAGTATCCTCTACAGCCCCTTTAATGTAGGCCTATGAGAGTCTAGTTCTGAGTCTTACAGACTTGCGTTGAGAAGGACGCTGTTCGAGCCGGCTAGTCACAACTGCTTTAATATGATAATAGAGCCAGTTTATAGAAAAATGCAAAGATAATTTTATTACAAAACAATTTTTAAAAGAACAAAATAACAATCATTATACATAATAATAATAACAAAGGAGAAGGCAAAAGACCTAGATACCGCTATTCAGAACAATGAATGCACAAGGTCATATATCACATAGTACTCAGTATAATGTCAAAAAAGTGTATAAACATGATGATGCCGTGATATCAATATATAGAGCTGTCCATCAATGAAAAGATAATGAAAAAAAATATATATATATATATATATATATATATATATAAATAAAGTGTACAGTGCACACTATATATAAATCATAAATATAATATTTTAACTATCCTATCGATATAGAAATTATCAGAAAGTGCGTGATGCAAAATAATAATATATTAAGTGCTCAAAATGAACAATAAAGAAGCAAAAAAACTGCACTGAATGATATAAAGGCGGACAGTCCAAAAAAAACTGCACTGAATGATATAAGGCGGACAGTCCAAATATTATTTGGACTGTCCGCCTTTATATCATTCAGTGCAGTTTTTTTGCTTCTTTATTGTTCATTTTGAGCACTTAATATATTATTATTTTGCATCACGCACTTTCTGATAATTTCTATATCGATAGGATAGTTAAAATATTATATTTATGATTTATATATAGTGTGCACTGTACACTTTATTTATTTATATATATATATATATATATTATTTTATTCGAACGTCCATGACAGCACTACAGAGAGAGGGGATCCGCCCCTTAGGAACAGGAAACCTACAGATATAAAAGGGCGGCACCTCTCCCACACATCAGTTGGTTTCCTGTTCCTAAAGGACGGGTTTCCTACAGATGAAGATCTTCAGGAGGACCCAGGATTTCTACCTTAGAGCGGCTGGGATGGCTAATAAATACCAAAAAGTCTCGTTTGAATCCGATGAGGGTTCAGCAATTTCTAGGGCTAATTCTGGATTTACAAAATCAGAACTGTAGTTTACCGTCAGACAAGTTAATTCGTTTACGGTACCAGGTCCTAAACGCTTCCAGTAACCCCTCCATGTCGCTTAGGAAGGCTATGTCTCTTTTGGGCTCCCTCTCGTCCTGCATTCCCGCGGTTCGGTGGGCCCAATTTCACACAAGGGCACTGCAAGCTGAGGTCTTGCTGTATCAAAATTTGCTAGGTGGTTACCTGGAAGGCCAGCTATCCTTGTCCCAGGCTGCTATAAGATCCCTGGATTGGTGGAAGAATGAGACAAACCTATCTAAGGGGTTCCCTGGGAATATGAGATATCCCGAATAGTCACAACAGATGCTAGCCCCTCTGGGTGGGGGCTCACATGGGGGACGTTATGGTTCAGGGCTTATGGGAGCAGGATCAAATTCATATGTCTTCTAATATGAAGGAATTAACAGCGGTAGAGCTAGCAATTAAAAAGCTCCTTGTCTATCTACAGGGTCACCACGTTCGAGTGCTCTCCGACAATCGGGTCACAGTCGCATACATCAACCACCAGGGTGGTACTCGTTCCGGTCCTCTCATGGAAGTGGCAAGGCGCCTACTTCAGATAGCAGAACGACACTTTCTTTCTCTAACGGCTCTACATATAAGGGGAGAAGAAAATACCAAGGCGGACTTCTTAAGCCGCAATCTCCTGAGCCAAGGAGAGTGGTCATTAAAGACTTCCATCTTCGACCTAATTGTGCGGAAATGGGGTCTACCGGAAGTAGATCTCTTTGCTACCAAAAGCAACAGAAAAGTGAGACAGTTCTGCTCTCTGAATCCCAAAGAACGCCCTCTGCTTGGCGGTGGCCCCACGAGTATTCACTAAGGTTATGTCGGAGGTCATGGCCCACTTACGTGAATCATATATGCTTATAGTCCCCTACCTTGACGACTTTCTTATTATAGGAAAGACGGCAAGCATTGCCTAGAGCAACTGAAAAGAGCAGGTAGCGGGGGGAATCTCCTACCTCGGCCGGTGCGGAGCCCCTGGAAGCGCCACGGTGGGTCCGGGTAGGATTCCACGGCAGTGTGCGGAGCAGGTGGAGCAGTATCCAGAGAATCTCTGTCTCCCAGCCAGCGCCGGTAGGTAAGTATTCCCCCCCCTCTCCCTGGTCCCGATGCCTTCTCCCTGTCCTCTCCTGTGGTCCTGTCATGGTGGGGGCCTCTTGAGGGTGCAGCCGTGATTTAAAAAAAAAAAAAAAAAATTTTTTTAAAATTTGAATTTCCCGCCGCGTCACTGCTGTGAACGGCGCGGCGGGGGTTTTTTGAATTTCCCGCCGCGCGTCACTGTTATGGACGGCGCGGCGGGCGGTTTTGAATTTCCCGCCGCGCGTCACGGCTATGGACGGCGCGGCGGGCGGTTTTGAATTTCCCGCCGCGCGTCACTGCTATGGACGGCGCGGCGGGGTTTTTGAAAATTCAGTCGTGCGCCGCTGTTGCAGCAGCGCGGCTGGGGTCGGGGGAGATCTCCGCTTGGGGGGGCGATGCAGCGGGGGATTGTGCTTACCTCCGTCGGTCCGTGCGAGCGGGGGAAAAAAGGGGGCGGAGTCTCCACCACCGGAACCGGAAGTGAGACGCCGGCCGGCGTTTTTGAAAATTTTGGCGGCTGCATCATCGGACGGCGCCTGCTGTGGGGACGGCGGGGAGGTGCAGGGGGGGCCGTGGGGCGGGAGTAGGAGGGGGTGGACCCCTGGCCAGACCTGCTGATCCGGATATCCGGGGGAGGATATAAGGAGCCTAGGAAAGAGGTAAAGCGCTTCTGCCCATTTTTTTACGATGGACACTGCAGAGGCTCCCTCGGTGCAACAGGAGAGCCAGCAGCAGCAGCAGACAGAGCGCTCCTCTTCAATGGCCAGGAGCACCAGCCGCAGAAGTTCCGCAGCTGGGAAAAAGCCCCCTCCCCGTGATCCGGTACCTACTGCTGTACAATCTGGGTAAGAGATTTAGAATACCCAGTAATACAGTTTTTTCCCCATTTTGTCTGTTACTAGGGGAAGAAGTGTTCGGTGAAAAGCAAGCACAGGGAATGTGCCTTTTGCGCTTGCCCTCTGCCTGACGCTTGCCCTAAGAGGTTGTGCCAGCCGTGCATGCAACAGACGGTAGGGCATTTTTAAGGGGAAGGGCAGGGGCATGGGATGACATAGTAAACCCCCCCTATGCCCCTTCCCTTTTTAGATAGCGGAGGAGACTCCAGATTTCACCGAAAGCCTGAAGGGGGTGAAGTTGTGTCAGGACCCTCCTCGCCTTCCTCTTCGGCTTCCTCCTCGTCTTCTACGGAAGACGCTACCCGTTTTTGTTTTCCCTTTGACCAGATGGACAAATTTGTCAAATCAGTTAGGTCCACCATGGGGGTAGAAGAGGCGAAACCAGAGCCCTCAGTACAGGATCTGATGTTTGGTGGTCTAGATCCAAAAAAACGGAGATCCTTTCCACTAAACAGTAGCATCCAAGGCCTTATAGACAGAGAGTGGAAGAAGCCTGAAAAAGAGGCTCCTTACCCCAAGCGTTTAAACGGAGATATCCCTTTGAAGATCCCCTGACGGGTAAATGGGATAAGGCCCCGAAGCTGGATGCAGCAGTGGCGAAGGCTTCTAAAAAATCCTCCATCCCTTTCGATGATATGGGGTCTTTGAAAGATCCACTAGACAGGAAGGCAGATTCCTTCTTGAAAGGCACATGGGAGATGTCGGCAGGTGCCCTGAGGCCGGCAGTTGCAGCCACTTGCGCAGCCAGGTCATTGATGGTCTGGCTAGACCAGTTAGCTTCTCAGTTAACAGATGGAACCTCCAGGGGGACAATTCGGAAGACCTTGCCAATAATTCAGAATGCGGCGGCTTTCCTGGCTGATTCCTCAGCGGACTCAGTAAGAATGGCTGCCAGAGCGGCAGGGCTGTCTAATGCAGCACGAAGGGCATTATGGCTGAAATGTTGGCCGGGCGATATTCAAGCCAGATCTCGCCTCTGTTCCATTCCGTGTGACGGCGAATATCTTTTTGGCCCGGTCCTGGACGAACTTTTAGAAAAGGCAGGGGACGACAAGAAAAAGTTTCCCAGTCTATCAACTCCTTCCTATAAAAGACCTTTCAGCAGAAGGAGGTTCAGCTACCGAAGGTCGTCCAGGGAACGAGCCAAATGGGATGAAAAGAGGCGAAGAGATACAGGGTTTATGTTTAGAGGTCCACCTAGGGAAACAAAAAAACCCTCGCAATGACTAGCGATGCCGGTAGGAGGCAGATTGAAAGCCTTCTACCGGCCTGGTCGGAAATCTCAAACAGTAGCTGGATCCTTAACATCATAGCTACAGGGCTGCGGTTAGAATTCTCCTCGGTACCTTGGGATAACTTTAAAATTACCCCACTCAGATCATCCCCATCGGAGCAGGCCGCTCTAGAGTTGGAGGTTCAGGAGCTTTGCGCTAAGAATGTCTTAGTGGAGGTGCCAGAAGCAGAGCGGGGTAAGGGGTTTTACTCCCCTCTGTTTTTGATCCATAAACTGGATGGGTCTTTTAGAACAATTATTAATTTGAAAGCCCTCAATAAATTCCTGATTATTCACCCATTTAAAATGGAAACGGTCAGCTCAGCAATAAAGCTTCTGTTTGAAAATTGCTTTATGGTGGTGTTAGATCTGAAAGACGCTTATTACCACATACCGATCCATATGGAGCATCAGCGTTTCCTCAGAGTAGCAATCCAGATGGGGGAATCACTGCGACATTTTCAATTTAGCGCCCTTCCCTTTGGGCAGTGGACGCTCTTCTATTACAGTGGGATTTCAATCTAGCCTACGCCTTCCCTCCCCTGTCCTTACTCCCCCTAGTATTGAGGAAGGTCAGGAAGGACAGGGCAAGGATAATATTAATCGCTCCTTTTTGGCCCAGGAGGGCATGGTTTTCATGTCTCAGAAACATGTCGATAGCCGACCCGTGGGTCCTGCCGGACATTCCCGATCTGCTCTCCCAGGGTCCAGTCTACCATCCTCGAGTAGCGGGCCTCCACCTGACGGCGTGGATTTTGAACGGTCGCTGCTGACAGATAAGGGGTTTTCTGCTAATGTAATTAATACTCTCCTTAAAAGCAGAAAAGAGGTTACAACTAGGATCTACGCTAGGATTTGGAAGAAATTTCTTCAGAGCTCGGCGGTTGTAGCAGGGGACACAACACCGATAACCCAGATTCTAGAATTCCTACAAAAGGGTCTGGACTTAGGTCTCTCCACAAGCACCCTTAAGGTGCAAGTTTCAGCTTTGGGGGCACTCTTTAGTTGCAACATCGCAAATAATTACTGGGTCAGTAGATTCATTAAAGCTGCGGGTAGGTCGAGACCCATAGTGAAGGTGAGAATCATGCCATGGGACTTAAATCTTGTTCTCACTGCTTTAACAGAGCCCCCTTTTGAACCTATATCAGCAGCATCAATAAAAACTCTTTCCCTTAAGACCGCTTTCCTGGTAGCATTAACCTCGGCTAGGAGGGTAAGTGACATCCAGGCACTATCTAGACTGTCTCCTTACACTCAGGTCCTGAATGACAGGATAATACTTAGACCGGATCCAGCATACCTACCTAAGGTGTCTTCCGCTTTCCACAGAACACAGGAAATTATTCTCCCTTCGTTCATCCCTAATCCATCTAATCAAAAAGAGATGAAACTTCATACTTTAGATGTTAGAAGATGTCTGCTGCAATATTTGGCAGTCACTGATCCCTGGAAACGGGACAATGCATTGTTTGTCTCTTTTCAAGGAATTAACAAAGGCCGTAGATTAACAAAGAGCTCATTGGCCAGATGGATTAGGGAAGCAATTTCTCTGGCATACACCTCGAGGGGCAAGCAGCCACCTGAGAGGCTAAGGGCGCATTCCACTCGAGCTGTGGCGACTTCATGGGCAGAAAGGGCAGAAGTCTCGATTGACCAGATATGTAAGGCAGCTACGTGGTCTTCTCCACACACGTTTTACACTCATTATAGATTAGATTTGGGTGCTTCCTCAGACCTTTCTTTCGGACTAAGGGTGCTGCAGGCAGTAGTCCCTCTCTAAGTAGTTATTACTCTCTGTAATTCTCTCTGTAGTGCTGTCATGGACGTTTGAATAAAGTCTAAGTTACTTACCGTTAACGGTATTTTTCGAAGTCCATGACAGCACCCTTACATTCCCACCCAGGTTTTATGTGCACTTCTTCCGCTTATGTAGTCCACATGTAATAAACAATTGATTAATGTTACTGTGTGATGCATGAAATTTTTTTGCTGTATACCATTTAACCTTGATGTCCTCTTATGCTCTGTAATCCAACTGATGTGTGGGAGAGGTGCCGCCCTTTTATATCTGTAGGTTTCCTGTTACTAAGGGGCGGATCCCCTCTCTTGTAGTGCTGTCATGGACTTCGAAAAATACCGTTAACGGTAAGTAACTTAGACTTTTTTCATTATCTTTTCATTGATGGACAGCTCTATATATTGATATCACGGCATCATCATGTTTATACACTTTTTTGACATTATACTGAGTATTATGTGATATATGACCTTGTGCATTCATTGTTCTGAATAGCGGTATCTAGGTCTTTTGCCTTCTCCTTTGTTATTATTATTATGTATAATGATTGTTATTTTGTTCTTTTAAAAATTGTTTTGTAATAAAATTATCTTTACATTTTTCTATAAACTGGCTCTGTTTTTCATATATTTAATTTTTTTGGGGTATTTGATTCCTTATATATGAATGAGCATTTACAAATTGGCCTCTTTTTGGTTAAATGCTTTAACATGATGCAGCAGAGGAGTGGAGCTGCACTGGAAACGGCAGAAGACGATGATGGGTATTTTAATACACACACTGTACACACATTACTAACTGCTAACAGAGTTGACAATATACAAATATGTCAAAATGGTCCTTTATTGACGAAAGATTACTTATTTTTTAATGTTGCCACCTAAAATACAGCAAATAATTTTATGGACACAATTTGTACATAAAATAAGACTTTTGTATGTAACGTGCTGCTTACTGTGCTCAGAACACTTTTGACTTTAGGGATCGGTGGACTAAACATAAAAACAGTGAAACCTCTCTGGGCCCCCCTGTTCAATCATAATTTTCTATGATTAATTTTCTCTTGGTTTCTCTGGATTGTTCTCTCTGAGAGGGTGACCACCCTAGCAGGCCAATTTCATTGCAGTTTTAGGAGGTGATCCTAAAGGGTCCCTAGCTGCCCATCTGCACCCTTGGGCCTATACTGCAGTGTCCTCAGGAGTTCATGGTGAGATTCGCTGTTACACTTGCTGTTGTGTGTGGCAGGTGGAGCTTTCTGTTTCCAAGGGGTGAAGGTGCAGATTAGTTCTATCTGGACAAGGTGGATTCTTGGCGCTGCCAGTCCTGAGATATTTCAGGAATGCATTGTGTGCACACAACCCTCCCAGATGTAGGAACATATTGCTGCGTACTGACATTTTAAAATGCTGGTTAATGCTTGATACTTTGCTTTTTCAAAGAGATCATCACATGCCAGGCACATCTAGGCACAGTTCCAGTGTGTATGCCAGTGGCTTTCTAAAACTTTTCTTTGTCTTTTTGACACTGTTAAGGCATGTATGTAGTTTTACATGTGCTGGAGAAAGACAGATACACATGTACTATGATGCCACACGTCTACCATGTGAAGCTTGTCTTAGTGTCAGGGCACCTTGTGCACAAGAAATATCTATATAAAATAAATCTAGGTTAGAATAGGCTGGGAAGCTCCAGATATATTACGGTTCCATTAAAGGTTTATTGTCTGATGTTCTGATATTGCAAAAAAAGGTATGGAATAGGGTAGCAGAGTAGACTTTTCCATCTTGCAGGATCCACAACGGTTAAGTTCCCACAATACTTATTTTCGCTGCTCAAAAAATTCAAAGTGGATGGGATTTCTAGACATCTCATGCCCACTGTGCTTTTCTTTTTACTCAGCGTAAACTGACCTCTCGATGCGTGTTTCAAATCCGCAAAATGTAATTTCTATTTTGTGTATGCTGAATTTTGTGTGGATTTTCCCCATAGAATTGCATTAGAAAAAAGAAAAAAAAATTGCATTAGATGTGGAAAATCTATAGGTAAAAAACGCATGTGTTTGTAGTGCATGTCCACTTTGGAAACACACATATAAAACGCATATAATCTGCTCATGACTAGAGCAATAAAGTTTTTCCAAATACCTTAAAGCATCAAAAACAAAACAGCTTTATTTAAAACATGACCTATGTTCACAGAGTGCTGTATTCAAGCATATTAAAGGAAAGTTGAGTGGAAGGAAAATGTGTGGTGGAAAAAGGTGCACAAGCAACCGGGATAACCGCAGCCTTGAAAGGATTGTTAAGAAAAGGCCATTCAAAAATTTTGAGGAGATTCACAAGGAGTGGACTGCTGCTGGGAGTGTGACATTCCTTGTGTCAAGCCACTCAAGACCAATAAACAATGCCAGAAGCATCTTACCTGGGCCAAGGAGAAAAAGAACTGGACTGTTGCTCAGTGGTTCAAGGTGTTGTTTTCAGATGAAAGTAAATTTTGCATTTCATTTGGAAATCAAGGTCCCAGAGTCTGGAGGAAGAGTGGAGAGGCCACAATCCAAGCTGCGCGAGGTCTAGTGTGAAGTTTCCACAATCAGTGATGGTTTCGGGAGCCTTGTCATCTGCTGGTGTAGGTCCACTGTGTTTTCTCAAGACCAAAGTCAGCGCAGCCGTCTACCAGGAAATTTTAGAGCACTTCATGCTTCTCTCTGCCGACAAGCTTTTTGGAGATGGGAATGTCATTCTCCAGCAGGACTTGGCACCTGTTCACCCTGACAAAGTACCAATACCTGGTGTACAACCAACAGTATCACTGTGCTTGATTGGCCAGCAAACTCGCCTGACCTTAACCCCATAGAGAATCTATGGGGTATTGTCAAGAAGATGAGACACCAGATCCAACAATGCAGACGAGCTGAAGGCTGCTATCAAAGCAACCTGGGCTTCCATAACACCTCAGCAGTGCCACAGGCTGATCGCCTCCATGCCACGCCGCATTGATGAAGTAATTGATGCAAAAGGAGCCCCGATCAAGTATTGAGTGCATTTACTGAACATACATTTCAGTAGGCCAACATTTTGGATTTTAAAATAATTTTTCAAGTTGGTGTTATAAAGTATTCTAATTTACTGAGAAAATGACTTTTGGGTTTTCATTGGCTGTAATCTATAATCATCAACATTAACAGAAATAAATATGTGAAATAGATCACTCTGTAATGACTCATATAATGAGTTTCACTTTTCGTATTGAAGAACTGAAATAAATTAACTTTTTGATGATATTCTAATTTTGTGAGAAGCACCTGTATATACGTATACACCATTATGAAGTTCTTCTGGCTACAGTTAGGACTGTCCAAGTATTAGTGTTTTTTCATCAGCGTTTGGTCAGTGTCAGGTTTTACCATCAGTGTTTCATCAGTGATTTTTCACTTAATGACACAATAAATTAGTAAATTGGAAAGCTTCTATCCATTGCAGTGTTACTGCTGCCATCCGTGTTCTGTCCATGATTTATATGGATACATAAATTTTTATTGTGTTCTTGATTTGTGACGCTGATAAAAGATGGACATGATGCAGCGATTTTACATGAAAAACCCAGTCATTTTAACAGTCCCATAGAATGGGAACCCTTATAGTCTATCAGTACAAAATGTGGATAGATCTCGTACATTATTCTCATCTGAATGGGGCCTAAGTGCAAAACAGGTGCAGATAAATGCTGAATGCAGCACTGGGTGCAGTTTACTCTCTAATATTTATTTTGTATTTTTGTTTTTCTGATATATTTTGCCTGGTTTTCCTCCTTTTCCCTTTGTTGTTACCAGAGCCTTCCTGTGAGGGATTCTGTAATCTCTCGATTTGATGTCATGGAGATCAGCTGATGTCATGGAGCTCTGCGCATGTGGTGCCCTGACAGATCCGGCCCCGGGGGGGATTGAGCGGGAGGCTTAATTAATGAGTGGCCCCAGGTTGGACGCTGCAGCTGCAAGTACTGTCAGATCTTGCTTATAACAGTATATACCCAAGAGGAGGACGAGGTGGGGGGAGGCTGAGAGGGAGGGTTATGGTAACACACACTAAATGTGTTTCCATTGTAATGTTTTCTGCTTCTGGCTTTTGTCTGGGCAACACATGGGAGCTGGGAGTTTGTAAATGACAGCTCTAGATTATTGCCCCTCCTGTCTGACAGGTCACTGGGGGCCGATCTACAGACCCTCCCTGCAAGGACTGCCTGCCTGTCTGCACAGGAACAATAACCCTTTCATTTCCAAATGTCTGATTTACAGGCAGACAGCGGTGCGGCCTCGCTCCTGGCAGGGTAATATGTCGGTCACATTGCAGACATTTGCTTATGAGGTTCAAACACTTTAAGGGTCATGTATACATAGCTATTAAAGTAATTGATGATATTACCCAGTAAACCAATACGATTTATTCTTTTATTATTCAATCTTTACATTGTTCTAGCTCATACTTTTATTTTTCATGCAATGTCCTAAAGTTTGGGAGCGGATATTGTAAAGCCGATGTATAGGTGACTCTGTCTTTCTTATATGCTGCTCCCGCTGCTCGGCCTCTGAATCTGATCAGTGTGAATAGACCTCCAGAGTCATATCAGCTGATGTGGCCAGTATTGTCTGATTTTACACATTATCATGTTCTTTCATAAAAACAAAATATAATTTTTACAATTTTCCTGCAACCAGTTAATGTTCTTAAAGGGACTGGTTTGTTTTTTCTTTCTCCGTTACATCTTTCAGTGTGAATGGTCATATATCGGCTGAAATGTCATTCCTGTGGACCGTGCGTTCAGCTGCTGTCCTTGATCTGTAACCCTCATCTCATGTCTGTATTCTGTGTATATTATTGGTTCTGTCTGATGGACATTTGTCCGGTCAATATGCATGTAGATTTTTTTTTTTTTTGCAAAAAAAATTACCTTAATAAGAGCAGATGTCTTGTAGATGCTCTATTATCAACAATTGTCCATAAAAATAAAAACCACTAATTTTTTGACAGTTTGTACCTGAACCCAAGTGTGATATTTCCTTCAAGAAGATGCCCTTCTATATATCAGATGAGTGACATTTGTATTTACCATACAGCGAAAGTGAAGCTGTATGTGCGCACATTAAAATTTGTCCGTTCACTCAGCTTTTATTATTTTCTACTGTGTATGCACTAAAAATCCTATAGATCATAGTCCTGGTTGTTTCATCTTTGCTTTCAAATCGCTTTCCAGAGATGTACAATATAACACACGTGTTACTTGTATGTTTGTCTCTTTATGGCACGATTAATAGCGATCTACATCTTTGTCTTCTCTGCCTTTTGTACACCACTGAGTATAAGTGCTCTATGTAAATGTGCTATCACTATGTGGGTCAGATACAGCTTTGATAACTCTGATGGTTTTACCATATATTACACCAGTGTGATTTTCTGATATTTCTATTGAAATGGTGCAACAAAAAGTTGTTTTTAAGAGATGACTGAGTTGATTCAAAGGACCCTAATCCAGGTGCCGGGTTAACCAGGTTTGGCATGAAAGTCTGCAGTCTCTCTATGTGACTAGAGACTTGTGAATCCTCGTAGTGCGCATAGTGCACTGCAGGCTGTCAGGAGTCTCAAGCTCTGGTGAGACAAGACGGATAAGCCTACTCCCGGCCACATTCCGACTACAGTCATGGCCAAAAGTTTTGAGAATGACACAAATATTAATTTTTACAAAGTCTACTGCTTCACTTTTTCTAATGGCAATTTGCATATACTCCAGAATGTTATAAAGAGTGATCAGCTTAACAGCAATTACTTGCAAAGTCAATATTTGGCTAGAAAATGAACTTTATCCCCCAAAACACATTTCAACATCATTGCAGCCCTGCCTTAAAAGGACCAGCTAACCTCTTTTCAGTGATTGCTCCAATAACACAGGTGTGGGTGTTGATGAGGACATGGCTGGAGATCAATCTGTCATGATTAAGTAAGAATGAGACCACTGGACACTTTAAAAGGAGGCTGGTGCTTGGCATCATTGTTTCTCTTCTGTTAACCATGGTTATCTCTAAAGAAACACGTGCAGTCATCATTGCAATGCACAAAAATGGCCTAACAGGGAGAGTATCGCAGCTAGAAAGATTGCACCTCAGTCAACAATCTATAGCATCATCAAGAACTTCAAGGAGAGAGGTTCCATTGTTGCCAAAAAGGCTTCAGGGCGCCCAAGAAAGACCAGCAAGCGCCAGGACCGTCTCTTAAAAGTGTTTCAGCTGCGGGATCGGGCTACCAGCAGTGCAGAGCTTGCTCAGGAATGGCAGCAGGCAGGTGTGAGTGCATCTGCACGCACTGTGAGGCGGAGACTCTTGGAGCAAGCCCTGGTCTCAAGGAGGGCAGCAAAGAAGCCACTTCTCTCCAGAAAAAACATCATGGACAGACTGATATTCTGCAAAAGGTACAGGCAGTACAGGCTGAGGACTGGGGTAAAGTTATTTTCTCTGATGAATCCCCTTTTCGATTGTTTGGGACATCAGGAAAACGCCTCATTCAGAGAAGACAAGGTGAGCGCTACCACCAGTCTTGTCTCATGCCAACTGTTAAGCATCCTGAAACCATTCAGTGTGGGGTTGCTTCTCAGCCAAGGGAATCGGCTCTCTCACAGTCTTGCCTAAAAACACAGCCATGAATAAAGAATGGTACCAGAATGTCCTCCAAGAGCAACTTCTCCCAACCCTCCAAGAGCAGTTTGGCGATCAACAATGCCTTTTCCAGCATGATGGAGCACCTTGCCATAAAGCAAAGGTGATAACTAAATGGCTCAGGGAACAAAACATAGAGATTTTGGGTCCATGGCCTGGAAACTCCCCAGATCTTAATCCCATTGAGAACTTGTGGTCAATCATCAAGAGACGGGTGGACAAACAAAAACCTAAAAATTCTGACAAAATGAAAGCATTGATTGTGCAAGAATGGACTGCTATCAGTCAGGATTTGGTCCAGAAGTTGATTGAGAGCATGCCAGGGAGAATTGCAGAGGTCCTGAAGAAGAAGGGTCAACACTGCAAATATTGACTTGCTGCATTAACTCATTCTAACTGTCAATATAAGCTTTTGTTACTCATATGTTTGCAATTATTATATTTCTGTCTGTGTTGTGATAAAAACATCTGTCAAACACACATAAAAACCAGAGGGCAGCAGATCATGTGAAAATATAATATTTATGTCATTCTCAAAACTTTTGGCCACGACTGTAGACGTGTTTGGCCTCGCTCAATACAAGGGAATCTAGTGAGGCTGTGCATGACTACTTAGAATGTGGCCGGACGTCTGCATATTTCAGACTTGTGGTCAAATGACTGCCTGGTTTTGATGACGGTCCCGGAAAATCCTAACTGCACACAATGTGTACGCAGTGAGGATACACCAGTCTGCAGACTTTCATGCCAATTCTCGACAACCCCTTTAAGTATTCCATGGCCGAGAACTCTGTGGACTGCCTACCTGCCAGCATCCTGGCTCCTCTTTTCATTAGCTGGCCCGTTGTGACATCATTGTTACAGCATGACACACACGGCAAACTAATCAGAAGAGGAGCGCTAGATGCCGGCAGATAGTAGATATAGGAAAGATGTGTATCTTCGTACCGTGTTAGCCAGTAGATAGAAAAATAGTGTGATTCTTCAGATGTTGTATTAGTCTATGCCTGATGAAGAGACCTGAGTAGTCTCGAAAGCTTGCAATTTGTTACCATCTTTTCAGTTAGCCATTAAAAGGTATCAACCACTGAGGACTCTCAAGTCTAAATATTTTTCTGGCAGATAGTAGGCGATTTGCAGAGCTCCTGTCCAGCAGTCATGCAATACTGACCTAACCACTTCGCTCATCTCTAGTTGTCATGTCTACAACACAAATGGAGACCCATTAAAGGGGTTGTTTCAACATCACTAATTGCTAAAATTGCAATATGCTTGCTGGCCATCCTCAGTCCCCTTGTGCTCCTCTGATGCTGCAAAGTTAGGGCCAGCAATGCAACCATGCCGCTGGTCTGAGCTGTCAATCTTCAGGATCATACTGCCACCCAGCTAGCGGGATGCATGGAGGCAGGGAAGCGGTGCGCTCCTGAATATGAAGCATGGGAAAGATCCTTTAATCTGACCATCTTCATAGAAATATTTACAGGATTTAAAGCATTATATTACATGGCTGTTTTTTTTCCCCAAAACAGTGCTACACCTGTCTACAAGTTGTGTGTGGTATTGTAACTGAACGCCATTCATCTGAATGAGACTGAGTTGCAGTACCCGAGTCACCCCATGTATCTGTGTGCTGTTACTGAAGGAAAGCCGCCATGTTTTTCTCATCCCATACCTTGTTTCGTGCACATGGCTGTTCCTAGGTGGCTATAGATTCATTCTTTACAGATGTTTATTCCTTACAGATTCTGAACTTGTCATGTCCTATTACATGATGTATGATGTGTTAGAGGTAGAAATCTTTATAAAATGTCCACATATTCTTCAGCAATGTACTGGACAGGAGGGTACAGATACGGACGTCAGAGGGTTACCATTAACAATCTAAAGCAAAAGGAGATCAGGCGTCTTGTTACGAGCAAGGTCAGAGCTATACATCAATCTAAGCAGCATTCTTATTTATGGGTAGTCTATTACCTGGAGGGGACGGGGCTTTTTCTTATGTCACATACATTTGAAGTAGTTTAAAAAACAAAATTGCATACGTTCCATAGATTTAATCCGTAACCCACGTAAGATAAGCATTTGCTACTTTAACATTTCCTTTCAAGATATGCTAAAAGAAAATCATATATACGGTTGACATCATTAAAGTGCACAATATTGCCTATGACGAACTGCGTGCACATTCATGTATGTATGATAGGATTCACCTTTGGTGCATCCATTGCAGATTCCTTCTTACTTATGGAAGACATAATGTTTGCAGAACTGCTTTTTTTGCCTTCAGAACGGGCAAACACTTTGGCAAAATCCAACCAAAACCTGACAAAGCGTCGGGACTTCTGTTATAAATGGATGTCACAATGCAGATGTGACCAGAACCTTAGATCTCATGTATTTGACAATGCTGTGTTCATGGATAAGGCAGATCAGGAAAGGAAGGATCTTCCCCTCTGCTACATCGGCAGTGTTGATACTTGGCACTACAGTCATGGCCAAAAGTTTTGAGAATGACACAAATATTATATTTTCACATGATCTGCTGCCCTCTGGTTTTTATGTGTGTTTGACAGATGTTTTTATCACAGACAGAAATATAATAATTGCAAACATATGAGTAACAAAAGCTTATATTGACAGTTAGAATGAGATAATGCAGCAAGTCAATATTTGCAGTGTTGACCCTTCTTCTTCAGGACCTCTGCAATTCTCCCTGGCATGCTCTCAATCAACTTCTGGACCAAATCCTGACTGATAGCAGTCCATTCTTGCACAATCAATGCTTTCATTTTGTCAGAATTTTTAGGTTTTTGTTTGTCCACCCGTCTCTTGATGATTGACCACAAGTTCTCAATGGGATTAAAATCTGGGGAGTTTCCAGGCCATGGACCCAAAATCTCTATGTTTTGTTCCCTGAGCCATTTAGTTATCACCTTTGCTTTATGGCAGGGTGCTCCATCATGCTGGAAAAGGCATTGTTGTTCGCCAAACTGCTCTTGGAGGGTTGGGAGAAGTTGCTCTTGGAGGACATTCTGGTACCATTCTTTATTCATGGCTGTGTTTTTAGGCAAGACTGTGAGAGAGCCGATTCCCTTGGCTGAGAAGCAACCCCACACATGAATGGTTTCAGGATGCTTAACAGTTGGCATGAGACAAGACTGGTGGTAGCGCTCACCTTGTCTTCTCTGAATGAGGCGTTTTCCTGATGTCCCAAACAATCGAAAAGGGGATTCATCAGAGAAAATAACTTTACCCCAGTCCTCAGCCTGTACTGCCTGTACCTTTTGCAGAATATCAGTCTGTCCATGATGTTTTTTCTGGAGAGAAGTGGCTTCTTTGCTGCCCTCCTTGAGACCAGGGCTTGCTCCAAGAGTCTCCACCTCACAGTGCGTGCAGATGCACTCACACCTGCCTGCTGCCATTCCTGAGCAAGCTCTGCACTGCTGGTAGCCCGATCCCACAGCTGAAACACTTTTAAGAGATGGTCCTGGCGCTTGCTGGTCTTTCTTGGGTGCCCTGAAGCCTTTTTGGCAACAATGGAACCTCTCTCCTTGAAGTTCTTGATGATGCTATAGATTGTTGACTGAGGTGCAATCTTTCTAGCTGCGATACTCTCCCCTGTTAGGCCATTTTTGTGCATTGCAATGATGACTGCACGTGTTTCTTTAGAGATAACCATGGTTAACAGAAGAGAAACAATGATGCCAAGCACCAGCCTCCTTTTAAAGTGTCCAGTGTTGTCATTCTTACTTAATCATGACAGATTGATCTCCAGCCATGTCCTCATCAACACCCACACCTGTGTTAATGGAGCAATCACTGAAAAGAGGTTAGCTGGTCCTTTTAAGACAGGGCTGCAATAATGTTGAAATGTGTTTTGGGGGATAAAGTTCATTTTCTAGCCAGATATTGACTTTGCAAGTAATTGCTGTTAAGCTGATCACTCTTTATAACATTCTGGAGTTTATGCAAATTGCCATTAGAAAAAGTGAAGCAGTAGACTTTGTAAAAATTAATATTTGTGTCATTCTCAAAACTTTTGGCCATGACTGTACAGCTTAATCCCATTCACTCCAATATAAGTGAGCTCTTTTATTTTTGTAAAAGTTAGGGCCTCATTCAGATGTCAGATTTTTCTCACGTACCAGGAAAAACAGATTGATTACCTTGAACAGACTTTGATCAGAGTCTAGTCTGAGTGTCATCAGTTTTTCTCAGGTGTGGGAAAAAAAAAACTAAAAGTTTTTCCACCTTCTCCTTTTCTCCTTTCCAGTCTGTGAAAATCGGTCCATACTTTGTCATCCAAGTGCTGGTCAATTTTTTTTCTTTTTTCCACAAATCTATAGACTTACATTAGCGATTTTGACTCGATCCATTAGATCAAAATCAGACCTATCTCCTTGATTTTACACTCAAAAATCATGGACATGTGAATTACCTGATAAACTATCACAGGTATAATGCTGTCCCACGGATGGTACTCAAACAAGCGTCTGAATGAGGCCTTGATTTTGAAAAAATTGACAGCTTTTTCGGCAGTGCTCCATAACCGATGCACTAAAATATCACTAGTGTTTCCGATTGGCGGATTTTCTTTTTTGCTCGTGTGAATGAGGCCTGATGCCCGCTGTTCGTGTGGTAAGTGGTAACAGACGGTTTCATGTTTTCTTCCATTTGACAGCGACGACTTTCACGTTACAAGCAGTTTACGGTCACAGTGTCCACATTGGGAATCTGTGTCAACAACATTAAACCATTTAACAGCAGCAATGGAAACTTTAGGCCTTGTTTTATTGGAAACAGCAGATATGTGATCCCTGTTTCCAGTGTCCCCTCTTGTAAGGTTTCTGCTGGCCAAATAGTTTTTAGTTTCCCATCCTGATTCTCCCCATTTATTGTCCACGTGTGACCGAGAGCTCCAGATGTTTTCCTACCAGTAAGTCACGCTGCGCTGTCATGGCAAAATATAACATGGAGCTGGATTTTTGGTATGTACCCAGAATCTGCCGGTCTGTGCGGCCTCAGATTGTCCTTTGCCACCATCCACCCTAGGGCTGCAGCTCCAGGCCGGCCTTGCTCTTATCTTTTATTTGCACGTGTTACAACTAATCCAGTGCGGTTTATTACAGTCCTTCCTCCTACGTTACATTGCTTACTATCTTACTATTCATAGCGCTAATCACCATTCCCAACTTTTTGGCCACTTTTTAAATAAACCTTTTTCAGGTCTACTTCACTGGGTGGATTAATTTGTATTCTGACTTCCAATGTAAATAAATGTACCCAAGGCCTCATTCAGTCGTACATTTTGTGTCCTTGTTTTTCATGGAGAGGACAAGTACCCATTTGGCTGTTCACATGTCAGTGTTTTTCCCGGACAGACATGTATGGGTAATTTTGATCCTTGACTCAGATCAAAAATGGACAAGTCTGTGAAATCGCAGACAAAACTCTGATGGCTTTCATGTTCTTAACATCACAATGGATAGGAGAAGCTTTTCAGTTTTCTTTTTTAATGAAAAATCACTGATGATTAAATGAAACACACTGACCAAAAAAAACTATATGTATTTTTATGTACAAGAAAAGTTACAGACATCTGAATGAGATACTGAGTTCCCACGATGAGTATTTGTTGCGTTTTTGATGCTGCCGATTTTCTGCAGCTTTATGTACCAGTTAGCTATATTTGGCTACTTGTTTTTTTTTTTTTTTTTTAAACGTGTTTTTATCAACATATATATCCCAGAGAGCTACCAACTGCTGCGTTTCGACACTCCGGTCTTAACCATGATTAAGACCGGAGTGTCGAAACGCATTGGGGTAGCTCTCTGGGATATATATGTTGTCCGCATTGTGCCTGTTTTTATGATTTTTTTTCCATTAAAGACAAAGTTTTATATTTTTCTACGCTGGAGTCCCTTTTTTTTCTTCATTCTTTGGAACTTGCACGCCCAGGTGGCTCCGTGCAAGGAACTCATTCTTGGAAAGAGGCTGCAAATGGTGAGCTGACTACTCCCGTTCCCCATTCCTTTTTTATATATTTTACTTAATAGGTGCAGAAAATTTGCAACCTGAAAAACTCGCCAAAAGCTTATTGTGGGAACATAGCCTAATTATTATGAAGTAAAGAGCAATGTTGAGCCATGTGCACATGCCCTCTTCATTTCCATTGATTTGTCCAACATAGCAAATAAATGGGGTCCGTCGGGTTTATGTTAAGGTGTCTGTTACTTTGGTTATGACATTTGCCATGAAACATTGCATTGTGACCGTTGTCTGCATGTTAGAACCCAACATAAAGGAAATGAACGAAGGGATTTATTGGCTGTGATCTAAAATTGCTACTATGTATGAACCGCTTTGTTGTGCTCAGCAATGAGTTTTTTCCTAATTTCATCCATCTGCTGCTGCGTTCTGCAATCACATTATAGGTACCGTACATATGATTTGAGTGTATAATCCTCATTTGTGGATGAGTGTATTCTTGCAATCTGTCATCCCACCCGTCAAGACAAATGGTGTTCTCTTGTGCCTTAGCCTGATGTCGCACCTGGAGACCCACAACTCTACACTGGGCAGTCTCTTGAGACTGCGAGCTGCTAAAGGGCTTGTTCACACACTGCTTTTTTTACATATTTTTTCTGCTCAGCGGTTTACTTTACCAGTAAAAGGCGTCTTATTTTTTCCTTGCAGATTTGAACCATCATAGCCATTTTTCTGATCTACAACCTATCATTTTTGCAGCGTTTTTCACCCTTCAAATGAAGGAGAAAAATAATCACCACAAACACACAAAAGAAAGTGTGTTTTTATGCAGCGATTATCCTCCCAACACTGTTTTTGCTGCAGAAAAACGGCTGCAAATACTCATTGTGTATGCATAACCATACAAAGGATCAGTCCTCTTTCTGCTGTATATGGGGTGTCCTGACTATCCCGCATGGTAGACGTCTTGGGAGAAAGGATCAGATATGCTAAATATCGGCTTGCCCTATACTTTATTTCTTCGGGAGATAAGTTGCTATCAGAAGAGACTGTCAGTTGCTCCTTCCCTCTCACTGAAATCATATGCACGCTTGGCTGAGCTGAGCATGCATATGGTGGAGCTGGAAGGAATGGCTTCCTGATAGCTGTTCATGGTGTACAGGCTGCTTTACTGTGTAGCTTAGGAAATCTGAGGACAAGTGCTGGATACCTGATTATTATTATTTATATAGCACCATTGATTCCATGGTGCTGTACATGAGAAGGGGTTACATACAAATTACAGATGTCACTTACAGTAAACAATCACAGACTGGTACAGAGGGGAGAGGACCCTGCCCTTTCGGGCTTACATTCTACAGGATGGGGGACGGAGACAGCAGGTTGGGGGATTGCAGCAGTTCCGGTGTTGGTTGAGGCGATATCTCCGGTAGTGGTGAGGAGGCAGCGGGTCATTGCAGGCTTCAGGCTACGTGCACACGTTCAGGAATATTTGCGTTTTTTTTCGCGTATTTTCCGCGGTAAAAATGCGAAAAAAACGCAAGCATTAAGCATCCTATACATGTTAATTGATTCCGCATGTTTTGGCCACATGTTGCGTTTTTTTCCGCGAAAAAAACGCTTCGCAGAAAAAATAGCAACATGTTCATTAATTTTGCGGAATGTAAGCGGTTCATGTGCGATGGTACCCAGGGTCTGGAGGAGAGGAGACTCTCCTCCAGGCCCTGGGTACCATATCCCTGGTAAAACAATAATTAAAATAAAAATAATGATATTCTCACCTTCCGGCGGCCCCCGCAGCTTTCCCGCCTTCAGCGACGCTCCCGGCAACTCCGGGCCCAGGAGTCCTTTGCGAGAATCACCCAGATGGCGTAGCGGTCTCGCGTGATGCTACGTCATCGGGGTGATTTGTCGCAAAGGACTCCTGGGAACGGGAGTTGCCGGGAGCGTCGCTGAAGGCGGGAAAGCTGCGGGGGCCGCAGGAAGGTGAGAATATCATTATTTATTATTTTTTTTATTATTTTTACATTAGATCTTTTTACTATTGATGCGGCATAGGCGGCATCAATAGTAAAAAGTTGGTCACACGTGTCAAACACTATGTTTGACTCGTGTGACCAACCTGTCAATCAGTTTTCCAAGCGATGCTACAGATCGCTAGGAAAACGCTAGCATTCTGCAAGCTAATTACGCTTGCAAAACGCTAGTTTCTGGCGGGAATACGCATACAAAAAAAATGCGTATTTCCCGCGGGAGAAGTGCGGGATTGCCACGGAAATTTCCGCGGCAATTCCGCAACATGTGAACTTAGCCTTAGGCTTTCCTGAAGAGATGGGTTTTCAGGTTACGTCTGAAGGATCCGAGAGTGGTTGATAGTCGGTCTTGTTAGGGCAAAGAATTCCAGAGGATGGGGGATATTCGGGAGAAGTCTTGGAGGCGGTTGGGTGATCAGCGAATAAGTGTGGAGGAGAGAAGGAGGTCTTGGGAGGACCGGAGATTACGTGAGGGAAGGTATCGGGAGATTAGTTCAGAGACATATGGGGGAGACAGGCTATAGATGGCCTTGTAGGTCAGTATTAGTAATCTGAATTGGATTCGTTGAGGGAATGGGAGCCAGTGAAGAGATTTGCAGAGGGGAGATGCGGAGGAGTAGCGAGGAGAGAGATGAATTAGTCGGGCAGCTGAGTTAAGGATGGACTGGAGAGGTGCGAGGGTGTTAGCAGGGAGGCCAGAGAAAAGGATGTTGCAGTAGTCGAGGCGGGAGATGATGAGGGCATGCACAAGCATTTTAGTAGATTGAGGGTTGAGGAAGGGACGGATTCTGGAAATATTTTTGAGCTGGAGGCGACAGGAGGTAGAAAGAGCTTGGATGTGTGGTTTGAAGGACAGGGCAGAGTCAAGTTACTCCGAGGCAGCGGACCTCCGGTACGGGGGAAAGCGTGGTGTTGTCAGTTGTTATAGATAGGTCAGGTAAGGAAGATCTGTGAGATGGGGGAAAGATGATGAGTTCAGATTTGTCCACATTGAGTTTGAGGAAGCGGGAGGAGAAGGAGGATATGGCTGATAGACACTCAGGGATTCTGGACAGCAGAGAGGTGATGTCTGGGCCAGAGAGGTAGATCTGAGTGTCATCAGCATAAAGGTGGTACTGGAATCCGTGGGACTTTATGAGTTGCCCCAGGCCAAGAGTATAGATTGAGAGGAGTAGGGGTCCTAGAACAGAACCTTGGGGGACTCCCAGCAGAGAGAGGGTGGGACGAGGAGGTAGTGTGGGAGACGCTGAATGTGCGGTTGGAAAGGTATGAGGAGATCCAGGATAGGGCAAGGTCCTTGATGCCAAAGGAGGAGAGCATCTGTAGTAGAAGGCAGTGGTCAACTGTGTCGAAAGCAGAGGACAGGTCAAGAAGGAGGAGTATAGAGTATTGTCCGTTAGCTTTGGCTGTGAGTAGGTCGTTAGTAACTTTGGTTAGGGCTGTTTCAGTGGAATGTTGGGGGCGGGAACCAGATTGTAGATTGTCAAAGAGCAAGTTAGATGACAGATGGGAGGAAAGTTCAGCGTGGACGTGCTGTTCCAGGAGTTTGGAAGCGAGTGGGAGCAGCGATATTGAGCGATAGCTGGACATAGTGGTTGGGTCGAGGGTTGGCTTTTTGAGGATAGGCGTGATTGTGGCACGTTTGAAAGCAGAAGGGAAGGTACCAGAAGTTAGTGATAGATTGAAGAGGTGGATTAGTGATGGGATAAGAGTGGTGGCGAGGTTGGGGAGGAGGTGGGATGGGATGGGGTAGAGTGCACAAGTGGTGAGGTGTGATTTGGAGAGATGAGCAAGCTCCCCTTCCGTGATGTTGGGTAATGAGGTTATGGGGTTTGGGCATTGGTCAGATACACCTGATTGACGTCTTATACTGAGTCTACACTTACGCTGTTCAGTGCTGATCTATAAAGGAGTCTGGATCAAAGACAATGTTTTTTTTCATCTTCGTTTAGCCTTTTCTGCTATTTTCCATGACCTGAATGAATTGCCTGGCTTCAGGGTGGATTTGATTTAAATCAAACTGATTTAAATCATGATTTAAATCACGATTTAAATCACTAGTCAGTAAGGCTTGATTTAAATCAGTGATTTAAATCAAAGTTTCTACCTTTACGGCCTGCTGCCATTATAAGGAAAGAATGTAATAAACCTCAGATCGTACACACAAACAGATCCAGACTTGTCTGTCTGTGGCTATGCTGCAGTATTGTGCTCAAAGTTTCACTTTCATTTTCTTGTCTGCTTGCCCTTCCTCCTCCTCACACTTAAGGTACTGCCACACTAAACAATCCCGCTAGCGATCACGATAACGACGCATACTAATGCGATCGCTAGCGGGATTGTTTCTATATCGCTAAGTGCGGCCACATTTAGCGATATAGTTAACGACGCTATCGCCGTTAGCGATCTTCTTAACGACTTTAGCGGTACAAAAGTACCGCTAAATCGCTAAGAAAAGGTGCCACACTAGCGATATATACTTACCCAGCGGGAGCGCCGACGAGAAAATAGGGTCCGGAACGATTCCAGCGACGAGCGAGATCACAGCAGGAAGCTCGTCGCTGGAAGCTGCCGCACACAACAACATCGCTAACGGGATCGCTAAATAGTGACGTTTTTTAGCGATCCCGTTAGCGATATTGTTTAGTGTGGCATACCCTTTAGATTCACATTCTTCTTGTGTTGTGCAGATCTATTCCACTCCAAACAATCAGAAACATATTGTCTAACTTCTTGGACTTGGCACTGAAGGGGTTGATTCTGTATTCATATAGGTTTGTAGAACAATAGGATTAAGGTCTTTTTCTCAACTCTGTTCATGTTGTAACATTTTTGCCGTTAAGAAGAGGCTGGGACCTCTGCGGAGTCAAATTCAGTTTTGAGAACTGCGTAAGTAAAGCGAGCGTCTGTGATAATATAGGAGAGAAACTGCCCACTAATCCTACAGAAACCTCTGGAAGAGCATGGCATTGTGAATGTTACACATATACAGCCTTTATTCTACTGAGTTAAACAACTCAGCTTTATCTCATGATGGAAGAACCTTTGGATGTAAAAATTTTCCTCAAAAAGCAGTTTATTGAAAAAAATCCGATTTAAATAAAAAAAAATCCGATTTAAATCAAAAAAATCCGATTTTTTTGATTTTTTTAAAAAAATCATTGATTTTTATCCACCCTGCCTGGCTTTAACCCTTCTAATGCTGTGTAGCTGCCTACATGCACGTTTCAGATATTAGTGGGTCTCAGCTTTGTATGAAAACTTCTCTTTTGTCTGCTGGGAGAAATGTTTTATGTAATTCATGTGTAGCGATGAGGAAGAGCTTCATTCAGTCTTTGTTTTGGTGCATGAAAGCCTTCCTAGCTGCACTTGATTCCTTGTGTTCGGCCTATCTCCCTGGCACAGTGTGCTCATTGACTGTTGTGAGCCCCCCTCCTCATCCTTTGCATAGCCGCACTGTTTCTATACTTTCTTCATTGGTAGGTTAGGGTCTGTATGGGAGATCTAAATATCTTGCAGATTTTTTTTTGTCTTCATTTTTATGTATTAAAACGTTCTTGTGGATGCTCAGCGAGTGCTCCAGGGGGATCAAATCACAGCCATGTCTGGGGCAGAGTCTGCAGAACAAGATTCAGAGCTGCCTGACCTCGGGGAGGGAGGCAAAAGCCAGTGATCTACAGAAGACAGCTGAATCTGCAAATCCCCCCTCCTCACCCTGCTCTTTGAACATAGGATGAGAATATTCCCTGCTTTCATTGCCATCCGTAAATGAGTAATGCCAGTGATCAAAAAGAACATGAAACCGGATGAATGACACAAGGATACAAGGCTGAAACTTTGTTTCCCTGAAGCTGTTCTGACACCTGCACCAATTCCTCTAGTTTTTCTTTTAGAAGAATCTGTACAGTTTTCCATAAACACAATAATATAACAGTCATCGTTATCTGGAAAATGGTCTGAGATAGCAGAGATTTTTTTTTTCTGCAGTTGCAATAGGAATATTTGTTCCAAATTGAAGAAATAGGAATCCTATGATGGTGACAGTCATCTGATAATCTAGAAATACTTAATAATTCAGAATAAATGTGTCCAACACAAAACTGCAAAGTGATCTTAAGGGCCGGTGTAGACGAGTGTACAATATTTGTAGTCAGAGTGCGAATCGGATCGCATTCAGACCACTGTTAGGCTGCTTTCACACATCCGTTTTTTTGTATCAGGCATGATCCGCGTGTTGGTAAAAAAACGGATCCGGTACCGGATGCGTTTTTTTTACCATTGACTTTCATTAGCGCCGGATCGTGCCTGATGTCATTGCGTTGTATCCGGTTTTGTCGGATCCGGCGGAAATGTACATTCCGGCGGCCGGACAAAACGGAGCATGTAACGTTTTTTTTGTTTGCCGAGCCGCCTGATGTGCCTGAAGCGGCGCATCAGGCGGCCGGAAACAATAGAAGTCAATGGAACCGGATCAGACTTTTGTGCAATCCGTCAAAAGTCTGATCCGGATTCTGGAAACCAAGGTCTACTACTACTACTTACTACTACTACTACTACTACTACATTTTCCAGTGTCTCCGGGCATCCAAAACCCTCTTTTTCTGGGTTCAAAAGTTCAGGTCGGATCCAGCAAAAAAACGAATCCGTTGCATCAGTTTTTTTATTTCAGCGCCGGATCCGTCCCTTCAGGTGTTCGACGGATCATGCCTGATACAAAAAAACGGATGTGTGAAAGAGGCCTTAGTCTATGGGGCTGTGTACATGTCAGATTTTTTTCCTTGAACCAAGCCGATCTGAGGTAAAAAAAAAATAAAATTTACACAAGTTTGATTTGATATTCAGATCGCACTCGGCATAGAATTCAATGAGTATGTGGAAACTATAGGACTGCACTCGGATGACACAGACTGACACAATAGAGAAGATGGAGAAATTGTGTTCTCCATCTTCTCCTAATCTGAGAGAAGCAAATCATACTCTGATACATGGTCGTCTGCCCCTGCCTAATGGTGATGTCTTATGAAGACCTACTCGGTCGATGTGCCTTATTGGGCTAGCATCACACGAGTGTGGTCAGTGTCTCAGATGACGAAACGATGGGGCAAAAATATTTGTCCCATCTTCTCCATTCTGTCACTTTGTGAAAATCGGACTACACTCAGATGTCATCAGAGTGCAGTCTGATTGACTTGCATGGCGGAATGCGATCAGATAATCTGATCCAACCCGGACATCCTGCAATTTTTTTTTTTCCTGGTCATGTGCACAACCCCATAGAATAACATTTAACCTAGTGCAATCCAATGTTTTGTCAGATTGCACTCAGACAGAAAACGTATGAACATTTCATATAGCCAGTGCCAGAAGCCTGAGCCAACAGAACCAACTACAATACTCTTATCAAAGCGTGAAGTCCTCAATGATTTCTAATCCAGCACCTTTACACCCTTTAAGTACTTCTAAAAGAAACTTTCTGTACATCTTGTAAAAACAGGCTAAATAGAAAAGCGGAAGGATTGCAGTGCAGATAGTAATCAGATTTGATAATTAGGAAATTTTAGCCAAAATGATTACACCATTGTATTACGTAACCCCAGTCTTATGTCAAGGTCTCATCCGCACAATTACGGTACTCCTTAACCTATTGCTTCCAATTCCATTTGTGTTTGGTTGTGTCATCGATTTTTGGTTTAGTTTCCAAATCCGTGTCCCCCTTCCTCTCCCCCCCCCCCCCCCCCCCGTTTTAGAAATTCGCTCCTCGAAAGTAAATGCACAAAATTGTGACCTTGCATTTGGAGGCAGTGTTTGCTCATCATGTCTAACTAGGCAACTTGTTCCTGTGATGCTGTAGTCAGTACAGATGTAGAACTTGCAGAGTAATGAAAGCGCCAGCAGTGTTTTGTTTAGTTTGTTGCCGAGTTAGATAATAGGAGTTGTACATCGAAGCCAGAAAGGAGACTGACATGAATCTGGACTGGCTGGAAGTATTGCAAAAGTCTATGGCTGCTCCAGCTGTGGATTCGGGTCCTGACAGATATTGCATATTCATTTTTTCCAAGTGGGTGTGAGATGGCTAAAGTGTATGTGAGGGGATATTTCTTCTATCCCTGCACTTAGCCAGGGGTGATCAGTCATGTAGCGCAGATACATGAGCAGCATTGTGGGTCGTCTGCTAATTATTTTGCCAGCATCCATCACATCAGGTTACTGCCTGCTCTACTACCCTAAGGCCTCTTTCACACATCAGTTTTTTCGGCGTCAGGCGCGATCCGGCAGTTTTTGAAAAAAACGGATGTTTTTTTTTTTTACCGCAGGATCTGTTTTTTTCTCATTGACATGCATTAGCGCCGGATCGTGCCGCATGTCATTGCGTTTCGTTCGTTTTCTGCCGGATCCGTCATAGATTTTAATTTCGGTGGCCGGACAGGACGCATCAAGTAACGGTTTTTTTTCCGCCGGAAAGAACGGACAGCGCCTAAAGCGGCACGTCAGGCTTGGTCATACAATACAAGTCTATGGGAGATAGGACTTATCCGGCCACCAGTCTCCGTTTTCTGCATCTACGCATGCCTGGAAGCCAAAAACCAAGGTCTCTCTGTCTGTCTGTGTGTCTCTCTCTCTCTCCTCGTTCCAGGCATGCTCACTGCATTTCTCGGGTTTAAAAGTTCACGACGGATCCAGCTAAAAACCTGATCCGTCGCATCAGTTTTTTTGCAATCTAAGCTGGATCCGTGTTTTTAAAAATTGGACGGATTGTGCCTGATTGCAAAAAACTGATGTGTGAAAGAGGCCTGATCTGCCCTGTTAATGCTGCTGCGAGACTGAGAAGTTTCCTGAAATTACAGGGTTAACCGGGCATCAATAAAGCCTTTGGTCTCCCATCTCCTGCTTAATATTCTGCATAACTTAGCATTCACCTTGATGTTCATAACTAGAGATATTCTTCCCTACGGCTTCTGAGCTAATGCATAATTTCATACGTTCCACTTATGGGTCGGTGTTGTTTTACCATGATCCTGTGTGAAAAAGTGGAGCAAAGGAAGGGCATGAAGTGGAAGAAATGCACCCATTGCCCCATTTCCTTGTAGCTGGAGGGAATTTATAAATTTGATTTTGCAAAGAATGTTCATGCTGATGTTGTACATGTACAACAATTGTCTATACCACAGTCTTGTGTCTGCGTTCTCTCGTAATGGGGTATTGTTCCGTTTGTGCAAGTGCTTATATATCATTCTTCAGTGTGTCTTGATGGGGTGTTGATATTGTGTATATGCACCTGTCATGTATGTCTGTATGTATGTGCTACTTACTACTGTGTTCTCTTAATGGTGTATTGATGTTGTACAAGTACGACTGACTATCCCACGATCTTCTATATTTTGATACATTCATCTGTGTTCTTGTCTCTTAATGGGTTATTTATTGGGCTTCCCCCATTCGCGAAAAGTTAAGACGCTGCGTAAAATATAAAGAAAACAAGAATGCAGTGATTTGGAAATCTCCTGTAGCCATATTTTATTCTCAACATAACATAGAACACATCAGAAGATAAAAGGGTAAAAAAAAAAAACTACTTTAGAATTTGTGGCAGGAGCACATCTCAAAAAGTTGGGACAGGCCAATTCTAAAATTCTTTATAGAAACCATGGTTTCCATAAAGAAGAGAAGGACCAATTATCTTATTAGCACAGTTTAGAAGCCTGAATATCTGATTATATGGGGCTGTATTAGTGCTTATGGCATGGGCAGTTTGCAGATGAAAAACGCTTTCAATGCTGATGTTTTAGAACAATATATCGTCCCATCCAGACATCTATTTTAGAGAAGACCTTGCATATTTCAGCAAGACCGCATACTGCATCCATCACCGAAGCACAGCTTCACAGAAGAAGGTTTTGGATGATGAACCGGCTGTCTGCAGTCCAGACATTCCACCAATAGAATACATTTAGGGCAAAATCCAGCTGTGGAGCTTCAAGAGTCCAACATCAGACAAGAAAGGGGTAACATTACCCTCAAAAAGCTCCAGCAAGTGTTCTCTACAATTCTTACAAGTTTATAGACTGTTGGGGGGAAAACAATAGGGAATGCTACACAAAGGTAGACATGACCCTGTGAAGACTTTTCTGAGATGTCGCTGCCATCAATTTTTAAATTAAATGTTTTGGGTTTTTTTTTTCAAATGAAATTATCAAATGTCTAAAGTTCAATTTCTGATCTATATTTTATGCTGTTTTGTTAATAAAATATGGTTGTATAAGATTCCCAAATCATTACATTCGTGTTTTCTTTACATTTTACACAGCGTTCCACCTTTTTTGGAAATGGAGTTGTATGTGTTTGACTGCCATATACCACAATCTTGAAGCTGCGCTACAGAAATCTGTGTTCTCTTCTCCTAATGGGTTATTGTTGTTTTGTGTGTGACTCTGTACGTCTGTCTGTCCTATGGTGTATTGATGTTGTGTATATACAGTTTCTGTCCTATGGATTATTGATATTGTGTATAAAGCTGTCCTGTATCTGTCCTATGGAGTATTGATATTGTGTATATACGGCTGTCCTGTATCTGTCCTATGGAGTATTGATATTATGTGCTCCCGTTTGCTTCCAAACTCCTTGAGCAGCATGTCCACGCTCCACTTTCCTCCCACCTCTCATCTAACTCTCTCCTTGACAGCCTCCAATCTGGCTTCCGTCCCCACCACTCCACTGAAACTGCCCTGACCAAAATTACTAATGACTTAGTATAGGAAAGATGTATATCTTCGTACCGTGTTAGCCAGTAGATAGAAAATATATTAGACTTGAGAGTCCTCAGTGTTGATACCTTTTAATCGCTAACTGAAAAGATGGTATCATTTGTTACCATCTTTTCAGTTAGCCATTAAAGGTATCAACCACTGAGGACTCTCAAGTCTTAATATTTTTCTAATGACTTAGTCATTAGCCAAAACTAAAGGGTATGCCACACTAAACAATATCGCTAACGGGATCGCTAAAAACGTCACTATTTAGCGATCCTGTTAGCGATGTTGTTCAGTGCGGCAGCTTCCAGCGACGAGCTTCCTGCTGTGATCTCGCTCGTCGCTGGAATCGTTCCGGACCCTATTTTCTCGTCGGCGCTCCCGCTGGGTAAGTATCTAATCGCTGTGTGGCACCTTTTCTTAGCGATTTAGCGGTACTTTTGTACCGCTAAAGTCGTTAAGAAGATCGCTAACGGCGATAGCGTCGTTAACTATATCGCTAAATGTGACTGCATTTAGCGATATAGAAACAATCCCGCTAGCGATCGCATTAGTATGCGTCGTTATTGTGATCGCTAGCGGGATTGTTTAGTGTGGCAGTACCTTAACAGACAGTTCTCCATCCTCCTCCTCCTTGATCTGTCCTCTGCCTTTGACACAGTCGACCACTGCCTACTGCTACAGATTTTCTTCCCTTGGCATCGAAGACCTTGCCCTGTCCAGGATCGCCACTTACCTTTCCGACCGCACATTCAGCGTCTCCCACTCCCACACTACCTCCTCATCCCGCCCTCTCACTGTTGGAGTCCCTCAAGGCTCTGTCCTGGGGCCCCTACTTTTTTCCATCTATACCCTTGGCCTAGGACAACTCATAAAGTCCCATGGCTTCCAGTACCACCTGTATGCGGACGACACTCAGATCTACCTCTCTGGCCCAGATGTCACCTCTCTGCTGTCCAGAATCCTGGAGTGTCTATCAGCCATATCCTCCTTCTTCACCTCTCGCTTCCTAAAACTCAATGTAGACAAAACTGAACTCATCATTTTTCCTCCATCCCACGTGTCTTCCCTACCCGATCTATCTATTATGGTAAATGGCATCACGATCTCTCCCGCACCTGAAATCCGCTGCCTCGGAGTAAACACTCGACTCTGCCCTGTCCTTCAAACCACACATCCAAACTCTTGCCACCTCCTGCCGCCTCCAACTTAAAAACATTTCCAGAATCCGTCCCCTCCTCAGCTCTCAATCTACTAAAACTCTTGTGCATGCCCTCATCATCTCCTGCCTCGATTACTGCAACACCCTCCTCTGTGGCCTCCCCGTCAACTCTCTTGCACCACTCCAGTCTGTCCTCAACTCTGCTGCCCGACTAATCCACCTCTCCCCTCGCTACTCCCCTCTGCAAATCCCTCCACTGGCTCCCAATTCCCCAACGAATCCAGTTCAAACTACTAACACTGACCTACAAAGCCATCCACAACCTGTCCCCTCCCTATATCTCTGAACTAATCTCCCAATATCTTCCTTCACGTAATCTTCGATCCTCCCAAGACCTCCTACTATCCTCCACACTTATTCGTTTCTCACACAACCGCCTCCAAGATTTCTCCTGAATATCCCCCATCCTCTGGAATTCCACGCCTCAACACGTACGATTATCCACCACCCTTGGATCCTTCAGACGGAACCTGAAAACACATCTCTTCAGGAAAGCCTACAGCCTGCAATAACCATTCCGCTTTGCCGCCACCACCCGAGCTTCCGCCTCACCGCCACCACCCGAGCTTCCGCCTCACCGCCACCACCCGAGCTGCCGCCTCGCCGCCACCACCACCAGATCTGCCGCCACCCCGACCTTCTGTTTCTTCCCCATTATCCCGTAGAATGTAAGTCCGCAAGGACAGGGTCCTCTCCCCTCTGTACCAGTCTGTCATTGTAAATTTGTTTACTGTAAACGATATCTATAACTTTTATGTAACCCCTTCTCATGTACAGCACCATGGAATTAATGGTGCTATATAAATAAATAATATGTGTATACGGCTGTCCTGTATCTGTCCTATGGAGTATTGATATTGTGTATATACGGCTGTCCTGTATCTGTCCTATGGAGAATTAATATAGTGTATATATGGCTGTCCTATGGAGTATTGATATTGTGTATATACGGCTGTCCTTGTATCTGTCCTATGGAGTATTGATATTGTGTTTATACGGCTGTCCTTGTATCTGTCCTATGGAGTATTGTATTGTGTATATACAGCTGTCCTGTATCTGTCCTATAGAGTATTGATATTGTGTGTATACTGCTGTCCTGTATCTGTCCTATGGAGTATTGATATTGTGTGTATACGGCTGTCCTGTATCTGTCCTATGGAGTATTGATATTGTGTATTCGGCTGCCCTGTATCTGTCCTATGGAGTATTGATATTGTGTATATACGGCTGTCCTGTATCTGTCCTATGGAGTATTGATATTGTGTATATACGGCTGTCCTGTATCTGTCCTATGGAGAATTAATATAGTGTATATATGGCTGTCCTATGGAGTA
Source organism: Oophaga sylvatica (assembly GCA_033576555.1). NCBI lineage: Eukaryota > Metazoa > Chordata > Amphibia > Anura > Dendrobatidae > Oophaga > Oophaga sylvatica. The sequence continues at coordinate 52,241,958 of JARQOD010000007.1, read as the reverse complement.
TTGATATTGTGTATATACGGCTGTCCTTGTATCTGTCCTATGGAGTATTGATATTGTGTTTATACGGCTGTCCTTGTATCTGTCCTATGGAGTATTGATATTGTGTATATACAGCTGTCCTGTATCTGTCCTATAGAGTATTGATATTGTGTGTATACTGCTGTCCTGTATCTGTCCTATGGAGTATTGATACTGTGTATACGGCTGTCCTGTATCTGTCCTATGGAGTATTGATATTGTGTATTCGGCTGCCCTGTATCTGTCCTATGGAGTATTGATATTGTGTATATACGGCTGTCCTGTATCTGTCCTATGGAGTATTGATATTGTGTATGTACGGCTGTCCTGTATTTGTCCTATGGAGTATTGATAATGTGTATGTACGGCTGTCCTGTATTTGTCCTATGGAGTATGATATTGTGTGTATATACGGCTATCCTGTATCTGTCCTATGGAGTATTGATATTGTGTGTATACGGATGTCCTATGGAGTATTGATATTGTGTATATACGGCTGTCCTATGGAGTATTGATATTGTGTATATACGGCTGTCCTATGGAGTATTGATATTGTGTATATACGGCTGTCCTGTATCTGTCCTATGGAGTATTGATATTGTGTATATATACAGCTGTCCTATGGAGTATTGATATTGTGTATATACGGCTGTCCTATGGAGTATTGATATTGTGTATATACAGCTGTCCTGTATCTGTCCTATGGAGTATTGATATTGTGTATATACGGCTGTCCTATGGAGTATTGATATTGTGTATGTACAGCTGTCCTGTATCTGTCCTATGGAGTATTGATATTGTGTGTATATACGGCTATCCTGTATCTGTCCTATGGAGTATTGATATTGTGTGTATACGGATGTCCTATGGAGTATTGATATTGTGTATATACGGCTGTCCTATGGAGTATTGATTTTGTGTCTATACGGCTATCCTGTATCTGTCCTATGGAGTATTGATATTGTGTATATACGGCTGTCCTGTATCTGTCCTATGGAGTATTGATATTGTGTATGTACGGCTGTCCTGTATTTGTCCTATGGAGTATTGATATTGTGTGTATATACGGCTATCCTGTATCTGTCCTATGGAGTATTGATATTGTGTGTATACGGATGTCCTATGGAGTATTGATATTGTGTATATACGGCTGTCCTATGGAGTATTGATATTGTGTATATACGGCTGTCCTATGGAGTATTGATATTGTGTATATACGGCTGTCCTGTATCTGTCCTATGGAGTATTGATATTGTGTATATACGGCTGTCCTGTATCTGTCCTATGGAGTATTGATATTGTGTATGTACGGCTGTCCTGTATTTGTCCTATGGAGTATTGATATTGTGTGTATATACGGCTATCCTGTATCTGTCCTATGGAGTATTGATATTGTGTGTATACGGATGTCCTATGGAGTATTGATATTGTGTATATACGGCTGTCCTATGGAGTATTGATATTGTGTATATACGGCTGTCCTATGGAGTATTGATATTGTGTATATACGGCTGTCCTGTATCTGTCCTATGGAGTATTGATATTGTGTATATACGGCTGTCCTGTATCTGTCCTATGGAGTATTGATATTGTGTATGTACGGCTGTCCTGTATCTGTCCTATGGAGTATTGATATTGTGTATATACGGCTGTCCTGTATCTGTCCTATGGAGTATTGATATTGTGTATATACGGCTGTCCTGTATCTGTCCTATGGAGTATTGATATTGTGTATATACGGCTGTCCTATGGAGTATTGATATTGTGTATGTACGGCTGTCCTATGGAGTATTGATATTGTGTATATACGGCTGTCCTATGGAGTATTGATATTGTTTATATACGGCTGTCCTATGGAGTATTGATACTGTGTGTATACGGGTGTCTTGTATGACCTGTTCTGTGGTGTATCCTTGTATATGTATGACTGTCTACATCACTCGTATCTATGTTCTAATGAACTGTGTTCTCTCTTAATGGATTATTGAAATTGCATACAACAAAGGAAATATAGTCCAGGAGATTAAATGATGCCAAGGCCTTATTCATGAATTTTTAAAATTCACACTGACACCAATCATTGACTCATTTCGGGCGGCTGTATGGTCCTTATTCACACATTTCTTCTATTGCTTGCAGAGATGTATGTGCAGTAGTGATCTGAATACTGCATATTCATTGATATTGTATATATCCCACTGTCTATACCGCTCTCTTGTATTTGCGTTTTAGTGAATGGTGTTCTCCTTTCCTAATGGGTTATTGGTATTATATTTTGCAGATGCCTTTGTAAATAGTCAGGAATGGACACTAAGCCGAGCTGTGCCGGAGCTCAAAGTGGTAAGTACCAAATTTGGTATATTTTGTATCAAGTGTCCTCTTCAGCGGCGATACACATCAAGCGCATGGCAGCAGAACCTAAGGACATCAGTAGGATCAGCCATCCAGCTTGTGTAAAGGTATTTCTTGGCGGTCCCACGACAGTAGATGCTGGGGAAACAGAGGGATTAGATGATTTTGTAGACAAGGTGACCATTACTTTGTTCCTGTTGGAGATAAGCCACTGACATCTGAAGGGTATGCCACACTGAACAATATCGCTAACGGGATCGCTAAAAAAGTCACTATTTAGCGATCCCGTTAGCGATGTTGTTCAGTGCGGCAGCTGCCAGCGACGAGCTTCCTGCTGTGATCTCGCTCGTCGCTGGAATCGTTCCGGACCCTATTTTCTCGTCAGCGCTCCCGCTGGGTAAGTATATATCGCTAGTGTGGCACCTTTTCTTAGCGATTTAGCGGTACTTTTGTACCGCTAAAGTCGTTAAGAAGATCGCTAACGGCGATAGCGTCGTTAACTATATCGCTAAATGTGGCCGCACTTAGCGATATAGAAACAATCCCGCTAGCGATCGCATTAGTATGCGTCGTTATCGTGATCGCTAGCGGGATTATTTAGTGTGGCAGTACCTTGAGTCTTGTAGGGTCTTTTGTTCCTCTCTCTAATAACATAAACATTTGGCTAAGCATGTATGTTTATGGGGAAGTTGGAGGAGATGATTTTTAGCTGATCCCATCTGCTTTAAATGGTTTTTCTCATCTTCGCAAGCATTGTAGATGGCCAAGTCCAGCACTTTGCTGTCTCCGGCAGCCCCTAACACAATGAAGAGCGCTGCGGGCCTCATGCCTGACCACTACTATGTTCCGATAGGGAATCCCAGAGCCCCGTTCTCAGTTTGGGTGGGAGTTTTAACTGTGGGACCTCAAGGATCAGCGAGTTATCACCGATTCTTAAATAACCTCTTGAAGAGAAGCAGTAAGTAGAATCATCCCTCCTAAGCTGTCTATATGGGCATGTAGGTCATAGGAAGTTGTATAAAATGATACCTTGATATCTGCAATCTGACATGTTATTCCAGAGAAATCCATATGTTTTTCTTTACATATTTGCAGAGTCTAAATAGACCAAAAGTCTCGCATGATCCAAATGAAGTGGCTACTAATTGGCAATTACATAAAGCCAATAAATGTTATTGAAAGAAAATCTATTTTTCACCGTGGCCGGTATTATGCCCTTATTAAGGACCTGGCACCATCCCTGACATGAGTGGCATACCACCAATGGCAGCAATACACGCAGCTGCTATGGGGGGCCTGTGAGTGCCGGCACTGGGCACCCCCCGTCCCATCATCGCACATATTCGACATCCTGCCGACACCATTGAAAGAAATTATGGCGGAGGGAGCGTCATTTGACAATCCCTCCTCCATCATTCTTCCTCGGCATCTGACTTCTCAGTGCAGTGGGAACGATGACGTTACTATATGGGAAAATGAGGAGGAGAGGCAAGTATTGTATTTTTTTTTAAATTGTGGTGGCCAGATAATCGGGAATGAGCAGTCCTAGGAAAACGGTCTTCTCAATTATTATTGGCCAGTGTAAGTGCGCCCTGAGACATTTTCGGACTCGTCTGGTCAGAAATTATCTCCCAGGATAACAAAGGGATCAGCCAATTGAATTTTATCCTTCTTTCCCGCTGCATCATATGCGGGACATTCCCCGCGTCGGCATTAGATGATCGGGTGCTCCCACCAAAAAAAATTGTCCAATGTTTAGGGGTGCTGAATCATTCATTCAGGACAGTGAACTGCGTATGCTAAATATTCATACCAGTACAATTGAAGGCTTCTGGGCCGGCCGGGTACAGTGCAGTGTGGGTGAAGTTGGCACAGGATTTAGGTGCTCTTGTATATGGAGTGTTTTACAGTATTTCTGGGAGCATTAATCTTTATGAATTGCTTCACTTATGATATAATAAAACACATACATACCTATAATAGGCCAGGCCTGAGTTCTCTGCTGCGTGGTGCCATAATTGTCAGCCTTTCATTCTGTTCAGCCTTCTTTCTGGAGACTCCATCTGTAAAGAATTACATCTGCTCTAGCACAGTGGTTATTTCATTACACTGGGAAGCTGGAGAGAATTATCCCTGATTCCTGAGCCAATCACCTAATCCAGGAGCCAGGAAAAAAAAAAATTGCATTCATGTGTATCTGTGGAAAGTATGGCGAGATAGCTGTAGTTCCCAGGCTCGGGAGAGGATTTATGTGACTGTGTCGAAGCAGTCACTGAGAATATGGCTGCAGCATGTGAGGAGACGTATAGTGGGGCGAGTATCTCGTGTGCGTCAGTGATTTCAGTAATTCTTTAGGGCAGTGGTCTGAAATTTATGGCTCTCTAGTGTCATGGGAATTTTTTTTTTTACAGCATTGGGACAGCCAGTGGTTCCTGGACTGTAAGGGTATGTGCACACATTGCGGATTCGTGTGTGGAATTTTCCACGCGGAATCTGCTATTTTTGGCAGAATCCGCAGGTCAAAATCCGCGCGTTTTTCCTGCGGATTTTGTGCGGATTTGGCATGCGTTAATGGAATGGGTATAAAAACGCTGCGGAATCGGCACAAAGAATTGGTATGCTGCAGAAAAGAAATCGCTGCTTTTCCGCAACATGTGCACAGCGGCTTTCGTTTTCCATGAGATAACATGGTACTGTTCATCCCTTGGAAAACTGCTGCAGCGGATTTGGCCCTGCGGATACGCAGACGAATCTGCAACGTGTGCACATACCCTCAGACCATGCGCACATGTTGAGTATTTGCAGTAGATTTTTGGCAGGAAAAACCGCTGCATGAAATATGCACATTTTTTGGCACATTTTTATATGCATTTTTGTTTGTGTTTTTCTGATTCATTTGGGTGAAAAAACAAAGGAAAAAGAGTTGGCAGATTGGGAAAAAAGACTAAATTGTTCAGGAAAAAATAAGCAACGTGTGCATGAGATTTCAGAAATCTCCTTCACTTTGCTGGCATTGTAATATGCTGCATTTTTTCCTCGGCAGAAACGGAACAAGCCACAATTGTGTAGACTACAGAATGCTGCTTACTGTAAGGCTATGTTCACACTGGGCGTTTTTGCATCGTTTTTTTTTTATGCAAATTTTCTGCTGCGTTTTACAGTACCAGCATAGTCAATGAGATTTCACAAATTATTTGCACACAGCTTTTTTTCCTGACTGTTTTGTCATAAGAGCTTGTTTTTTGCACAATGCAGCTTGTAACTTCATTCAGCATTTTTTTCAGTGTTTTTCACCCATTAAAGGCAATGGGTAGTGCAAAAAACGCTACAAAACTAAGCAAAAAAACACGTTTCAGATTTTGCTGCGTTTTTGGTGGTAAAACCTGATGAAGTTGAATCAGATTTTTTTTTTTTATGCACAAGAGACAAATATACCCTGACAAAAACGCAGTAAAAACTAAGCGAAACCTGCTTTTTGTAAGCAACTTAAACTTGGCATAAAAAACGCAGCAAAAACACAATGTGTGAACATAGCCTAAGGGTAAATGTACACTAAGCAACTAAGCATGATCGGTGTGTGAATTTTGAGCATTTACAGTAGCAATTTTGCGGCTGAAATTTTGCTAATCTCACACTGTGTAAAAAAATTTCCAATTGGAAAATGACACATGGTGCTGATTGTGAAATTCACAGCATGTCTATACTTTTGGGGGGGTTTCACTTTAGATTTTACCCCTACATGATTTACAATGGATGTGGGGGAATACAGATTTGTGCATATTCATTTTAAGGGCACATTCACACGTTCAGTATTTGGTCAGTATTTGACCTCAGTATTTGTAAGCTAAAACCAGGAGTGGAACAGAGGAAAAGTATAATAGAAACACGTCACCACTTCTGTATTTTTCCTCACTCCTGATTTTGGCTTACAAACACTGACCAAATACTGAACGTGAGCTGCAGTCAGACACCAATGGCTGTGGCTCGTCTTCCCAAGATCAAAAGGGTCTGAAATATTGGAGTGACATTTGTTTTCTGATGAAAAGCTAATGTTCTTGTGAATGTTAATTCTTTCAGGGCATTGTGGGAAATCTAGCAAGTGGAAAGTCGGCTTTGGTTCACCGGTATCTCACGGGTACTTATGTGCAAGAAGAGTCCCCAGAAGGTAAGTGAGTGGGAATAATGCCTCCTGTTAGGTTTCCTTAACACAAATCTTTTTTTTCTTTTGCATTTTTGCTTGTCAAAAACACCATGAATTTCAATTGTTTTTCATTTATTTTATTTTTTTCAAGCATTTTTCTGGCATTTTTTTCAGTTCATTACATTTGTAACATGCTGTAAAGTCCTGTAAAGATGCCTGTGGGAAAAATACCAGCAGGAACATCATAACCAGAGCTTGCTGCACATTTTTTAATGCCAAAGACGTTTAAGAAAAAGAGAAAACACCAGGAAAATGCTGTGTGTGGAGGTGACCTTAAAGCACCACTCCAGCGTTTTTTTTAAATTTTATCTCTGGATTGGTGCCACTAACATAAGGTCCCAGCACGTAACTAATATTTACCATCCGCCGTCTTCAGCTCTTCCCGGCACCGCTCCGGTCCTGCGCCATCTTGTGGCCGCACCTTTGACTGACCGGAAGACACCGGTATAACGGTTACAGGCTCTGTGTGAGTCTATGAGAGCCACATTCTGGCTGGAGACACTGGAGCGAGCCGCAGAACACTGACCGGCACCGATAACCGATGAAGTCGACTGCTGGTAAGTATAATACTAGGGCAGGGAACATACATTTGTGGCACCACTCCAGCGCAAAAATAAAATAAAAAAACAGTGGAGAGGTGCTTTAATAAGTATATATGTATAAAAATAATGTTGTACAGAACAGAGACCTCCGTTTCCTTAGAGGCCTGCCATTATCCCCCAGCCCACACCGCCTCAGCACATGGCCCTTGACATTTCATTATGTACATGTGTGGCTGTGATGATTACATGTCCAGCCAGAAGTAATAATAGTAATATTCATCCGATAGATGGATTTACCCTTCCATGAGAGGAGATTTGGGGATGGCATTAGCAGTACAAACAATTGCAGATCGGCCAAGTCCTCTTATTTATGACGATTGAGGACTTAAGCCAGCATTTAGTAACTCCAAGAGTCCTTGGGGTAATATACGGTGCAGGTTGCAGTCGCTACACGACATGTGTGCAGCATGTTCACAGTTCACACCTGCCACACACACAACACCATTGTGAGCAGACGGCTTTTAAGCTGTTTTTCGGCCTTTTCTCCCTGTAATACTTGGTTCCTTTGGTGTGAGGGACACAACGGAGACTTTAGGCCTCTGTGTCTTGTGTATTATGTGTAGCCTTGACTGGTCTTTGACTGTCTAAGCTCCTTCTTTCCCTCACTGCTTGTCCCGTTGGTTCTTTACAGATATGGATGCAGGTAAATATTCGTTCCCTACGTGCTGAGGAGACAGAAAGGCGGCTGAGATATCTGACGTAGAGTTGACTCCTCCTTCTGTGTTTCTTCATCTCTTTCCGTTTCCTCCATCTCCTAGTTTGGGCTACCTCCATCCCACTCCCTACTTGGTGTCGCCTGATAGATTCTGTGTCATGTAGTTGTCTAATGTTACATAGTGTCTTTGGGAATTGCTCCAAATGCCCTGTATCTCGCCAGTGAAACACCTCAAACGCCCTGTGTCTCGCCAGTGATGCACTCGAATCACCCCGTGTCTCGCCAGTGATGTACTCGAAATGCCCTGTGTCTCGCCAGTAATGCACTCGAAACGCCACGTGTCTCGCCAACACACTGATACACTTTAAATCTTAGATAATGAAGTGAATCAAAGAAAATAAAAGCCTTTGTTATTTTTGTTTCATTTACCCGTCCCCTTAGTTTCTACTTTTCCTGCTCTTAAAGGTATTGTCCACTACTTTAATTTGGTGCATATTGATTTGCATGTCCCAGTCCATCTGTCGCTGGACGGAAGCGAGCGAACAGTCTCTTGCCTGATAGTATCCACAGCTCTTTTTTTATTAGTTAGCCTGGCACAATGATGTCACTGCTGGCCAACTAATGAAAAGAAGAGCTGCAGGTGCTGTCAAGTAAGAGGCAATTCTCCTTCTTCCGTCCAGCAGCCACAGACCACTCTCGTGGCCAGTGATACGGACCAACTCTATGACTTCTAGTTTTGGAAACTTTACAGAAGGTAGGGAGCATTTTTTTAAAAAAAAAAAAAGAGAACGAAGTACTAACCATCAGAATTACCCTTACCCCGGATCTAGCACTTCTACCCATTATCTCCGCCAGGAATGCTCAGTAGTTAGCAGCACTGTTGCTCTGCAGCACCAGGGTCCTGGGATCAAATCCCACCAAGGACAACATCTGGAAGGAGTTTGTACGTTCTCCTCTTATTTGCATGGGTTTCCTCCGGGTCACCCAATTTCCTCCCACACTCCAAAGACATACTGATAGGGAATACATTGTGAGCCTCAGTGGGGACAGTGATGATTGTGTCTGTAAATTGCTATATAAGCAAATAGTAATACATAAAAATGCCCTGAACGCCAGTAACATGACCCTGTACCCATCAGTGATCTCAGCGGGCAGGATGTTGGACTCCTCCAGGACCAGAAGTTTTAATGCTGTTGCTGGTGGGGATTCCAGTGATTAGCATTAGTTCTTTCAGTCTCCTAAAATGCTCCCTACCCTCTGTAAATTTTCCAGAAGTAGTGAACAACTCCTTATAGGTGCCCATATACATGAGATCGCTGTCAGCCTCTGTCTTTTGAACCCATCCACACATGAACCGTTGATTTGACCAATCGTTCATTGTTTTCAGTAAGGAAAGGAGAGAAGTCCTCTGCCAGACAGCACTGGCCGCAGCTTATTTCCCCTGAGAACAAAAGGTTAGATTATAAATTCCCGATCTTTCTCTCGCCACAGGACCCATACACATTAATTGAATCGCAGACTTTAATCTCGTGTGTTTGGGGCCTGCACTTTTTCTCTTTCATCCTCTTGTCATTTGTGTGCCTCCATATTCTCTGCCAGCGACTCCTCCAATGCGGCTCCTATTTTATCTCTGCCTATGACATAAAGATGCCACCACATCCTTTTTTAATTTCTGTACGTTTCTCTCACATTTCCACTGCCATCTGAGTTTCTCCTTAGCATTTACAAATTCTACTGAAAGGAGGTACATCTCCCTTCTATTGTAGAGCTAGCTGGTTCGATTAAAACTTAGTCCATATACAAATACATGTAGTTTTACCCGAAAAGTTTTTGAGCCCTGATAATGGGGCTGGTTCCTTACTGGAGGGGCAGTTGGGGTATTTTTTTGTTTCTAACCTCATGGGTGAATAATCCATGATGCTTAATTCTAGTCCCTTTGAAGCACATTGTATTTGATCCTTTTAATGTTGCATTATATTTTTTGGAAAATACATCAAGTACTGTGTTTATTCTTCTTAGAGCCCTCTTAATCTGTTCTGGGGATTATCAAGAAACACAAAGGGATTTAAGCAGGGAGCTAAAAACAATACTGTTAATTGGTAGTTAGTATTCAGCTTATGACAGCACTTATGTATATACAGTATATGGCCACAATGCTCGGGGTGGATGGATTGGGTACAGAGGTCCTCGTGTAACTTATTGACTTAGTCTATGGATGAGACACTCCCCGGCCCTGCAGTCAATGGCCTCAAAGACGTGCTTACTGACCGAACTGTAACAGATTGTATTAGGAAAGTAGAGCATGGCAGGCATTATCTTCATTTTAGACCCTGCTTTGTGCCGCCAAGTCACAAGCATCACTTTTCTGAAATAAGGGTCAGTTAATCGCAAAGAGACGGGGTGGCCATCTCCATCTACATGACCTGATTTTGAATAAAGACCAGAAGTCCTCCAGGATATATTTCATTTGGCCATTGTTGTAACTTTTGGGATTATTCTTCAGGTTATTACTTTGGCCATTTTTGTAACTTTTGGGATTATTCTTTAGGTTATTACTTTGGCCGTTTTTGTAACTTTTGGGATTATTCTTCAGGTTCACTTTGGCTATTTTTGTAACTTTTGGGATTATTCTTCAGGTTATTACTTTGGCCATTTTTGTAACTTTTGGGATTATTCTTCAGGTTATTACTTTGGCCGTTTTTGTAACTTTTGGGATTATTCTTCAGGTTATTACTTTGGCCATTTTTGTAACTTTTGGGATTATTCTTCAGGTTATTACTTTGGCCGTTTTTGTAACTTTTGGTATTATTCTTCAGGTTATTACTTTGGCCGTTTTTTTGTAACTTTTGGGATTATTCTTCAGGTTATTACTTTGGCCATTTTTGTAACTTTTGGGATTATTCTTCAGGTTATTACTTTGGCCATTTTTGTAACTTTTGGGATTATTCTTCAGGTATTACTTTGGCCGTTTTTTTGTAACTTTTGGGATTATTCTTCAGGTTATTACTTTGGCCATTTTTGTAACTTTTGGGATTATTCTTCAGGTTATTACTTTGGCCATTTTTGTAACTTTTGGGATTATTCTTCAGGTTATTACTTTGGCCGTTTTTTTGTAACTTTTGGGATTATTCTTCAGGTTCACTTTGGCTATTTTTGTAACTTTTGGGATTATTCTTCAGGTTATTACTTTGGCCGTTTTTGTAACTTTTGGGATTATTCTTCAGGTTCACTTTGGCTATTTTTGTAACTTTTGGGATTATTCTTCAGGTTATTACTTTGGCCATTTTTGTAACTTTTGGGATTATTCTTCAGGTTATTACTTTGGCCATTTTTGTAACTTTTGGGATTATTCTTCAGGTTATTACTTTGGCCATTTTTGTAACTTTTGGGATTATTCTTCAGGTTATTACTTTGGCCGTTTTTGTAACTTTTGGGATTATTCTTCAGGTTATTACTTTGGCCATTTTTGTAACTTTTGGGATTATTCTTCAGGTTATTACTTTGGCCGTTTTTGTAACTTTTGGGATTATTCTTCAGGTTATTACTTTGCAGATTTTCCTATTTGCATCTTCAGAGATCTTCCCTTCACAGTTGAGCCGCCGCTCTGTCGGGATGTGTCGGCGGTGGCTTTATGGTCTTTTCTGCTTAGACTCCACTATGAGGGAGTCTTGGCTGGATAATAATCATGGACGAGGTATTGAATTGTTCACACTTCTGGGATATCATATATTTAGTGGTGCTGAGTGCAGTGTGAAATAGGACACAGCTCCGAGCAGCCACGTGTTACTGTATTATTCTGGGGAAGGAAATGACAGCAAGGACCCTCCACAGCCCATAGAGAGGTAGATCGAGTTTCTTGTAGTCTGAGCGGCGTCCCTACACACGTCTTCACCAGGTTTTTCAGCTTCAAGTGAATAATACTGGTCCATTTCTTTAATCTTTGTGGAGCTGCCGTTATTTAAATCACTGATGGACGGAGTTGATTAACCGGGTGAAGCGTTTCTGTGAATTCTTGGGGTCTCTTTAAACATGGAGCAAGTGTTCCAGTGCTGATGTTTGGCAAACTTTAGTGATTCCTAGTTCTCTGATGTAGGAGTAGTATTTATTTTCCTCTCGTCACTTGTAGCAACACCTAACGTGGGGATTGCGATCCTCCTTGTCCAGTTGGCAGATAGCGGGCACTCTGTAGTTACGTTGCACTTCTGTGTCCCATCCTCCCTTACATCGATATTTTGTGCATTGTCCTGTGGTGCTGTTATGATTTTACCTCTTCCATCTTGTGCTGTACCATGTGTTGTATATGCCACGCGTACAGGGGGCAGGGCTGCAGACACCCGGCCTCCATAAATCGCCACTCTATCTGTTGATTTCTGGTTGTTTGCAGCTCTGCCTTTACGTACTGGGATTTGGCAGTGTTAAGTCACCATGTACATTGGCTACTAACACCTGGACGTTGCTTGTAAAGACTTTGTAGTGGGATACCAAGGGTCTTCAAATGAGTACAGAAATGGGTTAACCTCAGAGCGGACGAGCAATGCAACTGGAGTAATGCTTTACTAATGCCGTCCCAGCGATTCATTGTAAAGGTGGTCTCCTAATGGCCTTTGTACCCACAGTCTCTTACAAGCAATGTGCCAACATGTACCTATTGTCTGTCCCATACATGTCCTTCCCTCGGGGGTCTTATGCTCCTTATTAACAGCCACATCTGTGACAGGTGGACGGTTCAAGAAGGAGATAGTGGTGGATGGACAGAGCTACCTCCTGCTGATCCGGGACGAGGGAGGACCCCCAGAAGCACAAGTAAGGAGAATCTGCATTCTGATACTTCCGATCTTCATGAATCGATCTGCTTACTCATTGTACATCAGTCTTTGTTCTACTGATTTTTTTTTTTCAGTCCTTCTCATGTCTGTTTTGTTTTTCTTCCCCTTCAGTTTGCAATGTGGGTGGATGCTGTAATTTTTGTCTTTAGCTTGGAGGATGAGATCAGTTTCCAGACTGTCTATCACTACTACAGCCGCCTGGCCAACTACCGCAACACCAATGAAATCCCCATGGTGCTTGTGGGGACTCAGGGTGAGTGAAGATGATAGCCCCCATCTTTTGTTGCCGATTAGATGAATCGGCAGCGTGCTCATGTTGGAAAGAGAAGGAAAACACTGCCATCTACTGGCAACACAGCTAACTGTCCACAGTTACACAAAAATATTTAGAATTGAGAGTCCTCAGTGGTTGATACCTTTTAATGGCTAACTGAAAAGATGGTAACAAATTGCAAGCTTTCGAGACTACTCAGGTCTCTTCATCAGGCAAAGACTAATACAACATCTGAAGAATCACATATTTATACACAACACAGCACAGAAATAATGCAATAGATAAGACAAATAACGTAAAGCAGAACTGTCAATATGGGAGAGGGATGAACAGTTGTGGCAGTAAATATTGGACCAGTTCATAGATAAGGAGTGTGAAAGTTTTATTGCCCTCTGATTGGGGTCTGGTAATGTTTTGTGATGCTCCACCGGACTCAGGTGCAAATTCTTTAATTAATATTAAAATTAATATTAAGGCCATAAATCCATGCAATATGTTCATTCCAGCATTGAGAGTGTCAAAGGTCGTCATCATTTTGTATTCACCAACTCTCCTGTGTCTCTGAGATGTGAAATTACCTTTCAATACAAGTAATTTCATGTCCATCATGCTATGACCGGGGAAACAAAAATGTTTGGCCACAGGTAGATCTATTCTCTTTTCTCTTATTGTGTGGCGATGAAAATTCATCCTTGTTCTCAGTTTTTGCCCTGTCTCTCCCACATAAAGACCCCCAGTTGGACATTTAGTACATATAATTAGGTACACCACATTAGATGTGATGCAGCTGAAAGTACCTGGGATCTTGTAGTCCTGATGTGAGTTGGGGATCTTTATCTTGTCCGTGGTCATTATAAATGGGCAGGTTTTAAATTTTTTCTTGTTGCAAGGAAAGGTTCTTGCAGCTGTTGGGGAGGACAGGGAGCTTCTGACAATGATGCTTCTTAGATTTGGGGGCTGCCTAAAACACAGTAGTGGGGGGTCTGGAAATATGGATTGGCATCTTTTTAAAGTAAAGGTTGTAATTTTCATGCAGCTCCTCTTAGCACCTCCAGATTTGGATTGTAGGTGACTACTAGAGGCACCCGGTTATTTTCTTTAGCTTTGTAATGTAGCAGGTGATCCCTTGATATTCTGGTGGCTCTTGTAATTTGGTTTTCAATTGTTCTTGGATGGTAGCCCTGATTTAAAAAGGTCTTTCTGAGGCGACCAAGGTGTTCATCTCTGTCCATGGGGTTGGAACATATACGGTTGTATCTGATGGCTTGGCTGTAGATAATAGAGTTTTTTATGTGTTTTGGATGGAAACTGTCCCATTTAAGGTATGTTGGACGGTCGATTGGCTTCTGATACAGGGATGTCTCTATTTCATTGTTCTTTAGCTTAATGATGGTGTCCAAAAAGTTAATTTCAGTGCTGGAGTAGTTGAGTGTTAAGTTGATGGTGGGATGAAATTGGTTGAACTGTTCGTGGAACGGCTTTAGCTGTGGCTCAGACTCCGTCCTGGTGATTAAAATGTCATCAATGTAGCGGTAGTAGGCCGAGGCCTGATGGGATACGAGGACAAAAAGTCACTTTCAAGCTTGGCCATGAAAAGATTTGCATACTGTGGAGCCTTTTTACTTCCCATCGCTGTGCCAGTCTCCTGTAGATAGATCTTTTTGTCAAATTCAAAGTAATTGTGGGTGAGGATGAATTTTGTGAGTTTCACCACAGAATCAGCATCATTCCCGGTGTTTTCCATGAAGACTTTGCAGGCATTTAATCCATCCTGGTGTGGGATATTAGAGTACAAAGATTCCACATCTATGGTGGCCAGGATGGTTCCTTCTGGTAGAGGACCTATTGCTGCTAGTTTATTCAGTAGGTCAGTTGTGTCCTGAATGTAGCTGGGTGTATCCTTTACCAGGGGTTTAAGAATACCCTCTACCCATCCAGATACCTGCTCAGTAAGGGTGTCCACACATGAAATAATCGGCCTCCCTGGATTTCCAGATTTGTGGATTTTGGGAAGCATGTAGAATGTCCCTATTCTTGAACTCTCTGGTATCAGGTCATCGGCTCTTTTTGTATCCCGGTCATAGTATGATGGACATGAAATTACTTGTATTGAAAGGTAATTTCACATCTCAGAGACACAGGAGAGTTTGTGAATACAAAATGATGACGACCTTTGACACTCTCAATGCTGGAATGAACATATCGCATGGATTTATGGCCTTTTACATCAATTAAGGAATTTGCTCCTAAGAGCCCGGTGGAGCATCACAAAACATTACCAGACCCCAATCAGAGGGCAATAAAACTTTCACACTCCTTATCTATGAACTGGTCCAATATTTACTGCCACAACTGTTCATCCCTCTCCCATATTGACAGTTCTGCTTTACGTTATTTGTCTTATCTATTGCATTATTTCTGTGCTGTGTTGTGTATAAATATGTGATTCTTCAGATGTTGTATTAGTCTTTGCCTGATGAAGAGACCTGAGTAGTCTCGAAAGCTTGCAATTTGTTACCATCTTTTCAGATAGCCATTAAAAGGTATCAACCACTGAGGACTCTCAATTCTAAATATTTTTCTATCTACTGGCTAACACGATACAAAGATATACATCTTTCCTGTATCACAGTTACAGATACAGCTTTTAAAAGGGGCTGTCCAACACTGGAAAACCACTGAAGTGCCCCAGATAAAATAATAAAAAAAAATACTCAAATCCTGGACCTGTGCCATTTCAGCAATGTTGGGACAGTGTTTCTACATTGAGAAAATGCACTGATATTGCCGGAATCGTGTCTGTCTGGGAGCTGAGTGCTTTGTTTTTTCTTTTTAATTTTATCTGGGACACTCTACCAGTTAATAAGAGGTTGTCCAGCTTTTGACAACCCCTTTAACATATCAGATTCTTTAAATCTGCCAGTGATAAGCTGCTGCCAGATGATGGATCAGTGGTAGTGATGAGCAATCGTGCTTGGATAAGTTGTTATCCCTCCATGCTCGGGTGCTAACCGAGTGTCTTTGGTGTGCTCGAATAATATAATTGAGTCAGCCAGCTTGCAAGTCTTGCGGCTGTTCCTAGCAAACCAGCAATCCCTGCATGTGTTGCCGCTGTCGAACAGCCGCGAGACATGCAGCCTCGGGGATTCTAACATATTATTCGATCACGATGAAGACACTCTGTTAGCGCTCGAGCATGGGCCGGATAATACCTTAGCCCAGCACGTTCGCTCATCACTAGTCAGGGGTTTATCCTTCTCTTCTCCAAAGAAAACTGAAGTTGAGAGAAATGGAGAAATGTCTGGTGTCCTAAAAAGTACATGGCTGCGCCTAGATTATTTATGTCAAGCTTTAGATTTTCACCAGAACCCACCCAAAAGTTAAAGGGTCCACCAATATCAAACAGTCTTTTATGGGTACCTTAAAACAAACGTTTATCCTGCTTCAGTTTGCTGTGATCACTGCTGTATCTCACATGTTACATTATATATTTTGGAATAATAATGAGTTCAGTATGGATGCCACAGGGGGCACCCACTGATATCAGATATTTATACAGGTAGCATGCAGGGCATTGAGGGGTACGGCTGACAACGCAACATTGTTTGTCATTTCCATTGACGACCTGTACGATTGTGAATGCAGGGCGTAACCTGGGATCAATGTGAAATAAGTTAAGTGGATACAAACACAATAATGTATTGGTTTGTGTCAGTAACTAAAGTTTAGCAAAACGATTTCCACTGCACTTGCCTGGCGTTCAGTCCTCTGATGCAGCCGGAGCAGGGCAGTCTGCACTTCTGCCGCCTCCATCCTAGGCTCCTCTGCCATTTATTAGGCTTGTGACATCATAAGCATGGCAAACGTCATGATTTCACTTCAGGTTTAGTGACTAAGCCTCTAGCATTGTCATGACGTCGCAGGATTTAGGAAACGCCAGAAGCGCACAGGGTGCAGCCGCAGATGTGAAGCCTACTCTAATGAACCGGACCAGATATAAGACCTCATATAAAAATTTTCATGTTTTGTATATTTAGTTCTCCATATCATGTCTGCTTGTTACCTATATCTGGAGCGCAACAGTATTTTTTGGTAGTAATACGATTCCTATCTGCGGCGCCCATATGGCATTTCCTTTAGATGCAATTACATGGTTCATGTTTGCATGCGGCAGCGGGTTGTTAAGTGCTGAATATGGGCTCCTATACTTTTCTATAAGTGTTAATCTGCAGTACACTCCAGCGGCCACTAAACAGTGTGTGGCGCTGTGGTGTTCCTCTGCACCTTGTAGTCCAGAGCTAATAACAGCTGATCAGTGGGGGGGACCAGGTTTCAGACCCCTGTCGACCTTATATTATTGACTTTTTCTGAGGATAGGATTACTGGAAAACCCCTTTAAACAGTTGTGAATTGTACGTTTAGGCTTTTCACACTATGTGGTTTAAGCCCCAAAGAAACAACCACATTCCCTATTTCTGCTTTATTTTATTCACATTTTTATAGATCAATTATTTACATGTCATGACACTGCAGTTTGCATAGAACTTTTTAAAAAGGACGTTGAAGCTGCAGTAACTTTGCGTTTTTAGATCTGTAAGGAGATGGTTGGATTGAGGAGCTGTTTTACGAGACGTCCGTAAATTATTGTGCCACCAGCAATATAGCAGTAAGCTAATGGGCAGCGAATTTCTGGTGGTGAATAGAGAATTATGCAAGACCGGTTAACAAAGTTTTTACAAAAAATGTTTTCTCTCGTTTAAAATGACTCGTATTCAAATCTGATTTTCATCCTATAGTAACTAGATTGCTTGTCATTCGTACAGATGCCATCAGCGGCAGTAACCCCCGGGTGATAGACGATTCCCGTGCACGAAAGCTTTCCAATGACCTCAAGCGATGCACTTATTATGAAACCTGCGCCACCTATGGGCTTAATGTGGAACGCGTCTTCCAAGATGGTGAGTCACTTTTATGGTTTAATGCCACCCACAAGGAGGAAGGTGTTAACAGATGAGCAAAAAGATTCAAACTAAGCTGCGCCTATGCTTAGTTGAGTCCTGTATGGTAGCCGGACCATGGCGGTAGTCACTTATGTGCCAGAAATCCATCGGGTGCCTCTGACACTTACTAGCCATGTTGACCCTCTTTTTCACAATCAGCCATTTAGTTATTATTGTTTTTTTTTCTTAATAAAAAACGAATTGGAGCATAATGCACCGCTCACAAATTGCTGGTTTAGGCCCCTTTTCACACATCAGCCGTCAGTCACAATCCGTTGCTCGACGGATCCGTCGCAGATTGTGAAAGACTGATGCGACTGATTCGTATTTTCGACAGATCCGACTAGCAGGCTGGGGGCTAGCTTCTTGGGGGCTGGCTAATTGGATCCGAGCATGCTCAGTAAAAAATAAAAACTTATTCCGTCATTTGACGGAACCGGCGCCCATAGGCCTCCATTCTAGCAAACGACGGACGGCGATGGATCCGTCACTGTCCGTTTTTTTGACGTACACAAAAATGTTACTTTGTCCGTTGACTCCGGCCGTCGGACAAACAATTTTCGACGGATCTGGCGAACGATGGAGGAAATGTGAGGCCATCCGTCGCTAATACAAGTCGATGAGAATAAAACCTATCCAGCGGCATCAGTCGCCGGATCCGTTTTTTTCAAAATTCGACGGATTGCGATTGATAGCAAAAAACTGATGTGTGAAAGGGGCCTTAGGAACGCTTTAGTAGTAAGATAAACTTTCTCTCTCTGGTCAGTGGAGGTGAGAATCATATTTATCCCGTATTGCCCTCTAGTGGCATATGAATAAATGCAGTTCATTTATGGTGTTTGTGACTTGTTCATTAGTTTGCTACCCTGTAATGTGTCTCTCAGTTTGCACTTCTGTCCTCTGCATTGTAACGTGCACTAATGTAGCTCTGAAATTAAAAAATAAGAAATACTAACCATACAGGAAAAAATCCTGCTAGTCCTGCATGAGACCAAGAAAGTTTCAGTTTGAGATTAACATGATGTCCAATACAAAAAATATATATATAGTCTGGGATTATCAGAAATGTACTGAGTAGTTTGCCAAATTGCAGTGTCTACGCCCATGTGTTAAAGTTCCCAATGCCGTGCAATGTTTAGCAAGGCCTGTGTATAAAGCTGTGTTCAGACTGGTCGTTGTAACTGCATGATGTCAGTGCAAAACGTTGAGCTACTGCTCCCTTCCATCTTGCTGGGTTCACATCTGACTTTGTGTAAAAAAAACAAACCAAAAACCTGTAAAATAATAAAAAAGTTACCTTGCTTTACCAATCCCTGCCCCTATTCCAACCACTTTCCAGCATCAGCACATTTTGTTCTAGACGGACTTACTGTGGCTATAGCAAATCACTGATGCGTCAGTCACACCTGCACCCGTGATTGGACGTAAGAGTCAATCAGAGCGCATGTTTTATTTCTTACACTGCTATTGGAAAAAAAACTGCACTGTGATTGGTTAGTAAAGTAATATAGAACACAATGGGCAGAGTTATCAATTTTGGCTAATTCTTAAACAATGCTAGCTTAAGCCTCCAACCCCCCCACCCCCGTATTCACTAGATAGCTGCTGTCAGCTCTCTCCTGGCCCCTCTGCTGAGCGCTCCTATGTTTTCTACAAATGAGTCACTGCCAGATTCTTCTGCCAGTGGCTTATGTAACAGAAAGCAAAAGGATCGGCAGTCCAAAATCAGACAGGTCAGATCCATCCACATCAGACTGTCGACAAGCCCGCCAGTATCGGTAGGTTCATCTGACGACTGTCTGATGTTTATGGGGGGTCTTTAGGCTAGATAGTTTTAAATGCACCAGATATTTTTCTAAACATATAAACTTCAGCTATTAGATTACTTTGTGTCAGAAATTTGCACCAAAATTTTGGCACATTTTTTGGCGCAAGGCATCATACGATAGGTCAGGTTTCAGAATTTTTGCATATTTAGATTGGATGAGAAGAAGACATTTTTATCAATCAAGCAAGAAAAATGTCAAGAATGCAGGTGAGCTGCAGACAGATGGGAGACCCCATAGGACGGACAAGCGGCGGAGTCAGCATACAGTAGATGACTAAGGCTATGGAGTAAACCAGCTACCAGCCTGGAAATCGCAGTCCGTACAATGTTTTTTTTTTTTACTTCTAAACACTGCAGTCGTCATAGTGGGACAAGTCTTACATAACAATGTGACTTATTATTATTATGGTGACCTTTATCTTGCTATTTGCACATTGACAACTCTTTCTCTTGCCCTAAAAGAGCAACAGAAGCACAATAAAACCATGCTAGAACGTTTGGGTGAATGGAAGTTCTAGTGTTATCCCATAGACGTATTCTTTTAGTACAATAGGTGCTGTGGTTGAAGCTGTGTGATGCCTCTCAGGGATAAATTACTTCCAAACTTTATTTTGCTATCCTTACCATTACAAATAATACTAACGTTACCCTCTTGTTATAATAGAAGTATCACAAATACATACGGTAATTGTAATTCCCTTTTATCTTCCTGTCGGCCCGCTCCTCAGACGGCTGCTGTACATTGTACATGGATCCTTCTCCTGCTCTTGGATGGTACAGCTGGGGCAGGCGGAAGGTCTCAGGCGGTCAGCACAGGGGACTCTAGGAGGAAATAAAGACTGGACTTAAACTAGAAGGAACTCAGCCAGTAAAGCTAATAAGGGGACTGGTTCAACTCTGCATTTATTGTGGTATTTTTCATTGTGATCCATAGCTTCTTTTTTATTATATTTAGGTTTTGGCAACACCTTGCTTTTGTGTGTGCATCCAAAGAAAAGATTCAGCAACATACATCACCCTTAGGACACCATAGTAGACAAAAAACGAGAAGAATACTGCCTAATATACGTCTTTTTGATGTATACATCTTCATGGAATAGTTTACGCACAGCAAAGAATAACAGGCAAACTCCGCATGAGTTGTGACCGTCTAACAGTCTTGAAACATGCAGCTGCAGGGACTCAAACATATATTATCTGAGCACGGCCAAGATATTCGGATAGCACCTTATCTGAGCACACTCGCTCATCACTTATGACTATGGTCATGTGAAGATATGAAGAGAAGAAAAGGAGAGTAGCAGGACAAGTAACGCGCGTGTATATAATATATATATATATATATATATATATATATATATATATATATCTGTATATACTTCCTTTTTTTTGTTAATTAATTAATTTATTTATTAGACAAATGAAAAACCGCAAACCTGCTTGTGTGTGCCTGGATCTACCATTCCACCCACCACCAGCAGCAATTATCCACAACTCCCCATTTTTTTCTAGGCTGAATTTCTGGTCTGTGAACCTGCCGCAGCTGTATTAGTATTGTTGTGTGAACATAACCGTACCAGGTTAGCATAACCTTACAGTACAGCCAGAGTCCTAGATTCCTCAGTAGTACACCGAGCGTGGCGCACTTACTGCTGAGGAAGAAAAAGCAGTTTAGAGAATTACAGCTATTCTCTTCAGCTATCCAGAAATCATGGTACTTCGGTGTTGTTTTTCATGCTGATGGCACCATGACCATAAAACATCAGTGTAGAGCATATTATCTACTGTAAATTCAGTGTCGTTCTATAGTCTAGTTGTACATTTTGCGGGTGGTCAGCCACCAGTCTAGTTTTTAATGATGCTGGTGGTCTATCTACATTCTAGTTGTAGCAAAATATTGCTGACCCCTGGTCTACAGTCTGGTGGTTGTGATCTGGCTAAAGTTCAGTTGTGATTGTCGCAAGTTGTCTATATACAGCAGTGTCCCCCAACTCTAGTCCTCAAGCCCTCCACAGATCATGTTTTACGGATTTCCTTAGTATTGGCCAGGTGACAATTCCATCATCTGAACAATACTAAGGAAATCCTGAAAACATCATCACGCTCATTAATATATACATTCTCGTTGTTAGAGCTGTAGTTTTACCACAATGTAGTGGTAGCTAAGTGATTTTCTCAACAACGTTATCTGGACTGCAGAATAGTTTTACTGAGAACTTGCAGCTAGACCAACCTGCATGATTACAAAAGGAGTTCATCAGTAGCAAGAAAGAGTTTTCCCTGTAAAAATAAAAAGTTATTTCCTATTCTGCTTGACCAACAGCCTCTATGCTGTGTGACTTCAGGAAATGAGTCACTAGACTAGGAGAGACGGTGCTGAGAGAGTAAAAGAGCTGGAGTGACAGAGGCTTCAGATCTACAAATAGTTCCTCAGCTCAATTCAGACGCTGATTTCTCGGTAGTGAAGGAATAGGACTCGTTTGTTAAAGCGAACCTGTCACCTGTTTTGGCCGCTATAAGATGCGGCCACCGCCTTTCAGGGCTTATCTACAGCATTCTGAAATGCTGTAGATAAGCCCCGGTCGACCTGCAAGATAAGAAAATAACTTTTTTATACTCACCCGGTGGGGGGGCGGTCCGCTGCCGTCCAGTCCGATGGATGTTACAGTCCGGTCCGGCGCCTCCATCTTCTTGCGACGCCGCCCTCCTGCTTGCTACCTCGCTTCCGCATTGCGCTTCTGTACAGCGTATGAGCAAAGTACTGCAGTGTGCAGGCACCAGGGAAGGTCAGGAGACCATTGCCTGCGCACTGCAGTACTTTGCTCTTCCTCAACAGGGCAGATATGTACGCCTGCGCAGGAGAGTGATGCCGGAGCGAGGAGGCGGCATCGCAAGAAGATGGGAGGCGCGGGACCGGACCTCAGACCGGACCGCCCCCCGGGTGAGTATAATAAAACTTATTTTCTTATCTTTCAGGTTGGACCGGCGGCTTATCTATAGCATTAAAGAATGCTGTAGATAAGCCCTGAAAGGCAGTGGTCGCATCTTATAGCGGCCAATACAGGTGACAGGTTCCCTTTAAGGTATTTCTGGAATTGCCTTTGAAAGAGCTACATGTGCATAAAAGTAACAAAATAGTCTATACAAACTGGAGTGCTGACTTCAGTATATATTAGGTAGATGTATCAATTTTATTAATGAAATAGTAAAATGTCAAACAATTGCACACAATAAAAGGAGGTGAATACAAGAAGATATGATATCCCTGGGAATGGCAATGCACATGTAAATAGTTTGGGATGTGAAGTCCTGCTGATAGATTTTTTTTAAATTGTCTGCAGATCTGTGGGTGCTGAGACCTCCACCAATTGCACAAAAGTCCCCAAGGATTGTTCAGGGCGATAGGATTGCACACAATACGGAGTACGGATTCAGTAGAAAGCATAGACATTGTAGCTATAAAACCTATGCTTTCTACGGAGTCTGTTCTGCGCCTTGCATGCACTGTCAGGCAGGGGCTGTGCACTCTCATTGCCTGCGCAATTCTCAGGGGACATTTGAGCGATCGGTGGTTGCTTCACCCCACCGATATGCAAGTAATTAAAGTCCCTGAAAAATAGAAAAAAAAAAAAACCTGATGGAGACTTCGTTACTGGTTATCAGTGAACGTACTCGGGTAAGGTGCTGTCTGAGCATGCTCGGGCGCTAACAGAGTGTCTTCGGAGTGCTCGAAAAATATGCTCCAAGTCCCCACGCCTGCATGATTCGCTTCTGTTAGGCAATCCCTGATTGTGTAGCAACTGTCTAACAGCCACAAGACAGTCAGCCACGGGAACATATTTTTCGAGCACTCCGAAGACACTCTGTTAGCACATGAGCATGCTCAGATAACACCTTATCACAGCACGCTCGTTCATCATTATTAGTTACTCTTTAAAGCCACTTTAAATATTCTATTAGGACATTCTGAGCACCCTTGTGTTCTGTTTTTCAGCAGGTACAGTCTGCACAAAGCTATGTTCTCACGCAGAACATTTCCGCTGTGGATTTAGTAACTAATCTGTATGTGTTACTTGTGGATCTTGTTGCAGATATGTCTATGAATTTTACTGTATTCTGTTTGCTAAGCATAGAATAAGGTGAAAATCTGCATTATAATGAGCGTGCTGCACATGTAAAATCTGCACTTTGCTTTTATTTTTGTGCTCGTGTTTTTCGACAATGTATTACTGTGCGGTTCTGCTAATTGCTGCGGATTTGTAGTGTGAATGTGTGAAGTTGGTCTAAAACAAGCACTGTCTAGTGCAGCCTGTATTCTGTGAATGGTGATGTTAAAGACAGCATCACAATACAGACACCATAGCCGCATCCTGTGACCAGCTGCCACAGGGCTTTGGAAGATAAGTTCTTCATCATGAATATAGAAGTATGTGTGCTCAGGCAGGGCTCTAGCGGTGCCCCACCATCCAATATTCAGCATCGCACAGCCAGCAGTGCTTAAGCCCAATCCACCACCGGCATCAATCTCCAGTAATTCTAGTGTGAGGATACATGTATCTATTACCAGGCGGAGAATTGCAAGAATCCATAGCGGGCCAAGTGTAATAAGACCGGTTTTAGGCTGTACCGGCGCATCTTTTATGTATAAAGGTAAAGCATCTGCCTATGATATCTGCTATCATAAAGTGTATGTGTGTCTACACAAAGTGATGTTACTCTTCCCTGATCCATATCTGGCACAGTTACTATTCCACGTGATGAGGATTCGTGTGATTCACACTTGTATAAAAGCCATAAACTCTTGCTCGCTTTCTAATCTGTGTAAAAAGTGACATTCTAGCCTTGTGATTCACATTGTTCCCGCGTCTGCCTCATTCCCCATAGTGCACTTGTACGTGGGCTCGATGCACATCTGTTCTTACTATCTTTCATGTTCCCATGAACATTTGTTTCCGCTCTATTTTTTTTTCCATTTCTACAGATTTTCATGGAAAGCACAAAGTCAATTACTCGTCTGCACTGTGACGATTCTTTTAAAGGGTTAATATTAATTTACTTAGTTGGATCATGGAAAGCACGTTTTTTAATTGAAATCCTTTAATAAAGTTAAGATCTGTGGCGTTCCAACTAGTGATGACGCGCATGCTCACCACTCGATCATGCATCGGGGTGATGGGTACGCATTGAGTATCGCGGATGCTCGAGTCCCTACCTCGCATATTTTTGCGGCTGTTAGCTAGTAAACATGCAGGAATTACCTGCCTTACATGGGCAATCCCTGCATGTTTATTGGCTGTCTAACAGCCACGAAACATGCAGGGTGAGGACTCGCATGGTTCTCGAGCATCTGCGATACTCGATGCGTACCCAAGCACCCCCGATGCACGATCGAGTGGTGAGCATGCTCACTCATCATTAGTTCCAACCTCTGGGACCTCCACTAATCCTGAAAATGAAGGGGATGTTGAGCCAAAATTTTTTAAAGAGGTTGTGTAGTCCAAATCAGTAAGTCTGCGGTCACTCTGTATGACTGCAGACTCGTGAGCTCCCTCAGTGCACGCAGTGTGCGCTGCAGGGATTCGCCAGTTTCCGACCTGGGACCAGAGGATATGTATGAGTTGTACATACTTCTGGCAGAGGTGGCACCCAGTCTAGTGACGTGGCCGGCTGGTATGTATGGCGCGAGTATAACTCATACATACTCGCTGGCTGGGAGTATAACTCATACATACTCGCTAGTCCCGGTCGAAAAATAGGGGAATCCCAGCAGCACACAGTGCGTGCACTGGGGGGAATTCATAAGTATGAAGTCACACAGAGTGACTGCAGAACCGACAACCCCAGTTTTTTTGCAATCAGGCACAATCCGGCTAATTGTTTAAAAGACGGATCCTGCATAGATTTTAAAAAACTGATGTGCCGGATCCGTTTTTTAGCTGGATCCGTCCTGACCTTTTTTTTTTTACTCTGGAAAAAGTAGTAGCAGTAGTCCTTGATTTCCAGAGTCCGGATCAGTCTTTTGCCGGATTGCACAAAAGACTGATCTGCTCCCATAGACTTCTATTGTTTCCGGCCGCCTGATGCTCTGCTTCAGGCGCTGTCAGGCGTTTCCGGCAGAAAAAAAAACGTTACATGATGCGTTCTGTCCGGCCGCCGGAATTAAAAGCTATGACGGATCCGGCAGAAAATGGACTAAACCCAATGACATGCGGCGCGATCCGGCGCTAATGCATGTCAATGACAAAAAAAAACCGGATCCGGCGGTTAAAAAAACGGCTCAGTTTTTTTACAAAAATGCTGGATCGCGCCTGACGGCAAAAAACTGATGTGTGAAAGAGGCCTTAGATGAGAATAACCCTTTATATTAGGGGTTCTGGTTTGGGGTTTGAAGTACCGTACATTAATTTAAGAGGCCATCTCTCAATATTCAGTCTGAATTAATTGTGGAGACTAAAGTAGGGTCCACACTAAACAATATCGCTACGGGATCGCTAAAAACGTCACTATGTTAGCGATCCCGTTAGCGATATTGTTCAGTGCGGCACTTCCAGCGACGAGCTTCCTGCTGTATCTCGCTCGTACGCTGGAATCGTTCCGGACCCTATTTTCTCGTCGGCGACCCCGCTGGTAAGTATATATCGCTGTTCACCTTTCTAGCGATTAGCGTACTTTTGTACCGCAAAGTGTTAAGAAATCGCAAACGCGATAGCGTCGTTAACTAATCGCTAAATGCGAAGCATTTGCGATTAGAACAATCCCGCTAGCGATCTCATTAGTATGCAACCTAACCGAATCACGGATAGCTTTATGTGGAGTACCTAACTTCTAGCGTCTTCAATGAATTTTGTTGTCATTGTTACCTTGTCATGTTCACACTGTTTAAATGTGATTTATTATTCCTCTTTCGGGATTTTTTTTCGTACGTATTGTCATATTTAATTGTGGACACCCTTATGATGCCCCATCCACTAACCTACCGTACTGTAGAAAATAATCCAGCACTTTCTTCCAGAACAGAACAAAAACTATGTAACTACACCTATTACCACCACTATTCAGAAGCTTCCTGCCTCGTTTTGTATTGCGGGTAACCAACAAATTTTAAAGTACCACTCAAGTACTTTTTTTTTTCTTGCCCTCTTTTAGCCATTACTAATTGTGTACAATTGAGCTTTAATATACTTTTACGCCTCTTGTTTCCAACGCTCACATTGTGCACACATCAAGAGGCTTATGGCGGGGCAATAAAAGAAACCAACAGCTGCTATGTACACCAAACACTTTTTCCCAATCAGATCATTTTATTGATCAAAACAAAGAATACCGGCTTTTTTTTTTGTTATGCAAACCTTGTGACAAAACAATAAAACAGTAAACAGTGCAACAATCTTTACAATATAAATCCAATTTTGCTTTATAGCAGATTGTTTTTGAATTGTAATTTTATATTTGTACATAAACAAATAAATGAATACTTCCTTGCTGCTTACTTTTCATTTTGATACAAAAATAATATATGTAAGAAAATGCACTTATATGGAACTAGAAAATTTTGGTTTGCAGACAGCTTGGATATAAGCATATAAATTGCTGATTTATTACCGTATATGGAAATTGTCAGACGGTCTTGTATAGTATTCCTGAGGTTTTCTGAAGCAAAACCTGGGCAATGAACCGTTGTTCCCATATACAGGTTCATCTCACAAAATTAGAATATGATCAAAAAGTTAATTTCAGTTATTCAATACAAAAAGTGAAACTCATATATTATATACAGTCATTACAGAGTGATCTATTTCAAGTGTTTATTTCTGTTAATGTTGATGATTATGGCTTACAGCCAATGAAAACCCAAAAGTCATTATCTCAGTAAATTAGAATACTTTATAACACCAGCTTGAAAAATTATTTTAAAATTCGAAATGTTGGCCTACTGAAATGTATTCTCAGTAAATGCACTCAACACTTGATTAGGGCTCCTTTTGCATCAATTACTGCATCAATGCGGCGTGGAATGGAGCCGATCAGCCTGTGGCACTGCTGAGGGGTTATGGAAGCCCAGGTTGCTTTGATAGCAGCCTTCAGCTCGTCTGCATTGTGGGGTCTGGTGTCTCATCTTCCTCTTGACAATACCCCATAGATTCTCTATGGGGTTAAGGTCAGGCGAGTTTGATAGCCAATGAAGCACAGTGATACTGTTGTTTTTACACCAGGTATTGATACTTTTGGCAGTGTGGACAGGTGCCAAGTCCTGCTGGAGAATTAAATTTCCATCTCCAAAAAGCTTGTTGGCAGAGGGAAGCATGAAGTGCTCTAAAATTTCCTGGTAGACGCTGCGCTGACTTTGGTCTCGATAAAACACGGTGGACCTACACCAGCAGATGACATGGCTCCCCAAACCATCACTGATTGTGAAAACTTCATATTAGACTTTAAGCAACTTGGATTGTAGCCTCTCCACTCTTCCTACAGACTCTGGGACCTTGATTTCCAAGGTCTAGTGTGAAGTGAACCAGTGTAATGTTTCTGGCTTGGAATAATCTTGAAATAGCTATTGCCATAGGGGAATCTAGATCTACACCCTCTCCCAGAAGTCCAACAATACAAATTTTAGGTTCTAACTAGTGATGAGCGAATATACTCGTTGCTCGGATTTTCCCTGAGTATTTGGAAGTGCTCGGAGATTTAGTTTCTGTTGCCGTAGCTGCATGATTTGCGACTTTTTGACAGCCTGAATACATTTGGGAATTCCCTAACAAACAGGCAATCCCCACATGTATTCAGGCTGTCAAGCAGCCGCAAATCACGTTGCTGTGGCAACAGAAACTAAATCTCCGAGCACTTCCAAATACTCTGAGATCACCCGAGCGTACTCGGGGAAAACTCGAGCAACGAGTATACTCGCTCATCACTAGTTCTAATTGAAGTTATATCCCAAATACAGATAGCACAAGAGCGCTCACCTCCTTCCAATAGTCACCAATATATTCCCATTTCATATGCATTAGGAGGGAGTCATTTTGACTACATTTATGGCATGGGTCATCTGTTCATATTCCAATTTTAAATAAAATACTTGGGGATCTATATATCTTATGAGAACAGTTTGGGACAATCTTTGTGACTCTGACAAGGAAAGTTTAGGTGTCAAGTCCAGTATTTCCCTCATAGCTCCCCAGATAAAGGACCCACATCCTCCTCCCATTTCGTCTTCACTATCAAGAATATTTATCCAATTGTAGGGACAGTAATTGCCTATAAAGGTGGGATACTAATGAATTTGGAACCTCTGCTGTGACAATGGTATCTATTGTGGGATCTCTATCAATCCGTATGGCATTTATTCTAAGTTGTGCACTGTACACATGGCGTATTTGCAGATATTGATAACGCCCTATGCGGAAGGTAAAAATCAGGGCTGTGAAGTAGGTAAGCCAAACCTCCTGTCATAAGGACTGATTTGTCCTGATTATTTACCAAATGTTTTAATACCGGTGAGATGGAGGAGAACACGTTGCCTAGAAAAAGGAGCACGTCGTCTCCATACAGTGAAATTCTCATTTCCGCACTGAAGGCTAGTTATTTTGGTAGAGGCACGTGTTAAGCAGGCCAGCAACTCTATGCCAATTGCATACAAAAGGGGAAACGGCACAACCCTGTCTAGTTCACCTTCCCAAACGCTCTAATGTACATTCACTTAGTTAATCTCGCCTTAGGTGACATATACAACAACTGTACATAGGAAATAAAATTATTTCCAAATCCCATACCCTTCAGGACCACCCACAGGTATTTCCACTCAACTGTCAAAAACGTTTGCATTATCGAGGAAGAAAACCGCCGTTACCCCAGTGGACTCCATACTTAATTGTAGTCCCAAATAGGCATCTCCTGTTGACCGATGTAGATTTACCGTATTCGGCATGAAGCCTGTCTGATCTTGTTGGATCACTTAGGTAATTACTTTTAATAATGCTTTGGCTAAGATTTTTGCTAACAGTTGGGAGAAGGTAGATTGTCCTGTAGTAATAGTAGTAGTAGTAAGGCTTACAGGTGTCTTTCCCAGGTTTTAATAGAATTATCACAGCCTCCTTCATTGAGTCTGAGAGATGGTTTTGACCAATTCTTCAAAAACATTCAATAGCTTTTTGAGTAATACATCCCCCATCTGAGCCTGGGGCTTTCTCATTTTGGACTCCATGACATGCCTCGTCTAATTCATCCCGCGTGAGGGGTTTTTCTAACAGTTCTCTACCGTCATTTATTAATTGTGTTAGTGGGATATCTCTCAAAAACATTTCCACATTTCCCCATCTCTATTTTAGTTGAATATAAGATGAGTAGGATCTACGTAAGGACTGAAAAATATCCTCATCTTCAGTGACCACACCCTCCCACACTTTCGGATATTAATGTGGATAATATATGACTATTACAGTCCTGCCCATAAGGGAAAGTGATCGGAGATGCTTCTGGGCAGATATTCAATAGTTTTTATATAAGACAATATTATCTATGTTTCTAATGGCAAGGTCTATTCTGGATAGTGAGTGATATGATGTTGAGAAGCAAGAGTTTGGTGGTAAGATGTCTATTTCTCCAAATATCCATCAACTCCATTTCTGAAAGCACCTTGTCACAAATGTTTGTGATGACGTCTCGGGTATAGTTCCAGTGTGAAACTTATTCTAGTGTGGGTGTAGGTAAATGTAGCTCTATGAACCATGAGACTCATTCTACCTGAGTGAATGGAGTACGAGTGTTCGGCGTGATATTAATGTGATATCCTTGAGCAATGCAAGAGATGAGCTTTTTTCTCTTATCATGTGTGTCTCAGACCAACATATTATTGCCAACTGATAATTGGGTAGCCATGAATACAGTGCACATCTCTTAGATGGATCATCCAGGCCCATTATATTCCAAGATATGATTTCCACACATTTATACATTTTAAATAAGATAAAAAAAAAATACCTGTCAGGATATACCTGTAATATGTTTAACCCCATCCGAAAGTAGGACCTTAACCCGTCAAAAAATAGAACTATGCAACATACATTGTTGGGTAGACATTCCTCCTAAACCAAGAGGATTGGGGGCATATATAATCCTGAACTTTTGTGGCATAATGGCTAACATATTTCGATGCACAATGGAAACTTTTTATGGGCCAGCCTTGCCTGCTTCTAAAGTAGCATAGGTGTTATATAGAAACCAACAAGTTAAAGACATAAAATCCTCTTATAGTGATATATAAAAACATAATTACTGTCTCCCATAATGGAGGTATGTATGTGCTCAGGGAATTTGAAGGACTCTCAGCCTCCTTTTTAATATCGAGAAATTTTGCACAAGGTTTCTGTATCTCCGCAGGAAAGTCTCTATAGTTGGAGACTGTACCCATCTATATAGAGGTTTTACATGTCTCTTACCTTTCTCTAAATGATGTCTCTGTCCGAGACGTACATTAGACGCATGAGAACTGGACGTGGTGGGATACTTAGTGGAAGAGGTCTGTTGGGCATCCTATGGACTCTTTCAGTTGCAAAAAATTGGGAAAGTGTTTCTTTTCCAATTTTTTTTAGCAACCATGTTTCAAAAAGGGTTACAGGATCTTTACCCTCCATGTTTTCAGAGTCCCACACGAGCCTTAGGTTGTTCCTGTGCAGCATATGTTCTAGGTTCTCCATCTTGTCAGTTAAACGGGAGATGTTATGTATAGACTTGTTAAGGTCTTTGGTTATCTTTGTCATCTTGTCCTCCAGGAGACTCCACATTGCTGAGTCTCCGAGCTCCTCCACATTTTCACTCACTCTGTGTAGGTCATGTCTATTGAGACTAATGTTCTCTTTCATGCCTCTTATATGCTCAGTGAATGTCGCCCCCGTGCTTTGTTGGATATAGTTACTGCCCTATATACATCTCTTAAAGTTGCCTCAGTGGGTGGATTTATAAGCATTGGGGCATCTGCACATACCTCCATAATTGCTCCCTCCACCAGCGCAGGAGACTGATTAATTACAGGTACTTTGTGATCTGGCGCCATCTTATCAGTGTACAGTACAGACCAAAAGTTTGGACACACCTTCTCATTTAAACATTTTTCTGTATTTTCATGGCTATGAAAATTGTACATTCACACTGAAGGCATCAAAACTATGAATTAACACATGTGGAATTATATACTTAACAAAAAAGTGTGAAACAACTAAAAATATGTCTTATATTCTAGGTTCTTCAAAGTAGCCACCTTTTGCTTTGATGACTGCTTTGCACACTCTTGGCATTCTCTTGATGAGCTTCAAGAGGTAGTCACCGGAAATGGTCTTCCAACAATCTTGAAGGAGTTCCCAGAGATGCTTAGCACTTGTTGGCCCTTTTGCCTTCACTCAGCGGTCCAGCTCACCCCAAACCATCTCGATTGGGTTCAGGTCTGTTGACTGTGGAGGCCAGGTCATCTGGCGTGGAGGCCAGGTCATCTGGCGTAGCACCCCATCACTCTCCTTCTTGGTCAAATAGCCCTTACACAGCCTGGAGGTGTGTTTGAGGTCATTGTCCTGTTGAAAAATAAATGATGGTCCAACTAAACGCAAACCGGATGGAATAGCATGCCGCTGCAAGATGCTAGGGTAGCCATGCTGGCTCAGTATGCCTTCAATTTTGAATAAATCCCCAACAGTGTCACCAGCAAAGCACCATCACACCTCCTCCTCCATGCTTCACGGTGGGAACCAGGCATGTAGAATCCATCTGTTCACCTTTTCTGCGTTGCACAAAGACACAGTGGTTGGAACCAAAGATCTCAAATTTGGACTCATCAGACCAAAGCACAGATTTCCACTGGTCTAATGTCCATTCCTTATATTCTTTGCCCAAACAAGTCTCTTCTGCTTGTTGCCTGTCCTTAGCAGTGGTTTCCTAGCAGCTATTTTACCATGAAGGCCTGCTGTACAAAGTCTCCTCTTAACAGTTGTTGTAGAGATATGTCTGCTGCTAGAACTCTTTGTGGCATTGACCTGGTCTCTAATCTGAGCTGCTGTAAACCTGCGATTTCTGAGGCTGGTGACTCGGATAAACTTATCCTCAGAAGCAGAGGTGACTCTTAGTCTTCCTTTCCTGGGGTGGTCCTCATGTGAGCCAGTTTCTTTGTAGCGCTTGATGATTTTTGCAACTGCACTTGGGGACACTTTCAAAGTTTTCCCAATTTTTCGGACTGACTGACATTCATTTCTTAAAGTAATGATGGCCACTCGTTTTTCTTTACTTAGCTGCTTTTTCTTGCCATAATAAAATGTTAACAGTCTATTCAGTAGAACTATCAGCTGTGTATCCACCAGACTTGTGCACAACACAACTGATGGTCCTAACCCCATTTATAAGGCCAGAAATCCCACTTCTTAAACCTCACAGGGCACACCCGTGAAGTGAAAACCATTTCCGGTGACTACCTCTTGAAGCTCATCAAGAGAATGCCAAGTGTGCATAGCACTCATCAAAGCAAAAGGCGGCTACTTTGAAGAACCTAGAATATAAAACATATTTTCAGTTGTTTCACACTTTTTTGTTAAGATATAATTCCACATGTGTTAATTCTTAGTTTTGATGCCTTCAGGGTGAATGTACAAGTTTTATAGTCATGAAAATACAGAAAAATCTTTAAATGAGAAGGTGTGTCCAAACTTTTGGTCTGTACTGTATGTAGTGTCATCTTTCTCCATTTTCGCCATTTTTTCGGGTAGTGCTGGGTCCTTTCTTTCCTGGGTAACAGACTGTATCTAGTTTGGGGAGACTCTGGCAAACATCTCCAGTTTTGCAGTGGCGTCCCTGCTTTCTTCTGGGCTGGAGTATTGCGCGCTGGCGCCATCTTGGTGCCTTGATCCTCTTATTGCTGCTGCTCTTTGTCCCCCATTTTTCTACTTGCGGTCTTGTTCGTCCGAGTCCTACACACTCTCTGTGCACGGCGCATACGTTAGGTAACGCAGGCAAGTACTTTGTGGACTCCAGACGCTCGTGTTTTTGCTGGTATCACCGGATTTCTCAGGGTGAGGCCACTTTCACACCTTTAGTATTTAGTCAGTGTTCTACCTCAGTATTTGTAAGCCAAAACCAGAAGTGGAACAATCGGAGGAAAATTATAATAGAAACATGTCACCACTTCTCCGTTAATAAAGATTATTATTTATCACCCACTCCTGGTTTTGGTTTACAAATACTGGGGTAAAATACTGACCAAATACTGAACGTGTGAACGTGGCTTTAAAAGCAGGAGTGAAGTCAAATGCATCCTCTTCACATGCTTACCAGACCTCGCTCCCCCAAAATGCAATTTTTTTTTGTGCTCATTAACTTCCTAAATTGTCTTATTCAAAAACTGATAAAAATCCTTCAGAGATCCTGATTTTGACCCCTCTCTCTATCTCTGTCCCTTCTTCCAATGTTAGAGATGGCATGTGGGAGGGAGTTGTAAATAGATCTGCAGTGGAGAGAGAAGAAAGTATGTAAAGTTTTATGGAGGGTAGAAAAAGACAGGCAATATGTAATAAAGAAAGCACGTAGAGTGGAAATAAAGGATAGAAGCTGTGCTGATACATTAAAGTAACTTAAGACAGTAGCAACCTGGATACACATAGACCATTATGAAACTTGCATCAGGCTGCTAAATGCATTCAGGGGTCCTAAAATGAATTAATGAAAATTGCAGACTGAAGTTTAGTGCAATTATATTAACTAAAGGTAACCACTAGCCGATTTTAAATAATTTTGCATACCAAAGGTGTCCACAAGATTTAACGCCAATTTATGAAAAGTGGTCACATATCGGGATTTACTTTTCATTGCTCTTTTCACATCCACCTTGTGTTCCCAATCCTGCTGATAGTCACATGCTGAAGCTTTCTCAGTCTCCTGTCACTGCCCCCTGACATATCTGTTAAGCACTGTGCTGGCATTCAAGTGACTGCCACAACCAAGGTGCAGGCAGTGAAGCCGAAAACTGGATGTATTTGCTCTATGTATGTATAGGAGTCATCAGGGGTGACTCTCCGCTCATGTGCAACCACTGTCTGAATACCAGCCGGTGGACGGGCCATCTGAAACCAAATTCCATAACAAAGTTTGCAAATGTGGGCGGATTACTCCAGTAGTTAAGACATGTCAGAAAAGCCTAACTTTGTAAGATTTATTTCATTAGATATAATTAGATTTTTAGGGGTTCTCCACTAAAATTTATCCTACAAATTGGCCCATAATGGTGAAGACAAAAAAAATAACAAAACAACCAACACACTGAACTGGCGCCGTTTTCTCCGTACTGTGTCACCTATCGGTCTCTTCTAGCGGGAGTATCCGGTAACCAGTAACGGCTGCGGCTGCTAATTGGCTGCAGTGATCACGTCTCTCCTGGCTCAGATGAAACTTGACAGCTGCCGCCAATCAGCACCCACATGACATCCCTGCTGCAAGACAAGTGGTGAGACTGTTGGGGGGCACAGTACAGAGGACAGCCGCTTACCCAGTAAGTATGTGTTTTGTTTTTTTTTGTTTGTTTTTTTGCATCTATCACCATATGCCTATTTGGATATTAAAGAAACCTAATAACATTTAGAAAATCCTAAAAGACTGTGATAACGCCATTTCACCCATGTGTACCTGTGGAATTAATCACAACTACACAAACTACAAATATCACTTTGTTATGAGTTATACAAACACGTAATATAGTTTTTGTTATGAATTGTACAATGTGTAGTTTCTCCATTTATACAGTAATAAAATATAGTGGACAACCCCTTTAATTTGATTTGTTTAATTGTACTCTGACCATATTCTAGCATTTATTTTCCTGCTTCTATAGCCGACCCTTCTGTGTTTCTAGTGAAACATAAGGAGCTTTGGGGATGTAAGGTCAGTTCAGTAGGACTCCAGGAGGTCGGAGTGCTGCGTTCCTAATATTAAAGCTAAAATGGGTTAACGTCCCCTCTGAAACCAGCATTTGATAGATTTTATACATGATCACATTTGCAGATCATTGTGTTATGCTCACATGGGGCATCAGCTCCATATTCTTTGCACTTCTCTTGAAGTGCATGTTTTGCAGGTATTACAAAAGAGATGCCCTCCATATTGTAAGGAGGAAATTTCCCAAAAATGGTTTTATGACACATCGTAAAGACATACATTGGCTTGCAAAAGTATTCACCACCTCACCCCTTGGCATTTTTCGTGTTTTGCTTCCTCAACCTGAAATTTCACGGTTTGGTTGTTATTTTTGTTTTTGTTTTTTTTGAAGATTTGCATCAGTACAAGTAAAGAACATGCCTACAACTGTGAACGTTTGGTTTTCTATTTTTTATTGTGAAACAAACAACAAATAGGACAAAATAACTGAAAACTTCAGTGTGCTTAACTATTTACCCCCAAAAGTCAGTACTTTGTAGAGCCTCCTTTTGTGGCAATTGCAGCTGCAAATTGCTTTAGGTAAGTCCCTATAAGCTTTCCACATCTTGCTACTGGGATTTTTGCCTATTCCTCAAGGCAAAACTGCTCCAGCTCCTTCAGGTTAGATTGTTTCCTCTGGTGAACAGCAATCTTCAAGTCTGACCACAGATTCTCTATTGGATTAAGGTCTGGGCTTTGACTAGGTCACTAAATCATTTACACATTTCCCCTTAAACTACTCAATTGTTGCTTTAGCAATATGCTTTGGGTCATTGTCTTTGTTGGAAGGTGATCCTCCGTCCCAGGCTCAAATCATTGACTAAAAGAGGTTTTGCTCGAGAATATCCATGTGTTTCGCACCATCCATCTTCCCCTCGACTCGGACCGCTTTCCCTGTCCCTGCTGCATGATGCTACCACCACCATGTTTTACTTTGGGGATGGTATTCTTGTGGTGATAAGCTGTGTTGGTTTGGCACCAGACTTTGTGTTTACCTTGGTGGCCAAAAAGTTAAATTTCAGCTGCAGATGAAGGAAGGGAGACACAGTCATTACTAGTGGGTAGGCGGAGCCCACACAGGATAAACACACCTCAGATTAAAAAAGTGTTGACCGGCCCCTCCAGCTATATAGGGCTCCTCCTACTCCAGCTCTCCAGTCTAAAATTTGAGGTTCACAGAGGATAGTCGCTGCTGGAAGCAGCTCCTCAGAAGATTTTTTTATTTTAGTCGGACAGAGACTTGAACCGCCAATGGTCTAGAGGTCTCAGGGGTCTCAGCGCTGCTGGACTCCCACCTCTCCCTTGGCGGATCTGTATTACCCTGTAAGGTGAACCCTGCCGGCCCTGGGGGATGAGGATTGCTTCCCTGGCGGGGACGCAAACCGCGCTTCTGGGGTCACTGCGTTCCCCGCCCTGGGGGGAAGCTACGGGCACAGCCCCACAAATCTCTGAGGGGTCCCTGTGGCGCTCAGCTGGGTGAGTACTCCACATTTTAATGTGCTTGAGTGCTTCAGCGGCCGCTGCGGCAGCCGCTGCTACATGTATTCAGTGTGGTGATTGTGTACTTTTGTCTGCAGGTGGATGCCTGCAGGACATGGGAGCGGAGAGCGGAGTGAATCGCGCGCTTTTTTTTAAACCGGCGGGGGGCGTGGCTTCGCGCTCTCCCATTTTTTTTTTTTTTTCATAGGCAGGAAGCACTCTGAGCGCGCGCTTTATCCTGCCTTTTTCCTTCCGGCTTCTCTCCTCTAGCGCGGCGGCCATTACTGACGGCCTCCTCGGGCTCCTCACTCTCCGCTCTCCCCGACCGACCGAAAGGAGACACTACACCACGGCCAGCTGGGTGAGTCGCCTCTACCTGTCAGGGCAGAAGCTTGACCCCCTCAGCGCAGGACAAGGTATTGTCACACGGAACGCTCCCGCTACGATCACTTTAGCGACGCATAATTTTGCGATCGTTTTTTCTTTTGTGATCGTTTTTTATGTCGCTAGTAGCTTCCACGGTGGGCGATCTCATTGACGACGCATAAGTGGTTAGCGATCTCTTTAGCGACTTTGGTATTGCGATATACAAACCAGCGCAATATGTTAGCGATCTCGTTGACGTTCTTGTTTAATGTGGCATACCTTTGAAACTGTCCTGCAGCTGTTACCTCATAAGAGGTACCTGCGGCTCGCACACCCTTTTCATTAAACAAGGGTTGTGGAGAGTCTGCGACTTTAACCCCTTCTTTGGCGGTTAACCCTTTATTGGGAGACAAAAGCTGGGGTAGCTCTCTATTTAAGAGCTTTAACCCTTCAGCGTTCATTTTGCCTTTGAAAACCACACTGTTCTGGTTGCTGACAGGTTTTTACCTGCCATATACTGTGTGAGGGCATGTCGGATCAGGGTCCAGGAGCGGACCGTCTCCCAGATCCGCTACAAAATCAGTCTCGCGTATCTGACACGCAGACCTCGACGGCGTCAAGCGCGGCGGTCGGAGGTTACAGTGACGCCAAAATGGATGCCCTCACTCGTTCTATTGATGGCCTGTCTGACCTTCTAGGTTATTGGGTGTCAGCTAGATCCTCTCATGGTAGGAAGCGACACAGGCCGGTGCCATCTTTCTCGCGTAGCGACTCAGAGATTTCTGATATGGAGGGCTCCCCTCCAAGCTCGGATGGTGAGATATCCGATTCGGATAAGGAGGATCGGCAGGGACACTCTGCCTCTCTTTTGAGCCGTACAGAGGCTTTTATTGGAGCCATGAGGGAGGCGTTAGTTACCGGAGGAGGTAACTAGACGTCCTGGTAAGTCGGCCCGGATGTTTCAGGAGTCGCATAGGTCGCGATCAGCCTTACCATCTCTGGATGAGCTTAATGAGGCAGTGGAGAAGGAACGCCTGTGTCCAGATAAACGTTTTCAACGTTTTTTTGAGACACTGTATCCGTGTACTACGGAGTTGAGTGCTAATTGGATTCCTTCTCCTGAAGTGGATGTCCCTTTATCCCAGCTTAGCAAATCCTCATTACTTCCTGTTAAAGGAAAGGCGAGTCTGCAGGATCCGCTGGACAGAAAAACGGAGATGGCGGCAAAATCCATCTACGAGGCCGCGGGTCATGGATTCAGAGCTGTGCTAGGATCCATGTGTGCTTGTAAAGCCTCCTTGAGCTGGTTAGACCGTCTACGGACGGCGTGGCAAGATGGATCCCCACTATCCGAGGTAGAGGGGCTTTTCAAGTCATTGGAGGATGCAGCTCGATATGGCAGTGATGCAGGTTTGGATACTGCCTCCATGCTGTCCAAGGCACAATCCTCGGCGATCACAGTCAGGAGAGCTCTGTGGCTTAGACAGTGGACCGGAGACGCGGTTTCCAAGCAAGGTTTGCTTTCTTTAGCTTACAAAGGTGGTCAGCTATTTGGATCTGACCTCACTGAGCTGATTGCCAAAGCAAAGGCAAAAGAAACGGCTTTACCACAACGAAGAGCTGTGGTCTCTGCGTCTGGCAGGCATAGTGCCGGTGGTAGTCGGCGGTCCTTTCGGTCTAGGGAACGGTTTGGTCAGCCCTCTTGGGGATCGGGTCGTCCCTCTTTTTCGGGAAAAAAGAGCGCTCAGAAATCTCGCACTCCCTGGAAACAGAGCTTCCGCCAAGACAAGCGGGAGGCTGACAAAAAGCCCGCTAAGGCGGACTGACGCCAGGGTCTCACTCGAGGGCTCTCGAGTGGGAGGTCGCCTGCTCTCATTCAAGCCGACTTGGGCTTCCCGCGTGTCGGACGCCTGGGTGACGCGGGTTGTGTCGGCAGGCTACTTCATAGAGTTTCTTTCCCGACCCCCAGACAGTTTTTTGCCAATCCCGCATTCCGTCAGAGCCCGGGCTAATTGCCGCTCTACTGTGGGAGGTCGATTCCCTTCTACAGAAAGGTGTGGTGGTACCAGTTCCACCGGAGGACCAAGGAAGAGGTTTTTATTCCAACCTCTTTGTAGTCCCCAAAAAAGGAGGACAAATTTCGTCCCATTCTGGATCTCAAAAGATTGAATCGACATGTCCACACCCGAAAATTCCGCATGGAGTCACTTCGCTCAGTTGTGGCAGCCTTGTCGCAGAACGATTTTTTGGTGTCAATCGACATTCGCGACGCTTATTTGCATGTCCCCATCGGAAGGGCCCACCAACGCTTCCTGCGTTTTGCCATAAGGTCAGGACCATTACCAGTTTGTGGCCCTGCCATTCGGTCTGGCCTCAGCACCCAGAGTTTTTACAAAAATTCTGGCTCCTCTCATGACGATTCTGCGAAGACAGGGGGTTACGATTCTTCCCTATCTGGACGACCTTTTGATTGTGGCGTCCTCAAAGGAGGAGGCGGTGACGGCTCGCGATTTATCCCTTCAGCTCCTGGAGGACTTCGGGTGGCTGATTAATTGGGAGAAGTCGTCCCTGGAACCGTCGCAGTCAATCCTGTTTTTGGGAATGCAGTTCGACACGGTACGAGCAGTGGTGTCTCTGCCCTCAGACAAGCAAGCGAGTCTTCTTCACCATGTGCAGGGTATGAAGTCTGCGACAGCAATGTCCCTTCGAAGGTGTATGCGCCTTCTGGGTTTGATGGTGGCGTCAATGGAAGCAATTCCGTTTGCCCAATTTCATTCCAGGGCTCTCCAAATGCTCATCTTGAACCGTTGGGATCGAT
The DNA here is from genome assembly GCA_033576555.1 of Oophaga sylvatica. NCBI lineage: Eukaryota > Metazoa > Chordata > Amphibia > Anura > Dendrobatidae > Oophaga > Oophaga sylvatica. Next base: position 52,201,600 of record JARQOD010000007.1, on the reverse strand, counting down.
CACGGTTTTCACTGGATTGCAGTGTCATCATCTCCCACAGGGTGAGAGAGTCGCTAGAATGGTGGTTACGTCCGGAAGCTTTATCCCTGGGGAAGTCCTTCCTTCCTCCAAGGTGGTCGATCATAACCACCGATGCCAGCCTGACGGGCTGGGGGGGTGTCTGGAACGGTCTCTGGATTCAGGGAGTATGGTCATTGGAAGTGTGAGGAACTCAGCCGACCGCCACACGGTAGCCCGGGTATCACAGCTTCTGATACCACCGCCGCTACCAAATGTGACGGACGATCCCTTTCCTCCCACGTCACCAATGGGACGTAACTCCACAGGTACAGCTCTCCGGCGCCCCCCTTTGTCTCTCAGGTCAGTAAGAGAACTGCACCTAGAGCAAATGGCCGCCGGGGAAGGTGTCCTGCTACCCACTGGGTATTCTAAGATTCGTGATCAGAGTAAAAGCATCAGCCCAAGATTAATTTTATGGTTTAATTTGCCTTAAGGGCGCACTAGATAATTACAGAAATATACAGTAAAGCTATACAACGTAACTACAATGGAATGGCAGTCAGAGTAAAAATACAACAATAATGTACAAGGCTTAAAGGTATTAGCTATAGATCAATATTACCGGGTTGTAGTATGGACATGGGAAGGCAGGGGCTTTGCCATTCCCAGGTAGTAGTCTTCAGTTACCGGATAGTCCCCAAAGCATATGTTGCTGCACCCTTGGCAAGACAAATCCGTTTTCTTTTGGTCCTTTCCTAGACCATCTTCTTGGCTTCTGTGTGTGAAATAGAATGAGAGAGCAGCCTCTTCCTGGCTACAGCTTTTGAACCTGCTAGGCCCTTCCCCATTTGCTTTGAAGCCCGCATATTAACTGGCCTGCAATTCATATGGAGCAGGAAACAATGGCTTGAGCTAATTACCATACGACTGACCATATTATTCAGACCCTGGCCTAAACCAATTAGCATGTAAAGGCCTATTGATTCATAGTGGACATCAAAGCTGGCCGTACTGAATATGCTAATAGGCCCTGTGTAGCTAAAAGTCTGTGGCTGTGTGAACTGACAAAATGGAGGCTGGTACAGGCCCTATACAAAATGGCGACAACCTTTTCCTTACACCTCCCTGCTTTTGAGGGCGCTAGGGGTATCACATTCCTGTGTTCCCCCATGCGCCCTACCGCACCCTCTCTTTGGCTAGGGTGGCAGATCCACGAGGATTTCTGACTCTCTGTCCTCTCCTTCCTCTGGAAGGTTGCACACTGGGCGAGCATAAGCCTCCCGCTCATGGTGGGCCTTCATCATGTTCACATGGAAGGCCTTCCTCCTTCCACGGGCGTGGTCCAGGGTGACCAGGTAGGTGACGGCGTTGAGCTGCTCGTGCACGAGGTATGGACCCTCCCAGGCCGCCTGAAGCTTGTTTTGGGTACGGGGACCAGTACCCACACCTTTAGACCCACCTGGTAGGTCCGCTCACAAGCATTCTGGTCGTACCATCGCTTCTGGTCAGCCTGAGCTTGGGCCATATTGTCATGCACCAGCCGCGTCAAGGCCATCATTCGGTCCCGGAAGCGCACGACATACTCAATGACCGACACTCCAGGGGTGGCTAAATCCCCTTCCCATGCTTCCTTCACCAGAGCAAGGGGCCCCCGTACACGTCGCCCGTACAGGAGCTCAAAGGGGGAGAACCCCGTTGAGGCCTGTGGGACTTCCCGGTAGGCAAACAGCAGGTGTGGGAGATACCGCTCCCAGTCTCTCCCGTGGGAGTCGACCAACATCTTCAGCATCTGCTTTAAGGTGCCATTAAACCGCTCACACAAGCCATTGGTCTGTGGGTGATACGGGCTGGCCACCAGATGTTGCACCTGTACCTGCTTACAGAGAGACTCCATCAGCTGCGACATGAACTGGGTCCCTCGGTCGGTGAGCATTTCCTTGGGAAACCCCACTCTGGAGAAAATCTCCAGTAAGGCAGTGGCTACTTTGTCGGCCCGAATGGACGACAAAGCTACCGCCTCCGGGTACCGGGTGGCATAGTCCACTACCGTTAGTATGAAGCATTTCCCGGAGCGGCTGGGAGTGGACAGAGGTCCAATGAGATCCACAGCCACCCTCGAGAAAGGCTCTTCGATGATGGGCAGAGTTACCAGTGGGGCTTTGGGGCGCGGCCCCGCCTTCCCCACCCTCTGACAGGTGTCACACGAACGGCAGTAGGCTATCACCTCGGTCCTCATTCCAGGCCAGTAGAAATGCTGAGCTAGCCTGGCCCTGGTTTTAGTGATCCCTAAGTGTCCGGCCATTGGAATCTCGTGTGCGATCCGCAACAATTCCGCCCTGAACGGATGGGGCACCACTAACTGTCGGTCCCTGGGCCACGCCTCCGGTGAACCCTGCTGGACCGTTACCCGGTACAGCCGTCCCTGGTCCCAGACCACTCGCTCGCGGTCGGACTCCAGGGGAGGCTGTGCCGCCTGTTCCTTGAGAGTCTTCAGGCTAGGGTCAGCTTCCAACGCTGCCTGAAATCCCTGACTAGATATGGCAAGAATTGATGAAACTGCCCTGTCCTCTGTCAGTTCCCCGGGATCTGTCTCCTGGCTACTGTCTGACTCGGCAGCCACTTGGTCAGAGAGGGGGAAACCGTCGGACCTCCGCGAGGCTCCTTGGGCTTCAGCGCTCCCACTCCTGGTAACAGCGGCCACGACCGCTGAGACCACGGGTAGTGCCTGCTTTCCCTCATCCTCTGACCAAGTCGCCGGGTCAGGCAGACTTCCCTGACTTCCTGACATCCCGGAAGTGGGGAACTCCTGACCTGGGGTCCTACCTGGTGGCTCCTCTCCCGGGACACCCCCTCCCCCCATGGCCTGTTCCTCTTCCTGCAGGGGCCCTAGACTCAGCAGGCTGGATTCACTTAGGGGCCCTACACTGCCCATAGCAGCCCCTCCCTCCACCTCTGAGCTCTCCCCTACAGCCTCCTCACCTGTCCTCACTGTGAGCCCTGTGTGTGTAGTGTCAGTGCATGGCTTACCATCAGGTTTCACTCCCTCCTCCACTGTTGGAGGCACATTCAATACATTAACATTAGCATTCACAGTAGAGTCATGACATTCTTGGGGAGCCGACTTGGGGGTTCAGTGGCCACATACTGGGACACTAGCCGCCCCAAATCGGTCCCAAGCAACACATTTGCAGGAATATTCGGCGTTACTCCCACCTCCCGCATCCCCCTCCCGGCACCCCAATCCAAATACACCTTGGCAACGGGCAGCGCCGGTTCAACGCCTCCAATTCCGGAGACGGAAAGGGTTTTCCCAGGTACCAAGTCTTGAGGGGACACCACCTCAGGGCGTACCAGGGTTCGTTCAGCGCCTGTGTCCCGCAGTCCCATGACCGCTGAGCGGCCGATGGTGACGGGTTGGTAATTGTCTAGGGACCTCCCACCACCCCCTCCCACACACAAAACAGTGGACGGTTTCTGGGACAGGGATGGGGCCTTCTGGCGCTGGGGACATGCAGCCTTAAAGTGTCCTGGCTGATTGCAATTATGGCAACGTCTGGGTTCTGTTCCTGGCCTGGAGAGGGCAGCAGGGGGGTACACCCCTTGCACTCTGGGGGCTGGATATGGGGCTGGGGCAGGATTGGGCTTACCCCCTCTCCAGGTGCTGCTGGCAGGCTTCTTTGGCTCCGGCGCCCTGTTGTTGGCATACTCGTCTGCCAGGGCGGCTGTAGCAGAAGCCCCCTTTGGTTTCCGGTCACGGAGGAACTGCTGGAGGTCTCTGGGCAGTTCCACAAAAATTGCTCCACGACAAACAGTTCCTGGACCTCCTGACGGGTAGTGAGCTCTAGACCCGAGGTCCAGTGCTCCGCAGCTCTCAGCAGGGCCCGCATGTGGTCGGTCCAGGTGTCCTTTGAACCCCGCTGCAGGCTCCTGAACTTCCTGCGGTACGACTCCGGGGTGAGGTTGTAGTGCTGGATCAGGGCCCGCTTGATGCTGTTGTAGTCCTGCTCCTCCCCGGCAGGTAAGTCCCCCAAAACTTCCAGGGACTTACCCCTCAAACGGGGGGTCACGTACCTTGCCCACTGATCCGGGGCCAGATGATGTTGGAGGCATGTCCTCTCAAAAGCAAGCAGAAAGGAATCCAGGTCTCCATCCTTTTCAAGTAAGGGAAAGTCCTCCGCCCGGACCTTGGGAGCCCTTGTCTCCGGTGGGCCTGGTGCGTCCAGTGGGGGCCCGTGCTGAGCCATCTCCAGTCGGTGCCGGCGCTCCGCAGCTTCACGGCGTTCTGTATGCTCCCGCTCCGCTGCACGCTCTGCTGCTGCTTGCTCACGCTCTGCTGCTTTCTCTGCCGCTGCTTGCTCACGCTCTGCTGCTTTCTCTGCCGCTGCTTGCTCACGCTCTGCTGCTGTCTCTGCCGCCACCAGGAGTCTTTCATAGGCGGCGTCATTACCAGCCTCGAGCTGTGCCATAGCCGCTTGGAGAGGGTCTCCGATCTGGACAGGCTGGGACGGGCAGGGGGTGGGCAGTCCACTGTGAGACTGAGCACGGGGGTCGGGCTCCTTGGGGAGCCCTGGCTGAGCTCCCCCTCATCGGTATCGAACCCCTCATAGGCCACAGCATTGGCCTCCCCCTTTGCCCTACTCCTGGTGCCTTCCGCCATCTTGGGAACCCTTGGTTACTGAAACACAGCTGCAACCCTGACCTTGCACACAACTTGTTATATTTACACTCTGACCGTCTAGTGCTGGGCTGACCTTAAGACCCCAGCAGTGAAAGTACTGCTGGTAGTCTCTAGTGTCTGGGAGTAGGGGTCCCACGCACACTATTACTCTGATCCCACCGCTGCCACCAATTTGTGAGGAACTCAGCCGACCGCCACACGGTAGCCCGGGTATCACAGCTTCTTATACCACCGCCGCTACCAAATGTGACGGACGATCCCTTTCCTCCCACGTCACCAATGGGACGTAACTCCACAGGTACAGCTCTCCGGCGCCCCCCTTTGTCTCTCAGGTCAGTAAGAGAACTGCACCTAGAGCAAATGGCCGCCGGGGAAGGTGTCCTGCTACCCACTGGGTATTCTAAGATTCGTGATCAGAGTAAAAGCATCAGCCCAAGATTAATTTTATGGTTTAATTTGCCTTAAGGGCGCACTAGATAATTACAGAAATATACAGTAAAGCTATACAACGTAACTACAATGGAATGGCAGTCAGAGTAAAAATACAACAATAATGTACAAGGCTTAAAGGTATTAGCTATAGATCAATATTACCGGGTTGTAGTATGGACATGGGAAGGCAGGGGCTTTGCCATTCCCAGGTAGTAGTCTTCAGTTACCGGATAGTCCCCAAAGCATATGTTGCTGCACCCTTGGCAAGACAAATCCGTTTTCTTTTGGTCCTTTCCTAGACCATCTTCTTGGCTTCTGTGTGTGAAATAGAATGAGAGAGCAGCCCTTCCTGGCTACAGCTTTTGAACCTGCTAGGCCCTTCCCATTTGCTTTGAAGCCCGCATATTAACTGGCCTGCAATTCATATGGAGCAGGAAACAATGGCTTGAGCTAATTACCATACGACTGACCATATTATTCAGACCCTGGCCTAAACCAATTAGCATGTAAAGGCCTATTGATTCATAGTGGACATCAAAGCTGGCCGTACTGAATATGCTAATAGGCCCTGTGTAGCTAAAAGTCTGTGGCTGTGTGAACTGACAAAATGGAGGCTGGTACAGGCCCTATACAAAATGGCGACAACCTTTTCCTTACAGGAAGAGTCTGTCTTGCCGATCAACATCCTGGAATTGAGGGCAATTTTCCTTTGCCTCCAACACTGGACGGTCCCTTTAAGCGGTCTACCAGTCCGAGTGCAGACAGACAACGCGACGGCGGTCGCTTATTTCAACCATCAAGTGGAACGAGGAGCTTCAGGCTCATGATGGAAGTGTCTCGAATCCTGGTATGGGCCGAGGCCAGGGTGCCAGCCATCTCTGTGATTCACATTCCTGGAGTTCAGAATATCACAGCGGACTTCCTGAGTCGCGAAAAGATGGATCCCGGAGAATGGAGTTTTCATCCGGAAATTTTTGCGCTGCTGTGCTCCCGTTGGGGGACTCCCCAAGTGGATGTGATGGCATCCAGGGTCAATGCCAAGTTACTGACATTCATGTCCAGGTACAAGGACTCGAAGGCTGTGGCGGTGGATGCTCTGGTGGCTCCTTGGGACCATTTCGAGCTGATTTATGTGTTCCCGCCGATATCCTTACTTCCTCTGGTTTTGCGTCGGATCAGACTGGAGAGAGTCCCGGCTATATTGATAGCCCCAGATTGGCCAAGGAGGACGTGGTTCTCAACGCTGGTGTCGCTTCTGGCAGCGCCTCCACTTCCACTCCCTCTTCGTCCGGACCTGTTAACCCAAGGGCCCGTTCGGCACCCGGACCTGAAGTCTCTGCGTTTGACGGCGTGGCTCTTGAGACCGAAATCTTGACCCGTCAAGGTTTTTCAGCCGAAGTCATTGCCACTCTGCGAGCTGCCAGAGGTCCGGCTACCACTAGAATTTATCATAAGACTTGGGAAGCCTTCTTTTCGTGGTGTTCGGGTTCTTCTAGGAACCCGAGGAGTTTTTCCATTCCCAATTTGTTGGCCTTTTTGCAGTATGGGCTGGACAGGGGTTTGGCAGTTAGCACTTTGAAGGGGCAAGTTTCTGCTCTGTCCTTGCTATTTCGGAATTCTGTCGCTTCGCATAGGGACGTACGTTCCTTTTTTTCGCGGAGTAACCCGTCAGTTTCCGCCGCGGAAGGCGCCTGTGTCTCCCTGGCGGCTCAATCTTGTCTTGGAGGCTCTTCAACATGGGCCTTTTGAGCCTATGGACTTTGTTAGCCTTTCTTTGCTTTCTTGGAAGGTTGCTTTCTTAGTGGCGGTCACTTCTTTGAGAAGGGTTTCTGAGTTGGCGGCTCTCTCTTGCTCGCCTCCTTTTCTGGAGTTTCTCCCAGATCGCGTAGTGCTTCGCACACGTGGCGACTTTCTACCTAAAGTAGTATCACAGTTTCATGTTAACCAGGATATTGTGTTGCCCTCGCTCTGTCCGGAGCCAAGGAATGCGAAAGAACGAGCCTTGCACACATTGGATTTGGTGCGGGCTTTAACCCCTTCACCCCCAAGGGTGGTTTGCACGTTAATGACCGGGCCAATTTTTACAATTCTGACCACTGTCTCTTTATGAGGTTATAACTCTGGAACGCTTCAACGGATCTTCGCGATTCTGAGATTGTTTTCTCGTGACATATTGTACTTCACGTTAGAAGTATAATTTCTTTGATATAACTTGCGTTTATTTTTGAAAAAAACACAAATATGGCGAAAATTTTGAAAATTTTGCAATTTTCAAACTTTGAATTTTTTTTCCCTTAAAACAGAGAAATATGTCACACAAAATAGTTAAGAAATAACATTTCCCACATGTCTACTTTACATCAGCACAATTTTGGAACCAAAATTTTTCTTTGTTCGGAAATTATAAGGGTTAAAAGTTGACCAGTGATTTCTCATTTTTACAACAAAATTTACAAAGCCATTTTTTTAGGGACCACCTCACATTTGAAGTCACTTTGACGGGTCTATATAGCAGAAAATACCAAAAAGTGACACCATTCTATAAACTGCACCCCTCAAGGTACTCAAAACCACATTCAAGAAGTTTATTAACCCTTCAGGTGCTTCACAGGAGCTGAAGCAACGTGGAAGGAAAAAATTAATATTTAACTTTTTAGCCACAAAAATGATCTTTTACAAACTTTTTTTTTTTTGACAAGGGTAAAAGGAGAAAATGGGCAGATAAAGTTGTTGTGCAATTTCTCCTGAGTACGCCAATACCCTATATGTGGGGGAAAACCACTGTTTGGGCACACGGCAGAGCTCGTAAGGGAAGGAGCGCCGTTTGACTTTTTCAAACTAAAATTGGCTGGAGTTGAGATTGGACGCCATGTCGTGTTTGGAGAGCCATTGATGCGCCTAAACAGTGGAAACCCCCCACAAGTGACACCATTTTGGAAACTAGACCCCCTAAGGAACTTATCTAGATCTGTTGTGAGCACTTTGAGCCCCAAAGTGTTTCACAAAAGTTTATAATGCCTGGGTGTGAAAAAAAAAAACAATTTTCCACAAAAATGATTTTTTAGTCCCAAATTTTTGATTTTTCCCAAGGAAATTGGACCCCAAAAGTTGTTGTCCAATTTGTTCTGAGTACGCTGATACCCCATATGTGGGGGGGGGAAACTGTTTGGGCGCACGGCAGGGCTTGGAAAGGAAGCAGTAACGTTTTGGAATGCAAACATTGATGGGGGTCATGTTCCGTTTGTAGTGCCCCAGATGAGCCTAAACAGTGGAAACCCCCCACAAGTGACCCCATTTTGGAAGCTAGACCCCCTAAGGAACTTATCTAGATCTTTGGTGAGCACTTTGAACCCCCAAGTGCTTCACACAAGTTTATAATGCCCGGGCATGAAATTAAAAAATCCTATTTTTTTCCCACAAAAATTATCTCTTAGTCACTAATTTTTTATTTTCCCATAGGTAACAGGAGAAATTGGACCTCAAAAGTTGTTGTCCAATTTGTCCTGAGTACGTTGATACCCCATATGTGGGGGAGAACCACTGTTTGGGCGCATGGCAGAGCTCGGAATGGAAGTAGCACCATTTGACTGTTTCCAACCAAAATTGGCTGGAATTGAGATTGGACGCCATGTTGCATTTGGAGAGTCCCTGATGTGCCTAAACAGTGGAAACCCCCCACAAGTGACCCCATTTGGGAAACGAGACCCCTAAGGAACTTATCTAGATCTTTGGTGAGCAATTTGAACCCCCAAGTGCTTCACACAAGTTTATAACGTAGAGCCGTAAAATTAAAAAATCATATTTTTTCCACAAAATTGATCTTTTCACCCCAATTTTTATTTTCCCAAGGGTAACAAGACTCCAAAAGTTATTGTGCAATTTGTCCTGAGTACGCTGATACCCCATATGTGGGGGTAAACCACTGTTTGGGTGCATGGCAGAGTTTGGAAGGGAAGGAGCGCCGTTTGACTTTTTCAACGCAGAATTGGCTGGATGCCATGTCGTGTTTGGAGAGCTCCTGATCTGCCTAAACAGTGGAAACCCCCCACAAATGACACCATTTTGGAAACTAGACCCCTCAAGGAACTTATCTAGATGTGTGGTGAGCACTTTGAACCCCAAAGTGCTTCACAGAAGTTTATAACGTACAGCCGTAAAATAAAAAATCTTTTTTTTTTTTACAAAAATGATTTTTTCGCCCCCAATATTTTATTTTCACAAGGGTAACAGGAGAAATTGGACCCCAAAAGTTGTTGTCCAATTTGTCCTGAGTACGCTAATACCCAATATGTGGGAGTAAACTACTGTATGGGCGCACGTCGGGGCTCGGAAGGTAAGTAGTGACGTTTTGGATTGCAGACTTTGATGGAATGGTCTGGGGGCGTTATGTCGCATTTGGAGAGCCCCTGATGCGCCTAAACAGTGGAAACCCCCCACAAGTGACCCCATTTTGGAAAATAGACCCCACAAGGAACTTATCTAGAAGTGTGGTGAGCGCTATGAAGCCCCAAGTGCTTCACAGAAAATTTATAACATACAGCCGTAAAAACAAAAAAATCATTTTTTTTTTTACAAAAATGATTTTGTCGCCCCCAGTTTTTTATTTTCCCAAGGGTAACAGAAGAAATAGGACAAATTGCACAATAACTCTTGGGGTACAGAGTACGCTGATACCCCATATGCGGGGGTAAACTACTGTTTGGGCGCATGGCAGAGCTCAGAAGTGAAGGAGCACCGTTTGACTTTTTCAACGCAGAATTGGCGGGAATTGAGATCAGACGCCATGTCACATTTGGAGAGCCCCTGATGTGCCTAAACAGCAGAAACCCCCAATTCTAACTCCAACCCTAACCCCAACATACCCCTAACCCTAGTCCCAACCCTAACCACAAACCTAACCCTAACACACCCCTAACCCTAATCCCAACCATAACCCTAATACTAACTTTAGCGCCAATCCTAACCCTAACTTTAGCCGAAACCCTAACCCTAATGGGAAAATGGAAATAAATACATTTTTTTAATTTTATTATTTTTCCCTAACTAAGGGGGTGATAAAGGGGGTTTGATTTACTATTTATAGCGGGTTTTTGTGATTGGCAGCTGTCACGCTAAAAGACGCTTTTTATTGCAAAAAGTAGTTTTTTGCATCACCACATTTTGAGAGCTATAATTTTTGCATATTTTGGCCCACAGAGTCATGTGAGGTCTTATTTTTTGCGGGACGAGGTGACGTTTTTATTGGTACCATTTTTGAGCACGTGACATTTTTTGATCGCTTTTTATTTCGATTTTTGGGAGGTTAGAATGAACAAAAATCAGCAATTCATGAATTTCTTTTGGGGGAGGCGTTTATACCGTTCCGTGTGTGGTAAAATTGATAAAGCAGTTTTATTCTTCGGGTCAGTACGATTATGGCGATACCTCATTTATATCATTTTTTTATGTTTTGGCGCTTTTATAGAATAAAAACAATTTTATATAAAAAATCATTATTTTTGCATCGCTTCATTCTGCGAGCTATAACTTTTTTATTTTTTCGCTGATGATGCTGTATGACAGCTCGTTTTTTGCGGGACAAGATGACGTTTTCAGCGGTATCATGTTTATTTATATCTGTCTTTTTGATCGCGTGTTATTCCACTTTTTGTTCGGCGGTATGATGATAAAGCATTGATTTTTTGCTTAGTTTTTTTTTTTTTTTTTTAAGGGGTTCACTAAAGGGGTTAACTAGTGGGACAGTTTTATAGGGGGGGTCATTACGGACGCGGCAATACCAAATATGTGTACTTTTATTGTTTTGTTTTTTTTATTTACAGGAAGAAATGAATTTATTGGGGAATATTTTTTTTTTTTTGATTTTTTTTACCACTTTTTATTTTTATTTTTTTTACTTTTTTACTTTGTCCCAGGGTGGGACATCACAGTATTTTAGCAGATCGCTGGTGTGACAGTGTGCACAGCACTCTGTCACACCAGCGATCGCTCTGGCATCGCTGCAGGCTTCCTCTGCGCCTGCTCTCAGCAGGCACTGAGGAAGCCGCCTCCCTGCAGGACCCCGGCGCCATCTTGGATCCGGGGACCTGGAGGGAGGACGGATCCTCGGAACAGCGCGACACATCGCGCTGCTCTGAGGGTCTCAGGGGGGCGCGCAGGGAGCCCCCTGCCTGCGCGATCCTCCCCTGTGCCCCGGGCACACCGCGATCATGTTTGATCGCGGTGTGCTAGGGGTTAATGTGCCGGGAGCGGTCCGTGACCGCTCCTGACACATAGTGCTGGGTGTCAGCTGTGATATACAGCTGACACCCGGCGGCGATCAGCTACGCTCCCCCCGGGAGCGCAGCTGATCGCCTATGACGTACTATTCCGTCCATGGGAATTAGGTCCAGGGTCACATGGACGGAATAGTACGTCTGATGGCAGAGAGGGGTTAAAGTTCTATTTGTCCATTACTCAAAATTTTCGGAAGTCGGATTCTCTGTTTGTGATTCCAGCAGGTCGTCGACGTGGGCAACGAGCTTCCAAGGATTCTATAGCTCGTTGGATTCGGTCAGCCATTTTAGAGGCTTACCGACTTAAGGGCGAACCTTGCCCGATTAAGATTCGAGCTCACTCCACAAGGGCTGTGGGTTCATCGTGGGCTTTTTATCAAGGAGCCTCGGCAGCTCAGCTCTGCCGGACGGCGACCTGGCGTTCCGTCCACACATTTACAAAATTTTATAAGGTGGACGTTAGTGCTTCCGCTGATGCGGCCTTAGGACGTAGGGTCCTGCAGGCGGCTGTAGTTTAAAAGTTCTTGTGAACTTATAGTTAGCGCTATTTGCGCATTTATCTAGGTTGTGGGTATCTGCCTTTTTTTTTTTTGCTTTCCTGCCCACCCTTATTTTTGGACTGCTTTGGGACGTCCCACTAGTAATGACTGTGTCTCCCTTCCTTCATCTGCAGCTGAAACACGGATTTTGGTAAGAACTTACCTGTAAAATCCTTTTCAGCGAAGAAGGAAGGGAGACACAGATCCCTCCATGGCAGAAGTGTGTTGTTGTTTTCAGATGCGGCGTGACCCTTCTCTGATAGCGATTATCTGGGCTGAGGTCGGCTCGCTAAGGCTCTGTTCCAGCATTGCCAGCTCATCGCAGTGGTCAGGTTCAGTGAGTAGTACCTGGACTGTGTGGTTGTTTGGCTATATGCATAACCTGTCTTCTTGTTTTTTCTCTGAAGTCTTTCAGAAGGGTTATGTTGCTACGCTGGTGATATTTGCTCTTCCTTAAGCTTGGGTACGACTGGAGAGCTGGAGTAGGAGGAGCCCTATATAGCTGGAGGGGCCGGTCAACACTTTTTTAATCTGAGGTGTGTTTATCCTGTGTGGGCTCCGCCTACCCACTAGTAATGACTGTGTATCCCTTCCTTCTTCGCTGAAAAGGATTTTACAGGTAAGTTCTTACCAAAATCCGTGTTTTGGTCTCATCTGATCACAGCACCTTCCTGCATACATTTGGGGAGTCTCCCACATGTCTTTTGGCAAATTCAAAACACGCCTTACAATTTTTGTAAGTAAGGATTTTTTTTCTGCACACTCTTCCATAAAGGCCAGTTTCTGCTTGAGAACTCTGCAGCTCCTTCAGCATTACGTTTGGTCTCTGTACTGCCTGTCTGATTAATGCCCTCATTGCCCGGGCTGAGAGTTTTGGTGGCCGGCCCTCTCTTTGCAGGTTTGTTCTGGTACCATGTTCTTTCCATTTGATGATAATGGATTTGATGGTGCTCTGGTGGATCATCAGAGATTGGGATATTTTATTATAACCCAACCCTGACTTGTACTTCTCAACAACTTTGTCCCTGACTTACTTGGAGATCTCCTTGGTCTTCATGGTGTTTGGCTAGTGGTGCCTCTTGCTTAATGGTGTTGCAGCCTCTCAGGAGTATATACTGACAGCCCATGTGACACTTAAGGGTATGCCACACTGAACAATATCGCTAACGGGATCGCTGAAAAACGTCACTATTTAGCGATCCCGTTAGCGATGTTGTTCAGTGCGGCATCTGCCAGCGACGAGCTTCCTGCTGTGATCTCGCTCGTCGCTGGAATCGTTCCGGACCCTATTTTCTCGTCGGCGCTCCCGCTGGGAAGGTATATATCGCTAGTGTGGCACCTTTTCTTAGCGATTTAGCGGTACTTTTGTACCGCTAAAGTCGTTAAGAAGATCGCTAACGGCGATAGCGTCGTTAACTATATCGCTAAATGTGGCCGCACTTAGCGATATAGAAACAATCCCGCTAGCGATCGCATTAGTATGCGTCGTTATCTTGATCGCTAGCGGGATTGTTTAGTGTGGCAGTACCTTTAGACTGCACACAGGGGGACTTCCTCTCACTAAGCATGTGACTTATGAAGGTGATTGCTTGAACCAGAAATATTTAGGGGCTTTATAGCTATAGGAGTGAATACATATGCGGATGCAAATTTTTAGTTATTTGATACCATAAATTTAATTTCTGCCTATATTTTGCTCATTTTACCAACTTAGACTATTTAGTGCTCATGCATCACACACAAATCGGATTACAAACACAAGTTGTAATGTAACAAAACAAGTAAAAAGCCAAGGGAGGTGAATAATTTTGCAATTCACTATATGTCAGAAGTCTGTGAGTTCTGACATCTGAACGTAGCCTGGTGCTAGTTAAATTTGCAAGTCTCAGCAAAATGCTTGAAAGGATTGTGGACATCTGGCAGTCATCGCTTAGGACTTCTCAACAACCGTTGTGCCTAGGTGCCGTAACCATCGTGCCTAGGTGTCGTATCCATCGTGTCTTAGAAGCAATACAGGTTGCTCCAAGGACGAAATTAGATCCCAGCCTATAAGATCAAAAAGTATTTCCCACAATTATCTTTGGGACTACCTCCCCCCCCCCTCTGCATAGAATAGGTTCCCATCTCATCCTTGCTCTAAATCAATGCTCTTCAGTTTATTCTTGTCAATTTGATGTTGTGCTTCGTTCGATTGAGGCTCCCAGAGGTCGCATCTTATCAAGTGTGATATGCCATGGGTATAGCCTTTTAGAGGTAAAAACTGATTTTAAAGGGAATCTGTCTGCAGGTTTTTGCTATATAATCTGAAGACAGTAGGAGATAGAAGCTGAAACACAGATTTCAGCGATGTGTCACTTACTCGGCTGCGTGCTGCTGTTTACATACAATAGAGGCTTTGTCGCTAGGACATTATAGCTGCTAGAATTATCTGCCTTAGTGCCAGGTTGGCCGACCACGCCCCCTCCTGTGATAAGCAGCTCACTGTCCATAGACAATTTACTTACAGAGCCTGGTGTGGGCAGGATTAGCTTTCTCAGCTCTGCTTCATGCGAAATCTGAAAGCTCCAGTTGTGTCACAACTACTGCACCTAGTAAGCTAAGTGATGCATCGTTAAAATCAGGGTTTCTGTTCCTGCATTATGCTCTCAGATGAGGTGGCAAAACCTGGTGACAGATTCCCTTTAAGTGTTGTCTCCAATTTGATCGCTGTCGTCGTGTAGCTGAAAGGTGTCATTTGAGAAATGTTGCTCGCAGTGGTCCTATATTGTACTTTTGTTGCCATTTTGACAATCAGGTCAACTAGTATTGGTAGGAACCATGCGACTGTCAAACAAATCATAATAATGCACAGATGTCTACCATTCCCATGTGTGGCAATACCTACAGTGGACAGCAGATGGTGCTATTGCACTTCGAAAGAAAAGAAAAAAAAGCTGATTTGCTGAGGTTGGTAATAACCATGAAATAAGTAGGCAGGAGCCAGCAGGCCATGTCTTGTAACCTTTGAGGTATATTAATGTGCCCTCTGAGCATTCCCTGTCTGTCTGGATGAGCTTTGAGTTGTACAAGGGTGAGAGAGCTGCAAAATGAAGCTTCAAAACTGGATGTTAATGGTGAATGTGGCATAATCCGAAACCCATAAATATTCCAAACATGTGTTGATGAGAAGATTTCTGGCTGCATTTAGAAGAGTGAAAACTTCTCGCTCCGTCTTCCTACTGAGACTTAGTTGTGGCTGTACAGATTAGAAGAAATGGCATAGTGGAGGTAAATCTAGTGGCAGTGCCAGGACCGCGCCAGGCTCGGGACACGTCACGTATCTGGCCCCTTTCAGTTTATCACGTGTCTGTGTATGATCTTCAGATTGTCACGGTAGACCTGCGTGCGAGGATATCGTGTCCCGTTTAATATAGAGGAATAACATTATAAACTTTACCAAGACGAGAGCACGGTGTTTATAAATCAG
>JARQOD010000007.1:52108681-52186113 GCA_033576555.1 Oophaga sylvatica | reverse complement strand
TTTTGTCCCGAAAAACGTTAAGAAATCGCTAACGGCTTTCGTCTTTTCTTACGCTAAATGTGGCCCCACTTAGCGATATAGAAACAACCCCGCTAGCGATCGCATTAGTATGCGTCGTTACTTGATGCTACGGATTTTTAGGTGGCAGTCCCTTTAGACGCACACAGGGGGACTTCCTCTCACTAAGCATGTGACTTATAAGGTGATTGCTTAACCGAAAAATATTTAGGGGCTTTTACTATAGGAGTGAATACATATGGGGAGCAAATTTTTAGTTATTTGATACCATAAATTTAATTTTGCCTATATTTTGCCATTTTCCAACTTAACTATTTAGGCTCATGCATCACACACAAACGGTTACAAACACAAGTTGAAAAGTAACAAAACAAGTAAAACCAAGGGAGGTGAATAATTTTGCAATTTCCCTATTGTCAAAGTCTGGAGTTCTGACTCTGACAAAAGCCTGGTGCTATTTAAAATTTGCAAATCTCACAAAATGCTGAAAGGATTGTGGCTCTGGCAGTCATCGCTTAGGCTTCTAAACAACCTTGTGCCTGGTGCCGAACCATCGTGCCTAGGTGTCGTATCCATCGTGTCTTGAAGCAATACAGGTTGCTCCAAGGACGAAATTAGATCCCGCCTATAAGATAAAAAATATTTCCCACAATTATCTTTGGACTACCTCCCCCCCCCCCCTTGCTTTAGAATAGGTTCCCATCTCATCCTTGCTCTAAATCAATGCTCTTCAGTTTATTCTTGTCAATTTGAGTTGTGCTCGTTCGATTGAGGTCCCGAGGTCGCATCTTATCAAGTGTGATATGCCATGGGTATTTGCCTTTTAGAGGAAAAAATGATTTAAAGGGAATCTGTCTGCAGGTTTTTGCTATATAATCTAAGACAGGGGGAATAAAGCGAAAACAGATTTCAGCGATGTTTCACTTTCTTTGGTGCGTGCTGTGTTTACATACAAAAGGGCTTTGTCGCTGAAAATTAACTGCTAGAATTATCTGCCTTTGTGCCAGGTTGGCCGACCACGCCCCCTCCTGTGTAAGCAGCTCACTGTCCAAGACAATTTACTTACAGAGCCTGGTGTGGGAGGATTAGCTTTTCACTTGCTTCATGCGAAAACTGAAAACTCCAGTTGTGTCCCAAAATACTGCACCTAGTAAGCAGTGATGCTTCGTTAAAATCAGGGTTTCTTTCCCCGCATTAAAGCTTCAGATGAGGTGCAAAAAAACCTGTGACAGATTCCCTTTAAGTGTTGTTCCAATTTGATCGCTGTCGTCGTGTACTGAAAGGGGTCATTGAGAAATGTTGCTCGCGTGGTCCTTATTGTACTTTTTTGCCATTTTGCAATCAGTCAATGTTTGGTGGAACCATGCGACTGTCAAAAAAATCATAATAATGCCCCAGATGTCTACATTCCCATGTGTGCAAACCCCACAGTGGACAGCAGATGGTGCTATTGCACTTCGGAAAAAAAAAAGAAAAAAAAAAAGATTTGCTGAGGTTGGTAATAACCCATGAAAAAAGTAGGCAGGAGCCAGCGGCCCCTGTCTTGTTTCCTTTGAGGTATATTAATGTGCCCCCCTTGAGATTCCCTGTCTGTCTGGATGAGCTTTAGTTGTACAAGGGTGAGAGGCTGCAAAATGAAGCTTTAAAAATGGATGTTAATGGTGAATGGGCAAATCCGAAAAACCCATAAATATTTCCCAAAAATGTGTTGATGAAGAAGATTTCTGGCTGCATTTAAAAGGAACTTCTCGCTCCCTCTTCCTACTGAGACTTAGTTGTGGGTGTACAGATTAAAGAAATGGCGTAGTGGAGGTAAATTATGGCAGTGCCAGGACCGCGCCAGGCTGGGACACGCACGTATTTGGCCCCTTTCGTTTATCACGGCTGTTTATGTTTTTCAGTTGTCACGGTTTGACCTGCGTGCGAGGATATCGTGTCCCGTTTAATTTTTGGGAATAACATTATAAACTTTTTCCAAACGAGAGCACGGTGTTTTAAAATCAGCAAAAGGGGTGAAAAGGTGAATAAAATGTGTAATGGTTATTTTTGCACTATTACGACCCCTGCAAAAATGAAACAGGGTGACAGGGTACCGACATACAGCAGGGCTCTTTCTCAAAATATAGGGTGCCAATCCCCTGCCCGGGAGGGTTTTTGGCAATTGGACGACTAGGGACTTTTTAGGTCCGTTTGTTCACTGTCTGGCAAAAGTTAACAACCCTGGAAGATCCTGAAATACCCAGAGAGTTATCTTTGTATTTAATACTTAAATAAAAGTATATTTTTTAGGGTCTAGATTTTTTTCTGGTTTTCATGCAAAATGAAGCATACACGATATAGACATAATGATCCGCTAGTAGAGAACTAAACCTAAAGGCTCTCTGCCCCCAAAAGGAGGCTTGGTTATTGCTGGGTGGCCACAGTCCAGAAGAGAATGTTCCTTTCTCGTTTTTATGAAAGAAAACAAAATGGAAAAGTTGCATTATTATAAGGTATGATGAAGTCTCGTAGATGTCAAACACTAATTAAAATTATAGTATTTCCACATAAGGTACATATATAGATGCATTATTTTTTACTACATTATTTCCAGAAAACCTCTTAATGTAATTTATTCTGTGGAGATAAAGGTAGAATATATGCCATTGCCAGCTTAAATGTCTCAAGGCTGAAGAGTAAGGTATGGTGTATGTATGTACAGTACAGACCAAAAGTTTGGACACACCTTCTCATTCAATGATTTTTCTGTATTTTCATGACTGTGAAAATTGTAGAATCACACTGAAGGCATCAAAACTATGAATTAAACATGTGGAATTATACATTACACTTTACAAAAAAGTGTGAAACAACTGAAAATAGTCTTATATTCTAGGTTCTTCAAAGTAGCCATCTTTTGCTTTGATTACTGCTTTGCACGCAGAAAAGGTGAACGGATGGACTCTACATGCCTGGTTCCCACCGTGAAGCATGGAGGAGGAGGTTGTGATGGTGTGGGGGTGCTTTGCTGGTGACACTGTTGGGGATTTATTCAAAATTGAAGGCATAGTGAACCAGCATGGCTCCACAGCATCTTGCAGCAGCATGCTATTCCATCCAGTCTGCGTTTAGTTGGACCATCATTTATTTTTCAACAGGACAATGACCTTAAACACACCTCCAGGCTGTGTAAGGCTATTTGACCAAGAAGGAGAGTGATGGGGTGCTACACCAGATGACCTGGCCTCCACAGTCACCAGACCTGAACCCAATCGAGATGGTTTGGGGTGAGCTGGACTGCTCACCGCTTCAATTTTGAATAAATCCCAACAGTGTCACCAGCAAAGCACCCCACACCCATCACACCACCTCCTCCATGCTTCACGGTGGGAACCAGGCATGTAGAGTCCATCCGTTCACCTTTTCTGTGTGCAAAGCAGTAATCAAAGCAAAAGGTGGCTTACTTTGAAGAACCTAGAATATAAGACATATTTTCAGTAGTTTCGCACTTTATTGTAAAGTGTAATGTATAATTCCACATGTGTTAATTCATAGTTTTGATGCCTTCAGTGTGAATTCTACAATTTTCATAGTCATGAAAATACAGAAAAATCTTTGAATGAGAAGGTGTGTCCAAACTTTTGGTCTGTACTGTATGTATGTATGTGTGTGTGTATATATATATATATATATATATATATTTATTTATTTATTCAGAGAGAGAGAAATATTACATACCTATGTGCCGTATGCTTTTGGTGACAGGCCATAGTGATAGCTTATTCTTCAGCCCTGAAAAGTACGCCATTTAAACTGGCATCTGGCCTGTGAGTCTGGGGTATCAGCAACTCATTGCAGGGCTTCCCTATTGAAAAATGTTTCTTTTGTGCATTAAGCCGATCACAGTAGTGATTCTAGTCTGTTTTACCATTGTCCACCCTGGATATCTGAGGAAAGGGATTAGTGTTCTGCTCAGTTCACTGAGAAGAAACAATAAAACATCTGAGCCCAAACCTCTACGTTCAGATCTGTGATGTGGGTAAATCTGATCATTACTGGACACTTAGGGCTTCTGTTACTAATACCAATGCGGTGTGTATATGTGTGTTAATAAATAAAAAAAAACTATATATATAATGTATGTGTGTGTGTGTGTACATGCAGGATAAAAATGCTGCATAGTTGTAAAACTTGTTAAAAAACCATTCCAAGAGGAGCATATTTTATTTTTACATTGTTTTCATATCAGATTTTTGTGTCACAAGTCAACGTCCAAATTTATTTATTTTTTTAATTTGGAAAATATTGGTATGTTATGCAACCAAGTAAGGAAAATGGTTACCATACTAAAATATGGATCAAAAAATATCTATAGGTAATTTTAGTTATTTTATTAAGTCCTTCAGTTGCCTTTTAATCTGATAAATTATTGTATTTACTATTTGGACTTTGAGGATGGAAAATCCTGAGCCGATCATGGTAGCAGCAAAGTGAACGAGGTGTGAAAATCTCATCCTCTCGCTGCACGTAATTTCTGGGTTTTATTTACCTGCGCCGCTGATTTTTAAATCCACAGGATTTAACATCCACTGTGGATTTCACACTTTGCAGTGCATAGGATGAAATCCATACTACATGTGAAGTGTTTTGTTTTTTCTAAGTGACTTTTTCCATGAATGTAAATTTACATATTGTATTTCTGTACATTTTTTCATGCAGAATCAGCAGCAATAATCAGCACACTGTAAATTCATTATTCTGGGCAGATTTTTTTCAGGAGCATGCAAATGGAGTATGAAATAACTCATGGCAGAATGTCGGCACCATGGCAGAGGAATCCACATTTGAAGACGACATTCACAAATGTGGATTCCTTCACACAGTTTTTTTTCCCCCATCTGTTATCCGTATTGCATCTGTTTTTTTTTTCCTTCCGTTTCTAAAAGCTGAAGCCGGTGGTAACTCCAAACATTTATTAATCTGTTGACTTTTAGTGAAACACCGATAGAACAATGAAGTAAACAGTTTCCTTCAAAGTCTGTCTTCTGGTGTTTCATCCATTCTCTACGGCTCCCCAAAAACTTTAATGGCAATGGTGTCTGATCCGCAAAACGGATGAGATAGGACCTGTTCTGAGCCCCACGGACCGGAGACACTGACCCGTTTTTAAAGTTGATGTGTTTGGAGCAATGTTACGCAGTGGGTCCAAGAAAAAGATGTACATCACATGGACGCATACAACAGATATGTGAATGTGGCCCGATCCTGACAGAATCCTGAACATGGAACACGGGGATGCGGGTTTGTGATGGAATTTCCTGCATCTAACATATCGGACACCATGCACTAAAACAGATGTGACCCTAATCTACATATATGAGGAAAACATCTGCATAAGTCAGATTTTCAAATTCCTAGATTGTCATTTCTGCCATGGGTCCTTGGCTTATTTTCACTGTGGATTTTGCCCTTTTGCAATGCATCCCTTGACTAAGGCCAGGTTCATATTTGCAGGTCGGCAGAGGTATGGCTTAAAACCGTAAGCAATCGTGTGTCATACGTCAAACTAATTTTCTCTGAATTTCAACATTTATGTTGAACATGTAATACGCCCGTATAATATAAAAATAAATATATACAATCTTTTCTTTATTTTAATACTCTTTTTTTAACCAGTTTTTACAGGCACAGTCATGATATATTTGGGGTGTGGTATAGCCTTTGTATTTGTCCCCTGGAGACAATGTTTTTGTTGCATCTAGGGAAGTAAACCTTTGTAATGAATTAATAAGAAAAGTATACTTTTTAAATGTATTACAATACACTTCAATACATCTCGCATTAAAAATGGAGATAAAAAACTGTTTATGCTTTTTTTTTTCCTTTTAGGAAGGAAAAAACATGGTCAACTAATTTTTTGGTACATTCAAAAGACAAATGCACAAGAAAATGCAACTATGTAAACCGGACAAAAGCGTAATCAAAAGAGCAGGTTTTCTTTAGTTCTACGTCTTGCTGGCAGCTTACAACTTCTGCTGGCTTTGTTTTTTTAGATCCTTTTTCAGGTAGATTAAAGTGACAACTAGTTGTTCAGAGAGTTCTGGTCTGCCGCCCGTTTAAGAATGAGTTTTTCTACTTTTCTTTTCCATTACTTTTTACATTTTTGTTCATCTTTTTCCTTCCTGATGTATCAGCAATGTGTTAAGCCACTTTTACATTCAAAGTGATCTTTTTTTTCTTTTTTTTCTTTTCTTTTTTTGGTCAAACAAAAAGAGTGATCACTCTGGTAATCACTACATGTAAATTACCCAGGCTGGGGAAGGATATAATATAAACTATTAATTTGGACTTGTGACCCGTTAGTGTATGAAATAGCAGTAGGGCGACCCCTGCCTGCGTGTGAGATTAGACTGGTACGTTTTGTAGGGCGCCCAGTGTCATGGTGAATATAAATGTATATTCTTCTTATATCTGCCCATGCCTATACATAAATATATCAATCAATATCTATCCGCCTGTCTATCTAGATCACATTACTATGAAGCCAGCCACTGTATTAATTACATATTTGTGTGACATTCTGTCTCCAGCTGACTCTGCTCCTATTTTCTTGCAATTTCCCATTAAGTGCCATATAAATCCATAAACGTGGGCTATTAGGATCAGCTCTCTAGATCAGGGGTAGGAGGACTTTCCTCCTCAGCTATAAATCTCTCCGGGCCCTCCGAGCTTCGTCTCTAAGATCTGTCCCCTGGAAACAGACGTTTAGCAGGAAAATTGCTCTGAGAAAAGGCAGCTTACATTTTTAATATAATCGTATTGTAAATTAACGCAACGGCGGAAAATAGGGCGAGAGGTGCCGCGCTGTCAAGTGTTGGGCAGAAGCCGCCCTGTCCGGGGACATTTAGCGCATCTCTGTGTCTATATTTGATTTTTGTTTTTTGCAAAATAAATCTGATAAAGACGTTATTTCTTTCCTATTCCTATGAAAAACAGCTGACGGCTGCCCCATTAACCCTTCTTAATGAGCATTGGCACCTGAGTGCATGACTTTGCCCACTAACCCCTGGGGGTATCACAGATTGGCGTGTTTGAGAGGTAACCATCACCCTGTTTTGTCTTGGCGTAGACCTGTTCCCCCCGGAGAATCTCGCCCTCCTCTGATCTGCTGTGGGTGACTTTGTCCCATACTGAAGGTAACAGCTTATTACAAGCACATTTAAATCCCCCCATTAATAGGAGCAATTAAAGAATAGCTCCATTTCCAGCAAATTAACAACCCGGAGAGGTAATTGCGGCATAAATGAAGATAAATTTGTTTTAATGTTGCGAGAAAGGGAGGGAGGCCAGGAGAGAGTGTCAGGTTTTGGGAGGGGGGGATGTTTTATGGCTAATGTAGGATTCATGGCGCTGGCCGAGCAGAGCTCAGGGGGCAATGTAGTACTGTGCTCCAAAAACTATGGATGGGCTTAATGACACCGTTTAAAGGTGCAGTCTCATATAAGCTGGACCTGCTCTTTATAAATTGCTACCTTTTGTGAGAATCTTTTAATATGCATGAAATATATATATATATATATATAGTTATATACCATTTAGTGGTAAATATATCTATACAGACTATGGAGTTTGCTGGCGTTGTACTGCGCTCTGCCGTGTGCATGAGCCCTAATTCCAATTATTTATCCAGTAGTATGAAGAAGCCAGAGGGGGAGAAAATCTATATAACTAGTCTAGACAGCTGGGAATGATTACTGGTGGCAGGTTAAGTATTACCATTGTGAGGCCGGGTTCACACGAGCTTATAAAAAAATCATCTGCGTTTCATCCAGAAAACTCAAGACAATTTTTTTTTTCCCTCACTTGTCATCCATGTTCATACATCAGCAGCTATACAAAATTTGCAAGAATAAATACAGTTTCCTGTGTTTAAAGAATTGCAGTCTGTCCTTAAAAATTGGATGCTCTTTATGGAATCAGATTTTTTTTTGTACACCCATAGACTTGACTGCATGAGACTCAATCGACTCATGGAAGAAATTTGCACATGTTGCAATTTATTTTATTTTATTTTTTCACGTGCAAATTCTGTCCTTGAAAAAGGAAAAAAAAAAACGCTCCTCTGCACTGCCCCATTAAATAACATTGGTTTGAATGACGGACAGCACTCTGTCACACACTTGTGTGAATTGACACATAGAGTATTCCCATATCCAAGATTCTACCCAAATATGTAGTAGGTGTAATAACATTAGCTAATTGCTCCAATTATAAATGTATGTATAGTTCTTCTGATGCGCTATTTCGCTTACCCCATGTGCAGGGCATTACAGGTATCTATGGTTGCGACCACTCATAGTGACAGCTTGTACTGGTGGTAATCATGGATACCTAAGCAACTGCAATGCCTTTCACATGGGGTAAGCGATATAGCTAATCAGAAGAACTTTACTACATTTTTAATTGGAGATATTTGCTAATATTCTTATGATTACACCTACTACATATTTGGATAGGATCTTGGGAATGGGAATGCTCCATTAAGAGTGAGGACAGCTTACATGGCTTCTACTGTCTGTGGGTTTACATGTAATTGTTGTTTCTAAGATATATATTGCATGTCCTATGTTTTATAGTTCTACAGGAAGCATTTTTGGTTAATTGTGTTGGTCTTTCTTTTTTCCGCAGTTGCCCAGAAGATCGTAGCGACTCGTAAGAAGCAGCAGCTCTCTATTGGTCCCTGCAAGTCTCTACCAAACTCTCCCAGCCACACGTCTGTGTGCTCAGCACAAGTTTCAGCCGTACATATTAGCCAGGTGCGTTCTTATCAATTTGTCGCAATGTATCACATTGCTACCAAGATATACTAGTTGGTAACAAGTATTCACGGTGTTTCCATATCAAGATACCGTTGAACTATATGTCCCAGCATGCACATTTTTGTAATGCCCTCTTATGATCTCTTTGCACAGACCAGTAATGGAGGAGGCAGTCTGAGTGACTATTCTTCGTCTGTCCCTTCCACTCCCAGCACTAGTCAGAAAGAGCTGCGGATTGATGTACCCCCAACAGCCAGCACGCCTACTCCGGTGCGCAAACAGTCGAAGCGGCGGTCTAATCTGTTCACGGTAGGTACACAGCACTTGGATGACCTCTGGCGGACATTCGATTAGTGCATTTGAAACGACAAAGGTGAAGAAAAGTCTTTTATATTAGTCATGATCAGGGGTGTAACCACTATAGGTGCAGGGGTTGCAATCGCACCCATACCCTGGAAGCCTAGTGGGACCCCACAATACCCTTTTTCTCATGTAAAAAGACCATTGCAATTAAAGAGTTGCAATAATTTAATGCTCATTTGGATTTTTGCAATTGGGGCCCATGGGCTTCAAGTTTTGCCACTGGTCATGACATCTATTTTATCTCAGCATAGCCAGTCTTCAATGCAGCACTAAATCCCAAACTATCGATATGGACAACTGACTATATTACACTTATACACGCCTAGGACAAGTGTGGCCACCCTGTCTGTGTGCCGCAATTGTGGCTAAACTTGATTTTTTTTATTTTTTTCAGTTCACACTTATTTCCACCAGGTGGCAGCCGAAAGCAAAAGACTTTTAGCTGGCTTAAATCCACATGCGATTGTATATAACGCCAGCGAGCGTTTTCGGGCCGCACAAGCAGAACCAGACTTTTATACAACTTGTGTAACACGGGAATAAAAATAATTTAGTTTGATTGTTTTAATATATTTAGTGTTTATAATCATAATAAAAGAAGAAAGAAACTCTGCACTCAACTTAATGAGGTGAACAAAAGGAAGGAATTTTATTGTGATCCAAAGTAAATAGTAGTATACAGGAGGACGTTTCGGTCTATACGACCTTCATCAGCTACTATAATAAAGATAAATGAAATATAATGAAAGTAGTGCTACAAAAATAGGACAAAACTGGAAAACAGGTATATACAGGATGAGAAACATCTTTGAATAACATGATGCCACAATTATCTAGGTAGACAGGCTATAAGGGGATATAAAGTAAAGAGAGACCTAATAGAGGAGGAACATAGGAGGTTTTTTTGTGCATAAGAAATATATAGGGAACACATACCCCTGTTTGTAAAAGTTGATCACCAATGACACATCAGAAAATTCATGAAGATGCTGTGAGAGATAGGAGGGCAAAATGACATCTATTTGTGCTGAAAATTATGCTGATGTGCGGTCAGTGCATAAAGTATGTGAGGGATAATGCCTACCAGTAGTCAGCATGAGAAATCTATGCATATCGGGTATAAGTCCAAAATGGTGCAGTACCTGTGCAATTTAGAAAATAAAATAAGTACCGATTGAGGGCTAAATAGTGGTGAAGAAAGAGATACCGTTAAATGGCAAACCTGTGTGGAAAGTTGCGTCAGCTTAAGCGGTCAGAACGCGGTATCCACCGCTCGTTACACGCTAATGGAGGCCGACCACTTCCTGTTAGTTATGGGAAGAACGATAGGAGCACATGACTACGTGCAGCCAATGCGAGACAGGAGGTGTGTCAAGATAGGAGGTGACGTGGGCGGAAGTGCATGGCTGTGCGTTCCACTGACGACAAATGGTGCGTTCCCATAACTATACATTTTACGGCTCCATGCTTATTATAAAGCTCCAGTGTGTGAACATATGGGACGCTGCCACTATTGGCCTCTAATACAAAAAAAATAGAGACTCTTGGTCAATATCCATTTCTTAATATATCTTTAAATGTGGTCGGAGCCCCATTTATTTAAGACCGGCTTCACACATCTATTTATCACGAGTACGTACCATGATGTACTAACCTGCCATGGGTCAAGAGCTTCATGTATGCCTGTGAGGATATTGCGTTTGGGTCAGGAGATCCACTGGCTGTCCATGGATCACTTAAAGTAACCGTCATTTTAATTTTTATTTCATAAATCAATAGTACACATGAAAATAAGAAACATTGTAATATATCTGATCAGAGAAATCCGCTTCCTTCTCCGCCAGGACCGATCATTTGTTTTTGAAATTCTCAATTCACAGGAAAAATCTGTGTTCAGTGAAGATAGATTGTTGCATAACTTCAATAGGAGATGGCAGGTGCTGCCGATAACATTCTATGGAGAAGGGAGGAGGAGGGAGAAGCGTTCCCCATTCTTCTCCCTTCTCCAATTCTAGTCTCCATAGAATCTCACCGTCAGCAACTGTCATCTGTCTCAGTAATGTAACAATCTGTCTTCACTAAATACTGATTTTACCTGTGAACTGAGAATTTTGAGAATGAATGTAATAGCGGCCCGGTACAAGGCTACTAGTTTGAAGCAGGTCCCCGCCAGCCGTTCCCCACACGCTCCGATAGACTGATGGACCTCTCCATGTACACACATATAGGAGAGTGGGCAGGAAGAAGCCGGGTGACCTGTCTCAGACTAATCGCCTTGTCCCCGGCTCCACTTTCAACTACGTTTTTATTTGAAATACTTACAAAATTTTACAGTAATTCAAAGATATTAAGATTGCAGGAGATGATCTTTCATACATGGTGCCCGTGGTTAGAGCCTCATGGATCGTCTGACGGGCTCCCTTTATTTCACCTACTAAGATTTGTCTAAACCTGCAGCCACCATTAGAGCCAGATTTATAGTTTCCTCTACTTTTTAGGCTATGCTCACACTAGTGTTGAGAGCTATGGTTTTATGCTCCATTATAGGAACAGAAAAGCAAAACTCATTAAAGAGGTTGTTTGTTTTCATGGACAATCTTTTCTTAAATGCATGGAATTGGGCCTAAAAATAATTTTTGCTGTTGGGTTTCATTGAAAATGTAACACTGTTTCCCCCTATAGCTGCTGTATTACACGGTCTACTGCTGTCTGCAGAATGAGGTGACGGGGTCGGCCACATTATTTTATCGGGTGCGTTGGGGACATGATTTTGTGTACACTGACGATTATAGAAGTATGACAGGTTCTCCTCCTGCTCTTGTTAGTGCAGCTTTCCTCATAGACTGCACTGCTCTCCGACCCATACAATGGCTGCTGGCGGAGGAGCATGTGACCGGACGTGTCCTCAGCCTCCTCCAATAGAAAAGCAGCTTTCCAATGGCTGCTGGCGGAGGAGCATGTGACCGGACCTGTACTCCGCCTCCTCCAATAGAAAAGCAGCTTTCCAATGGCTGCTGGCGGAGGAGCATGTGACCGGACCTGTCCTGAGCCTCCTCCAATAGAAAAGCAGCTTTCCAGTGGCTGCTGGCAGAAGAGCATGTGACCAGACCTGTTCCTCCAATGGAAAACCTCACATGAGAAGCTGCTTTTCTATTGGAGGAGGCTGAGGACTGGTCTGGTCACATGCTCCTCCACCAGCAGCCATTGTATGAACTGGAGATCTGTGCAGTCTAGGAGGAAATCTGCACTAACGAGAGCAGGAGGAGACCCTGTCATACTTCTATAATCGTCATTGTACACAAAATGATGTCCCCAACGCATCTGATAAAATAATGTGGCTGACCCAGTTACCTCATTCTGCAGACAGCAGTAGACCGTGTAAGGCTGTGGTTCCACGATCCGGAAAGTCTGCTCCGCCCAAAGCCCCGCCCCCTAGTGAACGCGCGGTCAATCCGGATGTGTTCATGGAACACATGCGGAATGACCGCAGGATTACACAGGCCTGTGTTATTTCCCTTGCAGCGCCGCAGCGTCGCTGCAAGGGAATAGGACATGCTGCGGTCTAAAAAGACGCGCAGCATGTCCGTTAACGCAGGTCTGCCGCCTGCGTGTTTTTAAGCATAGTGGAGACGGGATTTCTTGAAATCCCCTCCACTATGCTGTAACATCTGGACGCTGCGTGTTTGACGCTGCGCCAGCGCACAGCGTCAGACACGCAGCAATTACTGAAGAATTCCGGATCGTGGAAACACACCCTAATACAGCGGCTATAGAAGGTGCAAAATTTTTAATTCAACCCAACTGCAAAAATTATTTTTAGCCCCAATTCCATGCATGTAAGTAATAAAAAAAAAAAAAAAAAACCCTTTAAGGCTAGTTTCCCACTTGAGTCTGACCGACCTGCGTCGGTCAGCACACGGCCGCCGTTAAGCTCCGCCCATGGCCGCGCCTCCTCCTGATCGCTCTGCCTATTGGCGCTGCATGCGACCTGCGTACCCTATCTTTAGCACTGGGTACGCAGGTCATACGCAGCTATGAGTTTGCTGCCGCTTACGTCCTTTTGACATTGCGCCGCCCGCACAAAAATGTAACACGGTGCGTTGGGCGCAGATCGGCGCACCGTCAAAAGGACGCAAGTGGCGGCAAACACATAGCTGTGTACGGGCTGCGCACACAACGCTAAAGATAGGGTACGCAGGTCGCATGCAGCGTCATGCGCCCATAGGTGGAGCGATCGGGAGGAGGCGTGGCGAGGGGCGGAGCTTAGCGGCGGCCGTGCGCTGACCGACGCAGGTTGGTCAGATCCAAGTGGGAAACCAGCCTGATAAAACAGTTCTGTCACGTTGACTATAATGTGGTCTGTTTGGGTTCTGTCAGGTTATCCATCATTTTAACGGTAAACATTGCAGCATGTTGTGCTTTTTTGCTGATGAAGCTCCTCTCCAGTGTTGTTTTTTTCTTTTATGTTACCGGAAGTGTAAGTTTCTGCCCCTAGTATTATACTTTCCAGCCGCTGTCTTCATCTTTCATTGGCGCCGCTCTACTCGGTCTCCAGCAGTTTGATTTGCCGGATTGCTCCAGTATATGCCGGGTGATCTGGAAGTCACAACTCAATGTAAGACTGAGGGCCAGAATGAGACTCCTAGACTTACAGTGAGGCCTTGTGACTGTTACCTCTGACTCCAGTCAGTCAGAAGTTGTGGTCACAAGATGTCAGTCAGAAGTTGTGGTCACAAGATGGTTTGGGACCAGTGCTTCGGTAACAGCTGAAGATGGCGGCTGGTGAGTGTAATACTGAGGTCCGGGAAGCTTAGATTAGTGGCATCGCTACAGCACTGAAATAAGAAGGCAAAAAGTATGCACTGAGCTCAAGGGCTCCCTCTGGTGGGTCCCCTCAGTTTATGCAGGGCATTAAGAGCACTGTATCAATTGGAGCTCTGACCGCTATAAAGATAATTTTTTTTTTATCAGCCCAGAATTTTGCACTTAAGAATAATATGATGATAAAAGGGTAGTTTAATATGGAGCAGTTTGTACACATTTATAATTATTTTATACTTGTCTGCATAACGTGTCAAAATTATATCTGCTTCACTAGTAAAATGGCTAAAAGTGGTTGACAGATCTCTTGGTGTTGCTTATCACCACTGGAAACAATCAGACAGGACAAAATCCTACTCTTGAGCTAGCTTCACCGCAACCCACTGAAAAACTAAAACCTTTACCAGAAATGTCCCGGGCGCCATAACTGACGGATGTTTAGATATGGCCTCTGTTACAGTTGTAACACTGACATTTTTTTTCGTGTGTCATTTAGCGAAACCAAGGCACTGTTATTCCACTGAAATAAGTGACCACAAGAAATTATTTCCTCTTCCTATCAGGATGTGGGCTTTTCTTAGCTGACTATACTTGAGGGTTCGTACTCATCTGCATATAAATCAGACAAGTGCAATCCGATAAAACTCGTATTGCTCTCTGACTAATATTATTCAATTATTCTGTGCTGTTCTGTGATTTTTTTTTTTCTCATCTGGATGAGAAAAAAAATCTTAGCATGCTGCGAGTGGCTGCATATATAGAATGAGACGTCAATGCAAGTCAATGGGTGTGAGAAATAAATCGCACGGCACACGGACCATGCTTTCGATTTTTACACGCTCAACTTAAAAGAAACCCAACATTCCATCAGCTAGGTACAGTAAATTCACAGCCCGAACCGTCACAATAGAATAAAATAGATATCTATTTAGAAAAGATAGCTAGAAATAAGCCAATGAGATATATAATCAGTGCTTCACATGTGTAGTTTTCTGTACTTGGATTTAACTAATAAAAATGTAATAAAAATGAAAAAAATGGTGTGGGGTCTCCATTATTATTAGTAACCAGCTGAGGGAAAGCAGACAGCTGTGAGCTAGTCTTAAGGTACTGTCACACTAAGCGAGATCGCTAAAGAGTCACCGATTTTATGACGCAGTAGCGATCTCGTTAGCGATTTAGCTGTGTGTGACATGTAGCGGCGATGTGGCCCCCGCTGCGATGTCGCTGATCGCTTATGAATGTTCTGAGCCGTTTTTTGGTCGTTGGTGTCCCGCTGGTGAGCCTGAATCGCTGAGTGTGACACCCTTTATGAACGACTTACCAGCGTCGCAGTCGGGACTAGGTTTTCCCAACGACCGCAGAGGTCGTTATACAGATCACTGATCTCTGATGAGATCTTTGTGTTTGGAAGCTAACTAGCGATCACATAGCAATCGCACTAGAGATCTCGCCAGGTCGTGTCGTTGTCGTGATCGCTGGTGCGATCGCTAAGTGTGACAGTGCCTTTAATAGTCCAGCAAGGTGTCAGTAACCATGGAGCTTCCCAACCTATTAATATTAGGTCACAGCCGTGAGATATAATAAAAAAAAATGTTTATCTTGCAGGTCGGATCGGGGGCTTATCTACAGCATTATAGAATGTTGTAGTTAAGCCCTGGAAGGTGGTGGCCGCATCTTATAGCGGCCAAAGGTGATGACACGTTCCCTTTAAGGCTAAATCCCCCGTCACACTAAGCGAGATCGCTGCTGAGTCACAAGTTTTGTGACGCAACAGCGATCTCCCCAGCGATATCGCTGTGTGTGACACTTATCAGTGATGATCAGCCCCCCTGCCGGGTATCGCTGATCGTGGTCGAATGGCCTGGACCTTTTTTGATCATTGGTCTCCCGCTGGCCAGCACACATCGCTGCGTGTGGCAGGCGGGAGACCAGCGATCAGCGAGCTGGAGCTGGTAACCAAGGTAGACATTGGGTTTCTATGTGCCGCGCGGCGCTCAGAAACCCGCAGTGTACGTTAGATACCAGCACGCTGGTGCAGGGAGCTGGTAACCAAGGTAAACAGCGGGTTTCTAAGCACCGCGCGGCACTTAGAAACCCGATGTTTACCTTGGTTACCAGCTCCCTGCACCAGCGCGCTGGTATCTAACGTACACTGCGGGTAACTAAGCGACGTGCGTCGCTTGTTACCGGCATAGTCACTGTCCTGATCGCTGCTGAGATCTGCTAGTTTGGCAGCTCACCAGCGATCATGTAGCGACACACCAGCGATCCTGACAAGTGCATATCGTTGTCGGGATCGCTGGTGAGTCGCTATGTGTGATGGGACCCTAAGCAGATATCTGTGAGCTGATAGTAATTGGCTGGGAAGCTCCATGGTTATTGGCCACTTCCCTGACTAATAAGACCACCTCACAACTGTCTTCTTTCCCTTAGTATGTTTATTTAAAAATAGGGATGATCCCATGCAGTTTTATTTTATTTTTTTTAAATTTATTCCTAAAAAGCTGCCAGATAAGCTCCAAAGAGCTTATTAAATATCTTAACGCTATGTATCTCTCTCTGTCTGTATCTTTTAATCTATCTATATCTGTATAAAAGAGTGTTTTATTACTTAGAAAACTAGCTTTAAATATCATAGAGATTACAGTATGTGAAAGATGATATTAAAAACGCATTGCATACTCCTGTCATATAGCTGCTAGTTGAGAAAAATCGCATTGTACTTGCACAACACTCGTCCTACTTTTCTGGATCAACATCAGTGATTTATTTTTACGCAGATGAGAGCGAACCCTTAGGCTAAGGCTGGGGTCATAGGATTTTTTATTCTCTCATCTGAGAAAACGGATCCAATTATGCACATCACACTCTGATTAGAGGGTGATCAGAGTGTAATACGATTTTCTCAGATGAGAACAGTTAAAAAATAAATAAATCTCCACCTTCTCCATTTAGTCTTTCTGTGAAAATCAGTCCACACTTGGAATGGTTTTCATGTGCAGTACGATTTTTTTTTCCACGGACGCATAGATATGAATGGCCACGTGCTATCTGATAACCAGCTGTAACTCGTGCATGCTGCAATTTCAAGTCTGTCCATGGAAAAAAATAGAATTGTAGAAAATCACATGCACTCGCTCAAAGGATTTCAGCTTGATGCTGGTATATTTAACACAATAGTTCACCATAGTGTTGGGTAAGGGATCAGAAAAGCAACAGATAGTGCTAAAAGCTTGACGTTTCGACCCGTCCCCGGTCTTTTTCAAATTTGTTGCTATGGGGAGAGTGGGAATATAACAGAGATTAATGTGCTTTACAAAATATACAATGAGTGAATTCATATAAGCAAAGAATTGTGGTGCAGATACAATATATACATCAATCATGGTTGCACGACTCTTTGCAGTAGTCGAGAGCTGGCAAAATTTAAATCAATCAAAAGCAATAACAACTGTGTTATATTCTCACTCTCCCCGTAGTGACAAATTTGAAAAAGACCCGGGACGGGTCGAAACGTCAAGCTTTTAGCACTACCTGTCGCTTTTCTGACCCTTTTGCCCAGCACTATGGTGAACTATTGTGTTAAATAAACCGGCATCAAGCTGAAATCCTTTGAGTGCGGTTGATTTTCTAAAAGTCTACCACTTGGGTTTCACAGTTCAACCTGCACCCAACACCATCAACGCTGAGTGCGCTCCATATTTCTCTACGCAAGAAAAAAAATCTGACGTGCACGACCCCACAGAATAATATGGGGGATGAGTGCTATCTGTCAAAGATGGATAGCAATCATCCAATTTTTATGGTCATGTGCATGAGTCCTAATGTTGACCAATTTCAACAGGACCAGACACCCATCTTCAGTTCAAAGGAATATTGTGCACCTTAAAAGAAGTTGTACACTACTTGGACAATCCCTTCTCTTATCCCACGCTTGGCCCCGATAAAATAAAAAAAAGCTTTCACTCATCCCCCCCGTGCTGGCGCCGTTCCAACAGTGTCAGCACTCGCGTTCCCAGGGTTCTCATGCGGTTATGACGACTTGGGGCCCAATCAACACTGGCATCACTGTCCCCTCCTTCTGACAAATCAAGTTTAAAGAGGAAGTTGAGGCTACGGCAACTCTCTTGATGGGCGCCGGGGTCACGTGTCGTCATAATCGCATGAGAGCTAATGGAACGGTGCCAGCATGGGAGGCGAGTATAGGCTTTTTTATTTTATCGGGGCCAAACATTTTGATCAAGAAGGGGTTGTCCTCGTAGTTGACAAACCCTTTAATTTACTCTGGCCCTTTAGCAATGATTACTCCACTGCCCGCTGTACTGGTACTGTGCAATCATTAAGACTCATGTGGCCGATGGGTGACGTTTTCATACATTAAAAAAATATATACAGACTTGTTTTATTGAAGATGTTACAATAGAACAAGGTTACATCAAAGAACAAACAGCATTTCTCATTAACACTGTCTGAGAAAGGTTACTTACCCTGCCCTTAACGTACCGAGGGTCTAATATCTTAACCAAAACCATAAGACACCGATGTCAGGCACCAAATATCACATACTGTATCATGAGAGAATCCTCCTCATCACCTGGTGGCCATTGTGAGTCAAAGGGGAATCAAACCAGGGCTTCTATACCTTATCACATTTTTCAGGACAGTGTCTGTTTTTCTATACCACCCTCTCATAGGAAGCTGCTGCATTTACCATATTGACCCAGTGTGAAATTAGTGGGGATCTTCTATCCATTCATCTCATGGTGATAGCCTTGCGATCCAAAAGCAATGTTTCCCTGAGAAGAGTGCGAGGGTAGTGAGGCCAGGTCTCCTCATCAAGGATTCCTAATAAACACACCTTAGGGCGTATTAAATATAAAAATAAGTTTAGTTATTTCAGGATCACATCAGTGCTGTCAGAGTAGTAAACTTTGGGCTCCATGAGTGGCCATCACGCAGAAGCTGAGACATTGTATGCCCAAACTACTTGTTGCTGCTTTGTTGGAAAATTGGTGAGGATCCAAGCCCAGGAAAGTTATCTTTTGGTCTGATATTTAATTTGACAAATCAAATACCTTGTTTGTGGAGCAACCCCTTTAAGCTCAGTTCACACCACACTTGGCTTTTACACCAGGAAAAAAATGCCAATTTCTATGCCAGACATACATCCTAGATGCAATTGAATGCTTTACATATGTACGTCTGCAATTTAAAAGAAAAAAATATACAGTACAGACCAAAAGTTTGGACACACCTTGTCATTCAAAGATTTTTCTGTATTTTCATGACTATGAAAATTGTAGAATCACACTGAAGGCATCAAAACTATGAATTAACACATGTGGAATTATACATTACACTTTACAAAAAAGTGTGAAACAACTGAAAATATGTCTTATATTCTAGGTTCTTCAAAGTAGCCACCTTTTGCTTTGATTACTGCTTTGCACGCAGAAAAGGTGAACGGATGGACTCTACATGCCTGGTCCCACCGTGAAGCATGGAGGAGGAGGTGTGATGGTGTGGGGGTGCTTTGCTGGTGACACTGTTGGGGATTATTCAAAATTGAAGCGGTGAGCGGTCCAGCTCACCCCAAACCATCTCGATTGGGTTCAGGTCTGGTGACTGTGGAGGCCAGGTCATCTGGCGTAGCACCCCAACACTCTCCTTCTTGGTCAAATAGCCCTTATACAGCCTGGAGGTGTGTTTGGGGTCATTGCCCTGTTGAAAAATAAATGATGGTCCAACTAAACGCAAACCGGATGGAATAGCATGCTGCTGCAAGATGCTGTGGTAGCCATGCTGGTTCAGTATGACTTCAATTTTGAATAAATCCCCAACAGTGTCACCAGCAAAGCACCCCCACATTATCACACCACCTCCTCCATGCTTCACGGTGGGAACCAGGCATGTAGAGTCCATCCGTTCACCTTTTCTGCGTGCAAAGCAGTAATCAAAGCAAAAGGTGGCTACTTTGAAGAACCTAGAATATAAGACATATTTTCAGTTGTTTCACACTTTTTTGTAAAGTGTAATGTATAATTCCACATGTGTTAATTCATAGTTTTGATGCCTTTAGTGTGATTCTACAATTTTCACAGTCATGAAAATACAGAAAAATCGTTGAATGAGGTGTGTCCAAACTTTTGGTCTGTACTGTATATATAATTGAAAAAAAAGTATACTCGTTGAGTATATTGGAGCATGCAGTCGT
This sequence comes from Oophaga sylvatica, assembly GCA_033576555.1. Lineage (NCBI taxonomy): Eukaryota > Metazoa > Chordata > Amphibia > Anura > Dendrobatidae > Oophaga > Oophaga sylvatica. Next base: position 52,165,896 of record JARQOD010000007.1, on the reverse strand, counting down.
ATATGGAGTACAATTCCGGAATCTCGTTTATATGCTGGGAGCATCTCATGGCGTATACAGTGATCGGACCCCGGCCGTTATATTCTGTAGGCCTGATCTATGATCAAGAGTATCGGTGACTACATTAGTCACATAGCATATGACTTGTGCTGGATTATATTAATTGGATCATTATCAGCATGTTTGTAAATGTTCTTGGGAGACAGCTGCAGATGGCCCCCATCAATCTGCGCTTTCATTCGTCTTTCAACCACATTAAACAGGCCCAGCGATGCCGAATTGCCAGTAAGCAGTTGACCGGTAACGATAAACACCTTTATACCTGCTTTGGCGTCAGTTCAGACAAGGATCGATCTGGTGGACCGTGAAGAATATTTTTACATGTCGTTATGGTCATTAACACGAGAATTATCGTTAAAATTCCTCTCTGACCTATGATTATTTTATGTGACCTGGACATTGTACGGCTTGACCACTTGGAGCAGGTCGCCATTTTTTATTATACTGTCGTCTTACCAAATTGCGGTAGGTCCGTGCGTGTCTCTGATATGTACCCGGCTTATGAAGTTATCTGCGGAATCGACGTGAGATCTCGCTCAGCACAATTTATTCTTATAAAACTGCAATACAAGCAAAATGTCTAAATAATTATATCCCGCCATCCACTCCATCACCCGCCCGGTAGGTAATGCATTGCTAATATAATGGGAAACGCGTTTCGCACCGTACCCATGCAATGTTCCTGAAGGGTTAAGGAACAGTTTGCTGACTGAGTACTGAGCAGAGGTACAGGAAGGCAACTATTTTCTGCCGAAGCTTGCAATCTAACCTTGCTGTTCTTATTTCTGTGTCCACGGCAGATTAAATGAAGCAGACTGCGCTGACGGGGGGCGGGAGGCGCGCCGGGAGAGCGGACGCTCTGTGTTTGTGGAGGTTTTAACGGGATGTGAACTTTTGCTTTTCAGTCTCGAAAAGGGAGCGACCCAGACAAAGATAAGAAAGGTCTAGAGAGCAGAGCAGACAGCATCGGCAGCGGGCGAGCAATACCAATTAAACAGGTAAGCTTCCTCCTTGCCTCCGCCTCCCTCCGCCAGGCTCCAGTGTGTAATTAGAGGAGCCCACGCTCGGGGTCTCGTCTCCGAGCCCCCTGCTCTCTGCACCGCGTTTGATGCCCCCCTCCGCGAATGTGGAAGAGTTGCTCACTTGACATCAATTAGGCACGAATCCTGCGCACATTAAAATGGGATCATTAGGATAAAGAGGTGGTGTGAGAGGGGGAGGGGATCTGCCATGTGACAACAGGCCCTAATGAAGTGAGCTGTTCAAGGGGAGGCAGCCAGGCCTAGGCAGCTTCAAAGTGACGCCTTTGTGCAGAAAGCTTTGATTGGGCCTCTCTGCGCCTGTCTGCTGGGGGATTGGGAGCCCCCTCCGATAACCACGCACGGGCTTGATTTGGCTGGTAATCTGAACCCCCCTCTGACGGCCGATGGGCAATTAGCCACACTGAACGTGTCAGCTGCAAGACCCTGTTTGTAATTTGCTAATGAAGTACTTGTACCTTTTGATTAGGTTCAGTTTCATTTAGGCCTCCATTACCCGAGTGAGCGTTTACAGCCCTAATGAACGGGCTTAATTAATCCTTTCTGGTGACGCGGAGGGAAAAGGATGGGGTGATGAGGTAGAGTCAGCAGGAGCGGAGGCTTGGAAATGTTAGCCCATGAGAGGCCGTTGGTAGCCTAACAAGGACGAAAGGCTTTGGTGTGGATCCAGAGAGAGTACGAGAGCTCCGTAACGAGGCAGAAAGCAGATATACAACTTGTGATTCCTGTCTGAGCAGACATCAGGGAGTCTTTAAGAGCTCGTCAGGAGTTTTGGTTTCCGTTGTATAGGTCGATGCTGCAGTATAGATGAGCACCGATTATGACAGCATGGAACTTTCCAAAGGTTTTTCAAGCTGATAAATTGATCATTAGACGCCGTCCTTAGCAGCTAGTGTTGTGAACTAATTTATCAATGAGGTTTCTGTGGCAGAAGTGAAGACCCCCACAACATCTTTGATTATTTTTGGGGTAGTTGACATGCGGCAGCCATGTTCAGATGTAACTTGCGACTATCCCACATCACAGGCAAATTGCAGTAACAGCATGTGAGAACACCAGCGATTCTTCCTCTACGGGAAGATAGATTACTAGCAGATTACAAGTTCACTATTGTCCTAAAGGACGTCGTTCCCGGTCTTTGGGGACTTTAAGCCTCACTGTCCAATAATGCGCGTCCCTCGCTTGTCTTGTGAATCACGTATTGGAGTAGATGAAATGTAAAAATGACTTTTTGTGAAGTCCTTTCATCCATAGACATCGTAGATCCAGAAATGTAATAGAAAAAGGATCCGTTTAAACCTTCTTTATATATTGTAACCTGTTTGTTTTGTCTAATGTATCTTTTTTTTTTTTTTGGGGAACATAACATGTACAATTATATATTTAGAGAGAGGGGTGAGGATGTAGAAGACAGCGCCTGCTTTCTTGGCAGTAAAAAAGCTGCATTCAAAACAGGTTCGTTTAGCTGCCTTCTTTTTTAGGTACGACTTGCGTGCCATTTGTCCACAGTACGTATTTAATAAAGTTTGTTTTATATAACAAAAACGTGTTTCCATTTTTTTTGCAGCATTTTTTTTGCACTTACTGCTTTTTATGGGTGAAAAAATGCTGCAAAACCCTGCGAGAAGTGGCGTGCGGCCGATTTCAAGTTTTCAGTTTCTGTCGGGGGGGGGGGAAGAAAGCTTGTGCATGAGATTTCTGAAATTTCATAACTTTCGCTGGTTACTCTTGAACTCTACTTCTTATTTGCGTGAAAAAAAAAGCAGCCGAAAAACGCTACTTGTGAACACAGCCTAAGAATCTAGACGCCGTTCCACTGTTTCTAAGGTCCTTACTTCTGTCTCGTAGCGACTTCTCTTACTTCTGGCTGCAGAGAGCTGTACATAGAGAACGCCTGATTGCAGTGGGAGGCAGAGGCTCCTCTGGTGCCATTTGCATAAATCTTGTTAAGTCAGAGGCGGTTAATGAGGTACAAATGAGGCAAGGAAGGTGACATGCAGCTCCTGCTGGCAGATGGGAGGTGGCTCATGAGGTATCAGCTGCCGAACTGCCTGCTCCCCCCTCACCCCTGGATTGGCCCCGTAATGCATCCACGGACAATGGACTGGAGAACAGAGCTTGCAATTCATACGCTCGTATGTGTCCTCGCACCTCCCTGCATTGCAGGTCTTTGGAGCCCGCTGTCGGGGGACGCAATCCATATTTTTGAGCGATGTTTCATGTGCTATTTTTCTTGTAATAATGCAGAGTGTAGCGCTTCTCTGTGAGGCGCTAGTACTGCCGACTGTCCCCAAGGGTCTCTGCTTTGTAAAACGGTAGCAGAACTCAAATCAGAATTACGAGTAGATTTTAGTGCATTAATAATTAAAGTGATAGGCTGCCATAAATCTATGAGATGCCCACAAATAAACTGGTGACAGCTCCAGTTTAAACCAGTGATACAGGACTTCATACAGACTCCCTGCCCGCTGTCACCGGAGATAGATCAGATCTCTGGACAGAAGTTTGTGCGTCTTTTTTTTTTTTTTTTTTTTTCTTTCCAGTGCCTCGCGCCAGAGCCTCTGGGACAAATCTTTATTAAATGGGGCCCATAAACAGTTTCCCATTAGGAGCGGAATTGTATCTCTTTGCCGCATATAATTTGGTCACCCAGCGTTGGTTGAGTCACAGAGACTCATTACGAGTCCTTGTGGATGGGACTGAAAGCTGCTAACGATTGTACCAGTATAATTAAATCTTTCCAAGCACTCGGCAGCAGTGTCAACGAACTGTGAAGAAAATAATGTTATATAGCCAATCAAAAAGAGATACTTGTAAACTCATTTGAAGCGTCAGTGTGTGTTAGAGCCCTCTCTCTGGATGATGCTTATTGCTTGAGAAATTAAAGATACAGTTTTGTGCTAAGAGGCAATCCGGAAATTACATCCTGAATTAGTTGTTAATTGATTTGGTAATTCCCTGGGGTCTGCACACTCTCTCTCACTTCATTTTTTCCCTTTTTGTTGCTTTTCGTTAAGTGTCTGTTCTCCCAGCTCCACAATCATGTTTACCAATTAGATGTAATGATAGGAACAATGTGGAGATGTGAGCTGGATGCAATGTGTGTGTGCGTGCCGGAGTTAATGTGGAGTGCGTGTGTGTGCTCGACTGCGCTCCTAACCCACCGCGCCGCATCTCATGTTCTGTTCAGGATAGTGTGTGTGTGTGTTGGGAAGTTTGCAGGAATATATTTATGGTTCAGATAGTTTTTATGTCTGGGATTTCTTGTTACATTGATGTGATGCATATATTGTATCAGGGTACGTTTAGACGTTTTGGAGCAAAATCCTCAAGTTTTGGCTACGTACTAGCATTTATTTCTTATATTCTACAAATTCCAGAAGCCAGTCAGCCAACTAAGGCTATTTTCTATTCAGAGGTCTTAAGCTGGCCATACAAATTAGATGGCTGTTGGCCAAAAGATCGCCATCTCAGCCGACTCTACCGAACACGGGAGCACTCGTGTGTTCTCTATGAGAAAGTCTCCGACTGACATCTCTCTCGATCATCAGTCAGCCGGCGCCCCCTACAAATTAGACCAGAGGTCGAACCTGTCGATACTGACGTGTTTGATTGTCTCAAGTCTAATGTGTATCATCAGGGTCTAAAATCAGGTTGTTCATGTGAAGGTTATGTTCACATATGGAGGATTGGGTTCAGGCATTTTTGCAAATGAAAATCCATACTACACATGAGTATGGTTAAGTATAGAATAATTATGACTGACTACATAGGTTTAGCAGATGCAGTGCAGGGAAAGATTTAAAGTGACTGAGTGCAGATTCACCTGAAGTAGTTGGGCCAACAGCTGTCTCTCTCGGCCAACAGCTGTCTCTCTCGGCCAACAGCTGTCTCTCTCGGCCAACAGCTGTCTCTCTCGGCCAACAGCTGTCTCTCTCGGCCAACAGCTGTCTCTCTCGGCCGAATGTTCCTGTGTTCTCTATGGGGAGAGTGGAGTAAGCTTCAGAAAAGAAAAGATCGGGTGATAGAATTCAAACTGCTCGATCCTTATCTTCTCCGACATAATCTATCAAGGAAGAGTCAGGAGACCCCCATACACGTTAGGCTATGTTCACATGTCCTATAATTTTGCGTAACAACGGATCCAGCAGCAATCCATTGACACAAAGTTGTGCGGATACAACTTTTATGTCCAACTAAAAAAAAAAACATACTGATTTCAACTGGATCTGTTTATTTTTTACATTGAAGTCTATTGAAAGCGGATCTGTTAAATAGTCCAATATTTTTCTTTCATTTGAAAGGAATCCATTTTTTTGCTTTTTGCTTTCTGGATCAGTTTGAAATGGAACAAAAGCTGATGGCTATTTAACGGATCCATTTTGCATAGACTTCAAAGTAAAAAAAAAGAAATCCAATTGAAAACTGGTTTTGTTTTTGTTTGTTTGTTTTGTTTTTTTAGCTGGACAAAAAACCTTTGTCCGCACGACTTTTTGTCAATAGGTTGCTACTGGATTTGTTTTGAATGGATGATTACTGGACATGTGAACATGGCCTTTTATGTTCGGCTGATGGCTATCCGCAGGTATGGATCCAACATCGGTGATCACATAGACATTACCAGAAGTATGGAAATACATGGCCTTGTCCTTATGATGTGGTGTACACTGCTATGAGGCCACAGATGTGTGCATTGTTTTGTTTTCCGTTTTTATTTTAATACTTTAACTTTGTTAACCTAAATTACCCTTCCTTGGATTTTTGGAGCATTCGCATATTTTTAACACAGACAAATTTAAAAATCAAACTTCTTTTATGCTTTCATCGATAACGATATATATTTCCTGAACGCAGACACCTAGGCATCTTACTATGAGTTTGCATAGAAGTGCATTCATCCACAGCATTAAATCGCACTCATTAGAAGTACCGTACTCGTTGGGCAGCGTTCACACATGCCACTTATGCCTGTATTATACTAGAACTAAAGAAACCAAACATCTGATTTTAAGGAAATGGAAAAGTGTAACACCATGTGAAAAACTGTTAGTAGAAGCTTTGGTAAAATATTTCCTTTATGTGGAAAATATGAAACATGTAAGGCTGGTTTCACATTAGCGTTTGACCGACCTGCGTCGGTCAGTGCACAGCCGCTGCTATTCTCCGCCCCCGTCTGCGCCTCCTCCCGATCGCTCCGCCTATGGGCGCATGACACTGCATGTGACCCGCGCACCCTATCTTTAGCATTGGGTTCGCAGGCCGTTCGCAGCTCGTGTGCAGGTATGTGTTTTCCGGCGCATGCGTCCTTTTGACGGTGCGACGACCTGTGCCCAACGCACCGTGTTGCATTTTGGTGTGCTCGGCGCACCGTCAAAAGGACGCATGGGCCGGCAAACGCATGCCTGCGTACGGCCTACGAACCCAATGCTAAAGATAGGGTGTGCGCAAGTCGCATGCAGCGTTATGCGCCCATAGGCGGAGCAATCGGGAGGAGGCGCAGCTGGGGCAGAGCTTAGCGGTGGCCGTGCGCTGACCAACGCAGGTCAGAGCAACGCTAGTGTGAAACTAGCCTAAGAATCTAACTGTCACGATGTGTGACTTGACCCAACAGGTGGTCCGTCAGCGTATGGCACAACTCGCACACAACGGGATGGAAAAGGTGAGAGGAAGGCCCTAACAATAGGGAATGAGGGATGGTCACCACCTGAGTTTGTTCCTGCACTCCCCTAACGCACTATGCGGGTCCCCCCCACCGCCATCAGAATACCTCGTCCCTAGATGCCACCTATAACTGCCCTGGCTAGTGCACTGGTCGGCAAGGAGCACTAGCCTAAAGGTACTGCCACACTAAGCTATCCCGCTAGCGATCTCGTTAGCGTTGCATACTAATGAGATCGCTAGCGGGATTGTTTCTATATCGCTAAATGCGGCCACATTTAGCGATATAGTTAACGACGCTATCGCCGTTAGCGATCTTCTTAACGACTTTAGCGGTACAAAAGTACCGCTAAATCGCTAAGAAAAGGTGCCACACTAGCGATATATACTTACCCAGCGGGAGCGCCAGCGATGAAATAGGGTCCGGAGCGATTCCAGCGACGAGCGAGATCACAGCAGGAAGCTCGTCGCTGGAAGCTGCCGCACTGAACAATATCGCTAACGGGATCGCTAAATAGTGACGTTTTTTAGCGATCCCGTTAGCGATATTGTTTAGTGTGGCATACCCTTAACCTCTGCAGATAATAAACACAGGGGGAAGTGACAAACACCAAAGGGACAAGATAACAGAAAACACCAAACTTAGCTTGAGTACACCGCTGTTAAGCTCCCCAAAGCCGAAAACACAGCAACTGGACTCCAAATACCAGACGTGGCTGACACCTGAGAGCTGCTCCTGCTAGGCTGGTTTCCAGAAAGGACCTGTATCACCAACAGTCAGCTGATGCATCAGGTGACCTTTTAAAGGATGGAGGGAGTGGTCATCGCCTGCATCAGCTGACCCAGCAGAAATGCAGTAACACCAGATTGCCAGGGAGGGAAAAACTGAAACTAACCCCTGATGGTCCAAAAAGAAAAAAGTTTTAAGCGAGAGGAAGCAGAGCTGCCACAAATCCAAAAATGGATCGTGATACTAACATAGTATTTTACACTCATAACAACTTTCATGCAACTTTTCAACAAACAAGAATTTTAAAAAATCCCCGAAGTTTTTTCATCCTTGCGCTTATTTTCTGTTACTGTACAACCACAATCAACTATATTGTCTTCTAAATTTTTGTTAATTTTGAGCAAAACATTGTTTGCAAAGACTTACAGCAAGCAATATATTAATATACACACGTATGAGAGAAGCCAAAAATCAGCAATTCTTAAAAGTGTATTGGATCCTATGATTTTAGTGGGCCTAGCTAACTCTTGTGTTTATTGGGTTATCCTTTGGAGAAAGAAGGAACAGCCAAGTTGAGTTCCAATTTTTGTTCCCACAGGAGCCCAGCTGCTGTCTGAGGAGTCGTAGCCACTTTTTGCTTGGTCGATGCCAACTTCGGAAGAACGACTGTTGTCTGAATGAGCATGGGCACCTTTAGGGTAGCACATTAAGGAGACATATTGTAGTGTTCGACTATTAGCAGCAATCAAAGAATACCATATCATCAGTCTGATGTGTTCTTAAGGGCTCGTCTCCCTATGCCCTTCTCATAGTGAAAAGGGTGAGGCGCTTTCTCTCTTCATCCACATAACAGACTCTTATCTTGATTGCTGCTGTTAAAAAGAATCTCTCTGCAGGTTTTTGCTATATAATCCCAAAAGTAGTATGATGTAGAGGCAGAGAGCCTGATTCCAACGATGTGTCACTTACTGGCCTGCTTGGTTCAGTTTTGATTAATTCCATGTTTTCTCTGCTGTTGATTTAGCAGTGCTTATAACCTCACCCACACCACTTATTGGCAGCTTCGTGTGTACATTGTCAGCAAGCTGCCAATCTGTGGTGGGTACGGGTTATACAGATAAGCTGAACTGGCTTGCCCGCAACACCTAGTCCTGCAGTAATAATTTTCTGCTGATAAAACACTGATTATATTGAAACTACAGCACAATGCCAAATAAATGGCACATCCCTGGAATCAGGCTCTCTGCCCAAATGTTATGCTGCTCTAAGATTAAATATCAAAAATCTGCTGACAGATTCCCTTTAAAATGGTCTTTCTCAGTGAGCAGCCATAGGAAAGGTTGCTTTGTGGAGCAAGTAGCAAAATTGCACACTGTGAGTGTAGCGTTACTTTAAGAAAACATGACGGCTTTCCTGAAATGTCTGTCTTAGTAAATACTTTTATTCTTGTGTTCCCCATGATATAACAGTTCTGGGGCATTTTTTTTTAAGAACTGCGCATTGTGTTGTTTTTTTTGTTATTCCTCCTAGAAATATATGGATAAAGTGACAACGGAGTTTTATTCCCTTTCTGAAAGAGACGTGTTCATTTGAGACTTTCAGCAATGGTAAAATGATGTCCAAGGTGTAGGGACACTCCCTGAACATAACACCCTCATTGCTGTATTTATTTTTATCATGAATTTTATAGGAGGAATAACAGTAATAGGTACAGTGCCCAGGTATAAAAAAAAATCCACAATTATTATTTCATGGAGAACTCCAAGGGTTATGTATCCAGAACAGAGAGTGAAGATAAAATGCTACTATATATTTAACCTCTTCATGACCAGGCAATTCATTTTATTTATTTCTTGTTTCATTTTATACATTCCTTTTTCCTTCGCTTCTTACAAGAACCACAGTATTTTTACTTTTCTGTTAATTTAGAATTAAGAGGGTTTGTTTTTGCAGGACAATTTCTAGTTTTTAATGACACTATCTATTTATCCACTTTATGTACTGAAAAATGGGGGTTAAAAAAAAAATCGAGGAAAAGGAAAAAAAAACACAAAACCGTGATTTTGACATTTAACGTTATGGGGTTGTTCATTGTACAGTAAGAATGACCTGGCAACATGATTTTCCGGGTCAGTATGGTGTTTTTTTTTTTTTGGTTGTGTGGGGAGGAATTTGACAGACAAGTTTGTTTCTGAGACCCGCAACGTTTCCTCTTCTGGTGAGAAGGCTTCTTTTTTCATGGCAATAAGTCTTTTTTTATATTTATTTTCACATTATTAGTTCCCTTAGGGGACTTGAGCCTGCGATCGTTTGATCACTGCTTTTATATACTTCAATTCTACTCTATTGTTGCAGTACATATTTAAAATGACATTGTCCTATAATGTTCAGCCGCAGTGTGGGTGTCACAGGAAGATTACGATAATAGGCACCCGGCTGCTATGACGTCACATTGACTCCCCACAATCACGTCACACGGGGCCGATGGGAGCCGAGGCTTGCATGCAACCTGCAATTTTGGTATTTATATTCTGCACTCAGTATTTCATTTTTTGATGTCACCATTAAACAGCAGCAATCAGAGAACGCTCCTGTCACTGCTGTTGCAGGCCGATCCTGGCTGTGCAACTCATCTGACATCTCCTAAGTAATGAGTGTGCATGATCCATATACCGGCCCAAAATGTGTGACGTATTATTAATCCACTCGCTAGGAAAGTGATGAAAATGACCTATCACTTTACATAAATTATTTATTTTTTACCTGTTATAAATGTTGCTCTCTTCCTGCAAATGGGTGTTATATTTTTGTTCCTACACCTCTCTCGGTAACTTAGATATGGCCCCCTCTTCCATATATGTAAATAGTCTTTTAGCACAATGGGCAAAATCCTCAACTCTTCCCCCTTGTGAGTCTCCTTAAAGGGGTTTTCCCACGAACAAAATGTATTTTAATTTTTACATCTTGGAATAAAAATAATTTCCACTATTGGATGTGTTAAATAAAAAATGTTCCTGTGCTGAGATAATCTTATAAATGTGCCCCTGCTGTGTACTGTGTAATGGCCGTGTCTGACTGTACAGGGACATGATCTGATTATACCACAGCTCCTGGGCAGGGGAGGAAGCAAAAGAGTATACAGACAGGACAGCACAGGAGAGGATACAGACAGGACAGCACAGGAGAGGATACAGACAGGACAGCCAGGGATCACAGCTTATTCTTTTTGTGAGGCAAAATATTTCCCTGCCCATTTTTAAAGCAATGCTTTACCTGAAAGAAACAAGCTACATCGGCAAATTGTCTCTTCAGAGAGGAATAGGACCAGAACTCTATAGTGCCACCTGTTGGAAGCAACAATCCTAAAAGTCAATATCAACTCTTTAACAAGCCTTGCAATATGACTTAGGATATAAGCCAAACCAGAATCTCAATTTGCGGACATGGTATTTCGGGGTGTTGCCTCTCATCACCGATCGCAACACCCTGAAACACTGTGTCTGCAAATGAAGACAATTTGCATATTTAATTTTCCAGAGGAGCTTGCATGTCTTATAAGTCTCCTCACTCTGACATGCCAGTCTTGACTTGTCACTCTCCACAAGGAGAAACCTCATCCCTTAGACAACAAGCAACACCAAAACACTAAGCAAATGGAACCCAGATAGAGACCATGCAAACACAAAACCAGTACGAATTCTGCACAAAATTTCATATCATTATATTAAAATAAAAAAAATCTTGAGCTCTTGCAATTTTATACAAGGCATACGCTTCCTGTTCTGTACAGAAGATTTTTCAGAAGTCTCATTATCATCACAGACATGATTACAAGGAACTTTATCACCTCTATGTACAGTTGATAACCCAGGAACCACCATTCACCGCCCTCTCACTTTCAAATCACCTTTGCTCAGGTGAGAACACGCTCATTAGATACCTCATTACATTTCAGTAATGTCTGAGTCAGTTTATTGCTGCTAATGTCCATGTACCCCACAGGAAGTAGGAGTTTAATATTAAGCCTAATTGCCTATGTGTGAGAGAGACTTTTCTTAATATAGATAATGATATAGAGAATATAAATGTGGTTTTAAACACATTTAATATCAATATTGGATTTAAACAATCGGTAATTCTCTGATAACACATTCCCTTTAAGTGCATACACTGGCGATGTTGTGGCATGTCTCGGCCATACAATACGTTGCTTTGTGTGTACTGTACTGCTCACCACCTGATCCTGGGGAAGCGGCTCCATGGGACGTACAGTACCTTATTGTAGCTCTTAGGGTGTAATTGACCAGCTTTCAGTAGCTTTCTGACTTTTATGTACTGTCATAATGCTTTGCATGTATTTGTTTGTTTTTCTCCAATATTTTTGGGTTATTTTGAGATGACTATTTAACCCTTGTAATTTGAGGGAGCACTATAGTGAGGTGTTCTAGGATCACATTATGTTTGAACAGAAACGGCAGAAAGTACTTTATAGGAATGGACCACCATCCTGTTCTTAGCAGATATAGAATATTGGGGGGCACTAAAAACTTCAAGACATTAACAATCCAGTTCTTCAGATCACCGCTGGTTCCTAGCATATTAGGTTAAGGGGACGTTATCTACTGAAAGGGGTTATCCACTACTTGGACAACCCCTTCTGAATACCTATGTTTCCTCCCAGTAAAATAACACTTATACTCCCCTTCGGTGCCGGTAGCATTCCAACTGTGTCAACACTGGCTCTCCCTGGCCTCATGTGACATTGACATGTGATAGCTGCAGCCAATCAGTGCTGGCAACACTCTCCTTCCGACAAATCAAGACATCCGGAGGATGTGAAAGATCGGCCTCCGCTTTCATTTACTCCTGATGTCAATTACTTCCTTAGTAGAAGAGAGTGATACCAGCAGTGATTGGCCTAAGGGATAGCGTGACATAACAATGTCACGTGAGGCCCGGAGAGCCAGTGCCATCCCAGTGGTGTCAAATCAAGACATCCGGAGGAAGTGAGGGATTGGCCTCAGCTCTCACTTCCTCCTAATGTCAGTTACGTCCGTAGGAGAAAAGAGTGACACCAGCGCTGATTGACCCCAGAGATAACGTGACATAACCACGTCGCATGAGGCCCGGAAGAGCTAGTGCTGTTCCAGTGGTGTCAAATCAAGACATTCTGAGGAAGTTTGCGATTTGGTCTCAGCCTTCACTTCCTCCTGATGTCAATAACATCCATAGGAGAGGAATGATACCAGCGTTGATTGAATGCCGGGATAGCGTGACATAACAATGTCAAGCAACCTCCAGGAGAGCTAGTGCCGATAGCACTAGAACGGCACCAGAGGCGAGTATGTGTTATAAACATATGGGTTGTCGTAGTTATGGTCAACCCCTTTAAGAACAGCTTAAAGGGACTGTCAATTGAAGATAAGTTGTCACTCATTATAAGTATTTAGATTGTGTGGATCATGTTTAATGCATAATCCTAAAATATGATGAAATAGGGGAAATTGAAGACTGTTCTTTTCTGCAGTGCTAGGGGTCATTATGGAGGTTTTCAGTAACAATGATCTTCGGTAGAGAACTCTATAACTTTAATGGATGGCACAATATTACTTGTGGTTACTGTTATGGCGGTACCTTATCCTTATCCTTTATATGCAGCTTTTGTGATATTGACGATGGGTCCCACAGAATAAAGGTAAGAAGAGAGCCGGTACTGCCGTAAGCCTGCACCGTGCAGACCGGTCTTCCCCACATCTATTCCTGGCGCGGCTGACAGGCGCATCAGGCTTGATGCGTTCATTTAGATTTATAAGCATTGTTTACAGAACCTGTGTGGCTGCTGAAGCTCTAACAACATCTGTTCCCTGGTACTAATTAAGTACTAATTACGAACCAGCTTTGTGTGTTTGTCATTGTTACGGGCTGGATTTTTTTTTTGTGGGGAATTTGAATAAATTGATATGTTGGGCAAAGGCCATGTGAGGACTATGCAAAGTTTATGCTTAGTATCACAGCCTTTTATAGATGAGAAGATCCTACTCTATGTATCTATATACGGTGTATAGATGCAGCGTCTACTTTCGTATAGAAATAGATATCCAATTTAGGCCCGTTACAGAGTCATGGATCATGATGCACATACTGATCACAGGACTCCTGACCAAAAGCCGCCAACAGTCCTAGGCATATATGATACTGTTGCGCTCAGGTCAGCAGACCCATGGCCAATCCATAATCGACTGTGATTCACGAATATGTAAAACCAGCCTGTCGTTAGTCTATCGCTAGCTAGTGTTTTTGTTAAAATGAATAATTATATTTTGATGCCCACAATTCAACTGTTAACATCTGCAACCAGAAAGCAATTTTTCATTTGTATTATTATCCATTTCCCATCCATGTGCCTGTTTTTTACATCTATGTGGCTTCGGTGTTTATATTCTGTGTTTAGACCTACAGTTTACAATGTGCGCGATCAAGTGCAGTATCCTTGATTAAGAAAGTATCCATAATAATCAGATGCAATACGGATGATCAATAAGTATGGAATCTGATATTTTTTTTCACCCATAGACTTTAATGTAGTCTCATCCGAAGTATTTAAGAGAATAGTTCATGCTGCGATTTTTTTTTTTCATTCGCTCGGTTCATCTTAATGGCCCTCTTCAATAACATTGGCCCCTGTCCAATTTTAACTCTGACAGCACACATCCACATAATATGATCGTCTGAACGAGCCCTAAGTCAGCACCTACCAGAGATCTTTACCTGCTAATTATTTTCCTTAGATTTTGCTATATTTCTTTAGCTCTTCTCCTTTACAGCAGAGGTGTGAAATGTGACTACAGATTAGCTACACTGTCTGCAGAATGTCTTGGGTAGTCTAAAGCTCCCATACATGTTAGATATATTAATAACCAGAATATACCACAAACGATACAAACTCCAAAACATTAAATAATTAAGGAGAAAGTGAGTCAAGAATTGTATCTCAAAATATACCACAATTTTATTTTGAATAAACATGTACTATAAAAGTTACAAAAAAAATAATTCAATAAATAGACATATTGATAAAAAATCAATCAAATGATCCTCAGAGAAAATGAATGAAATGAGGTCACCAAGTGGATGTCAAAAATATTCAAAGCATAATAGATGTAAATGAAACGCTCACAGTAGTAATCCAAGGGCTTGAAGTAAACCACCTGTTTCCCTAAATTGGGACTGCATGGATCCAGCAGGATCTAACACATTAGGCTTAGAACAAGCATCTAATACAAAAACTCAAAAGGAGCGCTTACATAAAAGTACATATAGACTAAGCATATTGATTATACATAATGTAAAGAGTATAAAAGGTTAAATTACCCATGTTAATGAAATATTCAATTCACAGGGTGACCACAGAACCCGACGCGCGTTTCGCGAGCGACACACTCGCTTCCTCAAGCGACTGATCTTTTCTTTTCAAGGAAATAAACCTACCGCTAGAAGTGTCTGGCAGTGGCTTTCTCTTCTCTTCCCATTGAAAACACATGAGCAATTGGCTGAGCTGTATGCTCGTGTGTATGGGGAGAGGGGAGACATAGCTGTCATGTGTATGGGGTAGTCGGGAGAGATGGTGATCTAGTTTATGGGGGTGTCGGGAGAAATGGTGATCTTGAGTGTATGGGGGAGTCGGGAGAGATGGTGATCTCGTTTATGGGGGTGTCTGGAGAGCTAGTGATCTTGTGTATGGGGGTGTTGGGAGAGATGGTGATCTTAAGTGTATGGCGGAGTCGGGAGAGATAGTGATCTCATGTATAGGGGTGTCGGGAGAGATAGTGATCTCGTGTATGGGGGAGTCGGGAGAGATGGCGATCTCGTGTATAGGGGTGTTGGGAGCGTCAGTGATCTCGTGTATAGGGGTGTCGGGAAAGATGGTGATCTTGAGTGTATGGGGGAATCGGGAGAGCTAGTGATCTCGTGTATAGGGGTGTCGGGAGAGCTAGTGATCTCGTGTATGGGGGTGTTGGGAGAGATGTGATCTTGAGTGTATGGGGGAGTCGGGAGAGATGTTGATCTCATGTATAGGGGTGTCGGGAGAGATAGTGATCTCGTGTATGGGGGAGTCGGGAGAGATGGCGATCTCGTGTATAGGGTGTCGGGAGCGATAGTGATCTCGTGTATGGGGTGTTGGGAGAGATATTGATCTCATGTATAGAGGAGTGTCGGGAGAGATAGTGATCTCGTGTATGGGGAGTCGGGAGAGATAGTGATTTTGTGTATGGGGGAGTCGGGAGAGATAGTGATCTCGTGTATGGGGGTCGGGAGAGATAGTGATCTCGTGTATGGGGAGTCGGGAGAGATGGCGATCTCGTGTATAGGGGTGTCGGGAGCGATAGTGATCTCGTGTATGGGGTGTTGGGAGAGATATTGATCTCATGTATAGGGGTGTCGGGAGAGATAGTGATCTCGTGTATGGGGGAGTCGGGAGAGATAGTGATCTCGTGTATGGGGGAGTCGGGAGAGATAGCGATCTCGTGTATAGGGGTGTCGGGAGCGATGGTGATCTCGTGTATGGGGGAGTCGGGAGAGATAGTGATCTCGTGTATGGGGGAGTCGGGAGAGATAGCGATCTCGTGTATAGGGTGTCGGGAGCGATAGTGATCTCGTGTATGGGGGAGTCGGGAGAGATGGTGATCTCGTGTATAGGGGTGTTGGGAGCGATAGCGATCTCGTGTATAGAGGTGTCGGGAGAGATGGTGATCTCGTGTATAGGGGTGTCGGGAGAGATGGTGATCTCATGTACAGGGGTGTCGGGAGAGATGGTGATCTCGTGTATGGGGAGTCGGGACAGATGGCGATCTCGTGTATGACTGTCTTTAGACACTTCCTGTCTCGTATTGCTTCAGACTGCCGCTTTCCTCTTCCCCTCCGTTGCGCTGTCTCCCCTGATTGGCTGCTGAGTATTATCGTCGGTCTATTACAGGCCCGTCAGGAAGTCAGTGCATGTAAAGCCGACATCCAGAACAAAAATTGTAGCCTGCTCAGCCAGTGGCCCTAAGCTGGTGTAGCATGTTATAGTGACAGGCTTACATTATTGGGCAGATTACATGGATATTGTGCTTTTTGTCCATGTCGAAATCAATGCAACGCTGACAGAACAAAATCTAAGTGAAGTCAACTAAATCCCATCAAAGTCAATAAGGATGTTAATAATATGAAAATGACGAAACAGAAAAATGTCCTGAAATATACCGTCAGATGTTGACTAGTCAACACCAATAGTTTGAAAATATATTTGTCTATGCAGATGGGAAATGAATTATTAGTGGCAGTCAAATTGATTTAAAATTAATCCCTTTGCTGCCTGCAGGCACAAAATACTTTGTGATCTGGGTTTATCGCATTAGTTTTCCACTGAAATTGCCCCTTGAGCTCATGACAAGTGATTACTACAACTGCGTCCCGGCCCTTTGCATGTCGCAGGAAGTGCCGTGGTATTATTACCAAGAGTGATTACAGAGTTTTATTATTAATATTATTCATAAACAAGGTTGTATTCGCATTTCGTCTACTTTATTGCACAGGATCAGGACTTCTGTGCAGGTTAACCCCGTAAGTCCTGTTTCTCCAGTCTCGAACATGACTACCAGTAATTACTGGCACGTCTCTCTATGCCCTGAAGGTAACTGTGCCCGCCACACAGCTTCTCCATACATCATCCTAATGTCGTGGCGAGGATGGCACACGGACTGCGTTTGAATTATTCAGTGATTCAGACGATAGGTGCAGGCCCATTGTACAAAGCAGAAAAATATGTTGGGGCTGATGTATAAAGTCTTGGTGATGGTAAATTTCCTAATTTAGCTTATGAAGTGCTACATACTTACCCCACAACTTCTCCTCATCACTTTTATTATGTTCTTATAACCTGTATCCTTCATATAACACGATTGCAGCAAGCATGCCGAAGTGTATGAAATACACGATGGCAAAATGTTTTTGTACATAGTTTTGGAGAATACCTATCGCCTATTTATCACTGACCTTTTTCTTTAAAAAGAACCTGTCACTTAAAAAATGCTATTTACCTGCATATATACAGGGTAATCTGCAGGTAAATAGCATTTAAACCCTATAAGGAAAAAATAAAATCATATTCTCCCTGCGGCTGTTCACTGGGAGTTATAGCAGCGGTGCAGGGGAGCTGTTATAGTGACTTCTTACTACCCAGTGATCGCACTTTAATCACTCCCTGCACTTTGAATGACAACCTGCTCTGCACATACATGCAGCACACACGCTGCGGAGCGGGCTATGAATTGCTGAGGAGTGATTACAGCATGGTCACTGTGTAGTGAGAGCTCCATGCTCCGTCCCTGTAACTGGTAAAAAGCAGCTGCAGGGAGAAAATGACTTCATTTTCTCTCTGTAGCTGCTGCACAATGTATAAATGTGATTTACCTGCAAAGTACCACTATATCTGCAGGTAAATAGTGTTTCTCGAGGTGACAGGTTCCCTTTAATAAAACAGTGGACAGCCAAAGACAGGTGATTTTGCTGAATATAACTTTTATTAGCAAAAAAGCCAGGATTTGGCATAGAGGACACCTCTTGGCATGTTTGGTTAAGGCCTCTTTCACACTTCAGTCGTGCGACGTCAGTCAAAATCCGTCAAAATGTGAAAAAAACGGATCCGCCAATTTTTTTTGGCGGATCCGTTTTTTTCCCATAGACTTTCATTAGTTACGGATTTTGACGGATGGTCGTCCGTTAGGTCCGTTTTTAGACGGATCCGCCAAAAAATTGGCGTCCGTCATTACAAATAAAACGTCCAATGCAACGTTTTTTTTGACCGCCAAAATGGCGGACAACGGCGGATCCGCTGGCATCCGTTTTTGACGGAATCCGCCTGCGGATCCGTCGCCTCTATTGAAAATAATTGTAAATGCAGAGAACACTGCCCGGTCTCTCTCTCTCCTCTCCCTCTCCCTCTCCCCCTCCACCTCACCCTCACCCTCTCCTCTCTCTCTCTCTCTCTCTCTTCGTCCGGACTTAGATTTTGGAACAAATTTTCGGGTGAAATCTTCTTAGCGGATCCGTCAGAAAACTGACTAGTTTTGCATCCGTTTTTTTTACTTTTCTGACGGATCCGCCATTTTTCACGGATGGGCGGACGTCACACAACGGAGGTGTGAAAGAGGCCTAAGTAATATCTTTAGTAAAACGATCTATCTGTAGCTTCTCCCTCTTTTCTTAACCACTCCAGCATTTTTTTTTTATTATTCTGCACTGAAGTGTTGCTACTAATCTAAGGTCTCTTACCCTAGTATTATGCTTACCAGGCACCGCTCCGGTCCCACGTCGCCATCTTGTGACCACAACTTCTGACTGACCTGAAGGCAGAGGTAACGGTCACACACTTTCAATGCAAGTCTAGGAGAGTCTTTGTGGTCTCGTTCTGCCTCGCATAGACTAAGTTGTGATTTCCGGATCATCCAACAAGCACTGGACCTCTCCGGCAGGTCACAAATTGCTCGAGACAGAGCAGAGCTCCACCAATAAAAGATGAAGACGGTGGCTGGTGAGTAAAAGACTTAGAGCAGGGAACTTAGATTAATAGCACCACTCCATCGCTGCAATAGAAAAAAGCTGGTGTGGTGCTTTATATTAAAAGGATAGCCACAGACTGGTCATAGGTATTCTTTAATGCCTCCATACATATTAGGTAAAAGTCAGCTAAACCTGCTAATTTCAGTGAGATCTGCCAGAAAACTAATGTGTATGTGGGGTCTCCCAACTGTTCCCCGACAGATAATGTCAGGGAGAGAAGGGTCTGTTATGTTGGTGACCAATCCTTTCATATGGCAGGGAGATGTAGAACACAAGCGCTCAGCCGAGCCTTCCTTGGTATTGGGGGAGTTTGGAGAAGTGGTTGTTGTCCAACCTGTTGTTCATCCTTTTTGCTGTATTACATTGGTTTGTTTTATCATAGGAGCGATGAAATGAATGGCAGCACCAATTCCTTCACATGATGGACACCATCAGCTCCCAAAACACCCTATTGACTATAATCTGGTCTATTAGGTTTCCATCATGGTATCTGTAACTTTAATGGATAAAAATAGCGCTAATTTTTTCACCATTACCGTAATTATGGCAGAATCATGACAGAATGGAGCCTCCAGTCCAGATGAACACAGCTGTACATGTCACATATTCCTTGTGATTGGTAAAACATGACTATCAATCTACTGTGTAGAGTTGAAAAATTTTTCACATTTTGTATTTTTTACATTTTTTTTTCAAAGTTCCCTAAGAACCAGTTCAAACCTTTTATAAACATTTGCAGTAAAGCCTCATCAAGAATCTTGAAGCTTGTGGGCCCAAAATGAATATTTAACAGGGCAAACAACTATTAAAGTCCATATGTCAGTAGACTCGACCCTTCTAAGCCTTCTATATGGGCATGCAGATCATAGGAAGTTTAATGAAATGATACCTGCGATCTGATGTCTTGTCCCAAAGAAATCTATAGATCTTAACAGCACATTTACATATTAAGAAAACTGTGGACTTTTTTGTAAAAGACATTGGTATCATTTTATTCAAGTGTCTATGACCTGCATGCCCATATAGATGGCTTAGGAGGATTTATCCTTCTAACTTCGGACAGGAATCGCAACGCTATGCTCAAACTGGCTGGCGGCTCTCCCTGCATAGAAATACATGCTGTCACGCTCTGGTTGGGAGAGCCGCCAGCCAGTTTGAGCATTGCATTCTGATCCCTGTCCAAGTTTATGGCGTCTGACTCTTCTCTCTATAGTATTGATCTTCTCTTATCGACCAAAGAGATATTTTGAGCCCCCTTAGGCTTCAGGGCCTGGTTGCAACTGCAGACCCTGCACTCACTGTAGTTATGCCCCTGGGTGTCATGCACACGACCATATCATGGAATATAGTCTGCTATGTGCTCATATTGTATATCTGCTTCTGATTTTACATGGAATAATACCTACAATCAAGCCTGAGAAGGGAGGCTGACTCAACCTACATTTCTTTTAATATTTTTGGCAACTGTTGGTAAAAAGTTTAGACTCGCAACATATTGAACTGAACGGGGCACACACACAAGTTCTCTTTTCCAAAAAAAGAACTAGCCGTCCATTTTATTGTCACCCTGAGAATTACATTAAAGGCAGTGCCGCAGGATGACATAGTTAGGTTGGAGGTTCAGAGCTCAGGGGCGTAAATGTAATCATGCAAATAGAGCCGAGTACCTCACCTGTAGAGACCATTCCTCCCAGTAATGACTGATTACCAGTAATAATGGCTATTATCATGTCAAGTACAGACCCACAGTGGCTGAAGGAGTGAGTGGAAGAACTGCGCAAATCTGTCTCTGCAAAACCTACAGTGAATAAATCACTTTGATTCCCACTTCTAAGGCCAGCACTTCACATCTTTTTCGGTGATCGGAGCTGCTGTACATTCCTGATTGCGATGTCATAGCTTGCATTTCAGCACTTAAAAGGTCGAGCTGCCAACAAGCCCATCTCCCCGGCAAGATTTGCAGGGCAGATCTGTATTTTGTTAGGGTTAATTTTTGTATTTTGAGGGGAGTTTTGAAGGGGGTAACCCATCTCCTGCCGAGCCTCAGGTGCGGTGACACCTCCTCTCCGCCGCCGCACCATGTAGGCGCTTGTCTTCCTCCCTGCGTTATTTACACTGTAATTCATTTGTTTTAGTCTGCAATTGGCAGCTGACAGGCTGTAATTTCACGGCTTGTAATAAAAAGGTGTCTCATAATCTGCTTCATTTAGCAGCGGAGCCTCTAATGAAATTAACTGCAGCCCTAATTATTCCCGTGAATACTAACGACCCGCCGTCACGACTCCCTGCGAGAAGGACACTGGAATTCCGCCTTCCGCATCTCTTGGAAGAAAGAGAAGTCACGTTTTTTTG
Source organism: Oophaga sylvatica (assembly GCA_033576555.1). Taxonomy (NCBI): domain Eukaryota; kingdom Metazoa; phylum Chordata; class Amphibia; order Anura; family Dendrobatidae; genus Oophaga; species Oophaga sylvatica. The sequence goes on along the minus strand of JARQOD010000007.1, from coordinate 52,144,455 downwards.
GAGGACAGGTTACTTCTCTACCTCCCGCCAGCCAATCTTCCCATGAAGCAGGGTTACTTTTAATATCTCTCCATTACTAGAATGAATTTTCCTTCTGACTGCGAGCAGAGAATGGTTTATTGTAAAGCCATGGTTTTTGCATTTCTCAACACTTGACACCCTCCTCCGTAGTGTCCCTCTACGTCTTCCCTTGCTGGTACTAAACAAGCCCCAATGCCTGCCATCTCTGCCATGTTCCTGGTAATAGAGCGACTCTGAGCCCTCTGCTGTAGGGAAACAGAAACTTATCAGCAAGTCAAGCTTTATCTCTTAATGAATAGAGAGTGATGAAGTAAGCGTTAGGTAATTGAGTTTATAATTAATTACCCAGAACCCTCATCAGATAACTCGCTTGTAGAGAAGAATTTTTTTTTTATCGCAGTCTCTGTCTTTCTATGTCCCCCGGGCCTGCCCTTCCCTGTCCTTGTCCTGGCTGCTGCGTGCACTTATCTGCGGCCATGTCTGGCCAGTGGCCCTCCCTGTGTCCCCAGGGTGATGATGGATGATCTGAAGGAGTGAACTGCTGGGTGACGCTCCGATCCATTGCAGCGATAGTTCCCCTAGCACTGTCCCCCTCGGTGTCACTCATGATGGTTGCCTGACATCTCCAAACAATGGCCGGGGAAGTTCAGAGTCCATCAGGCCTACACCTCCTAGAATCCGTATACCCCCATCACAAAGGCCACCCATGGTTCCATCTCCTGCTTCATTCCCACCAACAATACAGCTGCAAATGAGCGTCATTCAGATCATGTCTGCTCGGGGTCTTATCACTCAGACTGAGCAGAGAATCCTGTGCTTTGATTGATCCCTCTGTGATTAGGGGGAAGTTTATCTCTGAGCACTCTGCCCCCTCCTTCCCGCCATCCACACATTCTTTTGCACTTTGCTCTGTTCTGTAATCTTCTCGCTACAATTTGTTTTCTCCATTATCTATTGTGCCCCCGTTTTTTGTCTTCCCTTTATTTTCTTGTATCTTTCTCTCATCCGCTCCTGACACTGCCTTGTCACCCATCTCTGTGTGCACAGCCTCTCTTTTCTTCATTCACGCGTACAGGCAAGAGGTCCGTCTCTTCATGGCCATTCTTGGTCATCGGGGGATTGGATGCACAGTGCCACCTGTCCTTCAGTTCACTCTCCAAGCTGCTGTCATTCTTGTCTATATGAAAGAAAATGATAAGTATAGAAGTGTGTGCAAGAGCATTGTTGATGGCGGCGATATGATTCGATCCAGAGATGGCAATAAAACCCCAAATGCTGCTTGTCTTCTTATTTAATTGGTATCTTAAAGTGACAGTAGACATGGTAGTTATTTCGATTGATTCATTCCTAAAACCATGCTTTAACAATATGGTTTCCATTGGACCGATGGAATGGCTTTGATATACTTAAAAATTATTTTTGATGTCATCAGTTCCTTCTGTAATTGATCAATCAAAGTAGACTAAGCATTTATTTCCAATGAGGGATAAAACCATACTTGTTTCCATACGAAAATCTTTTTAGTCACATCAAAATAGTTTTGCATTTTCAATGTTGTCAACTTTCCATATGAAATGATTACATTCATTTGATTAAGCCTATGCGCCCGATTCATTAAGACGATCATTATACACATCAGCCCTAAAGGCCATTTGACACCAGGTTTTTGTTACGTAATCTGAGAGCAGCATTGATGTAGGGGCGAGACCCAGACTCCACCAATGTGTCACTTACTGGTTTGCTTCAGGTCTAGCAGTGCTCGGAATGCTGAACCCTGTATAACCCCACCCACACCACTGATTGTCCACTTTCTGTGTACACTGTGCTTAGGCAGTAAGCTGCCAATCAATGATGGGGGTGGGCTTATACAGAGCATTTGACCAGGAGGTATGAGACACCTAGTCCTGTAGTGATAATCTCCTGCTGATAAAACACTGACTTTATTGAAACGACAACACACAGCCTATTAAGTGACACATCACTAGACCAGGGTCTCATCATGCTGCTTTCAGATTGAATAGCAAAAACCTGCTGACACATTCCCTTTAATGAAGGGACCGCTGGAGTAAGGTACGCCTCCGTCAGAAATATTACTCCAGTCGGAGACTGGAGTATATTTCTGGTATAACGTTTGATGAATTTGCTGGGTGTGCTTCACCACCATCCATCTATGCTCTCTTTGGCACAATTGGCCGGGACTGGCGTAAAAACCATTAAGTCGCTACATTTTTGCATAACTTCAAGGGGTTTTACACCAGAATTCTGCTGTAAATGCCTTTATGCATCAGGCCCAAAATGCTTAGGTCTCAGTCTTTATTTTATGTGGAAAATGGTGTATGAAAGTAGATCTGTCACCAGATTTCACCATGCAAACTCTTTTTAAATAGATCCCTTAGACCTAGTAACGCTTGTATACTTGCTTTGAAAATCTGTCAGAATGATTGTATAGTGCTTTCCAAAAATTGTTGCCTGTTATTATAATGAGTGTTAGAGGAGTCCAGCTCACCTTAATATTAGGATTGTAAAGTTTTTCTTATGTGAATTTTCAAAGTATCTACACCGGCCTCATTAGGTAAAGGAGATTTAATAATCTATGCAGTTAATATTGTAGAATCCGGGGCCAGATCAGTTTTCGACAGCAGAAGCTGAACCGCGTTAGGTCCTCAACTAGTCCAGTATTTATTATTATTATTATTATTACTACTACTATTTTATGTAGTGAGTGATAGTTTGCAAGCAGGATCTTATGATTACTTTATTTTATAATTATTTTTTATATGCTCCGCACATGTATAGCTTTCACTACATTGGTGTTTATGATCATATTAAGATAATAAATGAATAATGTCCATGATGTACTGTCAGTTTAGACGTATGGTAGTGAGATGACTAGCACCGCCATCCTGCATGTTGGTGGTCGAAGATTATGCAAGTCCTTTAAGGATTTTTAACTAGGTATAGCGTGTCCCTAATCCAGTGTCACAAAGATTGGTGTCCTCCCTGTGCGTGCTGCCCTCAAAGGTACAATATGTCTGTCATTGTGCAATGTGACGTTCCAGGCCTGCAGGGAGAGGAGAGGGCGGGGGAGGGCTGAGGAAGGTAGCAGGGCAGAGTATCATTATCAGACGTAATTGATAAATAATATCCCTCATAAATACTGCCAGTCCTTCAATTAGTTTTCTGTAAAGTTCGGGATGGGGAAGTGATGGCCTGTCAAAGTGACAATGGATGACAAAAATTAATAAATTGCCTTCTAAATAGTGTGGACACTTAAGAAAAATTGGGCAGCCAATTTAGCCCAGCGGGAGGTGGGGGGCCGGGGCTTCTTCTCGTTTTTATTTTGTGCTCTTGTCGGGCCTCTAATGTTGTCTGGGCTTTATTAATGATAACGGAGCCTCCGCTGCCGCTTATGTTGCTACGGGCAACTTTGTTCATTAAAATTAAAGCCGGCGTTTAATCCCATTAGCTGCTCTCTGGGTAGCTCCTGTCGCTGGCAGTATACGGGGGGGAGCGTATGTGGGTCTCTGCCCTGCGGACGGTAGGGTCCGCAGAAATGGTGATGCACTTTATTCTATCTGCTGCTTTCGCTTCAACAGAACAGACGTGTGTGTGTGTGTTTACACATGTATGTTTTTGCGTGTATGTATGTGTGTATATAAGCATGTGTGTATGTATGTGTATATACGTGTGTGTGTGTGTGTATATATATATATATATATATATATATATATTTTCGTATTTGTGTGTGTGTGTGTATGTTTGTATATATGTGTACGTGTGTGTATGTATTTGTGGGTGGTTATGTGTATACGTGTGTGTTTGTTTGTGTATGTATACATATATATATATATATATAGTCAAGTGTATGTACAACCACCCACGCATATACATATTGCATAAACATATGTATGTATACATATATATTATATTGTGTGTGTGCAATATGTATATGTGTGGATATTTTTCTTTCTTATTGTATGACAGATACAAGTTTTACTTATGATTAGATGTACAACCCTTTTTCCTTTTGATATCATACTATGCTTGAAGTAAAGGTACATTTTTTCCTTTAGGGGCCAATACACTTTTTGTCTTTGTATTAACAACCATTTATTTCTTTTTACCAGCAGATTTTAATTAGTGTGGTGAATTGAGAAGCAGGCGTTAGCGCTAGCACCGATCCCCTGATACTACAGCGCTGTCTGTAAATAAATCGTAGCATACGCTATCAAGGAGAAATCACTGGAGTTAAGAATGCTCGTTAGAGGAACGTGGGAGTTTTGTGTTTATTTGCTCGTGTTAATTGCTGCCCAACAGTTATTGGTGCAGAAATAAGTGCACAGAACGTGCAAGGCCGGAGAATATGAGACAGATTGGCTTTGGCACTCCGCATGGCATTAGATGTTGAATATGAAATCCAGGTTAGATTAGGAAAGACATGACAAATTACAGGGCGCTCTCCAAACCGTCTGTATGGCACTTGGTGCGGGCGCGCGGAGCCCCTCCAGTTAGTTATAAATGCGTCTGTCCTTGTTTTCCATTTGTATTTGCTAATAACAATGTGAGATAATGTGCGCTCCACGGAGATGCAAAGAGAGATGAATGACAGTATCAAACTCATTGTGTCAGAGGGAGCGGGGGGTTGAGGGATGCCGAGGATGCAGCCACCTCCGGGGCGATGATGTTTTTGCAAAGAGAACCCGATGGGTCAGAGATGTTCAAGACAATATTATATAATATTTACCTATATCTTTTAAGTTGTCACCCATTCTCCCCAATGATTGGCGTTCATTGGAGTCCGTTACCTGTTATTCCATGGAGATGCATCTGCCTTGGCAGTTAAATAGTTAACGAGCGCAAGAGTGGCTCCTGTTATAGATTGCATGCCGCAGCCTCCCGAGCTGCGTGGTATCAATCTGAGCTCCAGTATAATGTTCATGTTCTAGGCGCCGGAGCTGTCATGTGTAAGGAGCTGTGAAGATGTATATTTTGAAGAGCGAAAAAAGAGCAGACCCTGCTTTTTTATCCTGCCACCCTTTAATTGTTGACTAAAATCTAATAACTGTTGTGCTAAATGAGCCATTAAATGTCCTTCTCGTAAAACATTGTGTATCAAATGATTTTAATGTTAGAAGCATAATGTCACTTTCATCTTCATGACAAGAGGCAGATAGCTGGGAACGAGGAGACAGAGAATTAATGATGAGGGAAGCAGGAGAGGGCTGGGATCCTGCACAGAGGCACAACGGGGATACGCCGCTGCATTCAGGACCTTGGACAAAGCACTTGGCCATGCTTTATTGCACTCAACTTCTCCCCTGACCTGGGGTTCACAAATCAAAATCACACACCCTTGTATTGATAGATTTTATCCGGAATTGATACATTGTGAAAGAATATATAAGTAGAGAATATTTTTCTGTTTTTTTTTCCAGGTTTTCTTTTACATAGTAGTCTTTTACCATGTCATTGCATTTAGCAAATGTGAATACCTGTAGGCTCCATATATACAACAAATATATTGTTTTTTGTTTCCATATATTTTAAGATTTCTGTGGAAATTGGGATTCCCTAAAACTGGCTTCTCATAGATAGCATTTTATTCCCTACGTTCAGTGTCCCCAATAGGGCTTATGTCCATGTGCCCTCGCAAAACGGAATTTGGGCATATGCGCCGATGGGGCCGTTGATTATAATGGTGCAAATAAAGTTACCGTGTGCTCTGTCGTGCATTATTTTCTGCCGTATATGCCTATTAGAAGAGGACACCAAGGCATAGTCTACTACGGTTTCCTGTCCTCCTTCCTATATGGGCAACAATAATGCACATGGTGACTCCGTCTGCATCATTATAGTCAGTGGCCCTGTCGGCACATACTCTTAAAACCCATTTTGCAAGGGGATTTGGACGTAAACCCCGAAGGGGTTACTGAACGTATGAAAAAACGCTTTGTGAACCCAGCCTATCAATTCAACTAGATAAGCTATAAATGTATGCGAGTCTGGAATGTGGAGCCCATTTTCACGGAAGTTTTTAATGGGTTTCTAATGCTCCTTGATCAAGGATGTTGACCATTGTTTTTCATGGGTCCGAAGTGATGGGTATGAATTTTTATAGTGCATTTAGACCTGACGATTTTGGTTCCTCAATGGATTTTAACAAGTGCCGATCAACTATATAACACGTTTGGCACTTGAACAATGATGCAGGCAGAATGATCGCTGATATGATCGATCTGTCCCATACGCTACCATGTTATTGGCAGCAGATCCCCTTTATGAAGGTTTCTATGGACAATCCTTCACCTACCATTGCTTTTTCTAAATACACCATTACAATTATGGTTTTACTTTAGCATTAGGTAATATCTGATGGTGTAGTGGTAGAGTGCAGCATGTAATACAGATGTTATGCAGGGGCTGGCTGTAGCCGGCCTGTGGGTCTCAAGCTGGAGAGAAAATGGTTCTATTAATTGTTGGCCTTGGGAGAGATAAGAAGGGGACAGCAGGAGGGACAGGTGATGGAGCATCATAGTAATGGACCCCAGGTTGGAATGATTGTGGACACGGGTGGGTGATAATGACCTTCCCAAGGTTCTGGTTTCACCTTCTGCTGGGGCTTTAATGTTCTTTATGTGCTGGGCTATTTGTGATAAAGGTGCACTGATAACAGACGTGCTCTTTCCTACCTCTATGGGTGAGCTTCGATTTCATACAGTTGTGTAATACAGAAGATGAGACTGAGTATACACTTGAAGATACCTAGTTAAACCTTATGTAAAATAATGTATTTCAGATTATTTCTGACTTTTCCTCAACCCCAACATGTGAAGAAAATACTTTTTCGAGTCTCTTATCCCAGCTTAAAAGGGTCGTCCTGGCTTAGAAGAAATTTGTTTTTCTTCCACCGAATCAGTGTCCCTGTTATTCATGGATCATGTCTGGTGCTTCTGCTCAACCCTAATTTACGTGAAACAATGCAAACCAATTTTTTTCTAATTCTGGACAATCTTTTCCATTTTTATCCAGAAATATGATTTGTATTCTGGAAACTTGAGGTGCTGGAGCTTCTTTTCTTAGAACCGTGTGCTTTGCTGTTCCTCTGTTTTTCCTCTTAAATATATGGGTATGTAAAACAAATAAATGCCAGTCCCCTGGTGCAGTTTATCCTTAAAAAAATAAAATAAGTTATTCATTACTCGCCATCCTAGGGTCCAGCTCTGAGTCTCCGCCACTGCTCCTGGCTTTTGGTATAGGGCTGCAGCGCTGATGTCATGTCGACAACTCTGAGGACAGTGGCTGTGAATCGCGGGCCCTCTGTCTACGCGCCCAAAGCCGCTGAGCTCACAAATAAGTTGTTGACGTGATACCAGACACTAGGAGCAGAAACTCGGCGGATGACTCAAGAAGAGTGAGTAAAACGCGTGTGTGTGTGCTTTTTGTTATCTGTGCCTGGGGATTGGGATTTTGTGAAACAGGACAGCTATTTTTACACCTGACTGGTACGTTTCCCTTCGTTAAGAGGTTTCTCTCTACACAGTCTCCACCATCAGCACTGATTGGAGAGTCTGTCTATGTAGGGACACACCCCCCCCCCCCCCCCCCAACTGGTATATTTCTACGGAGGAATAACAGAGGAACGTTACAATACAACCTTTTAAGAAATGGTGCACTAAAAGTTTTATATAATGTACATTTCAATGATTTAGTAACCTGAGTGCCGACGTGTCCAGTAAGCTGTCTGAACACCGATAACGACGCCTACATTTAGATCAGCTCTTCCTGGCATTGTACACAATACACTAACGTCACTTCTACAACATTAAGACTTATGAGCCGGTTAACGAAATGGAAAAAAGTGTTCTCTCTCTTCTTCTCTTTCCTTTATTCATCACTCCTTCCCTCTGTTTCCATGTCGGTCGTTAGCCCTGAATTGGTATGTATCTATCATTATTACAATGCGTGTGCATGTGTAGGGGGCACCAGCACAGGGCAGCGAGATTCTCCTGCCGTTATCCCCCTCTCTTTATTATTGTAAATTACTGCTGCGCTCTGGAGAGGTGAGCGGTTTAGCCAATTAGTGGCATTTGAGTTGGATTTGCTTGTCATTAGCTGTGCTCCTGTGCTGGGCTCTTTGAAGCCGGCTCCTGTGTGATGTCCTCCCAGCGGTGAGATGTTGGTAATGACAGAGGGGTCATTGGGGTGATGTGACCCCGCCACCAACATCCTTTTATTGTTTTCTTTTTTTTTTTTGTTTCCCATGCTTAGCAAATAGGGCAATGACAATAACAAGTTCCCTCTTAGCACCCTGCCTGGGCTTGAGGCGGCCACTGACGGCTCTATTAAAGTGTAATGTGCAGCAACCCTTCATAGATACGGAAATATTGCCAACAGAAGGTGGAGAGGTGTGATTAGGGCACTCTGATAACTACATCAGAACTAGCAGTCCACAGCATTGGAAGGAGGAACATGCCATGGACCGGTTTAAGTTGAGTGTGTTAACCCGTTTCTTGTGTCTCAGTAGATATTCTCATATATTGTCTATTTTCTACTTTTTTTTTCCCCCTCCCATCTGTCCATTATAAAACTAGTGCCATGCAGTTTGGTAAGGAAAGTGCCTGCTGCAAATGATGAAGGGGACATGTGTAGCAATGTCTGTTTGACAGAAATATTGATATTTTTGGACACAAACCTGTTTGCAGAAACATAGATACATTGACATCATGTAATGGGGACTGACACGTTAAACCCTACGTGGTTTTCAGTCTGTCTCTGTCGCACATCATCAGCGCCTCCCTGCCCCTGGTCAGTCTTAGCGCGACCAACCTCTCCCTCTGCAGGCAGAGTCGGATCAATAAATCTTTGCTGGTAAATAATTGCTATTGAACTGTGTTCCCATGCAGGAGTGTGAGCGCTCTGTTGTGACAGCCTGGGGGGAACATCTCCCTTCTATGTCAATCGCTTCATTTCAGACCGGGGAGCATACCTAGGGTAGAGATACGACTCCCTACTGTGTAGGGCTGACCTGAGCTTAGTCTATCATGGGTAATATACTTGTCATTGGACTTTCATCATAATGAGTCTTTACTGATACTGACAGCTCTGCTTCACTTATTCACCTTGTTCTTTAGCAGTTTTCAAGGAAATGTTATGACTATGTGATAGCCATTTCCTTTATATATAATATATAGTGACTGTAAGTTGTATCATTTCAGCACTTGTATCACAAATGACTCACAAGAAACCAGCCACGAACAATACACATCTATTGTATTCTTGCGTTTTGGTACAGTGTGAATCTGACCTAAAGGTGCCCATACACAGTAGATTAACCACGACGGTATCTGCCAACCATGAAGAAATATATATTGGAAGATGATATATCTATATATCTATATAGATATAAATCTATATATTGTGTGTATATATATATATATATATATATATATATATATATATATATATATATATATATATATAATATATAGTCATGGCCAAAAGTTTTGAGAATGACACAAATATTAATTTTTACAAAGTCTACTGCTTCACTTTTTCTAATGGCAATTTGCATATACTCCAGAATGTTGTAAAGAGTGATCAGCTTAACAGCAATTACTTGCAAAGTCAATATTTGGCTAGAAAATGAACTTTGTCCCCAAAACACATTTCAACATCATTGCAGCCCTGCCTTAAAAGGACCAGCTAACCTTTTTTCAGTGATTGCTCCATTAACACAGGTGTGGGTGTTGATGAGGACATGGCTGGAGATCAATCTGTCATGATTAAGTAAGAATGACACCACTGGACACTTTAAAAGGAGGCTGGTGCTTGGCATCATTGTTTCTCTTCTGTTAACCATGGTTATATCTAAAGAAACACGTGCAGTCATCATTGCAATGCACAAAAATGGCCTAACAGGGAAGAGTATCGCAGCTAGAAAGATTGCACCTCAGTCAACAATCTATCGCATCATCAAGAACTTCAAGGAGAGAGGTTCCATTGTTGCCAAAAAGGCTTCAGGGCGCCCAAGAAAGACCAGCAAGCGCCAGGACTGTCTCTTAAAAGTGTTTCAGCTGCGGGATCGGGCTACCAGCAGTGCAGAGCTTGCTCAGGAATGGCAGCAGGCAGGTGTGAGTGCATCTGCACGCACTGTGAGGGGGAGACTCTTGGAGCAAGGCCTAGTCTCAAGGAGGGCAGCAAAGAAGCCACTTCTCTCCAGAAAAAACATCATGGACAGACTGATATTCTGAAGAAGGTACAGGCAGTGGACTGCTGAGGACTGGGGTAAAGTTATTTTCTCTGATGAATCCCCTTTTCGATTGTTTGGGACATCAGGAAAACGCCTCATTCGGAGAAGACAAGGTGAGCACTACCACCAGTCTTGTCTCATGCCAACTGTTAAGCATCCTGAAACTATTCATGTGTGGGGTTGCTTCTCAGCCAAGGGAATCGGCTCTCTCACAGTCTTGCCTTAAAACACAGCCATGAATAAAGAATGGTACCAGAATGTCCTCCAAGAGCAACTTCTCCCAACCCTCCAAGAGCAGTTTGGCGATCAACAATGCCTTTTCCAGCATGATGGAGCACCTTGCCATAAAGCAAAGGTGATAACTACATGGCTCAGGGAACAAAACATAGAGATTTTGGGTCCATGGCCTGGAAACTCCCCAGATCTTAATCCCATTGAGAACTTGTGGTCAATCATCAAGAGACGGGTGGACAAACAAAAACCTAAAAATTCTGACAAAATGAAAGCATTGATTGTGCACGAATGGACTGCTATCAGTCAGGATTTGGTCCAGAAGTTGATTGAGAGCATGCCAGGGAGAATTGCAGAGGTCCTGAAGAAGAAGGGTCAACACTGCAAATATTGACTTGCTGCATTAACTCATTCTAACTGTCAATATAAGCTTTTGTTACTCATATGTTTGCAATTATTATATTTCTGTCTGTGATAAAAACATCTGTCAAACATACATAAAAACCAGAGGGCAGCAGATCATGTGAAAATATAATATTTGTGTCATTCTCAAAACTTTTGGCCATGACTGTAGACATATATCTATATAGATATAGATATGTATATATAGATAGATAGTATATGTGTTTGTATATATATATTTATATTATGTTACATCAGAAAAAGTAACAAGAAAAGGGTTATGGCTTGTTCACTATCATCGTTAGGAAAGGCCAGGTGATACAAATCTCCCAGCTTTATAAAAACCCAGCCTCCTTGAACCTTGTGCCAAAAAGCAGCAGCCATGGGTTCTTCTAAGCTGCTGCCTTGAACTCTGAAAATGTAAATGGTGGGGGCCCACAAAGCAGAGGGCTATAAGAAGATGACAAAGCGTTTTCAAGTTGCCCTTAACTCAGTTCAAAATGTAATTAAGACATGGCAATTAACAGGAACAGTGGAGGTCAAGATAAGTTCTGGAAGACCAACCAAAATATCAGTGAGAGCTACTCGTAGGATTTCTAGAGAAGCAACTCAGAACCCCCAGCTTGACTGCAAAATATCTTTAGTATGATTTAGCAGACTGTGGAGTTGTGGTACATTGTTGTATTGTTCAGAGACACCTGCACAAATATGTCTTTCATGGAACAGTCACCAGCAGAAAACCTCTCCTGTGTCCTCATCTTAAAATTCAGCATCAGAAGTACACAAAAGATCATCTACACAAACCTGATGCATTTTGGAAGCAAGTCCTGTGGACTGATGAGGTTGAAATAAAACTCTTTGGCCACAATGATTAACGGTATCTGTGGAGAAAGAAGGCACAGAATTTAAGGAAAAGAACATCTTGCCAAGTATTACGCATGGGGATGGATCCAGGGCCGGCTCCAGGTTTTTATGGGCCCCGGGCGAAGGAGCCTCAGTGGGCCCCTTTAACACAGACCACGATTCATGATGCACAGATACAGCAGAGAAATATGGGTACAGTACAATGCCAAATACTTCTCTTCTTACATTACATGAGTGATATCTATTGTAAATTGTACAATAGCTCAAAAACCGCCAAATCCTCACAGCGCACAGAACAGACTGGACAGTACAGTCCTCCATACAATATTATGGGCACCACAGTCTCCCCCTCATCACCCATATAATACCCCATGCAGGATGTCACCCTCCATATAATGCTCCATACAGAATACTGGACCCAATATAATGCTCCATACAGGATACTGGACCCAATATAATGCTCCATACAGGATACTGGACCCAATATAATGCTCCATACAGGATACTGGTCCCCATATAATGCTCCATACAGGATACTGGCCCCAAATCCCACGATACTGTCCATATAAGCTCCATACAAAATATGGAGCTCTCCTCTGCGCTGTACTGCGTTCTGCACTGTTACGGCTCAGGAAAGGGCGCTGTGGAAAGACTCCCCATTATCATCATGATTGCCTCCTTATCATCATCATTGCCTCCCCATCATCATCATGGCCTCCCCATTATCATCAATGCCTGCCCATCATCATCATCTCCTCCCCATCATCATCAATGCCTGCCCATCATCATCTTCTCCCCATCATCAATGCCTGCCCATTATCATCAATGCCTGCCCATTATCATCATCTTCTCCCCATCATCATCAATGCCTCCCCATTATCAGCAATGCCTGCCCATCATCATCTCCTCCCCATCATCATCAATGCCTGCCCATCATCATCTTCTCCCCATCATCAATGCCTGCCCATTATCATCATCTTCTCCCCATCATCAATGCCTGCCCATCATCTTCTCCCCATCATCAATGCCTGCCCATTATCATCATCTTCTCCCCATCATCATCAATGCCTCCCCATTATCAGCAATGCCTGCCCATCATCATCATCAATGCCTCCCCATTATCAGCAATGCCTGCCCATTATCATCATCTTCTCCCCATCATCATCATCAATGCCTCCCCATTATCAGCAATGCCTGCCCATCATCACACACAGACAGCACACAAGCACTCTCACATACTTATACACACACACACACACACACAAAGCACCGCACTACATACACACAGACACACACAGAGACACACACACACACGTCTCACCTGTCCAACGTCCGCGCGCTCTCTGCCACAGCCGGCCGCTGAATGATGACGTCATTCAGCGGCGCTGCTGTGAGAGGAAGCGCCGGCGTCCCCTGGAGCCCGGAGCTGCGGCAGCGGAGGCACGGGAGAGGTAAGTATTGTGCCAGCTGATGCCGGGGCCCTGAGCAAGCGGGGGGGGGGCCCAGTGGCGACGCTGACACCGCTCTCCTCCGCTAACGGGCGTGGGGGTGCCAGACGGCGAGTGGGCCCCCCCGCCTGCTCAGGGCCCCGGCACTTGCCCGGTGTGTGCCGGGTGCTGACGCCGGCCCTGGATGGATCAGTCATGCTTTGAGGTTGTGTTGCAGCCAATGGCACAGCGAACATTTTACGGGTAGAGAGAAGAATGGATTCAATGAAATTGCAATACATTTTTTATGCAAACATAACATCATCTGTAAAAAAAAAAAAGCTGAAGTTGAAAAGAGGATGGTTTTCACAAATGGATAATGATCCTAAACACACATCAAAATCGACAATAGACTACCTCAAAAGGCGCAAGCTGAAGGTTTTACAATGGCCCTCACAGTCCCCTGATCTGAAAATCATTGAAAATTTGTGTCCTCAAAATAGTTAAACCGAATAAAATGAACTGGAGTACAAGTAGGTATGCATGCAAAATAGGAGTATGTTCACACTAGCCATTATATAGAGAACAAACTGAAGAAGAGCGAGAAGCGCAGATAGGGTTTTATCCGATGGATAAAATATAGCAAATAATCATATTGCACTCACCATATGTCTTTGGGTTAGCGTTTACAAACTCATCAGGTAGACAGCTGCCGCAGCTCCACTGGCCAAACTGGTGACCACAAACGTAGTGTTATCTTGGAAAAGATTCGTGGATAATACCTGCACTGCTGTAAAAATTCAATTCACAACAATTCAGAGATAAAAGATGATGGTTTATTCACTCTCAGCGCGTTTCGAAGTCCTTGGATTTCTTCCTCAGCAGCGCAGGTATTATCCACGAATCTTTTCCAAGATAAAACCACACTGGCTATCAAACAGACAAAATCCAAGACAGAAACAAATGAACAAATACCCTTCTGTACGTAAATGAGTAAAAGCAATAGTGCATATAAATAACATTGGGTACTTAGTAAACACCGTGTTTGATCAAAAAAAGCGTAAAACCCATCCCACCAACATCAAGATGTACTTAAATTCGGGATAGTCCTAACCTCTAGCATTAAAACCTTACCCTGCGTCATAGTGACGTCTTGTGTGAATAGGAGCTGATCAGGACCGGGTCCCTAACACGGACACACAGCTGGTGGAGAGATTATTGAATGTAATATCAAGCTCACAGGGAGGGAGGCCAAACCCTTATCTGCACTAAATGCAGAAACTTGGCATTTTGTTTGTCTTGGTTTTCTCAAAATAGCAGTGCATGCAAGACGACCCAGGAATCTCACAGAACTGGGAGAATTTTCCAAGAAAGAATGGATGAAAATCCCTCAGACAAGAATGAAGACTTTTGGCTGGCTACAAAAAGCGTTTACAATCTCTGTGATACTTGTAAAAGGGGGTGCTGCTAGGCACTAACCATGCAGGGTGCCTATACTTTTGCATCAACCTATTTTCCTTTTTGTAATTTTTAAAATTTATAAGATGAATATTCATATTTTTTTTTTGCTTAAACTACAAAAGGAAATGTGTCATCTTTAATTTTAGGTCTTTTAGAGTTCATTTCATCTTCAACTTGCTTAACTGTTCACAATAATAGTAATTGTACTTGTACTTTTTTGTTATGTATGCCCCTTTTCACATGTAAAGCACCATGGAATAAATGGTGCAATAATAATAATGCAAGGAACAAATACTAGCACAGCATGACCAGACCACATATTACCACAACGTTTTGCCCACCCAATAAATATATAAATTAGTTAGCAGCTGAACTTTCCCCCAATTCAATACCAGTCACACTCCTGCATCCTCAACACCCCCACTCTGTACCTCCCGTTCCCCGAATTCATTATATTTACATGCCCCCCTCTACCCCAATTCATTGCCATGTCCTCTCTCCCAACTCCACACTCTATTCATTATCAACTGCTCTCCCCACTCTCAATTTATCATTATTTGCTGCCCACGCCCCCAATTCATCATCATTTGTTGTTTCCCACCCTCAATTTATTATCATTTATTGTTCTCATCCCCCAGTCTCAATAAATCATCATGTAATCCCCCCACCCTCAAAATTCATCATTTGCTATTTTCCAGCCCCCCAAGTATCATTTGCTCTCCTACCCCCGCCTTCAATTCATTTGCTCTCCCCACCTTCAATTCATCATTTTTCCCCACTCTCCACCGTCACATCATCATTTGCTATCCCCCGTTCCCAGGGCTGACTCCAGGTTTTTGTGGGTCCCGGGTGAAAGTCTCGAAAGTCTCAGTGGACCCCTTTCACACATATCATGATTTATGATGCTCAGATATGGCAGAGAAATATAGGTATAGTACAGTGCAAAAGATTTCACTTACTTCTACATTACCTGAGTGATATCTATTGTAAATTCTACAATACCATACAGCAGAGGGGAATCAGGTGATCCAGTGTCCACAGGTTTCAGTACCTTTAGTATTAGAGGTAAACGGGATATTGATAAATGTACCCTAACAGTAGAAGCTGTCCTCAGCAGTGTTCTTACAAAAGTCAATTTTCTCCTGTATACGTTGGTCCTCCATACAGTATAATGGGACCCATATATTGCTCCATACAGTATAATGAGCACCATATAATGCTCTATACAGAATAATGGACCCCATATGTTGCTCCTTACAGTATAATGGGTCCCCATATATTACTCCATACAGTATGAGACCCATATAATGCTCCACTCAGAATAATGAGCCCAATATAGTTCTCCATACAGAATGAGCTCCATATATTGCTCCATACAGAATGGGCCCCATATAATGTTCCATACAGTATGGGCCCCATATATTGCTCCATACAGAATGTGTCCCATATAATGCCCCATACAGAATGGGCCCCATATTTTGCTCCATGCATAATGGGCACCATATATTACTCCATACAGAATGGGCACCATATCTTGCTCCACACAGAATAGGTCCCATATATTGCTTCATACAAAATGGGCCCCATATAATGTTCCATACAGTATGGGCCCCATATATTGCTCCATACAGAATGAGCCTCATAATGATAATACAGTATGGGCCCCATATAATGATCCATACAGTATGGGCCCAATATAATGATACATACAGTATGGGCCCCATATATTGCTTCATACAGAATGAGCCTCATATAATGATCCATACAGTATTGGCCCCATATATTGCTCCATACATAATGGGCCCCATATAATGCTCCATACAGTATGGGCCCCATATATTGCTCCATACAGAATGGGCCCCATATAATGCTCCATACAGCATGGGCCCCATATATTGCTCCATACAGAATTGGCCCCATATAATGCTCCATACAGTATGGGCCCCATATAATGCTCCATACAGTATGGGCCCCATATAATGCTCCATACAGTATGGGCCCCATGTATTGCTCCATACAGAATTGGCCCCATATAATGATCCATACATAATGGGCCCCATATATTGCTCCATGCATAAAAAAAATGAAATACTCTCCTTGTTGGACGCAGGTCCGTACTCCTCAGCGTCACCACCTTCTGGCTCTCTGCACTGTGAGGCTGTGAGCGAGAACTCTGGGCCACTGTAGAGGTCCTATACAGAATAAGCTAAATTTGACCAAACCCACCAATTAGTTACTGTCTGGATTGGAGCACAGTTCAGTGTGTATGGACTCTCCCCATGTTTGAATGCCAATGGCCAATATTTTTGTTTTCCAGGAGATAAATGTCATCTGGGCTCTGGCAGCAACTCCCTCACAGAGCACTCGGCCAAGCATTCCTGTGTATGGGGAAGTTGTGTGTGACGGCTGTGTGCCGAACAATCATTCAGTCAAAATCTACTTTATCTAATGTCTATGGAGGCCGAGGGTTTTCTTCTCAACATAAATGGGTAAAATTCATAAGTGCTTGTAAAAATAGTCAACTTTGTAATTTTACCTTTCATTAAATTCTCATCCGTCCTCAAGAATGGAGGGATTTTTAATTCTATTGTGTACTGCTTATTGCCTACACTAGCGCTGCTCTGTAGCTGACCGGATCACTTGATTTAGTCAGCTTTATTCCCACTACGCTCCTCAGAAGCTGCAGAGTCGAAGCACAGTTTGGGCCAGTGGCTCAGCCATGCCGCTAGTCCGAACTGTCAGTTATCAGGAATGCACCGTGCAGCAAGGAGGAAACAAGGAAATCCCGGAGCATTGCACTTCTGAAGTCGATCTTGACAATAACCCCATATTCATTGGATAAAATTCAGCCAAAGCCGCTTTTTTCAATCCTTGTTTCCCCAGACGGATTATGTGTATTCAGTCATTAAATCCAGTTGTTCTTCCAGCAAATAAGTATAAAAGTAGATGTGTAAAAAAAAAAAATCATGCTCTGTGCCGTTTTAAAGCTTCACTGTATTTATACATGTAGTGCGTAGTCTTATAAATCTTTTTTTTAAAATGTATTCACACCAGACAACACATGGCATGCATACAATGATGAGAAGGGAGTATGTGGCCGCCCTACACTTTTGATGGCAGCTCATCTCCTCTGACAACAAAAAGAATGTGCGACCTTTCCTCCTGGCGACATCTGTAGGAGGAGAGTCAAGACACCGTCATATACATAAAACACATTTGCTCTAATGGAAAGGTTCAACTACAAGTGCTTTTCACAAAATTAGAATATTATCAAAAAGTTAATTTGTTTCAGTTCTTCAATACAAAATGTGAAACTCCTATATTATATAGAGTCATTACAAACAGAGTGATCTACTTCATGTGTTTATTTCTGTTAATGTTGATGATTATGGCTTACAGCCAATGAAAACCCCAAAAGTCATTATCTCTGTAATTTAGAATAATTAACAAAAAACACCTGCAAAGGCTTCCAAAGTGTTTAAAAAGGTCCCTAAGGGCCCCGACTCACATAGTGACGCACCAGTGATCCCGACAACGATATGAACTTGTCAGGATGGCTGGTGTGTCGCTACATGATCGCTGCTGAGCTGCCAAACAGGCAGCGATCAGGACAGCGACACTGCGGGTAACGTCGCTTAGTAACCCGCAGTGTACGTTGGATACCAGCCCGCTGATGCAGGGAGCTGGTAACCAAGGTACACATCGGGTTTCCAGGCGCTGCGCGGTGCCTGGAAACCCGATGTGTACGTTGGTTACCAGCTCCCCTGCAGCAGCGTGCTGGTATCCAACGTACACATCGGGTTTCCAGGCACCGCCCCGCGCCTGGAAACCTGATGTGTACCTTGGTTACCAGCAGATCGCTGGTCTTCTGCCTGCCACACGCAGCGATGCGTGCTGGCCAGCGGCAGACCAGCGATTTAAAAAAAAAAAAAAAGTCCAGGCATTTCTGACACGACCAGCGATTCACAGCAGGGGCCTGATCGCTGGTACTTGTCAGACATAGCGAGATCACTGCTGAGTCACAAAACTTGTGACTCAGCAGTGATCTCGCTATGTGAGACGGGGCCCTTAATCTGTTTCAGTAGGCTCCACAATCATGGGGAAAACTACTGACTTGACAGATGTCCAGAAGGCAGTCATTGACACACTCCACAAGGAGGGTAAGCCACAAAAGGTCATTGCTAAAGAAGCTGACTGTACACAGAGTGCTTTATCCAAGCATATGAGTGGAAAGTTGAGTGGAAGGAAAAAGTGTGGGAGAAACAGGTGCACAAGCAACCGGGATAACCGTATCTTTGAAAGGATTGTTAAGAAAAGGCCATTCAAAAATTTGGGGGATATTCGCAAGAAGTAGACTGCTGCTGGAGTTATTGCTTCAAGAGTCACCACACACAGACGACGTATCCAGGACATGTACACAAGAAAAAAATCCTCCAATAAATTCATATAAGTGTAATTTTTATTGAACCATGTCTAAAAATATTTAAAAAGGGATGACAACACACAGAAAAAATGAAAAACAAGCAAACATTGAGCAGAAGGATGGATTAACACTAGAACTACTGATGGAGTCATTTTGACTCCTTTCGTTTTTTATTTCTCTTCTGTGACTACATTTTTCAGAATTCCGGCTTGAAACTCGGTGACTTTTCCTCAAATATGATGTGAAAAAAGATTTTGTGAGAATAAATAATTTTGGTGAAAAATTTGCGCGTTTTTTTCAAAATTTACCAAGAACTACTGAAGGGAGTCATTTTGACTCCCTACTATATTTTGAGGTCCTTTTGTCACTAAATGTTGCTATATAAAGTTTTGTGCATAATTTTTTCACTCTATCTTATTTACCCTGATGTTCATATAGATGTAGTTCAATTTACATGTCAACTTTTCACATTTTCCTTGTGTTTTACCTGCTTGTATTACTGTGTAATGCTGAACAAAATAGCTTGTTTACTCTAGGCTCTTATCTTATGCTAATTTTTGATTCATATATATTGACACATATAAAGAACTGTACGCTTGCAGAAGCATGCAGGAACAATAATTTACAGTTTACTCTATCTGATGAGGAGCTAGATGCATTCATTGCGATATTCTATGCTCGTGGAATATCTGGCACGAACCATCACTTGATTAGCAGTATTTGGTGTAATGACTGGGGAATACCGTTTTGCAAAGCGACAATGTCTAGGGACCGCTTTGTTGAAATTATGAGGTTTCTCAGATTTGATGAGAAATCTACTCGATCGGAGAGACTGCAAACGGACAAGTTTGCTCTATTTTCTACTGTGTGGGACAGGTTTATTGAAAATTGTATTGCGTGTTACAAACCTGGCCCATACATAACGGTGGATGAGCAACTTTTCCCAAGCAAAACTAGGTGTCCATTCACGCAGTACATGCCTTCCAAACCAGATAAATATGGCCACAAATATTGGCTAGCTGTTGATAAGGAGAGCAAATATCTGGCAAATGGCTTCCCTTATCTAGGCAAAGATGACACACGCCGTGCTGAGGACCGTTTAGCTGACCATGTGGTAATGAAGTTATTGGACCCGTTTTTGAAAAAAGGTCGCAATGTTACAACCGATAATTATTTTACTTCAGTAAAATTAGCTAAACAGCTAAAAAGCAAAGGAACAACCATCGTGGGAACACTGAACAAGATAAGGCGAGAAGTGCCTAAAGAAATAAAATCCATGAAAGAGGAATTGTACAACACTAAAGTGTTTAGAAATGAAGACAATTTTACACTTACAGTATATCAAGGAAAGCCCAACAAAAATGTTGTCATTTTGAGTTCCGTCCATCCAGATGTTGTTGTTGCGTCTGATTCCGCTAAAAAAACTCCAGAAACGGTAAAGTTTTACAATGAAACAAAATATGGAGTAGATGTAGTGGATCAGATGGCACGAAAATATACCACACGAACATGCACAAGGAGATGGCCTGTTCATGCATTTGAAAATGCCTTAGACTTTGCGGGTATAAATGCATGGATAATATTCAATGAGATAACCCACCAAAAAATGTCACGCAAGGCATTTTTGCAAACGCTTGTGAGAGAGTTGAGTGGTCCTTATGTCACAGATAGGGAAAAGGGTTCCACGTCCCAAGTTTCTACATGCTCAGATGTGATGGTTCAAACAAAATTTTGCCAGATCAAAGAAAAGTGCAAGAAAAATAGATCTGTCGGCAATTGTAAGACTTGTGGTAAGTCTTTGTGTGGTCAATGTACTGCCATAAATCAAAGGCAATGCCTAAAATGCGAAACACCAAATGTTTAGAAGGTGAATTCTGCGCCATATTTTCATTTTTATGCTCCTCCACCTACATTTTCTCTGCTTTTTGTTCTTCAGTTGTTGTTTATATGTGTGCACTTGAATAAAAAAAAATGTTTGAAAAACGTCTATTATAATTATTGTTATTTTCTGTAGAAAAAAAAGAAAAGCAGAAAAAAAACAATCAAAAGCATTACTGTTGGATCTCACAATAATAATACATTACAAAAAATATAATTATTAATAAATAACCACAAATGAAACTCTAAAAATAAACGAAAACAAGCAAGGAGTCAAAATGACTCCTTTCAGTAGTTCTAGGCGGGGTCACGAGTCCGGTAGTCCTAGTGTTAAGTCCAATGGAAATAACAATCACATGATAATAATTACATAAAGGCTCGCAAAAAAGGTTCCTTAACAGAAGTAAAAGTAAAGTACCTTATATTGACCAAAGAAAAATATAAAGTGCAAGTGAACCCTTCTGAGGTAGAGATTCTCGAAACGCTCGTCAGGGGGTACATTGCAGCAGTTTGGACCCTGGGTAACTATATGCACTTTATAATCAATGGTTATTTTCATCTATCTTTATCTATTATGCCCATTCCTTTTGATCAGCTATGATGTGCAAAGAAATTTCCTTTTTCTGGGCTCCTAAGTGATTTTGTTTCTATTATACCATGCTTTATTTATTTTTTATGAACTCTATGGGGTCTTTCATTGAAACAGGAATGACCCAGTTTAGTCCTGCAGGATGTGTTTAAGTCCTTTTTCACTTGCACTTTATTCTCTATAATGAGTTTCACTTTTCGTATTGAAGAGCTGAAATAAATTGACTTTTGATGATATTCTAATTTAGTGAGAAGCACTTGTATAGTATTTTAAAGGGAACCTGTCGCCTGATTCATGTGGTCTTTGCTTTGGGAAGCATGAATCAGAGCCTTGCAGTATGATTGCAACTGGGTATATTTTCTTCTGAAACACTCTGGTGTTTCAGAAAAAATATGCTTTGAACAAACCGGTGACCATAGCAGGAACAGAGACTGAATCTGCTCTCGGTCAGCTTTATCCAGCGCTGCTCCAGAAGATTGACCGGTCGCTCGCTATGGGAGAGACCTGTCAATCACCTGTAGCAATGCTGGACTAGCCTGAGCTCTCCCTCTCATCTCCTACTGATCTTTAAATTATATTTCCTTTAAAACGCCATAGAAAAATGTGTCTGCAATCTTGAAGCCAGGCTCTGATTCATGCTGCCCGCAGTTAGGGCAGCATGAATCGAGCGACAGGTTCCCTTTAAGAAATGAAACCTGATACTGTTAAGGCTATGTGCCCACGTTCAGGATTCTTTGCAGAATTTTCCTGAGCAAAACCGGACTTTCTGCAAAATTAATGAACATGCTACATTTTTTTCCGCGATGCGTTTTTTTAGTGGAAAAAACGCAGCATGTGCACAAAAATTGCAGAATGCATTCTAATAATAGGATGCTTAATGCATGTGTTTTTTAAGCGTTTTTGCAGCTGAAAACCGCTGCAAAAGCGTGAAAAATCCTGAACGTGTGCACACAGCCTCAATGTTCTTTGAGCATATATGTTTTTTATTTTCATTAAGGGTATGCCACACTAAACGAGATCGCAAACGAGATCACTAAAACGTCACTATTTTGCGATCTCGTTAGCGACCTCGTTGTGTGTGGCATGTAGCAACGATGTGGCCCCTGCTGTGATGTCGCTGATCGTTCACTAGAGTTCTGGACCGTTTTTTGATCGTTGGCGTCCCGCTGGTGAGCCTGAATCGGTGTTTGGCACCTTTTGCGAACGACGAGCGACCTAGTTTGTGACGCATATGACTGTTTTGCGTCACGGAGTAGATCGCAATATCTGTAAGTTCTCTTTTGCGTCACAGAGAGGATCGCAGAAGTTGCAAAGCAGGCTAGCAGGACGCAGAGAGCAGGAGCAATGCTGGAAATTCCTATGAATCAGAAGCTCTCAGTACATGCTAATGACATCCTAACGACCGCCAAAGTCATTAAAGAGATCGCTGACCGCTGATGTGTCGTTTATGAGATCTCCTGTTTGGCAGCTACTAGCGACCTAAAAGAGATCACACCAACGATTGCGTCGTTATCGAGATCGCTAACGAGATCGCTAAGTGTGGCAGTACCTTAACAGTAGGTAGATGAGCTGTGACCATCAACTATTATCAATGGCGTATTCTGTGTTATCTAGATACAGGTGTTACCTTTCATTATAATCTTGCCTGTGATGAGATCACTGCTAAATAAACAGGCAATAGCCTATTAGAAGATTAGTGATCAGAGTGAAAACTGCAGTATAGCAGCATTATAAAAATTCTAAAAAACTACTGAAATAATGTCATTTTCTAAAGATACTTTCCTTTAATTTCCTTGCTTACACAAGGGGCACTCAGTGCATAGAAATGTGTGCCGCTACCATTGAACTCTATGGAAGTTCTCTCTTTTTTTGCACATGGTGCATTTTTTTTCCGCCGAAAAAAAACTCATTGCGGTAAAAAACGCAGCATGTTCATTAATTTTGCGGTAAATTTGTGGATTTCCCGCTATATTATTGACCTAGGATGTTCAGGAAAAAAACGCGCGAAAACCGCTATAAAAACGCGTTCGGATTTCCTGGGAAAAAGTCAGTTTTTTCTCAGGAAATTTCTGCAAAGAATCCTGAACGTGGGCACATAGCCTAAAGGGACTGTGTCAGCGCGGAATGACTGTTGAAACCAAGTGCAGCGGTGAGTGCTCGATCATTTAAATACACCTTCCCACCTGCTTGGTTTCCCTCTATCTCTTCCATTCTCAGAATCTATGAAGCCAGAGTTGTCAATCAAAGTAAAAGTGAGGTGGAGATGGAGGGATAACAAGCAGGTGTGAAGGTGTATATAAATGACTGGCTCTGCCAT
Organism: Oophaga sylvatica; assembly: GCA_033576555.1. Classification (NCBI taxonomy): domain Eukaryota; kingdom Metazoa; phylum Chordata; class Amphibia; order Anura; family Dendrobatidae; genus Oophaga; species Oophaga sylvatica. The sequence goes on along the minus strand of JARQOD010000007.1, from coordinate 52,120,593 downwards.
GATGCACTGAGTGGCGGGACTTGGTTTGAACAGTCATTTTGTGCTGTCTGAGTCCTTTAATTGTGTCTGCAGGAAAGTGATATGGCCCTACATCAGGAATCAGGTGTTTGAACCCCTGGACCTTTTCGCACCACAGCAGTGGCATTGTTTTTTCTTTTGGCGTCATTCAGGCATAAGCGAGTTTTCTCATACATATAAAAAAAAACTTATTGCAATGTTAAAGGGAGTCTGTCAACAAGTTTTTGCAATGAATCTTAGAGCAGAATGATGTAGGGGCAGAGAACCTGATTACACAGATGTATCACTTACTGGTCTGCTTGTTATAGCTTTCATAGAATCCTGTTTTTGTCTGTTGTAGTTGTAGCAGTGCTCAGAATGCTGGGCTGTGTATAACCCCGGCCACACCAATGATTCTCGGCTTCTTGTGTCTACTGTTCATTTCAGCAAGCTGCCAATCAGTGGTGGGGGCGGGGTTACACTGATCAGTTGGACTGCTTGGCATGTGACACCTAGACCTGCAATGATAATCTCCTGCTGATAAAACACTGATTGTATTGAAACTACAGCAAGCTGCTGAGTATGTGACACATCCCTGGAATCAGGCTCATTATGTTGCTCTTAGATTAAATAGCAAAACCCTGCTGACAGATTAAAAATGGGCAGCACACATCACATTACATATGCATGGCATCTGTGTGCTGTTTGTAATTTTCACAGACTCATAGTTGTATGGGTGGCTGATTTTGATCCTTGACTCATTGCTAGACACACAGTCCACAAAAAAACATGGACATGTGAACAATCTCACAAACGATCATGCATATACAGTATGTTCTGGAACAAGTTACCGTAAATTGGAGTGATGAGACCAAAATTGAACTTTTTGGCCACAACCATAAACGTTACATTTGGAGAGGTCAACAAGGCCTATGATGAAAGGAACACCATTCCTACTGTAAAGCACAGAGATGGATCGCTGATGTTTTGGGGATGTGTGAGCTACAAAGGCACAGTAATCTTAGTCAAAGTTGAAGGAAAGATGAATGCAGCACGTTATCAGCAAATACTGGAGGCAAATTTGCACTCATCGTCCCGGAAGCTGCGCATGGGACGTACTTGGACATTCCAACATGACAACAATCCAAAACACAAGGCCAAGTCGACCTGTCATTGGCTACAGCAGAACAAAGTGAAGTTTCTGGAGTGGCCATCTCAGTCTACTGACCTCAATATCATTGAGCCACTCTGGGGAGATCTTAAGCGTGCAGTTCATGCTAGACAGCCCAGGAATTTACAGGAACTGGAGGTTTTTTGCCAAAAAGAGTGGGCAGCTTTACCATCTGAGAAAATAAAGAACCTCATCCACAACTACCACAAAAGACTTCAAGCTGTCATTGATGTTAGAGGGGGCAATACACGATATTAAGAAATGGGGTATGTGAACTTTTGATCAGGGTTATTTGGATGTTTTGGGTTGTCATTATGATTTAAAAAGAGAAAACCCAGTAATTTGACAATAAATGGCTTCACCCAACCACTAACCATGATTGGACAAAAAGTTTTGGTGTTATCATTCATTTTCTCTGAAAAAACACCAAGAAAGCAAAAATTCTGCCGGAGTATATAAACTTTTGAGCACAATTGTTCGTCAAAACACACAGAACTCTTATGTGAAAAATGATCGCCTGAATGAGGCTTTATTGTAAGTTCCACCATCTCTACATACATATACATTTCATTATCTGTTCATTTATGTGGGGTGGATCTATACTCGCTGATTTTTTATTTTTTTTTTATGATGACAGATTTTATTGGACATTGCAGCAAAAATAAATACCTGCAATAATGCAACGTAATTGGAGCTGTCCAATCATTTGCTGTTTACACCTATAAATGGTTGTGATTGGTGGAGAAAGCTTGTAATCATCTGGCAGGATAATAATGGAATCCATTGGAGTGATCACAGTCCCCATTTGCAACCAGCAATTACCTTAAACGGGACCATGTGTCATAATCTGAACGTCAAATCTCCTTCATGTCGCCAATGAAGTAATACATGATAAGCTAAGAATTAGTTAAAAGGTCTTGCAGAGTTACCGCACATGGCCCTGCTGGCTGCTCCTGGTACTGAATTCTCCTCTCTTGTTACCCCTTTAACCTCTTGTCTCTTTTTTTTGTAGGGTATGCTACTGAAACGAAGTGGGAAATCCCTAAATAAGGAATGGAAGAAGAAATATGTAACACTATGTGACAATGGAGTCCTCACCTATCACCCCAGTTTACATGTAAGTGCAGCGCCTCTCCCCATATTCTACGTATGACCATTTCCATCCACATCAGTGTGTATTGCTACAGTGGTTTTCCTACGGTGATAGTTTCTGGTTTCCGCATACAGCTCCATCCTCACCTGTTACCCCCTCTACATAACCACTGACCAATGTACGCACGTCTGCTGTATCACAATTTCACTGTCACCACCAATACTGTGCCAACGTGTTGTTTTTTTTGTTTTTTTATTTAAAGGCTTCGTTGACATCTGCATCATTGTTTGTTTTACTCTTCTGTTACAGAAAATGAAAAATAAAAATACCTGTGTTGGGTTCTTCCGCATGACAGACACTGACAGGCAGTTGCATAACTAGAGTCTGATGAGCCCCGGTGCAAGGTTTGGACCGTGGCTCTTTCCAATATATACAGTGGGGAAAATAAGTATTTGATCCCCTGCTGATTTTGTAAGTTTGCCCACTGACAAAGACGTGAACAGTACACATACATATTAGTCCGTTAACTAACCTTCAGCAAGAGGTCACACTCCGAATTGCAATATGATCACACTACCTTTCTCACACATCACGAAAAAGGCACTGGAGTGTATATATAAAAGAACAATTTTATTAAACATATAAATATACAAACATAAAAAGATGCCTCTTATCCAGAAAAGACTTGGCAAAACAACTACTTAAATCAAAAAATTGAGAGATATCATTCCTTATAGGACACCAAAAAATTTACAGAAGCAGACCACTTTAGAGAGGATATTGTAAATAGTCATATAAGTGATGACAAACTGGTCATTATAATGTAATCATCCTTCCTCATTATTATTAAAGTGCCTCAGTGCATATAAATCAATGGTCCACTAAACTGAACTATTTTCTCATATCTCCAGCCAAAAGTGTCTCAGTGTCTACAAAGAAACTGACTAGCAATATGATTCTTCTACACCACTCCTACAAACCCACCAGGAACAAGCCCCAGTGTCTATAAATAAGATAAAATAAATAAATACTTTATTAGTGCGCACCTAAATAAATGCTAAAGTGCTCTTAAGGCACTGTCACACTTAGCGATCGCACTAGCGATCACGACAACGACACGACCTGGTGAGATCGCTAGTGCAATCGCTATGTGGTCGCTAGTTAGCTTCCAAACACAAAGATCTCATCAGAGATCAGCGATCTGTATAACGACTTCTGCGGTCGTTGGGAAAACCTAGTCCCACCTGTGACGCTGGTAAAGTCGTTCATAAAGGGTGTCACACTCAGCGATTCAGGCTCACCAGCGGGACACTAACGACCAACAAACGTCTCAGAACGTTCATAAGCGATCAATGACATCTCAGCAGGGGCAACATCGCTGCTACATGTCACACACAGCTAACGAGATCTCTACCGCGTCATAAAATCGGTGACTCTTTTAACGATCTCGCTTAGTGTGACAGTACCTTTAGTGCGCTATTAACCAGAGCTGGCGGTCTGAGGGGAAGTTATAAGAATGGGAAAAATGAACATCATTTTACCTTAGTGGCAAGCAGGGAAGCGCCATGTCTCCACCCCAACGCACGTTTCGAAAAATCTTCTTCCGGAAGATCCAGGTGTTCATTGGCAATCTTCAGATGTGCCTGCACATGTGCCTTCTTGAGCAGGAGGACCTTGCAGGCTCTGCAGGATTTTACACCTTTACGGCGTAATGTGTTACCGTGGTTTTCTTAGTGACTGTGGTCAAAGCTGCCTTGAGATCATTAAAAAGTTCCCCCCGTGTAGTTTTAGGCTGATCTCTCACCTTCCTCATGATCAAGGATACCCCACGAGGTGATGGTGCCCCAGATCAATGTTGATTGACAGTCATTTTGTATTTCTTCCGTTTTCTTACTATTGCACCAACAGTTGTCTCCTTCTCACCCAGCGCCTTACGTATGGTTTTGTAGCCCATTCCAGCTTGTGCAGGTCTATGATCTTGACCCTGACATCCTTATAAAGCTCTTTTGTTTTGCAAAAGGTTGTTAGAGGTCAGAGTCTGACTGATTGAGTCAATGGACAGGAGTCTTTTATAATGGTGACTATTTGCTGGGTTTTTTTGGACTATAAGACTCCCCTTTTTTCCTCCAAAATGTGGGGGTGCGTCTTATAGTCCAGATGTACTGGCTTTGGCTGAAGTGGGGGAGCGGCAATGGCGGAGCAGCAGGTCACAGGCTGGAGCCGGCAGCTGCGGCTAACTCCTGTTCCCACTGATAAAGAGAAATGAATATTCATTTTTATTTAATAATGTATCTTGGTATGATTGGCCCCCAACCCCAGTCCTGGTATGCATGGCCCCATCAGAAAACATTTAAAAAAACGAACTATTACACTTACCTTCCTGCGCTCCCTTGCAGCGTCCTACTCTGGTGCCAGCAACTGCTTTATGCTTTTAAGCAGCGCATGGCAGAAATGTCATGCGCTGCTCACAAGCAGAGCACAGCTGCCAGAATACTCGTCGGGACTGTACGCCCAGTGAGTGTTCATTGCTCTTCAGTAGCGTGCAGTGTCAGCCACCGGCTTCCTGCTGCTGCCGACTGTCACATTTGCCGCTACTTAAGAGAAATGAATATTCAATGAATATTCATTTCTCTTATGTAGCAGCACATGTGACTGCTGGCAGCAACAGGAAGGCGGTGGCTGAACTGCACGCTACTGAAAAGCAATGAATACTCACTGCTCAGTCTCGACGAGTATTCCTTCAGCTGTGCTTGCTTGTGGGGCAGTGCATGCGTTCCTGCCTGCGCTGCTTACATGCTAAAGCAGTTGCTGGCAAGGAGCAGGCGCTTACGAGGGAGCACAGAAGGTAAGTTAATAGTTTGTTTTTTTTAATCTAAAAGCCAAAATTAAAAAATGACAATTTTCTTTGTATTTTAGAAATTCATAATAAAAAGTTTTCACCCCTTTTTGGGCCCTGTTGGGTTTGGGGGTTTTCCCTTTTTCCCTTCAAAAGGCCAAGTGAAAAAATTTTTTCCCGATTTTGAAAAACCCGATCCCAACCTTATCCCAAAAAAAAGCCACCCATTAAAAGAAAACCTTTTTGCCCCCCCAAAATTGGTCAAAGAAAAACAAAATTAATTAAACACCTGAGTATTTGGAAAAATAGCCTTAAACCATGGGTAAAAAAACTTTTGCCCAAGTCAAAGGAGGGGGGAAACAAAGAGCACAGAATTCAGGAAAGAACATTCCCACTTTTTAACTGGGGGGATAAAATTTGCTCTGTGGTTTTTTTTGCGCCAAGGACGGGAAAACTTTCTTATGAAAGGGAAAAAAAAATTTTAAAAAATTTCCCAAAAATTCTTGAGCAAGCATAACACCATCTGTGAAAAAGTTAAGTTGAGAAGGGGAGGCTTTAAAAAGGTAATACCTAAACCCACGTCAAAATCCACAATAGGACACCTAAAAAAAGACGAAAGGGAAGGTTTTAAAATGGCCCTCAGCCCCCTGATCTAAAATTTGGGTTTAACCTCAAAACAGCAGGAAGCAAGATCCCCCGGGATCTCACGCCCTGGTAGTTTTTAAGGAAGAATGGATAAAACCCACAAAAAAAAATTTAAAACACTTTTGGGTGTCTACAAAAAGCGTTTCAAGCTGTGAACTTGAAAGGGGGTCCCATAGGATTAACCTTGAGGGGTTTGCTGGCCCCTTTTTTCCTTTTTTAAATTTTAAAACAAAAATTTTTTTTTTAAAATACGAAAAAGGGTTTTTTCTTTTATTTTAAACCTTGTAAAAAATATTCATTTAACTTGTTTAACGTTCCAAAAAACCCCGAATTTTGAAGGGGTCCCAAAAACTTTTAATTCTGGGGATATTTAACCCACTAATGTTCCCCTTTTTCCTTTTCCCCCATCCTGAATTCTTGATTCTGATATCCTGGCCCCCCCTGTTTCCCCTGGTTTTATTTCCCTTCCTGTTTAATGCCCCCCTTTGGGGTTTAACCCCCAAACCGGGAAAAATATATCCCATACTGGTATGTATACCCCTGGGGGATTTTTTTCAACCGGTAATTTTTTCCCCCCCCCTGGTATTTTATTTTTAAATTTATATTTTTAAATTGGAGACGGAGAGCGATAAAATAGGGGTTTTTTTCCGGATTGCCTGACTTTTGGGGAAATGTGTCCCTTTTTAAAACTGTGGGGGAAAAAAGGCTTAACCCCCCCTTAAATTTACAGTTTGACTCAAACCGGGGCCCAAAGGTAGTTTGGAAGCCAGAAGAGGTGTTGGGAGCACAGTCGGGAGCTCTTTCTTGGAAAAGGGGTAAACCCCCAAAAGGTGTTCCCCAAGGGTGGGGGAAAAGGTTACCGGACACGGGAGGTGTTGGCCAAGGAACAGTCTCTAAGGTTGTGAGCTTTCAGTCGGGGGGGCAAAAATACCCCGGGGCCGGGGAGCACAGGAAACCCTGCAATAGCAAAAAAATGGGGGACCTCCCAAGGGACTTGGAGTTGCCTTCGGCATAAGGGAGGGGTAAAAACCCCCCTATTAAAAAATGTGATATGTGTTTTTTGGGCCGATGGTAGAGCGGGCCGGTAGAAGGGTTTTTATTTTAAAAAGGGGGGGAATTAGTGGAGACAACCCATTTTCTTTATGATTTTTTTTACGTGTTGGGACTTTAAAAAAGGGGTTGGGCCCCTTTTACAAAAAGGTTCCCCCTTTTTTTGGGGAAATTTTCGTGCCTTTTGCCCCAGACAGCGCCCCAGGCAAAAAACCCCCGGAAAGGAAAAATTGGGGGAAAATTTGGCAGCGGGCCGGTTTCATTTGGTGGGTGTGCATCGCCCGGGGCGGGACAGTTAAAAGGGGAAGTCTTTAATTTGCAACAGAAAAAAAAAAAAAGTGTGTGTCAGCAAAACGTCGTTTGGGCAGGTTTTGGGGAGCGGGCCCGGGGTAGGTCCGAGGGAAAAGATGCACGCAAACTGAACTTTTTGTAAAAAAAGGGAAAAGTGCACGCAAAAAAAAAATTTGGGGGGGCGGTTTAAAGGGCAATCCCCCAAAAGATTTTTCAAAGAAAAAAAAAAAAAAAAAATGGTTGCAAGCAAAAGGGGGAATTTTGTGGAAAAAAAACTGGGAGTTTAGGAGTAAAACTCCCCTTTTTGAGAAGAAGTTGAGCTGAAGCGGTGGGAAAAAAGGTCTTGCTGTAAATCAGGGGGGGGGCACGAAAGGATTTGCGTGCCGTGGGGTCACAAAAGGATTTGCTGAAAACTCGGGGGGGGTTTTGAAAATTTTCGTCGCACTCAAATCCAGTTTGCTGTGGTGGCGGGCACGAAAATTTTTTTAAGGGAAACGGGGAAGTTTGGTGTGAACATCTCCCCGATGGCGTGAACGGAGAGCGAATGGGTTGACAAGTGGACCCCAATTTTGGGAAAAGTTATGGCATGCAAATGGACTGGTGCGGGCCATGGGAAGAGGAATGGGGGGAGTGGCCATTCAGGGGGGTAACGGGGGCCAGGTTTCACAGGCCCCCGGGGGGTGGTTTGGGGTTTTGGGAAATGGCCTTAAAAACGTGCTGATTTTTTGTGTAAAAACCTGCCGGGTGGTTGTTAAAAAAGGGGGGGGTCAAAAAAGGGGGGATTTTACAAGGTGTAGAGTGTGGAAAAAAAAAAATTTTTAATGGTGGGGGGGTGGGCCTTTTCCAAAAAGAAAGTGACCTTTATAACGGGGTGCTCCTAAAGGGGGGGCCAAAATGGGAGGTGTGTTTTCCAAAAACCATGGGGTGAAACGCCCGTAGCTGACGGGACCTATGAAAGTAAAAAGTGAGTTCAGTAGGAGGGCTAGACGAGGGAAAAAGGGTCCTCCTTGTTAGACGGCAAAGGGCCCCAAAAAAGGTTGTTCCGGTAGTCTCGCTGAAAATGGAATGAAGAGAATGTAGTATGTCTGCCTATGCTTCAAGTGTGGTTCTCCTTTGAGGTAGAGAGGAGAAACCAGTCCCGGGCCCAAAAGCTGGAAAAAATTTGGCTGCAGTTCAGAGTGACATGCTGCAATTATGTGAAAACCTGGAGGACGTGTCCTCAGACCAGCGAGATCTAAAAGGAGGCAACGAGGAAGTTATCCTGTGGCAGAATATGTTCTTTGCCATTAAAGAGGACCGCCGCAAAATCAAGGAAGAGGTTTTGCAGTTGAAGCGTGAGAAGGAGGCGCTGCAGGATGGAGTTTCTGGAAGTAAACAAATCCTAGAACGACTGCGCGAACAGCTCAACCAGGAGCTGTGTGACTCCAAGAAGGAGTGTGATGAACGCAGTAGGGAACTGCAACAGATGAAGAAAGAGTATGTGGATCTCCTCAGGGTCAAAGAAAAACTAGAAGAGGATAAGATGGATGCAGAGCAAATGCGCCAGGTGGTATGAGACCACTCTGCAGGACACCCGTGATGAAAATGGTGATCTGCGCAGAAAGACCCTAGGTCTGGAAGCTCAGGTGAAGGAGCTACAGATGTCCTGTGATACTCTCCAGAAGGCGGAGATGCGCCTTAAGGAAAAGCTCAGACAGATGGAAGCTGAGCAGGAAAAGATGGAGGAGTCCCTCAGAGAAGCTACAGACCAGGGCCAGGAGTTGGCCACTGGAAATGAGAGGTGTAACGCAGATACTTCCTCGAGTGCTGTGAGTTCGGATGATTCGGTGGATGTCGGAGCCGAGATCAAGGAGCTCAAGGAGTGGTTACAAGCCCACTGGACGCAAGAGAAGCTTCAGAGACGGGCAGCTGAGAGGCGAATGGCGGAACTAGAGGAAGAAGTTCTCGCGCTTAAAAGTCGCCTGATACAGTGTCACTCGGTGAACAAGGCCTCCTTGGAGAAAGAAAAGGGCAAACACGTTGCACTCGCTCCCTTTGGCCAGAAGATAGACCTGAGGAGAGCTAAGAGTGTGGTAACGGAAGATAAATATGAAATGGAAGTGGTCCGGACGGAAATTCACGAAATTGTAGCTGTGAGTCAGCTCAGAAGAAGTGTAAAGGGGGAAGAAGCTGAAAGTCAGTTGTCCCTGAACCCTGAGCTGATTGATCGTCTGGAAACCACTGGTGAGACAGAAACGTGTCGGTACAAGTGCCTCGTAGATGTACCCGAGGACTTGAGAGAAGAATGCACCCGTGAGTCTGTACATGAAGCGTTTAGGAAGGCCGTGGGAGCCTGTAAGGTGTACTCGACCTCAGGAGCTAAACAGCTGGTGGTCTTGTCCACGACTGAAGTTACAGTGAAGAGGGTGGCAATCCTAAGTGACATGCACTGGCGATGTATTCGCACAAAGCGGTTTCTCCGGTTGAAGACAGAACAAACCGTTAGACAACTAAAGCTTATGAGAAAAGCTCACAGTCTACAGGAAGAGGTCATCCGGGTGCCTCATGTTCTGGTGAGAAAGCTGATTGGGAGAAAGGGCCGAGCCATGCAGATAATGGTGAAGAAGTCTGGTGTGGTGAAAGTAAGCAGTCCACGTGATCGTCGGACTGGATACCAGATGAAGACGGCATGGTGTCATTCTACGCTATAGGAACAGAAGAAAGTCTGGAATATGTGCGCATGCTGGTGGCATACCGTGTGACCTACCTGCGAGAGGTAGAACAATTGAATCTCGCTAGACAGCGAGTAGATAGACAGCATCATCTGAGCAGCAGAAGATGGCAGCCGTCTAAGAATAGTGAGACCCGACAGAGAAAGGGCCCCCTAAATAACAGAACAGCTAAGGCTGAAGTTAGGGACCTTTCAAGACGTCCTGAGGGTAGTGGGCGTGGGTTTAGAGGTAGTGAGACCTCCAGTAACTCAGGTTTGAGAGGCCCACACAGACGACCCGATAGAGTACAGGACAGTACGGAGTCTAAACCGGACCTTAGATACCCAGGCAAGACCTGACAAGGTTACGATTGACCACTGGGAGCGAAGGGGAGACCTGACAAGGTTACGTCCCAGAAATGTGACTGGACGAAGTCTGTGACAATGACAGACGGTAGGTCCCTAAGGAATGAGCGAATGTCATTGACTAATATTCCGGGGCTGAACAGAGCAAGGGACAAGTACATGGTCTCTGTGTGAACTGTGGGTTGAGGTGATTGGATATATTATGTGTTCAACCCCACAAGCTTAAACTTATGTGATGATCATGATAATGATGATGATGATAATGATGAGGATGCTAATCATAATAGTGATGATACTGATAATGGTAATGACCGTGATAAAGATGAAATTCCTTTGCAGGTGATCTTGGGAGACGAGTATGGTGGTTCTCGGGAACCAAGTGTCCCTGACCTATATAGAAGTATAGTGCTGAGGCAGTGTTCAGAGTTCACTGTCTCTTTTGGGTTGTTGACCAGCCCTCCGGTCTGGATGACCAGCCCTCCGGTCTGGAGAAGAGGGAGGGGATATGTGAGACAGTGAGAGCGTATGTATTGAATGGGGTGTACATTTCACAGGTACTTTGCTGACTTGTATGAGGGAAATGTGTGCCTTTGTAAAACTAGTGGTGGAGAAAGGTCATTACACCATCCATTCAAGTACACGTTTGCAGCTCAGACCTGTGGCCACTCAGGTATGATTAGGAAGCCAGAAGTAGGTGCTTGGGAGCACAGTCAGGGAGCCATTCAGTCTGGACAAGGGTCCAGACACAGAAGGTGTCTCCAAGAGTGTGGGAGCTGTCTTTAGCCCGGACACAGGGAGGTGTCCTGGCACAAGGAAGCAGTCTCTAAGAGTGTGAGCTATCTCAGTCTGGGTGCAGGAAGTACCCCCGGACACAGGAGTAGTCACAGTGAGAATCCGTGCGAATAGCGACTGAATAGGAGGTGACCTCTCTCAAGTCTGGACATTGGAGTTGCCTTCGGACATAAGAGGAGTGTCTGTGAAACTCCATACTGGTAACATATGTGATATGTGTTGTTTTGGGCACAGACTGGTAGAGTCTGGGTCCCGGATAGAGAGGGCCATCTATCTAAGTGTAATTTTAGTGGCTAGACAAGCCCAGGTTTTCTGTTTATGATTTGTTTTTATACTGTGTGCTGTGGACTTTAATAAAACTGGTTGCGGCCAGTTTTCACCAAACTGCTGTCTGAATGAACTGTTTCCGTGCCATTCTGTCTACCCAGACAGCGATCCTAGAGCTAAACCCCCCGGAAAGGCTACAATATATATATGTATATTATATATAAATATATATACATATATATATATATATAATATATATATATAATCCTCCATCCTGGTATACATGTCCCCCATCCTGGTATTTGTCACATTCTTTTATATAGTCCCATGTCCTGGTCTATATAGCCCCCATCCCCTGTCCTGATATATATATCCCCTGTTCTTTAATGCATGAAAAAATAAACAATTACACCCCACCCCTCTCCATTCGCTTCCGTGCCGCTCGGCATCCTCTTCTGAAGCCAGCAGCCTTCAGCATGCAGGTGACTGGAGCGCATGACGTCACTGCTATGCGCTCCCAGTCACGTGCATGCCGATGTCTGCTGCTGGCCTCTGATTGGCCGGCAGCCTGTATTGTCGTGCACGGACCTGATGGTTCTATGCACCACAATACACTTCCAACTGAATGTGCGTCCTGGAGTCACACCCAATTGAAGTTTTTGCGGTGTCAGCAGGACCCTCACAAGCAAAAAGCCTTAAATACCCCTGTGTCCGT
>JARQOD010000007.1:52064762-52108581 GCA_033576555.1 Oophaga sylvatica | reverse complement strand
TTTTTGTTGCTAGGAACATTTTTACCTCTATTTACATCTGCGTTGTGGTGCCCTTTTACAACGGACACCATGATGTAGTGTTAGACTGACACCAGAGGCATCATAGCAGAGAAACCTCCCTTGTGTTACTGCCATCTCTCCCATGTATGAGAGAACGCCTCTCACAAACAGGAGTCAGGGGTAAGTACAAGAGGTTCTCTGATCGTAGAGTTACACAAGCTTATGTAAAATGCACAAATGCAAAGAAATCAGCTCTTAATTGGTGAATCTACTCTTGGCTATCCATACAGTCTCACACAAGCGTGCCTCCAGACAGCGTTCAGTTAGTTCTTGTGCGGGTTCGCTCACATCTGCGTATTAAAAATTGCTCCAGTGTTCGTCCAGAAAAGTTGGACTAGTGTCATGCGTATGTCATTTCATATGTCATGTGAGTGCTATGCTAGTGTAAAACTTTATTTTTCTCACCGTATGACATGCATATGCAATGCGTTTAACATTGTCTACTTAAAGCTAGTTTAGAAAACTAATAAAGCAATCTTGTATACAGATATAGATAATGATAAAAAGATATTACATGTTAGATATGCTGCAAGAAGGCACAGGTGACTGGCACAGCTGCGCTATTCCGGGATAAATAGACAGCTCCAAATCCAGGGACTTACGGGTGCCGAGTCAGTGAAATGACCAATGAAATGTCCAAATCCAATATACAAAGAGAGACAAGGCACTCACCGTCCCATCCAATGTCCTTTATTGTGGTTTACATTAAAACAAAGCAGGAGAGCCCGCCGGTGGAGCCGCACTGGACGACGGCAGTTTCGTGCAAAATATGCGCTTCTACAGGTCATTGGATGGGACAGTGATTGCCTTGTCTCTTTGTATATTGGATTACACAATAGATATCCTACAAATATATAATTTCACACCTCCCCTACATAATTGCACCCTTTAGTACATTTCATGTGGCGTTTATTGTACAGCTTTTTAGGCTTGTTAAGCCTAATAAATAAATGGAAAAAAAATGACGTGGGGTCCTCCCAATTTTAGGAAACCAGCAAAGGTAAAGCAGACAACTGAGAGCTGATATTATCAGGCTGGGAAGGTCCCTCGTTATTAGGCCCTTCCCAGCCTAAAAATGCAAGCCCACAGCCACCCCAGAAGTGGTGCATCATATGAGGTGCTCCAATTCTGGCACTTGGCCTTCGCTCTTCCCGATGCCCTGGTGTGTTGGCAATTAGGACAATGGGGCTTGGGGTTGATGTCAGTTGTGACATGTCCAAAAACACAGCTGGCATCAAACCTTGGTGTTAGTAATGGAGAGGTGTCTATGAGACACCCCCATTACTTACCCAGTATTAAAAAGTAAAAAAACACACACAAAAATACTTTATTTAAAAAAATCACTCCTGGACACTTTCCTTGGTTCACCATTATATTAAAAAACAAACAGACATGCAAGTACGACATAGTCCAGGGAATCCGATGTAGTCCAGGGAAACCTGAAAAATATAAAAAGAGAGAAATAAAAACAAAAGACTGTCCCTCGTTCACCAATTTCTTATAAAAAAAAACAAAAAGTAGTCCAGCTCTTCCCTCGACGTTCCCCGAATCCGTTGTACAAAGCCTGTGGGTCTCGTTCTGACGTTCCATAGGCTTTAGCAGCAGCCATTCCCGGCTCACACTGGACTCCACGAGACCAAAAGCTGTGACAGCAGTGGCAGTATCACTTATCTGTCACAGAGTTAGGCTGCCACCTGTGTGACCCGGCAAATCTGATGAGCGGTGTAGTTACTGACGAACCCGCTCTTTGATGACATATAGGATTACACGATTCCAGCCATATTTGTTTAACTCTGAAACTGTGTCATTTCACAGAAAACATAGTTTAATAACCCCTGGGAGCGAGCTGCGCTGCAGACTAGTCGGACAGGTGGGTCCCCCGCGGCTTCTTCCCGCCCTCTGCCCTGGAGTGACAGGTCTCTCCCTGCATGCTTGTATAGACTCCAGGGAACAAGCCGCTGGGGACCTGCATTTTCGACTGGTCTCCAGCATGGCTCGGTCCCCGGTGACTGTTAAACTATGTTTTTCTGTCAAATGTTGCAGTGTTTCAGAGTTAAATAAATATGGCTGGAATCGTTTAGCTTCTGTCTGATACATGCTGTATGGTGCGTAGCTTGCATCATTTCTACAGCCAAGAGTGAACATGGTATGCATGGCCCTTTATACTTACTATGTGATGCTGCTTCAGTTTTTGTATATGAACTGGCATATAGCACTCTATTTCTTATCTGTTATTGCTGACTTGTTATAAAGACCCAGACTGTGATAAGAATGAGCACAAGTCTGAAATATTGGTGTTTGGATATTTGCATAGTAGTTATTTCTTTTTTATTCATCCATTGGCCTGACCTAGCAGAAACCCCCTGCCTTCTCATATAAAGTGCTATCCGCTACAGACAATGTGTGACCACGATACTCAAGTTGGCTGTGTAACCCTAAATCAGATGTGACTCTTCACTGGCCGGTGAATCTAGACGCAGCCACTAGACTCCTGTGGTTGCTTGTATCTGCAGTCATCTTTCACAAGCACAGGGCCTATATATTAATGATGCCACCTAACAGTTTATCTGTACTTGTGTGCCCGGCCTTTAGCGTCTGTGGCCCACAGTGGGCCGCTGTTTCCCTATTTATTTTTCCATAATCTTTGCTTGTAGTTTGAGAGTAGCCGACATCATAAATGATCTGATTACAACTATGTAAATGTACAAATGTTTAATCGGAGTGATTGGTGATATTAATGTATTGCCTCATTTCCTTTAAAGGGTTTTTCTTTTTAGTTTTCTTCCTAAAATCTACAAACTAAGGTTAATACAAAGCCTCCGTGCTGCTTCTTTAGCCCATGCTGTTTAAACCTCCATTCTTTGCCTCCCCCCTACCTTTCGTCCCCATCTCCCATATGAGGGCTACAAGTCCAGTGTAGCCGCAATGTCTGACATAATTGGATTCTGCATTCTAATCCATCTGTAAAGTATGCACTGATTAAATTAGCCTAATAGATATTATTTCTTACATGACTGCATATTTTGTCCTGATTGGTTCTGTGCTTCTCTAACGAGCTGCCCAATTTCCCGCGCGCTCTCGCTCTCTGTAATGCTACAGAGATTCCTTGCAGCCTCCCATACCACTGGGGATTATTTACTGGGGGGAGTGGGAGTTGGAAAAAGAAGAATACACATCAAGATGCAAAATAAACCCTTTTTTTAGGTAGTTTTTAGGGGAATGGCAATAAGTCTTCCAAAAGTAGTAGATACCTGGCTCTGCCTGTCAGAGGAGACACAAGTATTTTATGTAGTCAGGTATGCGACCATGTATTCAAAAAGATTTAGTAGCCATTATAATAAATTATGGATTATATTATAAAGGCCCCCATACACAGCAGAGCAGCATCTGAGGAACCTACCCAATTTGGTGGTTGATGGTAGGAGGACTGGGGTGAATGAAAACTTTCAACATTTTATCCGTTTGTTCTAGGGAAGATCAGCCACCACGATGTGTTACGGTCGGTGCTGATGTTCTTCTAACCAGATATTCTTGAGGGCCAAGATCTTTGAGACTTCCACCGTTTTGACATATCTATGCATAGTGTTGATTTTGCCACTCGTTTTACCCCATATAAACATACTTAGCCATTAGCAAGCAAATGCTTGTTGGCTGATGACCTCTTTTATGCAGGACTAATAATCATTGTGGGTCGTCATCACATCCGCTCGTGTGAATAGAATCAGATGTGGAGAACATGTAAACTGCATGGGGGTGAAGCATGGTAGTAACGCTCATTCATTCACATACGGTTTGCTCATGTAGTTGATTGCCATTTGTAAATGGAAGTGTAACCAGCTGATTGGCGCTCGCTATAGGCAGATTATTATCCACACATGTAAAAGAACCTTTATCTCTTCTCTAAGACCCTTGCTAACTTGCAGACATCTGACTCTCCTTAACTTGTCTGTGGTCAGATGTGATGGAGTATTACATGATGGCTGGAGCTAATTTTTTTTTTTTTAAACCATGGAGACGTACAGTATAAGTCTGTATAGGAGCTGGATACACAGAATGAGAAGAGAATTTTAATTATGATGTAGTTTCCAGTGGTGTATTATTCCATTCATGAATGAGTGGTGACTTATTTTTGTATGAATGGGTAAAATCTGGCGCCCTGTAACTTGTGTGAGGAGTCTGCATCATGTACACTGAGGTCGAGGCCTGGGTGCAGTGTGCAGCTTGTTTTATGTCATTGCCATTGAGCGCGTGCGAGTGTCAGAAGAGCCTGACTATCATGTAATAAGGCTAATAGATTTGCTTTATTTAATCATCAATGTTTCTGCTGTTCTCTGAGCTCCATAAAACATTCCTCAAGTTGGTAAAACACTGATTTTATTGATCAGGCACCTCTGGGATATTTATGTGCAGAGCCCCAGTTAGTACATAAATCCACAGATGCCTCCCACCTTTCCGTGTGAGCTGCGGAGCGCTGCAGGGGAGTCAGCGACACATCGATATGACATAGATACAGTACTGCTCTTATATTACGGTGGAACTGCTCCTGGAGAACCTGCTGGTGGTCATTTATGTAATTATGGAAACAATTAGAAATGTTTACCAAATAAAGTGTACATAGAAAGATCATATAGATCTATAATGTCCACGTATAAAGAGTTGTATTATTATCCTGCTCACTGTACCATGGACACCCTCCCACTACTGCTGTCCCATCTCTGCTTCCTCCATCCTTAGCAACCTAGCCCAGCACAGAAAGCATGCGGCCCCCCCGCCAGCCATCTGCTAAAACACTTCCTGTGCCATAGACCGGGCTGTCCCCCTGCAGAGACAGTTTCCCCCCTTATATTGTTTCCAGCTCTTCTTCCGACTCCTCTTCCTCCCTGTTCTCCTTTGCTGTAAGCTGGATGGCACCGGGTCCAAATTCCTTGCAGCTAGGATCCCCCGCCTGTATCCGTAACAGGTGAAATCTGTACCTGCGCTCTTCCTGAGTGTTGCGTTATAAAATTGCTTTTACGCCAAGTATTAGCGACCAAGATATGTGGCTGCAAAGAAACCATACTTTGTACTGAATTTTAGTTATTTAGTTCACACTGTCTTCCATAAATCTGCAGGATTATCTGAAAGCTTTCACAGTGCTGCCCAAAGTGTTACAGAAGAAATTAGCTCTGCTACATATAGAAGTGCAGAAGAAATTAGCTCTGCTACATATAGAAGTGCAGAAGAAATTAGCTCTGCTACGTATAGAAGTGCAGAAGAAATTAGCTCTGCTACATATAGAAGTGCAGAAGAAATTAGCTCTGCTACATATAGAAGTGCAGAAGAAATTAGCTCTGCTACGTATAGAAGTGCAGAAGAAATTAGCTCTGCTACGTATAGAAGTGCAGAAGAAATTAGCTCTGCTATGTATAGAAGTGCAGAAGAAATTAGCTCTGCTACATATAGAAGTGCAGAAGAAATTAGCTCTGCTACATATAGAAGTGCAGAAGAAATTAGCTCTGCTACGTATAGAAGTGCAGAAGAAATTAGCTCTGCTACGTATAGAAGTGCAGAAGAAATTAGCTCTGCTACGTATAGAAGTGCAGAAGAAATTAGCTCTGCTACATATATTAGTGCAGAAGAAATTAGCTCTGCTACATATAGAAGTGCAGAAGAAATTAGCTCTGCTACGTATAGAAGTGCAGAAGAAATTAGCTCTGCTACGTATAGAAGTGCAGAAGAAATTAGCTCTGCTACGTATAGAAGTGCAGAAGAAATTAGCTCTGCTACGTATAGAAGTGCAGAAGAAATTAGCTCTGCTACGTATAGAAGTGCAGAAGAAATTAGCTCTGCTACATATAGAAGTGCAGAAGAAATTAGCTCTGCTACATATAGAAGTGCAGAAGAAATTAGCTCTGCTACGTATAGAAGTACAGAAGAAATTAGCTCTGCTACGTATAGAAGTGCAGAAGAAATTAGCTCTGCTACGTATAGAAGTGCAGAAGAAATTAGCTCTGCTACGTATAGAAGTGCAGAAGAAATTAGCTCTGCTACATATAGAAGTGCAGAAGAAATTAGCTCTGCTACGTATAGAAGTGCAGAAGAAATTAGCTCTGCTACGTATAGAAGTGCAGAAGAAATTAGCTCTGCTACGTATAGAAGTGCAGAAGAAATTAGCTCTGCTACATATAGAAGTGCAGAAGAAATTAGCTCTGCTACGTGTAGAAGTGCAGAAGAAATTAGCTCTGCTACGTATAGAAGTGCAGAAGAAATTAGCTCTGCTACATATAGAAGTGCAGAAGAAATTAGCTCTGCTACGTATAGAAGTGCAGAAGAAATTAGCTCTGCTACGTATAGAAGTGCAGAAGAAATTAGCTCTGCTACGTATAGAAGTGCAGAAGAAATTAGCTCTGCTACGTATAGAAGTGCAGAAGAATAGTTTTTCTTGGGATTTTAGATGAAGCAATCTTGTCTAATGTTTTTTCTTTAGGTTCAGATCCATTTTTGTTTCTCCCCAAAGTATTCCTGTTTTTCTTTTTAAATCTGTCGTGTGGTTCCAGTGATACAGACTTTTTTTTTTTAATAATAATGCGCTGGTCTCACAGGGCACTATTGCTGAGCAGCCTAAGGACATGGCCGCAGAGAATCCTGTGGGGCACATTTCATTGGAAAAGACTCTAAAAATTAGCATATTAACAAAAAGGCCCGTATATCTGGAATTGTATAGCAGAATTGAAAAGAAAACCTGGAATAATTAATAAAAACTTGCCACTTTTTTGAAAGTCCTCTCTAATTCTCAGGAGGTCTGGTTGTGGATTAGAAAATGATGACTTTCTTTTTCCAAACCCAGCACCACACTTGTCCATTTGTTGTGCATAGAATTGCAGCTCTGCTCCTGAGCCGCAGTACTACATATAACCTGTGGACAGGTGTGGCACTGTTTTTTTATTTTTTTTAACAGCCACGTTTGTGTAATCCTGGAAAGCCCATTTACATTTCCACCTGTCGCTGCATTGTTATATGCCCCCCCGCCCCATTAGACGCTCCTACTCCTCATTACTGGGCAGGACAATAACTGGTTCTCTCTTGCCTGGGGGGTTTCTCGTTTCATTGTCTAAAGGGTATGCCACACTAAACAATATCGCTAACGAGATCGCTAAAAAACGTCACTATTTAGCGATCCCGTTAGCGATATTGTTCAGTGCGGCAGCTTCCAGCGACGAGCTTCCTGCTGTGATCTCGCTCGTCGCTGGAATCGTTCCGGACCCTATTTCATCGCTGGCGCTCCCGCTGGGTAAGTATCTAATCGCTGTGTGGCACCTTTTCTTAGCGATTTAGCGGTACTTTTGTACCGCTAAAGTCGTTAAGAAGATCGCTAACGGCGATAGCGTCGTTAACTATATCGCTAAATGTGGCCGCATTTAGCGATATAGAAACAATCCCGCTAGCGATCGCATTAGTATGCGTCGTTATCGTGATCGCTAGCGGGATTGTTTAGTGTGGCAGTACCTTTAAGGTCTGTTTTGTTTCATTTTTTCCCCCCTGTAAATCAGATAAAGTGCAAATGTATCCGCTTGCCTACCTGTGCCATTCAGTGGCTATGACCAGCGATTAGCTCAGTGTGCAGCCCCATTTACCTCTGGCAGGTAAAAGTCCTAAATCACAGGGCAGAAGTGCTTTGATGGTGTTGATCGCTGCCCCCTGCCCACCCACCTGTAATGGATCCCCAGCTCCTGTGTGATGTGCTGACAGCTCCTTGTGATTCCTTGCCAGGGGAGATGTGGGGTCGCTGCGGGGTCGCTCCACATGTACAGGAAACCATGTAAAGATAATCCAGATTTACTCTCTAGAGAAGCTGTTTACACAGAGGGATTAGAAGGGGATTAAAGCTAACCTGACACTAGATTACCTCCAACAGTATAAACACAGCCGGGGGTCCTGACTCTGGGGCCCCCTCTGGAGGGGCTCATCCACATAAAGGGATTTAGACTTCTAGTGGTCCTCTGCCTGGCTCGCAGCATTCTGGCAAGTGTAGTCCAACAGTCTTTATGTTGTAGACCTCTTCATACGCCACTATATCCGTGAACATGGTGGAATAAGTGAAAGCACCCGTGTGCGTGTTTCCTACTGATGTTTTAGTGGATCGTGTGCTTTAGAAAAGCTTCTATGCTTGTGATGACGACTTTACATTGCGAACCCACCTTGAGACCCAATGTCACCAATATATAAATAATGGCCTATTACATACTACACTTCATGTGATTTGTGTGTTATCTACTGTATATTCTGAATAGAATTACCTTTTCCTATCCACAGATTCATACCCGATGTCTATTATGTGATACGTTATCACTTCCTTTTCCTACCCTATTAATATAAATGTCTACGTCTTGGGAATTTACCTTTCCTTTTCCTTTTCACCAGGGAAGAGAAGGAACGTTGGATTCGTGCAAAATATGAGCAGAAACTTTTCTTAGCACCCCTGCCCTGTCGAGATTTGCCCCTAGGGCAGCAGTTACTGAGGGCTACAGCAGAAGAGGACTTAAGGACAGTAATCCTACTTCTTGCACAGGGCTCCCGGGAAGAAGTGAATGAAACCTGCGGAGAGGGAGACAGACGCACGGCCTTGCATCTAGCTTGTCGCAAGGGAAATGTGGTACTGGTTCAGCTGCTCATATGGTGAGTACTGGAAAGAAGACATCTACGTGTCTGATCTGTGGCCGACCTACCAACATGTTTGGAAGCTCAGTCTTAGACAGGTGGCCGTACTGTGCCGTGGACAGATTCTGCTTGTCCAGCTGATCAGGCTCATCACAAGAGAGAGGTTGCTGCCAAGTGACAGCACAAATTCAGGGCATTGACGATGGCTTGTGCTTTGATTGTATTGTAGTACCAGGCCAGTTGGGTAACAGATATTATTACGTGTTGACCTGGGTATAGAAAATGGTCACGTTGAATAACCAAGTGTGACTGTGATGTCTCAGTTATGTGTGGAGCTAGCATTAGATATGCCGATAACTTGTATGTAACGCAAGAATGGCCAAACATCATGAACTTTACAGTAAGTGGAGATGATGCCCATAGAAACCAGTCAGATCACATCTTACTTTTTCCAATGACCCGTCTGACTGGTCATTCAGATCCCTGCAGAGTGACATTTTTTCTGGCTATTATATAATAAGCACATATAAAGCCCAGGTATGGTTGTATCTTCCAGTTACATTCTAGAGATTGTCCAGGATTACCAAGAGGATCTGCCTTTTTTAACTATAATTATGTTACCATTGAGTAGGGCGCTGTGTTGTGTACAGGTCAAGAGCCTGGATGTGTGCGCAATATGGATACCCTCTAAAGCGCTACCAAATAAACATGCATGCAATTTAATTACGGTAGCTTTAAAATTTGCCTTCTTTCTTCTTCCACCAAATCACGCTGCCCACTTCGCCAGTGCTGTCATTTTGACACAATAGTGTGTCAACCATGATGAGCTCTTACAACTCAGCCATGGCGGGGATCTGCTGAGGCTCAAAGTGGTTTACGGTTACATGTGTATCATGAAAGGAGCGCAGCTCTTCATGCTAAAATGTAAAAATTATTGCTGAGAGGTGTTTTATTTGCGAGTACAATGGGGAAAATAAGTATTTGATACACTGCCAAGTTTACAAGTTTTCCCACCTACAAAGAATGGAGAGGTCTGTAATTGTTATCGTAGGTACACTTCAACTGTGAGACACAGAATCTAAGAATAAAAAACATAAAATCACATTGTATGATTTTTAAATAATTGAATTGCATTTTATTGCATGAAATAAGTATTTGATATAATAGAAAAACAGAACTTAATATTTGGTACAGAAACCTTTGAAATTACAGAGGTCAGACGTTTCCAGTAGTTCTTGACTGTTTGCACACACTGCATCAGGGGTTTTGGCCCACTCCTCCATACAGATCTTCTCCAGAGCTTTCAAGTTTTGGGGCTGTCGCTGGGCAAAAATGAGTTTCAGCTCCTTCTGAAGATTTTCTATTGGGTTCAGGTCTGTAGAGTGGCTGGGCCACTTCAGGACCTTGAAATGCTTCTTATGAAGCCACTCCTCAGTTGCCCTGGCTGTGTTTCGGGTCATTGTCATGCTGGAAGACCCAGCCACGACCCATCTTCAATGCTCTTACTGAGGGAAGGAGGTTGTTGGCTAAAATCATATGATACATGACTCCATCCTTCCTTACATTACGGTGCAGTTGTCCTGTCCCCCTTGCAGAAAAGCACCCCCAAATTATGTTTCCCTGTGTTGGGACGGTGTTTGTTCTTGGGGTTGTACTCGTCTTTCTTCTTCCTCCTTCCAGAAACAGTGGGTGCAGTTGAGATCAAAAAGTTATATTTTGATCTCATTTGACCACATGACCTTCTCACATGCCTCCTCTGGATCATCTAGATCAGTGTTTCTCAACTCCAATACTCAAGACCCACCAACAGGTCAAGCTTTCAGCATCTCCTTAGTATTGCTCAGGTGATAATTTCATCACCTGCTCAAGCATTAATTCCATCACCTGTGCAATACTAAGGAAATCCTGAAAACATGACCTGTTGGTTGGTCTTGAAGACTGGAGTGGAGAAACACTGTTCTTGATGGTCATTGGCAAAATTCAAAGGGTCTGGACGTGTGCTGACATGAGCAGACCTTGCATATCGTGTAGGATTTTAGCGTGTTACTAATGGTCATGTTTGAGACTGTGGTCCAAGCTTTCTTCAGGTCACTGACCAGGTTCTCCTGTGTAGTTCTGGGCAGATTCCTGACCTTTCTCAGAATCATTCTTACCCCACGAGGCAAAATCTTGCATGGAGCCCCAGACCGAGGAAGATTGACAGTCATCTTGTGTTTCTCATTTTCTAATAATTGGACCAACAGTTGTTGCCTTCTCATCAAGCTGCTTCCTATTGTCCTGTAGCCCATCTCTGCTCTGGCCTACAATTTTATCCCTGGTGTCCTTAGACAACTCTTTGGTCTTGGCCATGGTGTGGAGGTTGGAGTGTGATTCAGTGAGTGGACAGGTGTTTTTTATACAGGTAACGAGTTCAAACAGGTGCAATTATTACAGGTAATGAGTGCAGAGTAGGAGGGCTTCTTAAAGAAAAACTAACAGGTCTGTCAGAGCCAGAATTCTCAGGTGATCAAATACTTATTTCATGCAATAAAATGCAATTTAATTATTTAAAAATGATACAATGTGATTTTCTGTTTTTTTATTTTTAGATTGTCTCTCACAGTTGAAGTGTGCCTACAATAAAAATTACAGCCCTCTCCATTCTTTGTAGATGGGAAAACTTGCAAAATGAGCAGTGTATCAAATACTTATTTTCCACACTGTAATTTCAAGAGAGGCGGGTACTACAGATGATTTGCTAGTAAATGCACTAGTTAGTTCTGCTTTAGTATGTACAGTATGTATATATAGGAGGAGTGAGCAAATATATTCTAGTGGAATTTAATTCTAGTAAAAAAATAATAAAAAATTTGCATTCATCAAAATGCAACATTTTTTTTGTAATTCACTTACGTGCTGATTCAGCAAAATGGCAATTTTTTCTGAACTGTAAAGGGCCATCAAAAGGTTGGGTAAAAAATACTCCTACTCTCCTTCCTGCTCACCTCTTCGACCCCTTCACTCTACACCGTCCCCAGTCTGGTCCTTGTCATATCTTGTGTTCTCCACAGTGAGTGATGAAATCGCCAGGCCTCTCACTCTAGGCCGGGAGTTCTGGCTCTGGACGGTTCTGCTCATGCGCATGCAAGGTCACGGTGCACATCATGACGTTGTGACTAGTGATGAGCGAGTATGCTCTTTAACTCGAGTTTTCCAAGCATGCACGGGTGTTCTCCGAGTATTTTGGGTGTGCTCGGAGATTTAGTTTGTGTTGCCGCAGGTGCATGATTTGCGGCTGCTAGACTGCATGAATGCATGTGGGGATTCCCTAACAAAGAGGCTATCCCCACATTTATTCAGGCTGTCTAGCAGCCGCAAATCATGGAGCTACGGTGACACAAACTAAACCTCTGGGTGCGCCCAAAATACTCGGAGGCCACCTGAGCATGCTCGGAAAACTCGACCAACGAACATACTCGCTCATCACTAATTGTGACCTTTCAGGCGTTTGCGTAGAATCCTCCTGAGGATATCGGCGCTTGTGGTGATAAAAAGAAGATGCACAGAAGACCGGACAGATGACGGTGATGAGTGGAGGGGTTGGAGAGGTGAGTATAAGTATTAGTTTTTTTGTTTTATTATTTGCATTCATTATGCTCTGGGGTTTGTAGAGACCCGGAACTTAATAATTGACATTAAATTTGTGAATAATGTATCTGTGAATCTATATGATCTATATAACAAGTTTGTCTGGTTTTTCTTTCAGTACGGCGTTGACGTGATGGCACGGGACTTCCATGGAAACACAGCTTTAGCATACGCCAAGCAAGCTGTTACCCCTGAGGTGCGGGACCTTTTGCTCCAGTATGGCTGCCCTGATGAACAATTTGTGCTCATGGCTACACCGAACCTCTCCCGGAAAAACAATCGCAACAACAACAGCAACGCAGGAGGTGGAGGACTGATGCCCACCCTAATCTAAAATAATCATGTGAAAAGGAGACAGACTCGAGCACCGCTCGCCCCTTGCACCGCACGGGGAGGAGCCAGGAATGACATGGGAGGCAGAAGAGCACTGAGTGCTGAACAAGGGGGAGAACAGACTGAGCCTCCACTAGCATTTCGGAGGCAGGAAGAAGAAAAAAAGACGAGGAAGGGAGGCAGAGAGCTGTCAGTTATGTGCACATTTCACCTCTACCCCAGCAGAACACTTAGGCTCTGCTCTCATCTGACAAGCACTGCTCCACATAAATCACACGCAGGCACTGAGTTTGTCAGGTTTGAGGCTCCAATGATGCTATGTGTCAAATCACTTGGAGCTAATCTGTCCTCAGAGAATGCTGGCTTCATTACACTTGTATAGTTGAGTTCCCTCAGCCTGTACCGCTGTTTAATAGGACATGATTACTCATCATGTAGAAGGGAGCATATTAGCTGAGGAGGAAGCTCTCTCCACGCTCCGCTGATTACAGGGATGTGATTGCAATATTCTTACAAGAATCATATTAGGAGAGACATTCTGGGCCCCATCTTCAGACTCCTTGTCATAATCTTGCTGCGCTGTAAAGCCTCTGTTCCCTCTAACTGCAACCCCACAAAAATATAGGAACAAAAATTCTGTAAAAGATTTAAGGGTGCGTTTACATCAGCTGTTTGTTTTTTTTTTTATTTGACGTTGGATACATTATACCTTGGGAGCTCTGATTTTTCTAGGAAATCTTGTTTTTTTTTTTTTTTTTTTTTTTTTTTTTATTATTTAATTTGCAAAATAATTTAACAGAACAATGCGCTAGCCACCGGAATTGTGGTGTAGCCTGGGTCCCGTGGCTCCGTTCCTAAAACACTCACATTGCACCCATTGTTTCAGTACATCTGGGTCACATCGCTGAACGACATAAAAGCAGAAACCTCATAAGTGAAGTGGTTACATGGTTGAGTGCATTTATTTTTTTTTCCTTAAAGGCTTACTTAAATGGCTCTAATTAGAAGTACTTACTGCACTATGAAACATGTTTTCATGGAGATCTCTGGATGAAGAACACGCACTGTAGAAGTCATACCCTGCAGTGCAATTTATACTGGCCTACTATATAATATTACAGGATTGCACTGCCAGCATTACATCTGCTTAATTGGAGTAAACATGGGACAAAATCCACATAGAGGGATCGATAGGATGAGCCATCCATATCCGATCATGATGTCTGACCACTCAGACCCCATTAGAGCGTGCTCGGATATTTTGTTATCCAAGCATGCTCGGGTGTTATTCGAGTATCTCACACGTGCTCGAGTAATATGTTCGAGTTCCTGCAGCTGCATGTCTCGCGCCTGTTACAGCCTCAACACAGGCAGGGATTGCGTAACAAACAGGCCTCATGTGTTTCGGCTGTCTAACAGCCACGAGACATGCAGCCGCAGGAACTCGAACTTACTAGAGCACGTTCGAGATAATCAAACACGTTATAGGAACACGCTTGCTCATCACAAACCCTCATCAATAACAAATCCCTTTTAGCTATTCTGTCATGGCCCCACTCCCGACCTAAAGCTGCATAGAGAGACGCCACACAGCCCGATTCAGGTACCTATATAGTGACTGATGAAAGAAAAAGCAGGGCCGTGAGAGAGACCGAGCTAAAGCCTAAGAAATCCAATGTGACTCCTAAAGCCAAATTTAGGAATCTTGCCACAATTAAAACCTTCAGTCTTTATTTCACCCGCTATATTTGGCCTCATCTGGAAAGATGTAGTAATTTAGTATCTTTACACCACATAATGCCCATTATTCACTGTTGGGATTATATGAGATTTTATGTTAGATGCACACGATGTAATTTAAAGGAAGATAGTTGAAGAAATGGAGTAATGGCATTCATTCATAAAACTGCTACCACTATCATACACAAATGTCATGAGCTTCTTAAAAGTGGATAGATGTGAGCTAAGGCTGGTTTCACACCAGCGTCGGTCTGCGCACGGCCGCCGCTAAGCTCCGCCCCCGGCCGTGCCTCCTCCCGAACGCTCCACCTATGGGCGCATGACGCTGCATGCGACCTGCGCACCCTATCTTTAGCATTGGGTACGCAGGTTGTGCACACCTATGCGTTTGCCGGCGCATGCTTCCTTTTGACAGTGCGCCGACCTGCGCCCAACGCACCGTGTTGCATTTTGGTGCGCTTTGCGCACCGTCAAAAGGACGCATGCGCCGGTAAACGCATACCTGCGCACGACCTGTGTACCCAATGCTAAAGATAGCGTGCGCAGGTCGCATGCAGCGTCATGCGCCCATAGGTGGAGCGATCGGGAGGAGGCGCGGCCAGGGGCGTAGCTTAGCGGCGGCCGTGCGCTGACCGATGCAGGTCAGTGCAATGCTAGTGTGAAACTAGCCTAAGAGTGATCATTGTGGTTGGAGACTTCTCCCCAGCCTGGAATGGTTGATAAAATCGAGCAACTGATTGCATTCATCTGCAGTGTGTCTCTTTAACCCCCCCACCCCCATACAGATTAAACTAATGGTTGGCCTAACCCTCCAAAAAGTCTTATGTATGGGAGCCCCGTACAATGATCTGGCATGTCTGATTTCGGATTGCCAGTCCTTTTCTTCTCTGAGATATGTCTCCACCAGAGATTTCTGATTGGAAAACAAAGGTGTTCTCGTCAGTGAGAGCCGGCCAAACAATCTCGTGTATGGGGGGCTTAAATGTCAGTGAATTACCCCATTTCATATCACTATCCATTAAAGTTAATATTTCATGATGAGCTTTCTTATATATTGTTATTGTAAAAGGAAAAAAGAAAAAGCGCTCAGCCATCTAATCCTTATATACTAAAATGTTCCTGATAAATTGGTAAAACTTCAATTACACAGAATGATTGGTTTTCTTTGTGAAATTGTGTAATATTACAGGCAGATATGTGATCTCGTGCTAGCAGACAAAAGTAAGGTGTTTCTCATAGGAACTTACTATATTTTGTCACCTATTTAGTTGCTGCCAGCGACAGCTCCACTTGCACTAGTATACATATATAACACCCATCGTCCCTATGTTAGGTAGAGGAGCAGTACTGTTTCCCAGTTTTGTGGGTTTTGCCACTGAAATGCTACATCATAAAATAGGATGAAAACAAACTTTTTTGAAAAATATTTGATACCACGTTCAGCCACTATCTGCATGCCGGATTAAACCTTATTGCCAAATGAAATTATTCATTTCAAAGTGTTTACCTGCGGTTGGAGGACCTCTTGACATTAGTCTTCATACATTTCTGGGATATTTGGAACCAAATATCTAAACAATGGACGTTGGAATATCTGCCCATCCTTAGCCTCCTACATGGAGAACCGAAAAGACATCATAAATCCTACTGGCAGTAGAACAGCAGTGTAAAAAGGGAACAATCATGGTTATTGCATGGAGAATTGCCCACATGTTGGAAAATCTTAGTGTCCCATAATGAGCACTCGTGTTAGAAATGCCCAACTCTATGATCAGTCCGTAGAGACAGGCTGAATATAGCCAGCACAATCCTAAAAGCAGCGTGAGATTGAAAACAGGTTTAAGGCTATGTTCACATGGAGTTTTCTGAGGAATTCAAAAATCAAGAATTATTCTAACAGAAACCGCTTTAGGTCGTGCATCTTTTTGGGTAGTTTTTGGAGTTTTTCTTTTCCTGAAGTGGCTTTGAAAAGATTTGGAACAATGTTTTCCTTAAGTGCAGCTTGCAGCATTTGATTTTGACAGTGACTAACTTGGAGAGGTTTCCTTCAGGATTCCCGTCAAAGAAGTCACGTGCGTTTCTAATGTCTCTTCAGGAAAACAAAAGCTCAAAAAAATCCCCATTTGAACTGGAAAGTGGATTTCCCATAGGAATAAAAGGGAAGCATTTTTTAAGATGTTTTAGAGGAGCATTCTGGAGAAGAATTGCTCCAAAATTTTTCTAAAAAAAAAAACGACATGTAAACATAGCCCAAACAGAATTGACAACTGCAAAAGATATTGAGCATATTGTGTCATATAAAATGGGCTGTAACATGGAGAATGACTAGAAGCCACTACTTACTGAAGAGAGTGGCGAGTAGTGTCCACTGCAGAACACTCTACTGATCTGAGGCTCTCTCTGAAGCAATATTCACACATCCAAGTTTCTGCAGGATTTTGACAGTTTTCACAGATTAGTTCTGTACTTTTCATTCCCATTCTTAAGGGGGCCATGGACAATAGACTCAGCTGATTTAATTAGTCTCAATATCTATGAAGAAGACGTCTGCCCTAAGGTAAAAACATGGATTCATCAAGTTGAGTTTTCCTGTCTGATCCCTCACCACAGATAGATGGCACCAGAAGAGTTTCACAGCCGCTTACCCAGTCCTACCTATTGTAACAATTCATGATGGAATGGAAACTAGTGAAATGTTTTTGCATCTTTCACCAACTTTATATTGGACGAAGGCTTGGGTTGGAAAACGGTAGAGTTGGAGGGGTTCATAGTATATAGTGATCTAGTCAATAGCAGTCTATGTCCCAGTTTGTAGATTTGCACTACACAACTTGACCCCCAGATCTCCATGTTATGTCCATTGTCAGGCAGTTTCACATGTGTTTGTTGCATTTTTAGAATTATGGGAGATAATAACGTGCTTTATGTTTGGTTTACTTTGTTTTGTATGATTTTTGTGCCATCTGAAGGTGGCTTCCTTGGAAGCGATCGTGTCTCCTGGATATATTATTGTAGAATCACGCCCTTGAACAGGAAGAATATATTATACACTGCATGCTATAACATATCGCCGACCAAATACTGTAAGTTGAAGAAAACCGTTCTTTATAAAAGGAGGGGCTTTTTAGATGTTCATACAATGGCATCTCAAAAACATCTAGGAATCTCTCGGCTATGAAGGGATTTGACTGTTCATATCTTGCTCAACATGGGACTCCCAAGATAAAAGGTTTTGTTCTGAAAAACTAATATAACACTACAGATATTGGAGGAGATCAATCTGATTTTCTAATGATTTTTACCTACAAGGTGACTCTAAAGCCGTGTCTGAACCTACCTGCACATCCAAATCATACCGAGCCGTCCATGGCCGTGGAGCACGTCGTCATTTCTTTTTCTTCTGAATAGAGTGTGAGCACTACAGTAAAAGGGAATATGTGTGTCCTGAGATTAAGTAGACGTGGGAGTTGGATACAGTGTGTTGTCATCTCCCTCTGGCAGAGAGTCCCATTTTCAAGACATCCACCCCATGAACTTGGGAGGGGCACTTTTATTTAATTTTTTTTTTTTTTAAATCTCTCCTGACCAGATGTGGAGCCAGTTTCTGCCCCTGATTAGTGTGTATCTTATTTCATACTATTAACTCTGTAGCACCTATATGCAAGGTGTATATTGCAGAGTTTTTATTTTTTTTTTTTTTTTGGTGTCTTATTGATTATGTTGTCTAAGTTATACAGAATTCTTTTGTATTGTGTCTTATTAGAGGATGCAAAATGTATGTAAAATAAAAACCAAGGGAAAAAAAACTATTTGAATAGAAACAAATTCCAGTTGTTTGTGTCTTTTTTTATGCCTGTTATGATTTCTTGATCTGAAATTGATCTTTCCGCTGTAAAGGGCCCGTCTCACATAGCGATATCGCTACCGAGATCGCTGCTGAGTCACTAGTTTTGTGACGCAGCAGCGAGCTCACCAGCGATATCGCTGTGTGTGACATTCAGCGACGATCAGCCCCCCTGCCGGGTATCGCTGATCGTCGCTGAAATGTCTGGACCTTTTTTTGTTCGCTGGTTTCCCGCTGACAGGCACGCATCGCTGCGTGTGACAGGCGGGAGACCAGCGATCCGCTGGTAACCAAGGTACACAGCGGGTTTCCAGGCGCGGGGCTGTGCCTAGAAACCTGCTGTGTACCTTGGATACCAGCGCCCTGATGCAGGGAGCTGGTATCCAAGGTACACAGCGGGTTTCCAGGCACCGCGCAGCGCTTGGAAACCCGCTGTGTACCTTGGATACCAGCTCCCTGCATCAGGGCGCTGGTATCCAAGGTACACTGCGGGTAACTAAGCGATGTTACCCGCAGTGTCGCTGTCCCAGATCGCTGCCTGAGCTGCCTGTTTGGCAGCTCAGCAGCGATCATGTAGCGATACACCAGCGATCCTGACAAGTGCATATCGTTGTCGGGATCGCTGGTGTATCGTTATGTGAGACCCAGCCTTAAGTTTTGGACATTTAATTGGAACAAAGCAATGAAAAGGTATGAATAAGCATAATAATGTCATCACAGAATAAAGAAAACACAAACTCAGAATATATTTTCTGAACCTTAATAAACTCATAACAATGAAGACCAAGATCTAGTATCATTCATAGTCATAATATCATGCCTAGCATTAAACTGTAATAAAGGGTGGAAACCTCTGCTAGCCATCTCGCTCAAGGTTTACTGAACCCAGCAAATTTGACAAGATTTGCACACACAAGCCTCAATTCATAATTCATCAAATAAAGTTCACCAAACCTCTGGGTTAAAATGCTTAGAAAATTTGATACACATCTTTCCTATATAGAAAATTTGCTACATTTTTGCTCAACTTAAAGTTCAAAAAATGTGTGGCTTTTGGTATTTTCATACCTAGTTTTTCCCAGCTCCTCCAAAAATGGGACAGCGTTATGATGCCACAGATTAAGTAATGATGAGCTGCGGTGTTCCTTGCGACAGAAAGTCCCCGAGTTGAATAAGATTAGTGGTGAGGCGCATGTCACTTGTCACACGCTCCTGATTAAGAGGCGTGCGCCTCATAATTAATCAGGAGCGTCTTTCTCCAACACATCCCCTCATGAAAGGGAGATAATTTGCTGGATCTGGTCCTGTCAAATAGACCAGATCCAATGTCAGATCTACAGGTCTGGGAGCATTTGGGCAGCAGCAACAATAATATGGTAAGTTTCATTGTAATATTCAATAAAACATTTCAATGAGGAAATGCAAAAACCTATAATTTTAGGAAAGCTGGTTTCAATAAATTAGGGGAAGAGCTTAATCGTGTCAAACTGAGACCATATCATGGTAATTGGGCATACCGACCATAAATGGTGCATGTTTAAGGATATACTACTAGAATCCTGTAGAACAGGGTTCCCCAACTCCAGTCCTCAAGGCCCACCAACAGGTCATGTTTCAGGATTTCCTAAGTATTGCCCAGGTGATAATTGCATCACCTGTGCAAAACAAAGGAAATCCTGAAAACATGACCTGTTGGTGGGCCTTGAGGACTGGAGTTGGGGAACCGTGCTGTAGAAAACGTCTACCCTCTAGTAATAAAATGTCCAAGAATAAAAAGAGTTCATTATGGATAAATTAGATGGTACAAAGTTTAGTAAGACAAAAACAAAGGGCATTCAAAATCTTGA
Organism: Oophaga sylvatica; assembly: GCA_033576555.1. Lineage (NCBI taxonomy): Eukaryota > Metazoa > Chordata > Amphibia > Anura > Dendrobatidae > Oophaga > Oophaga sylvatica. The sequence continues at coordinate 52,088,493 of JARQOD010000007.1, read as the reverse complement.
AGGCTGAGAATACAGAAATAGTATTTCAGGAGTATAAAGAACTTAATAGGAAATGTAAAAAAAAAAGAAATTAAGCTAGCAAAGTTATTGTGAAAGATGGCAAAAGAGAGATCATTCAGAATCCCACTGCTGCCACCACATTATGAACCCGCACTTGCACCAACGTGACATTCAGCACCCCCTGGGGACACATAAGGTCAGCTTGGCACAGTTTTACACAGACCCTCCCTGTCCACATGGGCCCAGAGAGGCACAGGGAGTGAGAGAAGGTAGCCCATGCAGCTGATGACGTGGCACCATATTCGCTCACAACCCTGAGAGGCCCCTTTCACTAGCACCAGTGAAACAGTGCTGCCAGCCCAGTAGGACTGCCACCAGTTCCTCTTTAGATATAAACCCGGTTCATTAAAGGAATTATGTCAGGCCATGAAGCAGGGCCGGCTCCAGGTTTTCATGGGCCCGGACGAGAGAGTCTCAGTGGGCCCCTCTAACACATACCACGATTCATGATACACAGATACAGCAGAGAAGTATAGGTGTAGTACAATGCCAAAGATTTCACTTACGTCTTGCATTACATGAGTGATACCTATTGTAAATTATGCAATAGCTCAGAAACCAGACAGTATAGTCCTCCATACAGTATTTTGGGCACCACATTGTCCTCCATACAGAATAATGAGCCTCATATATTGCTCCATACAGAATAATGGACTCCATATAATGTTCCATACAGTATAGTCCCATATATTGCGCCATACAGTATATAATAGGCCCCATATAGTTTTCCATACAGTATAATGGGCTCCATATAATGCTCCAGTATATGATGGCCCCATAAATTGCTTCATATATAACGTGCCCTATATAATGCTCCATACAGTATAATGAGCCCCATATATTGCTCCATACAGTATATGATGGGCTCCATATATTGCTCCATATATAATGGACCCCATATGATGCTCCAGTGTATGATGGACCTCATATATTATGCTCCAGTGTATGATGTGCCCCATAGAATGCTTCATAATAATACTCCATATATAATGCTCCAGTGTATGATGGGCCCATAAAATGCTCCATATATGATGCTCCAGTGTATGATGGACCCATATGATGCTCCAGTATATGATGGTCCCCATATATTGCTTTCAAACATTAAAACAAATGAAATTCTCACCTCTCCTCGCTGGCCGTTGCTCTGCTCTGGACTCCTCAGCGTCTTCCGGCTTTCTGCGCTATGACTGTTCAGGCAGAGGGAGCACAGACGTGATGTCATCGCACCCTATGACCTGAACGTCGCAGTCAGAAGATGCCACACCAGTGGAGCGGGGAGCGGTAAGTATCGCAAGTGCCAGGGCCCTGAGCAAGCAGGGGGCTCACTCGTGACGGCACAGGCACAGGGCCCCCATAGCGCGCCGGTGTCCCCGAGGTAAGTAGGTCCCGGTACTTTCCCGGGTGCTGACGCTGGCCCTGCATGGAATCATGAAATGTTCAGTAGAGAATACAGATGCATGGATCAAGATAAAACAGCAGCACAAGGTTAAGTTATATATTTAATTGTCTTAAGGGCATACACTAGAGAAAACACTATATACACAATGGTTACACATATACAATGGTCAGATATGCAAATACAAATAGTGGTAGTACAAATTATGTGGAAGATAAGTCAGATAAAAGGCCTGGCTTGTGGGGGAGGGTCTGATACATGGGAGGCTGGTGGTCCCTTCTATTCCTTGACTTCACAGGATATGTCGTGACCTCCCCGGAAAAAAGCAATAGGCCATGCTTTACACGAGCATTTAACCACTTGGGGTCATTCCCCTCCTACCACCTGGGTTGGACCTAAATACCCTCCCTTTGCTTCTAGCAGCTAAAAGTTCCAAAACCTAAGATGGGTCGTAGCTAATTAACGGACGTTCCTAGAGAGGCGGTTTTTAGCTCCATCGGATCTGACCAGGCCCCTGCTACACGTTGAGACCAAACATGGCTTTGCTACCTGGGATGCTAGAACGGATCGAGACCTGAAAGGCGTTCGGCCCATTCCAGAGATCTCGAAAATGTAATCGGTGTGTGGCTAGGACATACAATAATTCTATATTCTCCTTATGAAAACCTAGCTGAACAAAGCAGTTACACGCCATGGGCTCCGCAGGAGGTCTTCCTGTAGGAGCTTAGATGCTAGCTGGTGTTGCTGGACACGTGCTGTGCTATTTTTTGGATTATAAGGCACACTTTTTCCACCCAAATTTGGGAGGAACATGGGGGTGCATCTTATAATTCGAATGTGGCTTACGTGGGGCTGCAGTCGAGCTGGGTTACAGAAGACAAGGTCTCTGATGCAGGAAGCTGCTGGCAGCAGCATGAGTGGGGGCTATGCTGCAGGACCCGGGCTGGGAGGATAACGGTGTGTTCGGCGGTGCAAGGCTGCGGCGTGCCCCGGGTTGTCACAAAGTGTTGGCGGAGTCCCCACACTTCCCATTGTTTTCACTGATGTGGACTTCGGGAAAATGGCTGCCTCCCATGGCACATGCGCATACTGAGATCCGTGCTTCCTGCAGCAGCGACCCTGCCTCCTGTGACCGGCTACACCGCAGCCCCGCCTCCCGTAAGCTACCGTAAATAAGATGCACCACATTTTATAAAAAATTCCTCCACAAAATTTGGGTGCGTCTGATATTAACTTTCATCATGTCATCAATGAACTGACTGTTCAGTGATCATTCAACAAGGAAAAAATCAAAGTCATACGTGATATACAGTGCATGTAAAAGTTTGGCACCTAGTCAAATTACTGTTATTGTGAACATTTAAGCAAGTGAAGATTAAATGATTCTAAGAGGCCTACAGTTCATTTGTATTTTAGGTAAAAATATATATATAATTTACATCATTTACATTTAAAATTACAAAAGGAAAATAGGTGATGCAAAAGTTTTACACCCTGGTAGTACTAGTAGCACCCTCTTCTGAAGTATCACAGCTTGTAAACACTATTTGTAGCCAACAAGAGTCTTCAGTATTGTTGAGGGTTTCATCCATTCTCCTTGGAAAATTCTTCCATTCTGTGAGATTCCTGGGTCATCTTGCTTGCACTGCTATTTGAGGCCTAGCCATAGATTTTCATTATGTTCAATCAGGGATTGTGAGGGTCATTGTAAAACCTTCAGCTTGTGCTTTTGAGGTAGTCTATTGTGGATTTTGACGTGTGTTTAGGATCTATCCACTTATAGAACCATCCTCTACAACTTCAGATTTTTACAGATAGTGTTATGTTTGCATCAAGAATGTGTAGAAATTTTATGAATCAATGTTCCATCTACCTGTGAAATCTTCCCGTGCCTTTGGCCACAACACAACTCAGATCATGATTGATCCACCCGTGCTTAATGGTTGGCGAGATGTTTCCCTGAATTCTGGCCCTTTTCTCCACACATAACTTTGATCATTGTGCCAAAGAGTTCTGCTTTAACCTCATTGGTGCACAGGACTTGTTTCCAAATGCATCAGGCTTGTTTAGATTATTATATTACAAAATAAAAAACAAGTACAATAATCAAACAACACAAGGCACGAGGAATGAGCACCCTGCCCTCAAGGGCACACAATCTACAAGTTTAGATGTTCTTTTGCATACTTCTGACGCTGAATTTTATGGTGAGGACGCAGGAGAGGTTTTCTTCTGAAGACTCTTCCATGAAGGCCATATTTGTGCCAGTGTCTCTGAACAGTGGAACAATGTACCACAACCCAACTCCAGAGTTTGCTAAATCTTTCTGAAGGTGTTTTGCAGTCAAGTTTGGTTTCTGAAATGCCTCTCTAGCAATCGTACGAGCAGCTCTCACTGAAATTTTGCTTGATCTTCCAGAAGGAGGATAGGATAAAATACAGTACGTATTGCAACAAACCATATAGACAATAAACAAATGAGAAAGAGCAAAAACAAAATGTATGTTTAAAAATCAAATAGTGAAATCCTCTCTCTTCTATGGTTTTCTGATGGTCTTTATTTGTCTTGTTCAACTTTGTCACAGTGATGTAGCATGGATCTAAATTTCTATCCAAATCAATGACTAGAAACATGATGGCCAATATTCGAAGGTGTGAACAGTGTGGGTGGTGATTGGCATGAATAAGGCCAAATTATATGTAAAGGTCCTCCTTCATGTTTAATTGCTTAAAATATCCAAACACAATGGGGTTCAGTCTAATACTGATGCCAATATGTTATTACTTGTGCTGAATTCTCTGGCCAAGGAATATGGTGCAGCTACTGGTGCTACGCTAGGCTGGATCTGCTATAGCTCACTGCCACATCTTTTTGTCAGAAAGTGTTCAATGGCTTCATAAACATGAAAAATAGGAAGACAATTATGAAAAAACCTGCATTTATAAATCCGATTCAATGAGTGAGTAACCAACAGCTGTATAACAGTAAAGCTTGTCCACACTTGCATCACTTGGGAGGAAGCAAATGTTCTGATAATGCAGTCATTTCCGACCAAGGCTGGGGGATCACTGATCCCAGCAGCTTGCTCTCTAATCTTGTAGAAAAGCCCGGGGCTGACAGAACAATGCTCAGATAAAAGTGGAGAATGGAAACACTAGAGGACTAAATATAAAAGAGAAGAGCAAGGGAACAAGATGAAGATGTTGCGAGCGAAAGGGCTGGAAGGAGACAGCAGGACCATGAGGGAGGTGAAGGGAGAGATTATTTTAGGATGAATATACAGTGAGAAAAAAGAGAAGAGAGTACCAGCAGTCTACAAGATGGAGAGGAATCAAGAGTGATGTTAGAGAGATAATTTAAATCCTCTGACTTCACAAATGTTACTTTGCAAAATGAGAGCAAAAGACAAGTCAATTTATCTCCACTATTTCTCATTTAGAAAAGCCTTTTATCAATCCCAAATTAACAATTTTCTCTTTAAAATCTGCGGTGATTCTTCTTCCCCTGCGACTGCTCAACTGCAGCGTTATGAGTTATCGGAGGAATTGCAGCTGCTCGTCCTGTCCATTAAATGCACTATTGACGAGTGCATTAAAAACTAACAGCAGCTTAATAGTGGAAATGACGGATTCTCTCCAGACATCGATTCTATGGGTAAAATACAGTGCTCGGGGAAGGTGGGAACGGAGCCGCAGCTCCCACATTTATCTGCTTGTCTTTGGTACTTGAGGATTTAGCCTGCTACATAGCACAGGGCCTGAGTGAATCCAGTTAGTCTCTGGGGCAGATTTATTAATGCTGTTTAATTTATAGACAGAGAACAAGACTAGATAAAGTTAAAGTGAGTTACATTTATAACAGCGGCTCTTGTTGGGTGATACATTTGGCACAGTTTTAGACACTTTTTTCTAGCTTTATTCCACCTATTTTCTTCTGACAGCAATTTGTGCCAAAATTTTGACTCAATCCTGGTGCACCCTAAGCAGCACCAATTTTGCAAAATATTAGTCTCCTTTTGTGCATTTAATTACCGAACTAGGCCAAAATTGTTTAAAACACATAATAAATGTGGTGCATAGCACACCAGTTTTTTATCAACTTAGATCAGATAAATATCACTGTGTTTTAATCAATTGTGGGATTGGGGTCTGCAGTTTTGACGGTTCTGGTGCACAATTTACATTGTTAAGTAGAGTACGGTATATGTCTAAGTAGCACACACAGGGTCTAATAATGTACAAAATGTTCAGATTACAGAATACCTAAACTATAGGCCTAAAGCCACCACTGTCCATGAATGTAATTGCATATAATGACACCATACCAATAACTTCTGCTTCTGTAGAAGAGATGTATGAAATTCTATTTTATAATATTTTTATATTATTAATGTTATCATTATTATATGTTATATTGTGAAAACTGCATCTGAGAATTTTACAACATTCAAATTTAAAGGGAATCTGTCACCCCATTTTAGCCCTATGAGATAAAGATATCATTGCATAGTGCGTCCCATAACTAATCTATGGGTACCTATGATATTTCCGGACACCCCAGTTTTCATGTAAAAATACCTTCAGTAAAGTTAGTTTTCTTGTATGCAAATCCATACGGTCCGGTCCGGAGGGCGGCGTTTTTTTTTCTTCCCCCCACCCCCGTTCCTCGGCTTCTCTTGCGTATCGCTGTCTGTGAATCGCACAGACGGCGTTCGGCTTGAGGCGATTGCGCTTTTCAAAATCCCCTCGCGCTTGCGCAGTGTGCTTTGCCCACCAGTGGGCAAAGCATAAAATCATTACAGATAGTTATTTATTTTACTCGCTTATATAGCGCCATGAATTCCACATGCAGATAGTTATTTATTTTACTCGCTTATATAGCGCCATGAATTCCACAGAGCCTGAGAAACATATCAGCACTGCCCCAATCGAGCTCACAATGTAGATTCACTATCAGTACGTCTTTGGAGTGTGGGAGGAAACCCGAAGGAAACCCAAGCAAACATGAGGAGAACATACAAACTCCTTGCAGATGTGGTTTAATCTGTTAGTCTGCAGTTTAGTAGCATTACAAAGCAGTCAGGCTGCCTTACTGCAAGCGCAGCTACTGGGACAAACTGATTTTTATTTCTGCCGGCTTTCGGTCATAAAGGCATACATGGAGCGCCTACAGTCACTGCTCAGTATGTAGTGATCTGCAAGCATAGCCCTACACTTTGATTGACAGCTCCCTCTGCATAGATTTGTGGAGAGCAAACTGTCAGGCTAAGTGCAGACGGTGCGGATTGTGCTGCGGAATTTTCCGCGCAGATTTTGGTAAATCCGCAGGTAAAATGACCTGGGTTTTACCTGCGGATTTACTGCAGATTTGATGCGGATTTGCCGCAGTTTTTGTGCAGATTTCCCCTGCGTTTTCAGACCTGTGGATTTCTATTTAGAGCAGGTCTGACAACGCTGCAGAATTGCACAAAAGAAGTGACATGCTGCGGATTTAAATCCGCACCCAATTCCGCGCGGAAAAATCCGCAGCATGTGCACTTTGGTTTTTGTTTAACATTGACTCTAATGCTACTGTACATCACTTGCAATTCTGCTGCGGATCTGCAGCGGAAAATCCGCTGCGGATCCGCAGCAGAATCCGCAACGTGTGCACATAGCCTCAAAGTGCTGGGCCATGAGTACAGCCGCCGCTCACAAGGTACTGGGTGGAAGCTGTGTCCATTCTGTACATACCTCTATGACTGAAAACTTGCGGCTTCTGGGAGGAGTAAAATTCATTTTGTCGCGTTAGTCGCACTGCTAGTATAGCGGATGGACAGATTTACCTATTAACCTGCATATTAACCCTTCATCTGCAGGTTAATAACGTTTGGGGAAATGACAGGTTCCCTATAAGTTCCATTTATAACACGATTCTTAGGATCGCTCGTTTCACGATAACCTTGCAGTCTAAACGGGCTTCTGATTACCCAAGAAACAAGCAAAATACTAATTCATCAGGTGATATGATCTTTTGTTTTGCACGTAAAACAATCATCGTTTTCATCAGTGCATCGTCTGTATAAAGAGAACAATCTATTACAGGGTGCATTTGATGCACGGACTGTCTGTGCAAACCAGTAAAACTGATTGTTGGTTGTTTAGAGTCGTCCGTCGTCAGATTTTTACCCCTTCACAATGCAGACGATTTTCGTTTTTGCTTTTCCATTTTTTGCTCCCCTTCTTCCCAGTGCCATAACTTTTTATTTTTCTGTCAATGTGGCTGTGTGAGCGCTTATTTTTTTGCAGGACGAGTTGTACTTTAGAACGACACCACTGATTTAACAGTATAATGTATTGGAAAACAGGGAAACATTCCAAGTGCGGTGAAATTGGAAAAAAGTGAAATTGCACAATTGTTGTTTGGTTTATTATTTTACCATGTTGACCAAATGCTAAAACTCACCTGACATTATGACTCTCCAGGTCGCTATGAGTTTGTAAATACCAAACATGTCTAGGTTCTTTTTTATTTAAGTGGAAAAAAAATCCAAAGTTTGTTAAAAAAAATTTTAAAAAAATGCGTCATTTTTCGAGACCTGTAGCGCCTCCATTTTTCACGATCTGGGGCAGGCTGAGGCTTATTTTTTGCATGCCAAGCAGACATTTTTATTGATACCATTTTGGTGTAGATACAATGTTTTGATCTCCCGTTATTGCATTTTAATGCAATGTTGCGGAGACCAAAAAAACTTAATTCTGGCGTTTCGACTCTTTTTCTCATTACACCGTTTACTGATCAGATTAATTATTTTTATATATTGATAGATTGGGCGATTCTGAACTCGGCGATACCAAATGTGCATTTTTTATATTTTTTTATGGTTTTGTTTTGAATGGGTCAAATGGGGGGGTGATATTTTTTATTTTTTTAGTATTTTTAAGCATTTTTTTTTTACTTTTTACTTGCTTCAATAGTCTCCATGAGAGACTAGAAGCTGCGATCATCCGATCGCCTTTCCTACATACAGCAGGGCTTCAACCCTGCTTTGTGTAGCAAAAATGCTCACATGCTGGGCGGCGCTCATAGCTATCTGGCCATGACAAACCACAGGGGTCTCCTGCAGACCACAGGTGGCATGTCAACCCATCGGCTACCCGCAGCTATGTGACACAGGTGCCGATGGGCGGGACCAGGGCCGGCGTCAGCACCCGGCATACCCGGGCAAGTGCCGGAGCCCTGAGCAGGCGGGGGGGTCCACTCGTTGTCGGGCACCCCGGCGCCCGTTAGCGGATGAGAGCGGGACCAGCGCCGCCACTGGCCCCCCCCCGCTTGCTCAGGGCCCCCGGCAGCAGCCGGCGCAATACTTACCTCTCCCCGTGCCTCCGCTGCTGCATTTCCGGGCTCCAGGGGCACCTGCAGGGCGCACGCGCTTCCTCTCACAGCAGTGCCGCTGAATGACGTCATCATTCAGCGGCCGGCTGTGGCAGAGAGAGCGCGGATGCCGGACAGGTGAGATGTGAGGTGTATGTGTCTGTGTGTGTGTGTGTATGTAGTGTGTGCTTTGTGTGTGTGTGTGTATGTGAGAGAGTGCTGTATGTGTGATGGTGGCGGGGGGAGGCAGTGATGATGATGATGGGAGGGCGATGATGATGGGGAGGCAATGATGAAGATGATGGGGAGGCAATGATGATGATAATGGGGAGTCTTTCCACAGCGCCCTTTCCTGAGCCGTAACAGCGCAGAACACAGCACAGTGCAGAGGAGAGCTCCATATTTTGTATGGAGCATTATATGGGGACCAGTATCCTGTATGGAGCATTATTTGGGGTCCAATATTCTTTATGGAGCATTATATTTGGCCCATAATACTGTATAGAGGACTATGTGGTGCCCATAATATCGTATGGAGGACTGTACTGTCCAGTCTGTACTGTGCGCTGTGAGGATTTGGTGGTTTCTGAGCTATTGTAGAATTTACAATAGATATCAGTCATGTAATGGAAGAAGTGAAGTGTTTGGCATTGTACTATACCCATATTTCTCTACAGTATCTGTGCATCATGAATCGTGGTCTGTGTTAAAGGGCCCACTGAGACTCTTTCGCCCGGGGCCCATAAAAACCTGGAGCCGGCCCTGGGCGGGACTAGTGACGCTCTTCCGGCGTAATCGTGTTAAATGCTGCTGTCAATCTCTGATAGCGGCGGTTAAAGGCCGCGGATGGATCACAATTCCATCAGCGGCTGTTAGGGGCACATGTCAGCTGATGAAATCAGCTAACATGTGCTGGAAAAGATGTATATATACACTGCTCAAAAAATAAAGGGAATAATAAAACAATAGAATATAACTCCAAGTAAATCAAACTTCTGTCCACTTAGGAAGCAACACTGATTGACAAACAATTTCACATGCTGTTGTGCAAATGGAATAGACAACAGATGGAAATAATTGGCAACTATCAAGACACACTCAATAAAGGAGTAGTTCTGCAGGTGGGGACCACAGACCACATCTCAGTATCAATGCTTTCTGGCTGATGTTTTGGTCACTTTTGAATGTTGGTTGTGCTTTCCCACTCGTGGTAGCATGAGACGGACTCTACAACCCATACAAGTGGCTCAGGTAGTGATGCTCATCCAGGATGGCACATCAATGCGAGCTGTGGCAAGAAGGTTTGCTGTGTCTGTCAGCGTAGTGTCCAGAGGCTGGATTAGCTACCAGGAGACAGGCTACTACAACAGGAGACATGGAGGGGGCCGTAGGAGGGCAACAACCCAGCAGCAGGACCGCTACCTCCTCCTTTGTGCAAGGAGGAACAGGAGGAGCACTGCCAAAGCCCTCCAAAATGACCTCCAGTAGGCCACAAATGTGCATGTGTCTGCACAAGCAGTTAGAAACCGAATCTATGAAGATGGTCTGAGGGCCCGACGTCCACAGATGGGGGTTGTGCTCACAGCCCAGCACCGTGCAGAACGCTTGGCATTTGCCACAGAACACCAAGATTGGCAAATTCGCCACTGGCGCCCTGTGCTCTTCACAGGTGAAAGCAGTTTAACACTGAGCACATGTGACAGACGTGACAGAGTCTGGAGACGCCGTGGAGAGTGATCTGCTGCCTGCAACATCCTGCAGCATGACCAGTTTGACAGTGGGTCAGTAGTGGTGTGGGGTGCCATTTCTTTGGAGGTCTGCACAGCCCTCCATGTGCTCGCCAGAGGTAGCCTGACTGCCATTAGGTACCAAGATGAGATCCTCAGACCCCTTGTGAGACCATATGCCATACCTCCCAACCGTCCCGGATTGAGCGGGACAGTCCTGAATCTGACCCCCGTCCCGCTGTCCCGCTCAGGACACTATGTGTCCCGCAGTGAGATGAGCCACCACGCCCCCCCATGCACCCCATCCTCGCCCTCCCTGTCTCTACAGCTCAGCCTCTCACAGCAGAGCAATGACGCTGCTATGCTGTACTCTTCTGTGCCACAAGAAAAGGGGGAAGCCAGCGCCGCACATGGTCAGAATGAAATACATTAAGTGCATCTGCACATATTAGTTTCTAACTGTTTTTTTAAAAATGAGACATTTGGCAAATAATTGATCAATTCTTTGAGCCACCCCGCCACGACAAGGCATTCTCATATGGGGCAGTCCTACTCTACGTTTTCTATTTTCGCTGTGCCATTGCGGCCTCCTAAATATAAAAAAAAAACTGCAAAAATAAGACTGCAAATAAACTGCAAAAGTACCTGAAGCATGCTGAATCACTCCCATGGTGCCAGTAAGGCAAGCACAGGTAAAAGCCGACCAGGTCCAAAGATGGACATTTCAGATCTGACCTCCACACTTGCCAAACCAGCAACCACAGATGAAGGGTGAAACAGGCCCAGACACAGGTGCACAATTACACAGAGCCTGGGGCAGGGCAGGGCTGCTGTATGTGTGTACAGCAGCCTAGGTCAATCACAAAAAGAAAAAAAACAGATAAAATAGCATGTATAACCCGGCGCGCACGGCAACAAGTGGTGGTCAGCCACGTACCAATATCGAACAAGAAAAGGGGGGAAGCCAGCGCCGCACATGGTCAGAATGAAATACATTAAGTGCATCTGCACATATTAGTTTCTAACTGTTTTTTTAAAAATGAGACATTTGGCAAATAATTGATCAATTCTTTGAGCCACCCCGCCACGACAAGGCATTCTCATATGGGGCAGTCCTACTCTACGTTTTCTATTTTCGCTGTGCCATTGCGGCCTCCTAAATATTAAAAAAAAAAACTGCAAAAATAAGACTGCAAATAAACTGCAAAAGTACCTGAAGCATTGCTGAATCACTCCCATGGTGCCAGTAAGGCAAGCGCAGGTAAAAGCCGACCAGGTCCAAAGATGGACATTTCAGATCTGACCTCCACACTTTAATATATTTTAGGAGGCCGTAATGGCACAGCGAAAATAGAAAACGTAGAGTAGGACTGCCTCATATGAGAATGCCTTGTCGTGGCGGGGTGGCTCAAAGAATTGATCAATTATTTGCCAAATGTCTCATTTTTAAAAAAACAGTTAGAAACTAATATGTGCAGATGCACTTAATGTATTTCATTTTGACCATGTGCGGCGCTGGCTTCTCCCCCTTTTCTTGTTCGATATTGGTACGTGGCTGACCACCACTTGTTGCCGTGTGCGCCGGGTTATACATGCCATTTTATCTGTTTTTTTTTCTTTTTGTGATTGACCTAGGCTGCTGTACACACATACAGCAGCCCTGCCCTGCCTCAGGCTCTGTGTAATTGTGCACCTGTGTCTGGGCCTGTTTCACCCTTTATCTGTGGTTGCTGGTTTGGCAAGTGTGGAGGTCAGATCTGAAATGTCCATCTTTGGACCTGGTCGGCTTTTACCTGTGCTTGCCTTACTGGCACCATGGGAGTGATTCAGCATGCTTCAGGTACTTTTGCAGTTTATTTGCAGTCTTATTTTTGCAGTTTTTTTGCAGTCTTGTTTTTAATATATTTTAGGAGGCCGTAATGGCACAGCGAAAATAGAAAACGTAGAGTAGGACTGCCCCATATGAGAATGCCTTGTCGTGGCGGGGTGGCTCAAAGAATTGATCAATTATTTGCCAAATGTCTCATTTTTAAAAAAACAGTTAGAAACTAATATGTGCAGATGCACTTAATCTATTTCATTTTGACCATGTGCGGCGCTGGCTTCTCCCCCTTTTCTTGTTCGATATTGGTACGTGGCTGACCACCACTTGTTGCCGTGCGCGCCGGGTTATACATGCCATTTTATCTGTTTTTTTTTCTTTTTGTGATTGACCTAGGCTGCTGTACACACATACAGCAGCCCTGCTCTGCCTCAGGCTCTGTGAAATTGTGCACCTGTGTCTGGGCCTGTTTCACCCTTTATCTGTGGTTGCTGGTTTGGCAAGTGTGGAGGTCAGATCTGAAATGTCCATCTTTGGACCTGGTCGGCTTTTACCTGTGCTTGCCATACTGGCACCATGGGAGTGATTCAGCATGCTTCAGGTACTTTTGCAGTTTATTTGCAGTCTTATTTTTGCAGTTTTTTTGCAGTCTTGTTTTTAATATATTTTAGGAGGCCGTAATGGCACAGCGAAAATAGAAAACGTAGAGTAGGACTGCCCCATATGAGAATGCCTTGTCGTGGCGGGGTGGCTCAAAGAATTGATCAATTATTTGCCAAATGTCTCATTTTTAAAAAAACAGTTAGAAACTAATATGTGCAGATGCACTTAATGTATTTCATTTTGACCATGTGCGGCGCTGGCTTCTCCCCCTTTTCTTGTTCGATATTGGTACGTGGCTGACCACCACTTGTTGCCGTGCGCGCCGGGTTATACATGCCATTTTATCTGTTTTTTTTTCTTTTTGTGATTGACCTAGGCTGCTGTACACACATACAGCAGCCTGCCCTGCCTCAGGCTCTGTGTAATTGTGCACCTGTGTCTGGGCCTGTTTCACCCTTTATCTGTGGTTGCTGGTTTGGCAAGTGTGGAGGTCAGATCTGAAATGTCCATCTTTGGACCTGGTCGGCTTTTACCTGTGCTTGCCTTACTGGCACCATGGGAGTGATTCAGCATGCTTCAGGTACTTTTGCAGTTTATTTGCAGTCTTATTTTTGCAGTTTTTTTGCAGTCTTGTTTTTAATATATTTTAGGAGGCCGTAATGGCACAGCGAAAATAGAAAACGTAGAGTAGGACTGCCCCATATGAGAATGCCTTGTCGTGGCGGGGTGGCTCAAAGAATTGATCAATTATTTGCCAAATGTCTCATTTTTAAAAAAACAGTTAGAAACTAATATGTGCAGATGCACTTAATGTATTTCATTTTGACCATGTGCGGCGCTGGCTTCTCCCCCTTTTCTTGTTCGATATTGGTACGTGGCTGACCACCACTTGTTGCCGTGCGCGCCGGGTTATACATGCATTTTATCTGTTTTTTTTTTTAGTTTTGTGATTGACCTAGGCTGCTGTACACACATACAGCAGCCCTACCCTGCCTCAGGCTCTGTGTAATTGTGCACCTGTGTCTGGGCCTGTTTCACCCTTTATCTGTGGTTGCTGGTTTGGCAAGTGTGGAGGTCAGATCTGAAATGTCCATCTTTGGACCTGGTCGGCTTTTACCTGTGCTTGCCTTACTGGCACCATGGGAGTGATTCAGCATGCTTCAGGTACTTTTGCAGTTTATTTGCAGTCTTATTTTTGCAGTTTTTTTGCAGTCTTGTTTTTAATATATTTTAGGAGGCCGTAACGGCACAGCGAAAATAGAAAACGTAGAGTAGGACTGCCCCATATGAGAATGCCTTGTCGTGGCAGGGTGGCTCAAAGAATTGATCAATTATTTGCCAAATGTCTCATTTTTAAAAAAACAGTTAGAAACTAATATGTGCAGATGCACTTAATGTATTTCATTTTGACCATGTGCGGCGCTGGCTTCTCCCCTTTTCTTGTTCGATATTGGTACGTGGCTGACCACCACTTGTTGCCGTGCGCGCCGGGTTATACATGCCATTTTATCTGTTTTTTTTTCTTTTTGTGATTGACCTAGGCTGCTGTACACACATACAGCAGCCCTGCCCTGCCCTGCCTCAGGCTCTGTGTAATTGTGCACCTGTGTCTGGGCCTGTTTCACCCTTTATCTGTGGTTGCTGGTTTGGCAAGTGTGGAGGTCAGATCTGAAATGTCCTTCTTTGGACCTGGTCGGCTTTTACCTGTGCTTGCCTTACTGGCACCATGGGAGTGATTCAGCATGCTTCAGGTACTTTTGCAGTTTATTTGCAGTCTTATTTTTGCAGTTTTTTTGCAGTCTTGTTTTTAATATATTTTAGGAGGCCGTAATGGCACAGCGAAAATAGAAAACGTAGAGTAGGACTGCCCCATATGAGAATGCCTTGTTGTGGCGGGGTGGCTCAAAGAATTGATCAATTATTTGCCAAATGTCTCATTTTTAAAAAAACAGTTAGAAACTAATATGTGCAGATGCACTTAATGTATTTCATTTTGACCATGTGCGGCGCTGGCTTCTCCCCCTTTACTCTTCTGTGCCCACAGGACCTGTGATGAGGTCACAGGAGGGGAGGAGTCAGGGTTCACATGATCAGTGTCCTCGTTGTGTGCACTGCAGGACTCTGCTGTGATGGTTGTCATGGTGCTGGATGAGGGTAAGTTTGTGTGTGTGGGGTCGGGACTCGGGTTTACAGTGTGGATGTAGCAGTGCTGTAGTGTGTACAAGTTGGATGTAGCAGAGTCGTGTGTGTACGAGGTGTACGGAGCGGAGCCGTGTGTGTACGAGGTGTACGGAGCGGAGCCGTGTGTGTACGAGGTGTACGGAGCGGAGCCGTGTGTGTACGAGGTGTACGGAGCGGAGCCGTGTGTGTACAAGGTGTACGGAGTGGAGCTGTGTGTGTACGAGGTGTACGGAGCAGAGCCGTGTGTGTACGAGTTGGATGCAGCGGAGCCATGCGTGTATGAGTTGGATGGAGCGGAGCCGCGCGTGTACGAGGTGCACGGATCTAAGCCACGCATGTACGCGGTGCACAGAGCGGAGCCGCGCGTGTATGAAGTGTACGGAGCGGAGCCCCGCGTGTACGAGGTGCACGGAGCGGAACTGCATGTGTATGAGGTGCGTGGAGCCGCTCGTGTACGAGGTGGATGTAGCAGTGCTGTAGTGTGTATGGAGCGGAGCCTTGTGTGTACGAGTTGGATATAGCAGAGCCGTGTCTGTACGAGTTGGATGGAGCGGAGCCGTGTGTCTGTACGAGGTGCACGGAGCCGAGCCGTGCGTGTACGAGGTTTACGGAGCTGAGCGGCGCCGTGCGTGTACGAGGTTTACGAAGCGGAGCTGTGTGTACGAGGTGGATGTAGCAGTGCTGTGTGTGTACGAAACGGAGCCCTGTGTGTGCGAAGTGTACAGAGCTGAGCCGCTCAGCTCCGTACACACAGGGCTCCGTGCTTGAGCGTATGTGTACAGAGCAGAGCCATGTGTGTATGGAGTGGAGCCTTGTGTGTATGCAGCGGAGCCGCGTGTGTACGAGGTGTACAGAGCAGAACCGTGTGTGTATGAGGTGTATGCTGCAAAGCCGCATGTGTACAAGGTTTACGGAGTGGAGTCGTGTGTGTACAAGGTGTACAAAGTGTGGCTGCGTGTGTACAAGGTGTACGGAGTGGAGCCATGTGTATACTGAGTGGAGCCTTGTGTGTGCGAGGTGGACGGAGCGGAGCCGTGTGTGTACGAGGCATACAAAGCGGAACCGTGTGTGTATGAGGTTTGCAGAGCCGTGCGTGTACAAGGTGTATGGTGGGGAGCATTCATACCTCCCAACCGTCCTGAATTCAGTGGAACACTCCCAATTTTGAGAGTCTGCCCCGCTGTCCCGGCCGGGAGCTTTTCCCGTGGACCCAGGAGTACATGCCGGAGCCCCAAGGAGCACTTTAAAACTCGCACGTGATGTTCCACCAGAAGTGACGTGCTGGAAGATGACCGGAAATG
Organism: Oophaga sylvatica; assembly: GCA_033576555.1. Classification (NCBI taxonomy): domain Eukaryota; kingdom Metazoa; phylum Chordata; class Amphibia; order Anura; family Dendrobatidae; genus Oophaga; species Oophaga sylvatica. The sequence continues at coordinate 52,072,050 of JARQOD010000007.1, read as the reverse complement.
AGGTAATTTCGGGAGGAGATTGTGACGGAACCATGGAGGCACTTCAGGGAATGCTTCAGATCCATCACCATGTCCTCGCCTTGGAATCGGGATGTCGGCTATGTGAGCGGATCATGATATGTCCTGCACCGGGAGGCTCAGGTGGGCACTACAATGGGAGCCGGGCTGCTATAGTATCTTTATAGAATCTTTATTTATTTCTTTCTCTGTTTCTTTCTCTCTCTCTGTTCTTTCTTTCTCTTTCTCTCTGTTCTTTCTTTCCCATCTTTCTTTCTCTCTGTTTTTTCTTTCTCTCTGTTCTTTCTTTCCCTCTTTCTTTCTATCTCTGTTCTTTCTTTCCTTTCTTCCTTTCTTTCTCTCTGTTCTTTCTTTTTCTCTATCTCTCTGTTTTTTCTTTCCCCTCTTTCTTTTTCTTACTCTCTGTTCTTTCCCCTCTGTCTTTCTCTCTGTTCTTTTATTCTTTCTTCCTCTGTTCTCTTTCTCTCTCTCTCTGTTCTTTCTTTCTTTCCCCTCTTTCTTTCTTTCTTTCCCCTCTTTCTTTCTTTCTTTCCCCTCTTTCTTTCTTTCTTTCTTTCTTTCTTTCTTTCTCTCTCTGTTCTTTCCCCTCTTTCTTTCTCTCTGTTCTTTCTCTCTCTCTGTTCTTTCTTTCCCATCTTTCTTTCTCTCTGTTCTTTTTCTTTCTTTCTCTCTGTTCTTTTTCTTTCTTTCTCTCTGTTCTTTCTTTCCCTCTTTCTTTCTTTCTTTCTTTCTTTCTATCTCTCTGTTCTTTCTTTCCCCTTTATTTTTCTCTTTCTTTCTTTCTTTTCTTTCTTTCTTTCTTCTCTCTTTCGTTCCCCTCTTTATTTCTCTTTCTCTCTGTTCTTTCTTTCCCCTCTTTCTTTCTCTCTGTTCTTTCTTTCTTTCTTTCCCATCTTTCTTTCTCTCTGTTCTTTTTCTTTTCTCTCTTTCTTCTTTCCCCTCTTTCTTTCTCTCTGTTCTTTCTTTCTTTCTTTCTCTCTGCTCTTTCTTTCTTTCTCTCTGCTCTTTCTTTCTTTTCTTTCCCCTCTTTCTTTCTTTATTCTGTTCTTTCTTTCTCTCTCTGTTCTTTCTTTCTCTTTCTTTCTCTCTCTCTCTGTTCTTTCTTTCCCATCTTTCTCTCTATCTCTCTGTTCTTTCTTTCTCTCTTTGTTCTTTCTTTCCCTTCTTTCTCTCTCTCCCTCCCTGTTGTTTCTTTCTTTACCCTCTTTCTTTTTTCTCTCTCTGTTCTTTTTTTCTGTCCCCTCTTTCTTTCTCTCTATGTTCTTTCTTTCTTTCTCTCTGTTTCTTTCTTTTTCTCTCTCTCTGTTCTTTCTTTCCCCTCTTTCTTTTTCTCTCTCTCTGTTCTTTCCCTATTTCTTTCTCTCTGTTCTTTTTTTCTTTCTCTCTCTTTGTTCTTTCTTTCCTCTTTCTTTCTTTCTCTCTCTGTTCTTTCTTTCTTTCTCGCTCTGTTCTTTCTTTCCCCTCTTTCTTTCTCTCTCTATTCTTTCTTTCTTTCTTTTTCTGTCTGTTCTTTCTTTCCCCCTCTGTCTTCTTTCTCTGTTCTTTCTTTCCCCTTTCTTTCTTTGTTTTTCTCTCTCTCTGTTCTTTCCCTCTTTCTTCTTTCTTTCTTTCTTTCTCTCTCTCTGTTCTTTCTTTCTTTCCCCTCTTTCTTTCTTTCTCTTTCTTTCTTTCTTCTTTCTGTCTCTCTCTCTCTGTTTTCTTTCCCCTTTCTTTTTTTCTCTCTCTGTTCTTTCCCCTCTTTCTTTCTCTCTCTATTCTTTATTTATTTTTCTCTCTGTTCTTTCTTTCCCCCTCTGTCTTTCTTTCTTTCTCTGTTTTTTTCTTTCCCCTCTTTCTTTCTCTCTCCCTCTCTGTTCTTTCTTTCTCGCTCTGTTCTTTCTTTCCCCTCTTTCTTTCTTGCTTCTTTCTTTCTCTGTTCTTTCTTTCCCCCTCTGTCTTTCTGTCATGTATAGTGTACAGTTCCTATAGCGTCTTGTGCTTGGGTGCGAGGAAAACACAGGAGACATAGGTTGAAATGAAATGACTTGTATTACTTCATACAAGCATGCTGAAAAGTTCACACAGTTTGCAGGAACAGCGACAGGAGACACAGCAGGCCAGAGTAACTTCAAGCACTACAATAAATCTCCAAAGCAGGTTCAGGATCTCTTCTCTGTACCGTAATTCCTCTGCAAACATGGATTCACCAAACAGCAGGTTTCCAGAGTCCAAAAGTGTTCCAAGGTTCCTCAGTAGGGAATAGCTGGAGTACAAGTCCAAGACTTCCAGGAGTCAGGTCACAGACTGACTGAGGCTTGATTCAGGAGCACTGATTGTTCAGCTGAGGCTGCTTAAGAAGCAAGAGGGAAGAATCAGGGCGGGAACATGAAAACTGGAAACTCCATATTAACTGAGGGCAAGAGCTGCAGAAAGACAGAAAGCAAAATGGCCGACAGAAAACTGAGTTTCAAGGAACATGTCAACAGAGACAAAGAACCTTACATTCCTCCCCCTTAGGGACAACCTCCGGATGACCTCAGACCAGGCTTGTCAGGGTACCTCTGATGAAACTGGCGGAGCAGGCGAGGAGCATTTACATTATTGACTGGTTCCCATGAGTTGTCCTCCACTGGGTAGCCCTGCCATTTAATCAAATATTGCAACTGATTTCTGTACAACCTGGAATCTAGAATCCTTTCCACCATAAATTCTTCCTGACCATCGACCAGCACTGGGTCAGGGCAAGGAGAAGAACGTCCAGGAAACGTATTGGGTGTTGCAGCCTTTAGTAGGGATACATGAAAGACAGGGTGGATTCTCATAGTTCTGGGCAGTTGAAGACGACAAGCAACAGCACTTATAATCTTATTGATCTTATAAGGTCCAATGTACTTATGTCCCAATTTAGACGATGGAATCTTTAATTTAAGATTTCTGGTTGACAGCCAGACCAAATCTCCTACCTTGAAAGCTGGTGCAGGTTTACGAAATTTATCTGCTGCTTTCTTGTACCTTTCCTGAGCCAATTCTAGATTTTCCTTTAGAAGATCCATATTCTTTTGTAAAGAAGTGATTCTTTCAGCCACTGCCGGCAAGGGCGTATCTATGGGAAATCGAGGAAGAATGTTAGGATGATAACCTAGATTGGAGTAAAAAGGAGACTGCTTAGTGGAGGCGCTCTGAGAGTTGTTATAAGAGAACTCAGCCAGTGGAAGTAGATCCACCCAATCATCCTGTAGGTGGCAGATAAAACAGCGGAGATACTGCTCCAGGGTCTGATTGGTTCGTTCTGTCTGTCCATTAGTCTGGGGATGAAAAGCAGAAGAAAGGTTTACTTTAATGTCCAATGCTGCACAGAAATTTTGCCAAAACCTTGAAGTGAATTGCACCCCTCGATCCGAAATGACCTCATCCGGTACTCCATGTAAGCGAAACACATTCTTAATCATCAAGTCTGATGTCTGTTTTGCAGTGGGTAAGCCGACACAAGGGATAAAATGAGCTGCCTTTGTTAGACGGTCAACCACCACTAGAATGGTGTTCTTCCCTTGAGAGGTTGGTAACTCCACAATGAAGTCCATAGAAATGGATCCCCACGGGCGGGACGGGGTGGGAAGAGGTTGCAACAGACCAGTTGGTGAGGAGCGAGGTGTTTTGCATCTTGCACAGACTTCACATGAAGTGACATAGTTTAAGACATCTTTCCTGTAAGTGGGCCACCAAAAGAAACGAGAAAGAAATTCTTGTGTCTTTAGAATTCCCCTATGCCCGGCTATCTTGGAATCGTGGATGAGTTGCAATACTCTCAATCTGACTGTTTCAGGTATATACAGACATTGTCCCTGAATCCACACACCATTCTTAAAGACAAGACTTACGTCCCTTGGGGGTTGAGCCAACAAAGATCCACATGGTATGCTTCCTTGATGTCCTTAAGTAGGTCTTGATTATGAATCACTCCCAGGAATCTAGAGTCAGGAAGAATAGTCTTAGGAGGAGTAAGTGGACGTGTCTCTGCTGAATGAATCCTAGAGAGTGCATCAGCCTTTCCATTGCGCGATCCTGGTCTATAAGAAATGACAAAATTAAATTGGTTTAGGAAAAGATTCCAGCGAGCCTGGCGAGGAGTCAGGCACTTAGCCGACCTGATAAATTCAAGGTTACGATGGTCTGTCAGGACGACTATTTGCTGTGCAGCTCCCTGAAGAAGGTGTCTCCATTCCTTGAAGGTGGCAATAATGGCCAACAATTCTCTATTGCCCACATCGTAGTTCCTCTCAGCCGAAGACAACTGCTGGGAAAAGAAGGCACAGGGATGCAAGACATTCTTCTCACCTGTTCTCTGAGAGAGTATAGCTCCAACGGCACAGTCTGAAGCATCCACCTCTATTATGAAGGCAAGCTCGGGGTTGGGATGTACTAAGATAGGTGCGGTGGTAAATTTATCCTTTAAACAGGAAAATGCTTCCTGAGCTTGCGGGGTCCAGGAGAACCTAGACTGTTTCCGGGTAAGTTGGGTGATAGGTGACACTACCTCAGAAAAATTCTTAATGAAACGTCTATAGAAGTTGGCAAACCCGATGAAACGCTGCACCTCCTTCACATTTCTATGAATTGGCCAATCCTTGATGGCTTGGGTCTTGCTTCCATCCATACTAATCCCTTGCGTAGATAGTACATACCCCAGAAATTGAATTTCGGTCCTATGGAATTCACATTTTTCAAGTTTGATGTAGAGATGGTTTTGTCTTAGGCGTTCTAAGACCATTCTCACATGTCCATGATGTTCCTCTGTGGAGTTAGAAAAAATTAGAATATCATCCAGATAAATCACCACAAATGTATCTAGGAGATCCCTGAAGATATCATTCATGAAGTGTTGGAAAGTGGCTGGGGCGGTACTCAGACCAAAAGGCATAACTAGATATTCAAAGTGTCCATAGCATGACCTAAAAGCAGTCTTCCATTCATCCCCAGGTCTAATACGGACCAAGTTATAGGCCCCACGGAGATCCAGTTTAGAGAAAATTTTGGCATGCCGCACTCTCTCCAACAACTCAGGGATTAAAGGCAATGGATAACGGTTTCTAATAGTAACCTTATTGAGTTCCCTATAGTCTATGCAGGGTCTCAGAGATCCATCTTTCTTCTTTACAAAGAAGATGGGTGCACCTGCGGGAGATGAAGAGGGGCGTATGAAGCCCTTGGCTAAATTTTCGTCTATATAATCCTTCAAAGCTTTTAGCTCGGGCCCCGCTAGGGGTAGATCTTACCAAAAGGTATCTCGGCTCCAGGCAATAATTCAATTGGACAATCATATGGACGGTGAGGAGGAAGCTGATCAGCGTTCTTCTTGTCACATAAATCCACATAGTCCTGGTATACAGCTGGTAGTTCAGGGACTGACATGGTTCCTTTAGGAACAGAGCAAGCTGAAACTCCTTGACTCATCTGTTTCTCCGGAAAGTGTAATTCCTTGGTCTCCCAGTTAATCGTAGGATTCTGCGCCTGCAGCCATGGTAGCCCTAGAATAATGGGAAAGTGGGGAGAAGAGATAAGCATAAAAGACATTTTCTCCTGATGATCTTTACCCATAAGGACGCTCAAAGGCTCTGTTTCTTGATCCACTGGTCCAGAAGTCAGTAGAGAGCCATCCACAGTCTCCATCTGTACTGGAGTAGCCTTCTTCACTGAACGTATCCCCTGTTTCAGAGCAAAGGAGATATCCATAAAATTTCCACTTGCTCCTGAGTCGATCATAGCAGAGCTAGACACCCAGACTGAGTCAACCCAGAGTTTGATGGAAAGGAAGCAATGAGAACTGTTTCTTTTACAACTCAGCTGGGACACCGCTGAGGAAACTTGAAAAATTGCAGCGTTTATACCGTCATCGTCCCCAGAACTAACAGAGTTTAAGTCCGAGAAATCAAGATCTCTTGCAGCAGATCTCTCTGGAGCCTGAGGCTCGGACATGACAGAGCTCCTCTCGCAACACTCACAGTGAATGACTGCTGCAGTAGTCTTACGAGAACGGCTGGGGCACTTTATAATGAAGTGTCCTGACTTACCACAGTAGAAACATAGATTTTCCTTTATACGATGTTCTTTGCGTGCATCACTAACCCGTCTTTGTAAAGAGTCCACCTGCATGGGTTCAGGTTCTGGTTCCCTTGTGATCCTACTCAAAGGTTCCTTAGCTGAGGAGGGAGGTAGTAAAAGGTTAGTGCGATTATTTTTGAACCATCTCTCTTGTCTGCGTTCAGTCAGACGAGCATCAATACGGATACAATAGTTAATAAAGTCACCTAACGCAGTGGGAGGGTCGGCACGAGCAAGTTCATCCTTAATCAGTGGAGACAACCCTTTCCGAAAAATAGATTTTTTAGCGGAAGTGTCCCAAGTGGTATCAAGAGCCCATCTCCTGAAATCCAGGGCATATTCGGCTACTGAACGCTTACCTTGGCGCAAAGTTAACATGGCTGCTTCAGCTGTTGCACCTCGATTGGGGTCATCAAACACCTGCCCCATGGCTGAAATAAAAGCATCAAGGTGATTCAAACAATCATCCTCAGTCTCAATCAGAGGGTTTGCCCACATCAAAGCCTTATTGGTAAGCAACATGATTATAGTAAGCACTTTGGATCGTTCAGTGGGAAATTGTGAAGCATGTGCAGAGAAAAATAAATTGCATTGATTAATAAATCCCCTGAATTTCTCACGTTCACCGCCAAAACGAAAAGGAGGTAATTTGGGGATCCCAGAACTTGGGGTTATGGCAGGAGCCTGGGCTCGTTCCTCTAGAGCAGGGGTGGGCAATTAATTTTGCCAGGGGGCCGCATGAGAAATTGGGATGGTTTTAGAGGGCCGGACTAATATAATTAACTCCGTTCTACCCAATACTGTATATATATATATATAATATATATATATACTGTATACTGTATATATACATACCTGCCCATTATCATCATCTTCTCCCCATCATCATCAATGCCTCCCCATTATCAGCAATGCCTGCCCATCATCATCTTCTCCCCATCATCAATGCCTGCCCATTATCATCAATGCCTGCCCATTATCATCATCTTCTCCCCATCATCATCAATGCCTCCCCATTATCAGCAATGCCTGACCATCATCATCTTCTCCCCATCATCAGCAATGCCTGCCCATCATCATCTTCTCCCCATCATCAGCAATGCCTGCCCATCATCATCTTCTCCCCATCATCAATGCCTCCCCATTATCAGCAATGCCTGCCCATCATCACACACAGACAGCACACAAGCAC